>CM021100.1:129233205-130473831 GCA_007115665.2 Sequoiadendron giganteum
GTATACTTCTCGATGAAAAATATTAATTCTATTGGCGATTTTTTTCGTTTTACAGGAAAAAAAAAAATCCCAATTGACGAATCTTTTACAATCCATGGAAGTTCATGGAAAATCTTGGCGAATTGCAAAAAAAATTAATAGAATAAAATATTTTTCATTGGCGAATAAAACCATTTTTCAAACCAAAATTTTTTTTCCATTGGTGATTAAAACCTTTTTTGAAAGAAAAAAAAAAATTTTCATTGGCGAATTAAAATGAATCTCAAAATAAAATAAAAATCCAGTGGTGAAATAAAAATCATATGGGCCGTTCGATGGATGACTGTAGTTGCATTCTAGAAGTAAATCTCTAAAGTACTAGAATTGTGATTTGAATCCTCCGGAATATCACTAGAACCGTTCGATTTATAGAAATCAATGGTTGATATTTTATTACCGTACAAATGGTTATAAAGTTTTGTTTCTCAGCGATTGGGTGACCTTGACTGGATGCACAAATTTTGAAGTGACAACTCATTTAATGAATTGTATGATGCCATTAATGGATGTCTTCTCAAACACAACCTGGATAGATTTAATGTAATATTTTAAATCCTCCGAAAGGATAGATCTTAAATAAGGTATTAAGGAGTTTGGAGAAATGGATTTAGTAGCCCTGCATACGAGGAAAGGTGGCAGCATTTTGAACTTCATACTTAGAGTTTCCTCAAAATGGTACTTCCAGCCAATATTAGGGTATGGAAAGATGAAATTGTGGGCTTGATGCAACCAAATTTGAATTGGCCTGAAGAAGAGCAACTCAACATCATTTCCCAGCTACGTTCAGTGGCGTGGAAAGAGAAAACCAGCTATGCCAAGTACAACAGGGTAATTTTTTTTTTAGAAGAAGAAGAAGAACGTGCTGAATTTAATAATTTTGCTATGGAAATACAGTTGGAACTGTACAGAGTCCCGACACCTCTGGCAGTTTAACAAAATACATGAATCCTTTTGTGAATTGTGAATTTGTGACACATAATGATAAGGGGGCGTAGTTTCAGCTTTTGAGCGCTTTTTGAATTTTGATTGTATAGGGTGTGGGGTGACAGGTCTGTGAAACCACATTTTTGGCATTAGAAAGATAAAAGAATATATTT
Organism: Sequoiadendron giganteum; assembly: GCA_007115665.2. Classification (NCBI taxonomy): domain Eukaryota; kingdom Viridiplantae; phylum Streptophyta; class Pinopsida; order Cupressales; family Cupressaceae; genus Sequoiadendron; species Sequoiadendron giganteum. The sequence continues at coordinate 129,234,342 of CM021100.1, forward strand.
CTAAATCTATGTTTTTATCAATGCTTCCTTTTAATTATGAATGAATTGTGTTTCTTCATGATAATTGTTCAATGTTTATCTGTTAGTGATAGGTCAAATTCAGAATGCTTATTTTTTCATCTCTGAGACTTTGTGTTCAGATTAATTCATTTGTTAAAAGAGAAAATATTGCTTTTCTTTACTGATTGTCAAAAAAATGGACTTTGTGTCATTTGTTTTAAAATATTATGCATCTACTTTCATGGTTAAAGTGACAAATCTGTACACCAACAAGAAAAAAGAGTTACAATTCGGAAGTAAATCTCTGAAGCATTAGACTTGCAAATTGAAACCTCTAGAATAACACATTAATCGTTAGATGCAGACATGTGGCGAGATAAAAGCCCATCGCTCATCACTCATTCACTCTTTTCAATGCCTCAAATCTCGATGTTGTAAATTTCATTTCATTGATATTCTCAATCTTGATTCTTTTTTGAAGAAAGTGTGGTTGGCAATGGCAGTGGCGGCGATTAATGCCATGTGTGATATGAACATCTGAAGCAATTTCTGGGACAACTCATAGCATTAATGAAACAATATTTGTAATGATTTCATATCGTTTGAATGAGTGATTTTGATAGCTTGTCAGCTTGAGGTAGAGTTCAAGTTGACATGTAGCAAGACGTCAATCAAATTATAAATTTTAATTATACAGGCTGGCAGCGGCACTGGTGGCCCATAAATAGGGATAGTGATTCAGTGATTAGTAGAAGGGTTTTTATTTTCTAGGGTTAATAAGGATTCACAAAGAAGATGATGCAATATTAGGGATACTGTAAATTATCCTACCTACAATTATGTAGTTATAGAGTAATCAGTAAAAGATGAATTTCCTTCAAGTTCAGAATGGGTGCAACTAGAAAGAAGTTCATTTGGTTAACCTGAATTTTCAGACAGGTTTTGAACCAGGATGAGGAGCTCTGATGGAGGTAAGTGCTATCCCAATGCATAGAGGCTGCAGGTAAAAGATGGGAGTATATTTTCTTCTCCTCCTGTATTCTAACAGCTCCCATTTCCCCAGCATGGTTGGCTAGGCAAACCCGATGCATTTATTTTCAAAGAGACATTTGTTTTTCATCTTTTGTATGACTCTGGTTCTCAAAGGGGATAAGTACATTTTGTATTTTCATAGCTCCCATTTCCCCAAGAGTGATTGGAACCCCCTTTGCTCAACATGGTTGGCAAATCCACCAACAAAAGTTTGGAATCATGAATTTATTTTCAAAGCCACATTTACTTTTAGAGATAGATATGTATTAGGTTTTCAACAACAAAGCTTGGAAATTGCAATCAATTTGTAATCCATTTTAACAAGCAACAACTTGGAATAAATTATTAAAGTTTGTCTATGTAAAGTACTAAAGTGACACACTGACAATTGTTATTTATACAAAACAGGAGCTACAGTGCTCCTCGTCTATAAACAGATATGTAATAATGTGACATTGAAATTCAGTTGCAATAAAATAAATGGTTGTGTTGTGTTATTCTTGAATCTTGATTCCTTGAATCTTCGTTATTCATTTACGTTTAAATGTAAAGAGTTGTTTTTTGAGTTTGGAACTTCAGTGTCTATTAATAATTTAATATATTCAAATAAGTTTTTTTCTTTTTAGAAATTAAGTAATATACTCTATGCAATATGCACTTCAGAATTCATGGTTACTCAAGTTTCAAGTTCAACCGTTGGATGAACATTTGATGTATGGTTGTAGTTACATTCCATAATGAAATGAAGAGAGTGATGGCCTTCGCAGTTTAAACCTCCGAAATTACCTTATAACCGTTAGATTTAGAAAGATCAAAGGTTAAAACTTAAGATTATGACAATAGCAAACAATCAATATAAAATTTTTATGACGGTTTGGTCATTTAAATGCCTATAAAAGAATTTATTTAATTTACGAATTTTTATATAAAATCTTTTATAAAAGGAAGATCTTGAAAAATTAGAAAACAATGATAATTATTAGTGATAAATATAAAATTCTACTGTTATAATTAACAATTAACAAAAGTTTCTAAAATCGTATTAAAAATAAATCTTGTTAAATATATTCTAAAAATTAAAAATAATTATGTTTTATTTTGAAAAGATTCTAAATTAATATATATTTTTATAATAATATTATAAATCACATATATTAATATAAAAAATGATAGCTATTAATATTATGAAAAATTCAAAAGTTTCTAAATTCATATTAAAAATATTCAAAAAAGTTATATTCTATTCTCTTTTTATAATAAAAATTATAAAATGATATATATTATAAATTAAAATACTATATAATAATTTTTTACGGTTTAATAAAAATATAGCAAGTTAAACTATACGGTCTAAAATTGAAAAAACACTCAAATATTTAATAGCCCATCAAATTCCAGGCTTGCTGTCAATTGTCAAGTGATTAATGTTTATTTTTAAAGTTAATATAATAAATTACTCAAGTTTCAACCATTGGATGAACATTTGATGTATGGTTCTAGTTGCATTCTGTAATGACATACACAGAGCGATGGTCTTCCCAACTTAAACCTCTGGAATCACCCTATAACCGTTAGATTTAGAAAGATCAATGGTGAAAAATTTGCAACTTGTAGACGTAAGACATGTCATTCACTTTAATGTTCCAATTTTGAGAAACAAGGAATTTAAAGCACTTTGTACTGCTAAGTGTCAACTATCAAGTGATTAATGTTTATTTTTAAACTTTAAAGTTAATATCATAAATTACTCAAGTTTCAACCGTTGGATGAGCATTTGATGTATGGTTGCAGTTGCATTCCGTAATGAAATGAATAGAGCGATGGGCTTCCCAACTTAAACCTCTGGAATCACCCTATAACCATTAGATTTAGAAAGATCAACAGTTAATAATTTTCAACTTGTAGTCTTGTAGACTGAACTCCTAAGACATGTCATTCACTTTAAAGTTCCAATTATGAGAAAAAAAGTATTTAAAACACTTTGCACTTTGAAATTGTACAGTGATTTTTAAAGTCTCCAATCTTCAGATTGCTCATTGGCCATTGCAGTGCACCACCCTGTTTTGGATTCCACAGTTCCACTTCCAACAACGCCATTTCAGTTTTCAAGCGTCGGGACTCAGTATCTGGGTAAGTGAAAGAATTCCTGCAGCTACGTTTCATAAATTCACATTTGTACAAGCATGTCTACCACCAGTACCACTAGAGCAATGTTCGATAAAAAAATACATTATGTAGAATTGCTTAAAACCCCAGGTTTCACTGATGGGTACCATGATATTTATGATCCTGAAATCTATGGTAGGCGTACCTCAGAACTTAGATTTTCATCTTAGAATAAGGCTGCAAAGCAAACAATAGTTAATAGTGTGAGTGCACCGTGGGTAATTGGATTAGGGCGCATGATGTTACATGAAGTTTTCCCTTGCCCAGAATTTATCATGGTCTGTGCCAAAAATTATGATGATAAGAAAAGAGAAATTGTTAATAAAAATAACCAAGAAGAATTGTTATCCATTAATGCAGAAGAACTTGGAAAAGTGTTGGGGTTTACAACCGAAGAATTTGGTAACCACCACATTGACCTAGAAAAGCTTGCTAGTGATTATGAAGCAGTGGAAGAAAGGCTGAAAAATGATTTCTTAAATAATATAGTTAAGGATAGCAACAAATTGAAAGGTGATCAGAAGCCTCCTTATCATTTAGATTTTTGTAAACCATGGGTTCAGTATACTATTTCCATGCTAGCATTTTGCCTCGGTCTGGATAGCAATTTGGAAGTGGGTGCAAGCCTCCTTGAAATGGTATACAATATCCATTATGCTGATGAACATGTCAAATATAATTATACTCAGCACATTGTAGAATCCATGCATAAACAATATTTAATGATTAAAGCAGGTTCCATGAAGACATTTAGGTTCACAACCTACTTGTTCTATCTTTTTCTATTCAAATTTAGAGGAATGTTTCAGACCAACAAGCTTCATATTCAGCCCTATAGTAATGCAGAGAAAAATAAAATGGCTCTAGTATATGAATGGACCACTGAGATAAGGATGCATGATTCTCGAAGGAACTACAGTCATTTTGTAGACTACTTTTTGGCTCCATTGCATCAAGTAATTACAAATAATTCAATGCCTAGATTTCCTATGTCATGTAGAAATTGCACGCAACTAGGAAAAGAAATACGATTGGCTGATCGGTACTTAATGGAAGAATATATTGTGCTAAGATTTTATGGATCGGGAGTACAACCATACAAACTTCCAATACATGTGATAGAAAGGGTTTTTGCATTGGAATATGTAAGGTAGGTGCAAAGTGCTGATGAACTACACTTTCTTAGTCAGCAAAAGAAGACCTTATTTCCTTATTTACCTTTTTCATGTGGAGGGTTCACATTCGAGAGAAAAGCATTTACTGTGGCACATAATCTTTTGGTTTTTTCTGCATTTGATGCTATCTGTCACTGACAGTATGATCCATGTGACATCATTAAATTAATGATTGTGGCCAATAGGAATGCTGCAAATAGAATTCAACATCAAAGTAAACCCTTGCTTGAAAACTTGAGAAACAAGGATTCTTGGGATGAGGTCAAAATAGCAATGGAGAAAAGTGCTGCTGAGAATGGTATTACTTTTGAACAATTCTCAGGCGAAATTATGGCATTGTACCGGAAGACAAACAAGACATACAAAATTTTTTATGAAAAAGTGATAAACCATCTAGTAGAGTAAAAATTACAGGTTCTCTATAGAAGGATGTTATAGATAAAAAATTGTCACGATAAAAAATTACTACCTTTTGGTCTATGAGGAAGGACCTAGGAGAAGAAAGAGCTCTTGCAGAGTATGATGATAATGAAGAAGATGAAGAGTTTAGCAAATTGTGGAATATAGAGCATCCTGATGAATGTGATGAATCTGATGATGATATTGATATGGAAGAAGAAGAACAAAGCCATGCCAATTACAAACCTGGTTTAAGTGAGGCTGCAAAAGCAGAATATGCTTCAACATATACTTCAGGAGCAACCATACTTGAAAAAATTGGTTGTGAAGGTGGTCCTTTGGGGTCCAAAGGACAAGGCAGAGGCCCTTGGACAATACAAAGTGTTGAGCATAGAAAAATAGTTGATAAATCTGACCTTGGGCTTGGAGGTGAAAAAGTAGACCAAGGGGATACAAGACAAAATCAATTTGTAAGAGCTTCTAGTCCTCATCTTCATGGTCAGATACAATCACAACTAGGACATGCCCTTGGTGGACAACTTAGTGCAACTGGGAGTGCCATTGGTGGCGATGGTATGGGTAGTAGTACTAGTAGTGGTCAAAATGTGCTACAATGACAAATTACACACAATACTAAAAGGAAAACAAAAAAAGATACCACAGAAACACCAGGTGATCAAGGCAATCAAAAGAGGCAAAGGATTTTGACAGGTCTAAATCACACTATCACTGGATCCACCAGTACCATAAAGGATTTATTTCCAGAAACTCCCACAAATCCAGTTAGTGTGGGTGCGACATCATTAGCAACTGCAAGTACTCCTATTCCTTCACCATTCAAGCATTCAATTGTTCCTGCCTCCCCAGGTAATGATTTCATTAAAGAGTTTAAAAAGAAATCAGACTTGAATAAAAAAGAAAAGAAGCAACTGATGGAGAGTGCGTCTGCTGTAAATTCAGAGACTACAACAACCATGGTATTACCCACATTTGACACAAATAAAGAAATCATGAAGTACACAATTGTTGTTCCCACAGTTCAAAATAAACCAACAAATCAGATGGGTCGATCTGAATACCAGGTAACCAATTTTCAATTGGATTTTTCTGGCCTGAAAAATATTGACAAAATTAATGTATTAAAGAAGAATAATGAATTGGTGTACACATCATTGCTAAAGAAAGATAGAGAGAAGAAAAGGTTGTAGACCCAAACAGAAAAGTTACAGGTAGACCTAGCAAGTGAGAAAGAAAACAGGAAAGCAACAGATAAAAAAAGCAATGAATTAGAAAAAAGAATAATAAAATCTGCCTCTACATCAACAAACAAAGAGGATAAATCAAATGAGAGATAAGTGAATGACCTGAAGCGAAGGCTAGATGAGAACAACAAGAAATATGATGAGGAAAAATCCACTTCAGAAAAATTAAGAGTAAGCATTGCGAATGGAAATGTACAATGGGAATTTTTTTTGGAGAAATAGAGAAAAACAATTGAAAGATTGGAGAAAGAGCTGACATAAGCAAAAGAAGAAATTAAGTCTTCTCAAAATAAGTTATCTACATTTTGTAGAGATATGGTGAGGCATATGAAACAAAAGATCTGAGATGAAATAATGCAGAGGTTTGATCATTTGTGTGACATGTTTCAATTGATTGATGCTATCAGACAACATTATAAGAAGCTCAAAAAATATTTAGTGGACAACAAAAAGTTGCTGGAATTAGAGAAATCTGCAAATGAAGTTCTACAAACAATCTACAAAGCTAGTGACAATGATCTGAAATCAGAAGGGATTACTAATCGGATTGAAACCTCAATGAAGTTGTCATTTATCATTGAAAAGTGTCTGAGAATGTCTGGAACAAAGGAATATTTTTATTTGGTTGCAGACAAGATGAAGGTGGTGGATGAAAAGGTAAGGGACTTCACAGAACTTGGTTTTCCAAAGGCTTTTGACACAAATGAGCAATTCATTAGAAAGGATGGTTTCAGAAAGAAGATGGAAGGTGCAAGGAAGATTGATTTGGACCAGTTTCCTTAGAACCCAGATGTGAACTATTTTAATTTGGATTCAATCAGAACACTGATAACCTTGAATGCAAAATTGACTGAAGAATTCAAGACAGGTTCTACTTCTAATTACATTCATGAAATGTTAACAAAAATTCAAGTCAAACAACATCAGTTAGAACAAATAGAAATTCCACCTCCTGAAGAGTGGAAGTTGCTAGAAAAGGTGATACAGTGACTTGATTTTTTTTTCAACCATTGATAATATGAGTTTCCAAGTTCCAACTCAGCTTTGTGCAGATTTGTCTTTGGGCATTGGCAAGATTTTGCATTGCCAGTGCCAATATGTACTCCTTCATGTGAAATTCAATTAAAAAGCTCAAATTTAGACTTCAGTAATGTGATGATGTTCAATTATCTATATTATTTATTTTATCATTTGAACTACTGATGAACTTGATGGAACTTCTAATTTTGTTCTTTGAATTCCTCTTTGTCTTGACCTTGTCCTGGTCTGTCAATGTGTCATATTATTTGGGAAAGAACCTAAGGTTGGGGTTTTTATTTTGGTTTTCATGAAAATCCTAATGTCGTATGTAATACCTTGGGTGAAAATCTATTCGAATGTTACCTTTTTTGGGTGGATTTTGTTGGTGTTTTCTAACGTAAACAAAGTTTGTCTCCTAATCTACCTATGGAATTGCCAATTCCAATCAAGGGCATGGGATGATTACAACATTATTTCATAACTTATGATAGTAATTTTATTTTCAATTTGGCAGCAATCTCTAGGTAAAGACATACAGACACATGACTTCACAAAATCGTACAATTTAAACCAGTGCCATATACCATTGGGGAGTCAAATTCACAAACATTTAAAATTTAACAATAGATTCAATTTTTCAAATATATAACATATAAGATCCCTAGCAATATTGGATTACAATAGTGTCAATCCATATCCTAACCCAATACTTCTTACTAAATCCCTTTACAAACATATCCATCCATGATTCCATCCAAGCATTTTAATTAATTCCTTGAATTAAAGCCAAAATGGAAAACATACACACCAGAGCATTGAGCAGTGAGATGAACACCATAATCCTTGATTATACTATTCAAAATTATGATATGTTTATACAAAGGAGAGACATGAGCTCGAAATATAACATCATAACTCAAATGTTAGTACTGTTGCAAAACATCAAATCTTCATAGACCTAAAACCCCATTACCAAATAACCCCAAACCTAAATTGTATTAATATTGAAATAACTGGTTCTTACAATCTGTTCTGCAACTATACCTAGAATCGACCTCAAAATATCTGACTTTCCAACCCCTATTTTTGGCCTTGAAATCCTTCTTATAGAAAACGAAGGAGCAAACAAGCATTGGGCCAGAAATTACACATGTCATTGGTCAATTATTAATAGACCATAATGAATTATACTATAACTGCTGAGCTGTTAGTTGCCGGTAATAGACACTATTTTACTCCTCTTCGGTTAAGTACTTGTCCACCCATCTCTGGTATTCCTCATCCGTTGGCTAGTTAAAATTCACCACCTCGATCACCCTAGTATTGTAAGGTGTGTACTTGACCGCAACCTGGTTAGCCTCTCTCTCAAAAGACTCCAAGAATATGCTGGTATTAGTTATTTTATCCATACTGCTCACCAGCAAGTCATAGTCCGCGCCATCACAAACCAATTTGATTTGTACATCAATAAATTCTTCTGCCCTATCTTGCCACTGCTACAATGTCTTAATATTTCCCTGTGCATCTATTATATCTAGCGGAAAAGTATCATTCCAGTCATCAAAAATATTTACTAGTTCTCTAATTTTTCTACTCAAATCATCAGGTAGGGCCTAGAATCCCTTCAATGATTTCACAAAAATTAGAGTAGGCTTCAATAATTGAGGCCTATTGTCTACATCAATCCTGGAAGCCTTAAACATAACATCTAAATAAGTGGCCCGAGGGATCCACTTCTCAACCAAAGGAAAAACTACTTCTCGATCTTTGTTAATGTTTTTAATTCCACCCAAGAACAAAGAATACAAAGAATGTACAGATGGCAACCTAAAATCAACCTTCTCATTTAGATGCCTCAAAACGGTGTCAACCACCTCATTGTGTTTAGCAATTGCATCATCCTCACTTGCCTTTAGGGAAGCCTACTATTCTGTGATTTTATTCAACATTTGCTTCTTGGTAGGATCCGCATAATACTCAACTTCCACTTCAACTGGCTCTGGTGTAGGGCTGAGAGCAGGTGTCTAAATGGGGGACCTAGGAGTAGAAATGATTGGGATATTAAGGGGAACTGACCCTAAAGTAGTGGGTAGTGCTTTGATACCAGGGGCACTGGAGGATTCTCCTACCTGCCCATATTTCAGTCTATCTACTTCAGACTATAGCTCAACATTCCTTTGTTGTATTCTACTATATTCCCCAATTATTATGTTGTATTTCTCCATCAGACTCTTCTTTTCAGCTTCCTTCCTTTCAGCTATCTTTTGGGCCAATTTGGCCACATTCAATGTCAAGCTTGTGGCTTCTGTTGTTGAGGTTTCATAAGCTCTCTTGATGATGAGCCCTCCCCTTAGACTTGGGCCAATATTATCCACATTTGGTTTTCTACCCTGGGTGCCAATGCCCATATGGCCAGAGTTTCATATTCCTCACTAAAAGCAGAGTCTTGCAGAGCTACCTTAACCTCTTCCTCATTGTTTTGCATAGGATGCTTGGACTACAGGATAGCATTGGATGCTACAACATCAGCTATGTCCCATCCAGGTAGAAGTAAGACACCAGCCTGAGTCACAAGTCTCCTTTCTTCCTCAGGAGTAATGCTCTTGAATTCCTCCATTAGTTCGGCCTTAACTTCATCATCATTCTCCTATTTAGACCTATCAGGTCTTGACTCTCTCCTTCTCTTGCATTTATCTTGATATTCCTCTAATTTCATTCTCCAAATTAACTACAAGAATATAGGAGTCTTCACGAAGGTATCATCATCCAGGAATGCCTTGCAGGCCTCCATCTTGGCATCCTCTACACACTGCCCCTTTATATCCATATCAGTTAACACCAATTGTGTTGATCTAGGAGGAGAAGGGATACCAACATGCATGTCTTGATTAGTTATAATTATTTCATCCATCAGAGACTCTTATGTTTCCTCAACCCTTTGCCTCTTTAGGCTTGGCTCTGATAGTAACTCTACAAGATCATTTCTCGGTGGTGAATCTAGGTCCACAATCCTTATCCCTCCAGGTTTCCTGATCCCTTGACCTGATTGTGATGATGCTTGCATTATTTGTTTTCCCCTTTTATCTCCTGCCTCCTCATCACTTCTATCATCTCTCTTCCTCTTGTATAGAGGCCTGTTCTCTAGTGGCTGATAAGTTGGCCTTGTTTCTTCAGGCCTCGCCTCCATTCTTTGAATTCCCAAGTCTAGTTCCAAATTGACTTTCTTGGTTTTCAAGGTGCTCATGATATCTATGAAGTTATTCATTAAGAAATCTATTATTTTGTGAAATGGAGTGAACTCCATCAATGGATCATATTTTGGATCCATTTTAAGCACCATATCCAACAGTTTCTCATAGGCAATCCATTTCTCTTTATTCAATTCCTGCCTGCTCAAATCAAACTCATTTCTGATTAGATCCTCAGGAAAATTGAAAACATGTGCAAACTTGCCACCTTTAATTTGTTGCCTGAATAGGGCAAAGAATCCCTTGGGGTCATGCTGCCTCTTAGATCCACTCTTCAAATGATAATCATAAAAAAATCTTCCAAAGTGGACCCATCCTCCCTTGGAAAAGACAAAATTAGAAACAACAGTATAATCAGGGAACAAAGTCCCTTTTCCTTTCCCTATCAAATTATCCTCATGAATGCAACCTAATTGCCACATGACCTCAAAAAATCCCATCCTTGATGGTATATTATATGGGAGAATGTGAGGAGCTCCCTAGAAACCATAAACCCTTAGGACAATGCTTACGGGGTATAAGATGATGTCACCCCAATTGTCACACACCTTCAAATTAGGCTTCCTCACTTTGGGTTAGAGGAAATCATGCAAATCCTCAGGGACCCTTGGCACTTTTACCACCAATCTAGCTCTAAGTTTGGAAGCAAAACAATTATCAAACTGCACAAAGCTAGCACCTCCCTTGTTGCAAGACAAATCTGCACTCCAAACCTGTACTGGTAATATTTCTCCACTCACTTCTTGCCTCAATGCCATTTTATCTGAGAAGAAGTTGACATTCTTGTACAAGAACATATGCATTAATAGGGAGTACCAAAAGAAAGGAGTACCAGTGTCCCCCAAATGAAACTTCAACAAACCCTCAAGTATCTTTTCAGAAAGAAAAGATGCATAGTTGTACACTACAGAAAAATTGGGATGTTGAATATGAGCCCCCATAAACATATAAGCAATGGGCATCACAGTATTAGGGCTGAAACCTAAAATCTGGCAAAGTGAATAAAATGTTGCCAAGAAGTGATCAGCAAAATAACTCAGCCTAAAAGGCTCCTGATCAGTTGGGCTGATGTGAATCGTTGAACTGCCTGCCTTGGCTAAATGAGGAGGAAGCAATTTTGATTTGAAAAGAGGCTTTGACCTGGCATATTCTTGCTTCATTTCCTCAAAATCTACCTAGACTAAGAATGGGCTATATTCACTCAAATCGAAAACCTGCTGAATCTCATTTGCATTTATATTCAGTAGAACCCCACCATCATTATCCCTGATAATCCTTGTAACATGATCATATCGTGCTGCCACTACTCTGAGTAGGTCAATATCAGGAAATACATTTGGTACAACTAGTTTCCCCATATCATACTTCCAGCCATTACAAAAAGGATGAGGCACATTTCACTGCCCATACCATCTCCTAAACATTTCTAGGCCCATCATTTGGACCCTAGCATCTGCAATATTATAGGTTTTACACCTTAGTCCCTCGCCTAAGGCTTTTCCATTCATTAAAACCAAACCCCTCTTCTTGTTGTTTGCTGATAGCGGGAATTGATATAGGAAATTGTGATATAAAATCCTTCGCAAATAATCAATATGGCGAGAATGTTGCTTTGATGGCACCATTTCGAACAACCAGGGCTTCTCCTAAAATCAAATTCTTGAACAAACTAGGGCTACCCAAAACGAAATTACACTAGAACTTTGCAATTTCCCACAATTCAAAAGAACCAGTAACCTTATAGTCTTAATCAACAAGACCCCTGACCAACACAATACAACCCTCCATAAAAGACATATTCAAACAAAAACTGTGGCATATAAGGTAACTCACGAGATTTCGCGCCTTGCAGAAAACCAAATCTCACTGTAATTGCTTGAAAAACTCAATCTATGGCTCAGGATCGCTTTGAAAACATTTGAATGCCTTTGTGGTTAAGATAAAATGGAATTAACTACTTAAAGCCGATGAAAAATGGCCAGCAAACGTCTCATCCGCCATTAAAGCTCACTTGCATGCTGCGCTAATGGCTTCAATCGTATTTGATGCAAATTTAAATCCTCATCGTCGATCTCTTGTTCCTATCAGATCATCAATGATCAGATGACCATCTTCAAAAGGCTGATAGCCTGACAAAATCTCCATGTCATTATCAAGGGCCCACCACAATACATAGCACCAAAGGAATACACGTGGTGTTCGCCCGTGATATCACAATCACTAAACACCCTTCACTTTAAGATCACGCGATGGCGGGCAACCGTTGATTCCCTCCATCGGCGATCATGATCATTCACAACAGTGAGCAACACCAAAACCTATCCGTCGAGCAACTTTTCATCAAGGTTAAAACATCGCCGTTGATCTCGAGCACATGCATCTCACATCTAGTTTAGTAACCCACTCTATAACGTACTAAAGTCTGATACAAATATTAAGTACTTTATTTACTCCTTTTCAGCATCAGCATCTTGGGACACGTGGCATCTGCCCGTGATATTGCAATAACCAAGCAACCAGTGGTGATGTCATCACGAGATCACAAGGAATGGTCAAGATCAACCATAGGGAGATCGACGGTCACTAAAAATAACCCCTACAAAATAATACAATTACTTAAAATAAAAGAGGGGAAGGGGACACCGCCTAGGACAACTATAAACGATGGCTCAAATTTGTTCCAAAACATAGGGCATGGTCTGACCCAAACTTGAGAAATAAAAGGTCAGGTGGAATATTTAGCATTTTTATTAAAAGGGGCCCGACCTAGATGATTCAATGGGACATACGTTGTTTTGAAACCACCCTCAAAAAGGTAACATCAGAAAAGACCCAACCCAAAGATATAAATTATATGGTAGGTTACTAAAGCGGCTGTGAGATGCGCATGGTCAAAATCAATGGAGGTGTTATAATCTTGATGAAAAAGTTGCTCGACGGTTATGTTCAACAACGGTGACTGTTATGAATGAACATGATTGCCGATGATGAAGATCAATAGTTGCTCGCCATCGCGTGATCGAAAGATGTGAGGTGTTTATTGATTGCGATATCACGGGCGAGCGCCACGTGTATTCCTTTGACGATGCATAGTGTGGTGGGCCCGTTGTGTTGAGATGGAGATTACATCAGCCTTTTTGAAGGCAGCCGTTCGATGCTCTGACGAAAGTGAAGGATCGACAGTTGGGATTTGAATTCGATCGACATTAAGTAATTTTCCTTCATTCTATTTTACCACAAAGTTATAACAGATTTTGGTTGTGTCTTGATGATAGTTTTGGGCCACTTTTGGCACAAGTTTCTTGAGGTTTGGCGACTGGCCAGTGCATCAGTCATTCTGTAGTAGGTTTTAAACTCATTAAAGTTTGATTTTTTTTTACAGTACTAGCATCTAAATGGAAATTACTCATTTCGAACTCATGTCTCTCCATTGTATAAATATATCATTATTTTTAATAAAATGATCAAGGTTTATTTTGTTCATTTCTAAGTTATGGATGATGAACTGTTAGTCTATTAGCTTCTGTTAATTTTTGACTAAAAATCCTAATATGATTCATGAAGTGCAATATAATATAAAATATCATGGAGACTTGGAGTGCAATATAAAATATTAAATAAAATATCCTGATTCCTGAGCTTGAAGTGCAATGATTCACAATTTATTTGAATACAATATAAAAAATCATCAAAAACTGTTTGGAATATGATTCATGCAGTGCTTGAGTGCAATCTAAAATAAGATTATAAGATATCATGAACTTGAAGTGCAATGATTCACAAATTTCATTTAATAAAATATAAAATATCATCAACTACAGTTTAGACTTTGGAACAATGGAAACTAATTCAAGAAGTGCAGTAAAAATACCTAAAATCTGCTAATTCTCTTCCATTTCCCAAACGAAGTCAGGGTTCTCAAACCAATGCTCATCTTTAGATAAAGTAAAAGAGTCATCTTGATTTGGAGACTGCTCTGCACTTTGTTTGGCCTGTGTCTCAAAATCAACATTCATTGTTTGATTTGTGTCAATTTCAATATCATTGTCATCTTCATCTATCCCAGGCCCAGTGCCACTACCACTAGTACCACCACCAGTACCGACGACTCTTAGAATTGGAGAGCTTGTGTTGCACAACCCGACCCCTCTTCTTTCACATGTGGACCTCCAGATTGTGAGTGCCCTTTCAAAAGGATTTTTTTTGACATTATAAGCAGTTCCTTGCATCCTCAAGCAATTTTCCAAATTCTTGTCCAGTTTGTTTCTTAACTTTGATTTCAAAAACCCCAATGTACTGAAAAATATATCATCCTCCATCAACCCCAATATCATTGTTTGACATAAATAAACAAGTTTGAAATATTCTAACATCAAACCACACAATATTTCACTTTGACTGAAGCTTGTCCAAACCTTTTTATTGATCCCGATTCAAAGGCCTTCTCCTTGCCCATGGAATTAGACTGGTCCCTCATAGCTGTTGCAAAACTACGACATTGCTTTCTAAGCTTATTTTCATCTAAAATTCCTTCTATTATTTGTTCATTGTATGTTACCTTTTCTGAAAACTGTTCGATCATGATTTTTACTTGATCATGAAAATATTTTGGGTTATCTCGGTTTACCCAAAATTGAGGATACACAATACCCATGGCTTGAAGTATTTCATGTTGAGGGAATCTTTCACGAATCTCTGAGGAAAGAGATTTTGCAATTTCCTTCAAATTATCATTAACAGATTGTACAATGTCATTAAATTCTTCCTCGTTAAGAGGTACTTCTTTCCTAGAGTGCCTGCCAGTGCCTGTCTTACAATGGTACATTGGTATCTCATATCCATGTACACAAATACATAAGTGCCCGCTTGCATTAAACTATAAATAATTATCAGGATTATTTAAATCAGCAATTTTCTGCCACATCAAATAATTTGTGCTTTCTTGTGTTAGATCTAGATATAGATGATCGAGGGCCAAGCATGTAAGTTTACGTAGATTGGCATATTCATAAATATACATAGCTCTATCTTAGGCTTTCTTCACAGGATTCTTCATCTCATCCAGCATGGGGAGAAGACTAGCTAAAGTCAAGAGTGTCTCTATATCGCTTAACCTATGTAAGAGTTCAGGAGCTTTGTCTACTGTGCTGCGATGCTTGTACATCAACCCAATCAAGTATTGATATTTTAAAAAGCTCGTTGCACTGGTCCATGCAGGGAGATCCATCTGGTATCGACATCCTTGAGAAGCTTTTTTCCAGGTGTTATTCCCTCGACAAAATGTTGAAATTCAAGGAAACGTTTGGGACTTCGATAGAAGTATGTGTGGATCTCGCAAACTAGATTTTCAACTTTTGATACTATTGGAAACTTGCTTACAATTTTAAATGCTAAATTCATTTTTTGGGCCATGTAGTGAATGCCAAGCATGTATGGTGTACAAGTAGTTTGTAACTTTGTGCAAAGACTACTCCTTTGACCTTGCATCATTGCAGCTCCATCAACTCCTACACACGCCAACTTTTTGGCAATTGTCAACTCATCCAAACTTGCAGTTTCATTCAAAGATTTCTTGACTAGTTCAAATAGATTTTGCGATGTTGAACTGTCCTTCATTTTACGAACACAAAGAAGATGAGCTTGGTGAACATGTTGTTCTATAGTATACAAATGCATACAAACCCAAGAATTATTTTGTACCACAGTAACTTCATCTAAAGATAATGCAATGAAATTTGACTCTTTTAATTTCTCCTTTAAATCTTGCTTTTCCACTGCAGCAAGACAGTTCGCCAATTCCCATCCAGCATTTACTGACCAATGTGAGAAGGGAAAGTGGGGAACACTCAAATAAGATTATAAATCAAAATTTTTTGGTTAGTCTTTCATAGGACACCCCTTGGACAATATATGAAAAACAACACTCATCTGAACAATTTTTGATAGATTTGCTGCTGCCATGGCTTTTCGAAAATGATCCTCAAGTGTATCTTCACATTTTTTAATCTTCGACATTCTATGGTTATGCTCTCCATAATCTGCGACATACTTAACATGAAGACATTCTTCCTTTGATTTCCATCGTACGACTGATTGTTCCTTTCCGTCTATGATTTGTTTTTCATAAACTTTGCCGATATGCTTTTCTATAGTGTCAAGCTTTAGCTGCATCATTTTGTCTCTTCCACATTTCCAACTACAAATCTTACATCTAACCTCTGTTGCCCTCTCAATATCATTTTTGTTTGATACCGCCACTGTTTCAAGGAATGGGTACTTCGACAACCAACCAATTTGAAAATTCCTTGTCATTTCCCACTCGTGCCCCAATTTCGCTTTGCCTTTTCTTTTCTTGGTACCAACATCATCCTCATCCAAGTCGATTATCTCATTCTGGCTATCCAAGGTATCCCTTGGAACATCTTCTGTGGTATTGTCATCCTCATTTGATACATTTTGATTTAACACAATGACAATCTCACCTTGACCTTCCTGTGGTGAAAGAGTTGATGATGTATCTCCATCTTCAATAATATTTGGTGGAAGAGTTGATGGTGTAGCTCCACCTTGATCTGATGGATTAGAAGCTTTGCCAATTCCAAAGTAAGACTGTATGGTACCTCCCCGTTTTGGGCATTTTGATGTCCTCCCAGACTCTTTATTACCCGCCTGCTCAGGAGTCTTACCCTTTCTGCTCGACATATTGATCTCACTTCGAATAAAAGCTGGAAAAACTAGTCTTCTTGTTTAAGGATAGACCGACAGAGAATATAGATCGCATTCCCTACTTAAAATTATGTTTAAGACTGAAGCAAGAATGGAAAACAGATAAAGAAATCTTATTATTATAACTAACAGTCTAATAACTAATAATAGTATGAAGATTCAAGAAATGATCACTCACCTTTTACTCTACGTTTTCGGGTTTTGCTGACTTTTGAATCGAGAAGTAGAACCTCAGAACCGAACAAAATGTGTAAAACCAAACAAAATGTGTAAGAAAAAATAACAGTTTCAATTGTATTTATATCAATCCATATTTGGTGAATTTTGCGGGATTTTGAAATGGTATTTTAAAAATTTGGCAAATCCTGCGTGCTTATACAACGATACCTTGAAATTTTCAAGGCGAAATAGGTCCTCATAAGCAACTATTTATAAATTTTGATTGGCGAAATGGGTCTTCACAAGCAACTATTTGTAAATTTTAATTGGCGAAATGGGTCTTCATTTAATGTTGTTTTAATAGTATTGGCAAATATGTTGGTGACTTTGACATGCTCCCCGAGATTCCAGGCGAAAATATTGATTGGTGCATTGGAAACACGTAGTTTGCTATGGTGAATTTATTGCCTAAACATGCCTCGTAAAAACACTCCTGCGAGTGGACATGCATTGGACCGATAGTTTGTGATTTCCTAGCGATTTCAACACCCTATAGATACGATAGATTCACCAAATTTGAATCGCCAGATTCCTAGAATTCGTGAATTGGCGATAATTCACCACTAAAGTTTCGCTGGTGCTATGTTCTCTTCAGTGACATTGTGAACTGAGCACAAAGTGGCCACATCTCGGATGTGCTCAACAAGAATGGTTTGATCTTCTTCAGTGAAATAAGACAAGTTCTTGAGGGCTGCAACTGGAATTTCATCATGTTGTGCAATAAACAATGGGTTTCCCCCATTAAATGGTACATACACAAATTGTCTCACCATTAATGGTACTTGTACAAGTCTATACTCTTCTCAAAACTGATTACACTAGATCTACATGCAAACCAAAGAAAATGGAGTCACCAGGTATATTTTAAAACCTCCAAAAGGCTGGAAAAACTACTGCATATACCTGAACAACAACTTAAAATTTGAAAAACTACTCTGAAAATAATTTTCAGAGTCCCATCGGGCATGTCAAAAATTGTTGTCAATCAGGATTGCACCCTTAGCAAAGATAAACTTTACTATCCTATTGAAACATGGAAACACTCTCAGATTGTGGGTAATCTATGTTGAGAGTGAATGTCTAGAGCGGGTTGGTTCCCCTGGTAGAGCACCTAATCTAAAAGACTTTTTGAGGAAAAGGGTTAGGAGGAAAAGTGAAATGGAAATCCTACAAGGGTGATCCACAATACTAGTTCACAATTTTTGGCCAAATTGGACACTGCACTGATTTTTTATACTAAATCTTCACTTTCAGACACCTATAGCGGCTAAACCATGAGAAATTTGAAGATGATGCAAACTAGTGATTTGTGACATTTTGTGTGTAGATTTTAAATATATTTTTTTCAAAATTTTTGGGACTGGATTGCACTTCTTTTTCCATCTCCTTCGAAAACTAGTTTTTTCAGTAAACACCATTTTTAAGGAGTGATGCTCACCGTATAACACATAACATTTTTTCCATGAAGGATAAAATTCTATTTTTTTCGAATTTAGATTTTTAACTACGATATCTAGTGCTTCCAATTGGTTTCATAGTGTTTTATTAAATATTTTTTCCTTAATCAAGTTTCAAAGTCAAACCAATTACAATTCAGACATAGGTGGATCGTATAACACAATTTTTTTTGTATGTATCAATTTTTTTTTTGTTGGATCAAGGACTTCGATATCTAGTGCACTGATATTTTTCAATTTTTTTTTTGATAATCTACTATTTTTCCACATGTGCAGAACAAAGAGCTTGATTTTTGATGAAAAAACTATATTCACAAGAAATAAAAAATAAATATAATAATAAAATTAAATTGATTTAAAATTATAATTTTTGGAAAGCTTATATTAAGGACTACATACTTACAAAAAAAAAATTTAAATGAATTCATTTGATCCCCAAAAGGTAAATCAAAAGTGGTTAATATCAACATTTTGATAGGTGTAAAGGAGTCTCTATTATAGGTATGGTTTAAAACTAGCAAGGTTATATCCAAGGGGGTTTGATCTAAGGTGGTTTGATCAAACCCTCTTCATTTGGAATCCTTCAAATGGAACTTTTTAAGGCTAAAATCATTATATTTTTTAAAAATATGTAATTTCAGCAAAAATCAGAATCTCCCAGAAATTGTAAACTAGCATTGTGGGATCACCCACAACCTAAAGATGATTCACCATAAATTTTAAAAGACTTTGATGAATTTACTCACAACAACCTCTCAAAACTTCAACTCTCACAATTTCACGTAACACATACAATCCAATAGTAATTTGTATGAAGGTTCACAAGATTGAACACAAAATACAACCTGAATTATATGAGACTCATGCACATGAACTTACAATAACAAGACATAAAAGGATTCAATGTTTCAAATCACAATGAAATCAAAATTATTACTGTAAATGTCAAACAAGAAAATGAGAAGGAAAGCTCTGTTGTTTGTATTAAAATTGAAGGAGTGTCAAACTCAGAATCTGAGTACAAAATGTGTTTACAAGACTCTCTGAAATGAGCAAGAAGCAATATTCTGAACCCAGGAAAGCATAAGTTTTTCTCCAATATATGGCTCCAAAATATTCTCAAGGAGTGAGAATAGAAAAATCAAGCCGAATTGTATCAAAAAATAGCAGCTTTGATCCATTTTCCAAAGAAAAGTCTAAAAAACAGTGTTCAAAATTGCTCCAAATTGCATGAGAAAGATAGAAAATTTCTATATCTAGCAGATCAATCCAAAAGCTCCACAAAATTAGGTTGAAATTGATGGAAGACTGAAAATAGAAGGTTCAATTTGCTCATCCTTTTCCAATTTCGCCCAAGAACTCCACTCAAAAATATAAAGATTCTAAGGAGACTAATTGCATTTTTTAAAATAACAAACATCAAGCTAATTTATAAAAATATTACCTTAATGATGATTTACATCATTTGCAGTTAAAAAATACAAGATTGAAAGGCTTCAATTACACTTGTTTTGATTTTTTTTGCAAAGTACAACTTTCCTAATTTGAGTCTTTGAATTTTTCAAAATCAAAATACATTTGTTTTAAATTTTAATTTTTCTATAAAAAATAAAAAAAACTCCCAGCTCACCAGGTCATATGATTTTATCATAAATTAATGAAAAACCAATCCCTTCGAGAGATTCGACTTAAGGCATGAAAGGGCTAAGGCACAAGACTTATGATTTTTCATGAAAAACCACCAAAAGAATGAAGTATGGAAGCCGACCTAGGCATATGCAAAGAAAACTTTGAGATAATACCATAATGGTATTAATCATGCTTTTGATTTTTAAAACATTGTGATAAAATCCCCATTCGAATTAGGGTTTAATGAAACCCTAACATAAAAATTCCACTTAGTCCCTAATTTTTCTCATCATTTGCACTCGACCATTTTGGGGAAAATAGTTCTACACTCAGCCGACATGGAGATTAGGGTTTGAAGGCTCAAACTTTCAATATGTCGCTGCTTTTGAGACTTTTTTATGAAGATTTTTGAAGGAAATACAAAGGTAAGTCATTTTTTTGACTCAAATCTATATAATATTCTCCATATCGAAGGCATTTCTTGGCCTCTTGGCCGCATAATCCACCATTTTCTGATGTATTCTTTTCCTTTGCTTCACTTGTGTCGATGTTCCTTTCTACTAAGGTCGATTTCTTGGAAGAATTATGAAGCTTTCATTGGGGTTTTGAATGTTCCCTTCATCAATAGGCAATGTGTAAGCTTCCCTCACTTAAATATCTGTAATATCTTTCATTTTCTGATGGACCAGCTTGATTTGAGCTTATTGAGTGGGAGTGTTTGTGTTTGTTGAGAAACATGTTCATGGGTTCTATTGTTTCCTCTTTAACCTATATATCTTCACATTCTATTTTCTTTCTTGTAGAGGAAATGAGGCCATTTTGTTAGCATCCAAGTCGCGGCCTCATTTGCATTTCTCTTATTTTGTGTATAAGATAGCTCAATTTGAGCTCGACCCATGATAGAACTTATGAAAGGAGAAAACTCATGCATTTCTGTTTACTATCATGGGTTTTGGTGCCCTTCATGGCCTTGACCATTTATGTATTTCTGGGTTTTCTTATTTTTGAGTGAACTCAAAGACTTCTTCATTATTTGTATGGCGAATTGCTTCACATAAACCCTTGTGGGTTTAGCATTTTGTAAGAGAAAACTTCCTAGGCCATGGACTTGAAATTCTTAGGCTCTTTTATTCTACAGAAAATGTGCTCAAAACCCCTAGGTCGTGGTATGGATAAAAATCATATATTTTTATATAGTCTCCCCATGGGATTTCAACCACTCAAAACCCTATCATTTTATTCTCCTGCAAAGGAAACTTGTATAATTATTTCATTTGGTACCTTGGCTCCATTAGCATGTTTCATTTTTTCTTTTTGAGAAGGCATTTTCTTGACTTTAGAATGAGGTAGGAATGGTGATAATATTTCTCACTATTCTGAAAGACAAAAATGGATCCACTTCTTTTTGATGTATGCAATTGTTGCTCCATTTATTTGTCCTAAAACATGCATCTTTGTTCCATTATGAATTTGTTCTTTAAAGAACATACTAGGTAGTCTTCTATTTGTATTCTTTCTTTGAAAACTCCTTCTAAACTTGACGCTTCATTTTGTTTTGATTCTATACTGAACAAAAGTAAATAAGTTTTTTCTCACCCACACACATAGATGTGATATAGTATGATGCACCTACAAGTAGAGTGAAAAAATTACCATTTTTTTCTTTAATTCATTCTTTATTCAAAAAGTGTAAATCAGAACTAAAACTTCTCTTCAAAGGCACAAATATAAGATCTCTTCCATAAATGCCTTTGCCAAGCATTTGGATATGTCACAATGCTGAAACAAAGACTTGAATCCTGTGCTCCATTTTGCTTCAATAATGTTGTTCCACTTGTAAAATCATTATTTCCCTACTTAGACTTGCATACTCATAGAATATTTTGAAATATGTGACACCTTTGAGATGAAGCTTGAGGCCTTTTTGACTATTTTAGTTGTTGTTTTGATTGTGCACTTTAATATGTATGCATGTTCACTATCACAATCCATGATAATGCACTCTTTTCTGCTCCATCTATCAAAATGACTTTGACTACCTAGATTCTCTTACTATATGCATTACACATGATGAAAACAACATGGATAATGTTATGACAACAATGAAGGATGTAAAACCATGATGCAAATGATGCATTTTCATTTAGTTTCTTCTGCATTTTACTTAGGCATTCTAGATAAGCGCAATGCTCATTTGTATTTTCCAATTCAAAGGGCTGTCTTATGCACTTTTGACTTGGTTGCTATGAATGATCAATTCTTGAGGCTCTTGTAGACACTTTATGAGTTAGTCCTTCAGTTGAAGTGTTTGATTTGAGCATTATGAACATGTTTCCTTTACCAAACCCCTCTTGAAATTAAGGGGCAACATGCTGAGCTCAACCCTTGTGGGAGTCTATTTTTTCACCACATGCTATAATATCTTCAAAAATGGATCAACAAAATGATTTCTCCTATACCTGCACAGTGAACAAACATGCTAGATAAAAATAATGAAGCTCAATGTTCTTTTGATATTTCCTTTTCCAGGATCTCTTGCACACAAATGTTTGTTGATCCAATGCATCATAGGCAATGTGTTATATTTCTATTGATAAAGCACATAGTAAAATTCATATCTAGAGCTCAAACAATTTCTCATCATGATGCAGGTTCATTCAAGATCAGGAGCAGGCAGGAGTAGCAACAATGAAGACCAACACCGAACACCAACATGCAATGATGGATATGTTTTTTATTATATGCGTCTTTTCCATTTTATCATCTTTAGTTGTATAGCTCATTCCTTGTGACATGTTGGTTCAGATACTCCCACAGCTTGTGTGGGACACTTGATCTTTCGTTTCTTTCCAATGAATGTGAAAAACAAAATTTTGCAATCTTGAACAATTTTGTATATATCTCTCTTGCAAAATGAATGAAGCGTTGTAAAGTATATGAATCATTGCAAGATGAATGAAAGCAATATTTTTATATCTCATTTAGTCTCTTTTATGTTGTAAAGCACTGAATGGGAAACTAAATTCTCTCTCTTATTGAAAAAATATTGCACAATAAAACTGAACTCTTTTCTTTTAAACTCCAATATATATATAATGGTTTAAGAAAAGTAGAAATAAGTTGAAATATTTTCACCTTTAAACATGAACATAAGTTGTTTCAACTCTACCAATTTGAGTTGTAGGTGAAAAATTGGTAAATTTCTTGGCGATGTCTATTGAATGCTTGCCTACTAAGCATTAGACCAATTGCCTTAAACAAATTCATTGGGTGTGGAGTCAAATCTATCCCCATCTGAAACTCAAAAATTTCATGAAACTAAACTTGCAAATACTCCAAACAATAGCAGAAAAAAAAACCAAACCAAACTGAAAGAAAACTAAAAGGCCCTGGTGGCCAGAAAGCACGTGCAACAACACTTAGGGAAAGAATATAACTGAAATGAAATGTGCTTCAAGCACTTATTAGTTGAAAAACCACCTCTATCCTATGCAAACTAGCGGAAATGATACTCAGAAAAAACCATTAACTGGTTTTGAAAAATAACTCCCCTTTCTAACAAATAAAGGATGCTTTGCATGCTTGAAAATCAACCAAAAGACGTGGAGAAAAATCAAATATCCAACAATTCATTACAACACCCTTTCAAGGAGGAAAATGTAATCACTTACCCACCAATATTGATTTTTGAACCAATGGCAATCAAGTGAGCATGTGGGTTGATTATGCTCAAAGTGATACCTCCCATTGATGCTCTGGATCAACATTGTCATGAGGCTACTTCTTCTCGTTGGCTTCCACCCAAGCTAGATGCCTAATAAAGAATCCCAGTGAAGGTCTTAGGCTAGATGGAAAAAAATTCAAGTGATAAAAAAGAAATGGAAAACAATTCAAGTGATCAAAAAGGAAAGCATCACCTCCGTCTTTAACTAAAAAATCAACTTCAAGCCCCTCTATACAAAAGAAAGGAAGCTACTCCAACCAAATAAGATCATGTAAATCAGCTTCATGAAAATCATTTTGACATGTGGCCTCTTCTTCCAAAGGCTTTAGCTACATGTTTTCCCTAGAGCCCTTAAACCGATTAGTTTCATCTCGTTCCACCACAAATATGGCATGTTCAGAGACTTGTTTCAATTTGTTGTCCTCACCATTCTCTTGATCTCCACAAGAATCCAATAGAGTAGCAAGCTCTCTACAAGCTGGATAGGTAGGATCTTGACACTGAATAATTGAAGTGTCATGGGAAGACTGAATCTTTTCCATCAGTTCCCTCAATTGTTCTTCAAGGGAAGCTACCTCCAATGTTTTCATGTCAGCTTCACCTTTATCAATTGGCTATTCAACCATCACCCTGCTTTTCTCTATCTGAGTCATTTATTCAATCTCTTGATTATGCTCCATTTTAGCCTTGTTGTCAAGCATACCACATTCTTGAACCTCCACAACAATGTCCATTTGTTCATAGATCAACTCTCCATCATTATGATTTTTGTGCTCTTTTTGATCACAACTTGTCACTTTTGTTAGATCACACATTTTCTTCATCAATAGGAAAAAATAAAGGAAGATCCTCAAAAAAATCAGTTGAAACATGCACCTCACCATTTTCTCTGTTTCTACAACTAGTTGTTCTCGATTTTCTAAATCTCCCTCATCAATGTACCAGTTGGCTATCTCAAAATAATTATGAATGTTTTTCTGCTCCAAGTGATCTTGGTTTTCCAAAATTCTCTCTTGCCCTTGACTTGCAACCACTATGGGTATTAGCATGCTTTCTTCATCTTGGTCAATGAAAGAGGATAACTCATCAAACCAAAATATAGAGTCCTTCTCATCGCCCCTTTCTTGCTTCTTGTTAGCTTGTTGTGTATGATTAACCCTACACAAATCCTCATCTTGCTAATCTATTAGTGCTACGTCATGCTGGCCATATTTAGGATGACAACCCATTGTTCTGGATCTTCTTGTGTTGCATCTTGCTGAACATCAATAGTAGGATTATAATGTTGAAAGGGTCTAGGACTGAAATTTATTCTTGGGCCTCGAGTATCTACTTGAACAGGTGGTCTATTTGACTGGTTGGGATGATGTGGAGCTTGATAGGGTGTTGAATCTTGGCCAACCTGTCTCTTAATACTAACTAAATCATTCCTAAAGTTTTTAGTATATTCCTAATCTCTTGAAGCTCTTGAGATTGGGCTGGAACAACGGTTTCTTGAGCTGCAACTTGGTAACTTATTGTAGGAACTGGTGGGACAACAACTAAAGGGGGTAAAGACATAGGTACGGGGCACTGTACTTCAGGAAAAATGAGCATAGGAGGCCTTGGGGCTATTTTTCCAGCTTGTATAAGGCAATTTTTTTTTCTCTAATAGCAATATCATAGGCATTAGGAAGTGTAAAGACCCCTATAGATTAAATCATCACAAAAATTTCACTATCTAAAGTCTTTAAAAAATATAGAAATGCATGTTGAGGTGAAGGCTTTACCGTCAAGGGAAACCTATCCCAAGTCCTTTGGAAATGGAAGTTGAAATCTAACATATGCTCGTGAGGAGCTCTCTTGATTGTGCTTAACTGCTTAGCAAAGATAAATGATCAATTTTATGCTCAAACTATCTATGCAATCCATCACCCAGTGGTCCCACATTGCAATATAGTTTTTCGGAAGGCATCTAAACGACTGTAAGGATTTTACCTTCAATGGTGCAACCAAGAGCCTTAGTGCTATGTTCTCTTCAGTGACATTGTGAACTGACCACAAAGTGGCCAAATATTGAATGTGCTCAACACGAGTGGTTTGATCTTCTCTGATGAAATACAACAATCTCTTAAGGGTTGCAACTAGAATTTCATCATGTTGTGCAATAAAAAATGGGCTGCCCCCATTAAATGGTGCAAACACAGATTGTCTCGCCATCACTAGTTTTTTACTAGTCCAAACTCTTCTCAAAATTGATTACTCTAGATTTGTATGCAAACCAAAGAAAATAGGGTCACTAGGTATATTAAAATTTGAAAGAAAACCTACAAAAGGCTGGAAAAATAGCTGCATATACTAGAATAACAACTTAAAATTTGAAAAACTACTCCGAAAACAAGTTTCAGAGTTCAACTGGGCATGCCAAAAGCGATTGTCAATCAGGATTGCACCTTGAGAAAAGATAAACTTTACTATCATGTTGAAACATGGAAAGACTCTTGTGGGTAATCTATATTGAGAGTGAATCTCCAAAGTGAGCTGGTTCCCATTTTGTTAGCCTCCAGGCCGTGTCCTCATTTGAATTTCTCTTATTTTGTGTAAAATATAGCTTAATTTGAGCTTGAAAAATGATAGAACTTATGAAAGAAGGAAACTCATGCATATCTATTTACTATTCTGGATTTTGGTGCTCTTCATGGCCGTGACCGTTGATGTATTTCTAGGTTTTCTCATTTTTGAGTGAACTCAAAGACTTCTTCATTCTTTGTATGGAAAATTTCTTCACATAAACCCTTGTGGGTTTAGCAATTTGTAAAAGAAAAATTTCCGAGCCACAGACTTGAAACTCTTAGTCTCTTTTATTTTGCAAAAAAATTGCTCAAAATCCCCAGGCCGTGGTATGGATAAAACTCAAAAAAAATTAACTAGTCTCCCTATGGGATCTCGACCACTCAAAACCCTAAAATTTTATTCTCCTACAAAGGAAACTTGTATACTTCTTTCATTTGGTACCCTGGCTCCATTAGAATGTTTTGTTTGTTGTTTTTGAGAAGGCATTTTCCTTACTTCTAAATGAGGTAGGAATGGTTATAATATTGCTCACTATTCTGAAAGACAAAAATGGCTGCACTTCTTTTTGATGTATGCAACTATCACTCCATTTATTTGTCCTCAAAAATGCAACTTTGTTCCATTATGAATTTGTTCTTTAAAGAACATATTGGGTACTCTTCTATTTGCTTTCTCTCTTTCAAAACTCCTCCTAAACTTGACGTTGCATTTTATTTTCATTCTATGCTGAACAAAAGTAAATTATTTTATTCTCACCCAAATACACATATGTGATATAGTATGGTGCACCTACAAGCATATTGAAAACATCACCATTGTTTGCTTTATTTTATTCTCTAATTAGAAAGTGTGCATGAAAACAAAAACTTCTCTTCAAAGACACAAATTCAAGCTGTCTTCTATAAATTCCTTTTCCAAAGCATTTGGATATGTCACAATGCTGAAACAAAGACTTGAATTCTGTGCTCCAGTTTGCTTCAATATTGTTTTTCCACTTGTAAAATCATTATTTCCCTACTCAGACGTGCATACTCATAGAATATTTTAAAATATGTGACACCTTTATGATGAAGCTTGAGGCCTCTCCAACTATTTTAGCTGGTCTTTTTATTGTGCACTTTAATTATGTATGCCTGTTCACTATCACAATCCATGATAATGCACTCTTTTATGCTCCATCCATGAAAATGACTTTGAATGCCTAGATTCTCTTACTATATGCATTACACATGATGATAACAATAGGGATAATTTAATGACAACAATGTATGATGTAAAACAATGATGCAAATGATGCATTTTCATTCAATTTCTTCTGCATTTTACTTAGGCATTTTGGATAAGCCCATTGCTCATTTTCATTTTCCAATTGAAAGGGCTGCCTTATGCACTTTTGACTTGGTTGCTATGAATGATCAATGCTTGAGGCTCTTGTAGACACTTTATGAGTTACTCCTTGAACTGAAGTGTTTGATTTGATCATTATGAACATGTTTCATTTCTCAAACCCCTCTTGAAATTAAGGGGCAACATGCTAAGCTCAACCCTTGTGGGAGCCCATTTTTTCACCACATGCTATATTTATTCAAAAATGGATCAACAACATGATTTATCCTATACCTACACAGTGAACAAAAATGTTAGATAAAAACAATGAAGCTCAATGTTCTTGTGATATTTCCTTTTCCAGGCTCTCTTACATACATATGTTTGTTGATCCAATGCATCATAGGCAATGTATTATATTTATGTTGATAGTGCGCATAGTGAAATTTATATTTGGAGGTCTAACAACTTTTCTAATCATGATGTAGGTTCACTCAAGATGAAGAGCAGGCAGGAGCAACAACAATGAAGACCAACACCGAACACCAACATGTAATGATGGATATGTTTGTTATTATATGCTTCTTTTCCCTTTTATCATCTTCAATTGTATAGATCATTCCTTGTGATGTGTTGGTTCAACTACTCTCATGGCTTGTGTTGGACACTTGATCTTTGTTTTCTTTCCAATGAATGTGAAAAAGAACATTTTGCAATCTTGTACAGTTCTGTATATATATCTCTTGCAAAATAAATGAAACATTGTAAAGTATATGAATCATTGCAAGATGAATGAAAGCAATATTTTTATATCTCATGTAGTCTCTTTTATGATGTAAAGAACTGAATGAAAAACTAAATCCTCTCTCTTATTCGAAAGATATTGCACAATAAAACTAAACTATTTTCTTTTAAACTCCAATATATGCAATCGTTTAAGAAAAGCATAAATAAGTTGAAATATTTTTTGCCGATGTTCCCGATGAAGTATGTGTTTTTGAAAGGAAGTTCTTGCCTTCATAAGTTTCTTAAGTGTTTATGGTTGAGGAAGATGAACTGATGTTTTTCTGAGAGAATGCTTCATATTCTTCCATTGTGGATCCTTTGGTCTTGTAGTTTGGTATTCAATGTTAGTGTTTTTTGGATGTTGCACTTCTATATTTTCAAGTCAGCAATGTTGCCAAGGATATTTATGTGAATTTCAGAAGGTTGGTAGTGTTGTTGGTTGTTCAGACTAGTCTGGGAAATGCTCCACATTTCTCCGCATTGATGTCTCTACTACAACATCTTGGTGAATGTGATTTCAATGTCTGCGCAGTGTCTCAGTTCCAATCTCATGTGCTAAAGTGGTCCACAAGATGATATGTTAATGTTATATCTCATGATTAAGCATTTTATGCTTCCTGAATGAAGTATTTTGTACATGTTCAATATGTGTTATCTCTTGGTGGCATTACAATATGAAAAAAGTATATGGAAGTGTTGTTGGATGTTCAAGGAACATCCCCAGGTGATCCACATATTGCTAATTGGGCACTTTGGTGTTGTATTGTGTCTTGAGTTAGCCTTCTAAGTTATTTATGGATATCTGGCCGACAGGGCTTGTTCCTTTTCTTGTGTCATGTTCTTGGGGGTCTATGCCAATAATGGAAGATGTGCTATGATAGATTTGGGTCTTGATCTATCCTATTTGGGACCGCAACAAGTTAATTGAATAAGAAGTATGTTTATGGGTCGATTGGTTATCCACTTCAATGTTTCATTCACATATTTCCTTGATTTCGACCTAGGTTGGTGTGCACCTACGTGTAAATGGTTTTGGATCACATTCAAAGAAGTGATAAGAGTATTTTTGGTCCTCTCTATCTTATGGATGGGACCACATTATGTTTTGGTGGCCGACCAATTGAATTCATGGTTTATCCTTTTCTCGACCGACCTAAATGATGTTTTTAAGTGTTGTGGTGGATATAAATGTGAGATCATTTCGAATGCAACAGGATGGAGAAGTGTACAAGTTTGAAGAAGTGTGTGTGTGTGAATTATATTGAATATCCAGTAGTGATAGTGCTAAAGTGTGTGAAAGGAAATAAAAATTGTGCCATAACACCTTAGTCAATAGAGTGTTGTGTTGTCAATCATTATAATTCCCTCTAAATTATATTATATCCTGCTTTGAGATAGTGAATCTCAAAAGGTCCTTGTATGTTGCTCTTGAGGTCATATTGTCTTTAGTTCAACTTGAGTCCTATGTATCTTTCTGTAAGGTAGTGTACTTTCCTGCAAGTCTTTTTAGCTGCGAGCCTTATATTGTGAGTTAAATCTCACCATGCTTTTTCCCTGATTGGGTTTTCCTCTTAAATCTAGTGTTCTCCTTGTGCATGTGTGTGTTCTCTATTTCCAATTTCTATATCTTTCATTGTTTAAGAAGTGCTGAAGTTGATAAGGATTCAAATTGCTATATCATTCTTTGTTACTATTATTTTTAAAGGTTTTTGATCTAGTAAAGAAGGTTGTCTTGTTCTGAAAGAGTTAAGTTCTAGAAGGGATTAAGTTTTGATAAGTCTGATTCACCCCACTTCTTAGTCTCTATAATTATTCAACAATTGGTATCAAATTCAAGTCCCTCTATAGAAGCTTAACAACTTGAGGCAAAGATCCGAGATGGCACATTATGGTTCATACATGGGTCGTAGGTTTGATGGGACTAAATAATCCTTCTAGAAAATGAGAATGGAAGAACATATAAACTCTCTTGGGTTTGGTGTGTGACAATCAGAAAAAAATGGTTATATTGCTCCTACCACTCCACTTACAAATCCAACCAAAATCAAACTTTACGAGTGCAATGCCAAAGCCAAGAATGTTATCTTGTGTGGGTTGGCTGATTTAGAACTTTTGAAGTTGATGAATTTCAGTTCTACCAAAGATTCTTGGGAAAATATTAGAAGAATCTATAAAGGATATACTAAAGTGAAGCACGCCAAGATGTAGATCTTTAAGAAAAATATTGAGACTCTAAGAATGATAGAGGATGAAGAAATTCCAAGTTATATGCTCTAGGTACAAGAAGTTGTCTATGGTATCTTTGAACTTGGTGGAGAAGTGAAAGAAAGTGAAATTATAAAGAAGGTTTTGAGATATCTCCCAAAATATTATAGTCACAAAGTGGCTACCATTGAAGAGTCAATGGACTTGGATTAGTAGTTAGTTGATGAAATGTTTGGTACTCTTACTACCTTTGAGATGAGAGAGTTTGATAAAGATGTTCCAAAGAAGGAAGTTGCATTCAAAGCCAAAAAAAAGATTGAAGATGAAGTTGATCAAAATGATGATCTTGATGAGGTTGGGAAAAAAATTGTGGGAAGATTGAAGACAAAAACTGGCAATTACAAAGGTAAGTTACCATTTAAGTGTTTTAATTATGGAAGAATAGGTCATTTTGTATTTAAATTCCCTTATAAAGAATTTGATGATATCAATAAAAGAGATTAGGTTAAAAGGGTATCTATTCCAAAGAAAGAAGTGGTTCCTCTGAAGATGAGGAGAATGACTAAAATGATGAAACTCTCTTTATGGTTTTCAACATTGCTGACAAAAAGTGTAATATTGAGAAATTCAAGGATTCTAGCTCCTTAAGTGAAGAAGTTATGTTTTCCTCTGATTCGGATCTATAACCTATGGAACTTGGAGGTTGGGACTTCAATTTAGATGATTGGGGAATATAATTTGAAGGAAAACTCTAGTCTGCTCTAGAAGACCTGAATGAAGCAAGGGGACTAAATTGGAAATATGAAAGATTGCTTGAAAAATCAAAGGAAGAAAATGATAAATTGGAAATACAAGTTGAAAAAGGAAAATAATGTGAAATCAAACTAAAAGAGTTAGAATGTATGATATTTGATTTAAATTTGAGGGTTGAAGAAGGAAACAAGATTGAATATTGCTTGAAAGTCAAGCTCAATGACAAAATAGTTGAATGCTTAAAAGTTGAGGAGGAGATTGTCACTCTTAGGAATGCCTTGAAAAGAGAAAAGGGAAAAATTGATAAAGGATAGATTTGGTCTTGAGGATAGCTCCAAAATATTTGAAAGGCCTAAAACAAAGGGAAAAAAAATTACATTGAAGACTCTAAAAGGAATGGCTCGAGAGATTCAAAGACTATTCAAAATGGCTAGAAAGAAAGTGGATCCAATCCTAATCAAAAGGAAAAAGGATTTAGAATTCCTCCATCTATAAAACAACATGCTCCTTCTAGGTTCAATCAATCCTTTCAAGGTTACTGTATCTCTTGCAATATTTTTGGACTTAAGGCTATTGATTTTAGAGTTAGAAGAAGGAACGATAACATGGATAGAGGATAATTTATGCCTCAAATAAATAATAAAGTTATATTTTATGGATAATTCTATGCTCGCAAAAACTATAGTCACAAGGCTAATGAGTGTAGATCCAAGGTGAATAAAAACCACCTTATTCTAGAGAACAACATTGTGTGCTACAAATGCAAAAATATGGGACATAAGGCAAACTACTGCAGAAGTGGCTTTTCTAAGACACCGATTTAGAAAAAGGTTAAATTCCATAATCAACAAAAGAAGGGAAATGATTTTTTTGAAAAGAAGACCATGAAAAGAAGGATGATACTATACTTGTGCTCTCTACACAAGATTATAAGACAAATTGAGATAGATCATTATCTCAAGGGGAGATTTCACTTGTTGAATCATTTTTCCCCCTGTAAAGAAAAGGTGTTGAAGACTTCAACATGAAAGAAGAATTGAATCAGATTAGTTGTTGTGTAGATATATTATGCATAAATGGATCTTTATTAAAGATCTTGGTGGAGGTAGATGATGTGTTAAGGTTGGTACACTTTTTTTGGTTGATGTCATTCCATTTGGTGTACCACACATAAAGATAAAGCTTTCAGAAAAGAAAAGTTTCAAAAATTTATCGAGGCATTCACAATGCTTTCTCTTTGGTAAAGTCAAGGATTTTTGCTTTGAATCTCTCAAAAAGAAATGGTTCTCATCTTGAAGTCTAGAAGTCAATTTGATCAAGATGTGAAGGTATCATATCCAAGTTTTCAAGTATTTGTACCTTTTGAAGTGGAAGACTATTGTGATAGATTTTTGGATAGGCATAATGAAGAAATGTTGAAGGCTTGTTAGAATGCTCTGTATTCTTCCAAAATAAAATTTTTGTCCATAAAAATTTATGGACATGTCCAGTGCATTCTATCTTATTATATGAGATTTTTTGGTAAGCCATAAGGTTCTATCTTTAAATAAAAATGTGCTACAATACCTATCTATTCTTCATAACATATGTTTGAGCACTTGTGCCGGTTGATGCATATACTAGTTCAACCATATGAGCCTATGTGGACAATTTACATATCCTAGTGTGTTTCAAGATTGTTTGGTTTCTAAATTTCAACCAATCCTAAGAAATATCGTGAGAAAGTTGTGAAAATAATCTTCAGATACATACTTGAAGGGTACTCCAAGATTATGGCCTATGGTACAAAAGATCAAAATTTCTCTTTGAGTGCCTATACTGATGTTGATTGGGCAATTTGTGTTGATGACCAAAGAAGTACAAGTGTAAGTACATTCTTCTTGGGAGATAGATTGGTCCCATGATTTAGTAAAAATTAAGATTCAGTGTCTTTGTCCACAACAAAAGTAGAATATAGTGCTACAACATCTTGGTGTACTTAGGTGCTTTGGATGAAGCAGATTTTGAAGGATGTGAAGGTGGTTTATAATGAACCTATTCCTATAATATGTGATAATACAAGTCTAATTAAAATTTCCAAGAATCTGGTAATGCACTCAAGGACTAAACACATCTCAATCTAGTATCAATTTCTAAGAGAGAAGGTTACCAAACATGAAGTTAGAATGGAGTATGTGCCTACAAAAGATCAGATTATAGAAATTTTCACTAATAAAATTTCAAAGGATACTTTTGAGTATCTCTGACAGAAGTTAGGGGTAATTTCCTCTCCTTGTTCTAACTAGATGCATAAGTGGTGCATCTATCCAAGGGGAGAAATTCATGTGATATATTTTTCCCTAGATTGATGTATGCTACCACTCAAAGGGGAGTTGGTAGCAAGGAGAAGTTTTATGTAGTTGTAAAAATGTTGTTGGTCAAAAGGGTAGTACGTGCTTATGCTTCAATAGAAGATCCTTTTTCCCTTTGTCCCTAAAATCAAAATAGATACTCTTGATTTATACAAACATATATGGTCCTTTATCCTTCATGTCAAAGGGGGAAAGTGAATAGTGTGTATTGCCATAAATGCCAAAGGGGGAGATTGTTGGAAATTGTTGTTATTGGTATCAACACTTGAGGAGATTGTTGGCAGTTGTTGTCATTATTGTCAACACTGATTATTGGTTTTCATTGATGTCATCACTTAAGTAGTGAGTTAGTCCTTGGTATTAGTTATCATTTTTATATTCAATTTGGGCTAACATTGGTGATGAATCTCATGGTTGGATGTTGATGGGCTTGATTAATAGCTATTTTTCTCCTATTTAGTTTATATCTTTTGACATTTTAAGTTGCTTATTTCATAGACATTCCTAAACTTATATATCTTTCTATATATTTTATGCAACCTAAGCAAGACTTTGATATGTGGAAACTTATGATTGTGATATGATGATGTTTGCATGGATAAATGTGTGAATGTGTATGAAATTTAGTATGAATCTATGTTTAATTAATCGTTGACAATGGTCTGTATAGTTTAGATGAAATTAACTTCTTTTAGCTAGAATAATTGCAACCCACAACAAATAAAGAGCTTAGCCCATAATAAAATGATTCCAAGTAGATTGTAGGGGAGATTCTGGAACCTTAAAAATATGATAGTTGTAGAAAATTGTGGAAGTGATCGTTGAGGAGGTCGATTGTGAGTCATCAAAATATCCAATAAAATGATGGAAGGAAGAATACGTTTGTAGTGATCAAGAAGCCAACGTGACTGTTCTCACAACGCATGTCTTTGTCAAATGGTTAGGACAAAGTATCAATCCTATTTGTCTTATTCTATCTTTTTTAATTATATTTTTAGTTGCAAATATTTTGTCTCTTTGTTTTGAAGGAGAGTGGACATCTACATTTATTTTTTGTTTTCATTCCTTATACAAATAAACCTCCTCCCAAATTGATAGGGAGATTGGATGAATCAATCACTGATTCATGCTCTGGGTCTTTCTTGGAAGACCTCTAGGGTGTCTCACCCCACCACTTGCAACCTATAGGACCTTTTCCTTCTTAGGATCCCCTGGTTCTCTTTTCCAACCCACCTATCAACATAGCTCTTCCTACCAATTCAACCTTGGCGCAATCTTATAACTGTTGATGTTAATCCAGCGTCGGTCTTCACTAGTACATGGGCCGACCTTATATTTAAGTTATATCATGTACTTATTCTGGACGACTTTATTTGTTATTAAATATTTATCAAAAGGCCGACCTATATGAAGAGGTGCCAAGAAGGTATATATACAAGGTTACCTTTTGATGTTAACACACATTCGAATACACAAAAGAAGTTCGCTATTTTGGCAGAGCAGAATTCGCAGTCATAGAAGAAGCTCATACTTGGATTCGCATACCTAGAAGAAGTTCATACTTGAACAGCAGATCATCATTTTGTAGCAGCAGACCGATTTCAAGGAGAAACATATTCATTTGTATCTTTGCATCTAGGAGAGATGCTATTATTCATTGTATCAAATTCGGCATTGTGTTGGGCCTGAGTTCAAGCAGATTTCTGCTCTTATTCCTTCAATATATAAGAGATATATTTGCTGGGTTTTTCTCCCTCAAGAGGAGGGTTTTCCCAGGGTATCTTGTTGTGTTCATTGTCTTATGTGTTGCATTTCTTTTGTTCAATTGATTAAATAATCTGATCTAAGAAACACTAACAATAACACTAGCCTTAGCCCTTAATCCACCCTAAAGGCTACTAATCCTCCAAATTATTGAATTTAGTTTTACAAGGGTGTGGAGGTGCTTCTAAAGTCTTCAATCCATCCTACTAAGGGTGTTGAGGGTTCACCTAACTCCATATGCAAGTCGCTGTCACAAAATCCCATAATTAGGCCTAAAAGGCTACTAGCCCTATTAGCCCTATTAGGTCTCCTTCTCTGAGAAATCAGGTTTGTTCTCCAAGTCTTTCCAAAGAACACTCCAATCTTTCCTTGGGATTCCTGGTTCATATACCCACCTCTCAAGGATTTTTGGGGTCTTGGCCCTCAACTATTCGTACAAAGCCCTAATATGAAAATGGGCAATACTAGGCCTTTTCAAACCCTTTCCTGACTTCACTGCAAACTGTTAAGTACTTCCCTCACTAGATGGATTGATGGAATTTACTTCTCCTGACTATGTCTTGGAAAGAATTATACCTGCCCTCTCCAAAATGTATTTTGTCAGGAAATTGACACCCCTACAAATCAAGTGCTTTGCACTATAGTCTTCCCTAGCTGGAGACTTCCTGGCTCGCCTAGGAGAAGACTTCCACAGTGGCTCCGGTGCTGTCAAAGACTCATAACCCTACTATATGTACATCCATGGATTATAGCCACAATTCCCAAAGATTCATACAATTTGTATGGTGGGAAAGTGATCTAACAGTCCATTCTTCAACAACTGCCTGGTTCAAACCAACAACAGTATGAAAACCAAAATAATTACTCATAATGCTTGAAAATGAACAAAATAACAATCTAATGCCACTCAATGCTCAAAGAAAAACTACTCTACATCCTACACAAGTTACAATGTCACATTCAATCCATTAAAACATCACTTTAATGCAAAAACCAGAAATTCACACACAATCACCACTATTTTTCCCTGAATTCAAAAACTTAAACAATCTCAAATTCTTCCAACCTGAATCCCATGCTAAGGCCATCCCTAAATAGGTCACAAAATCAGTTATTCTCTTCCTTGGGCTCTCCTTGGCCGCTTGTAGCTCCAGCTGAGCAACATTTTCAAAAATTTGAAAAAACTCCTAAGAGTCCTAAACCTCATTTATAGCCAAAACCCTATGACACCTATTCTATGGTCAACATGACCTTCATCTGACCAATGCACAACAAAATGCCACTAAGGCTCAAACACAAATGAACTAGAATAGATTGCATAGTTTTCCTAGACAAAGTTGTCCTAGACAACCTCCTAAACAACCTAAGGCAACCTATGGGTGCTCCTACACCACAAACCTATATAGTTGGATCAATGGTTGAGGAGAAAATCTAGTTAGAAGATATATGGTTTGATAGTTATAGTTTTGTTTCATAGACAATACTTCATTGTTAGTTTTATATTATGCACTCATGAATGAGAAATCTATGAATATTCTTGTCAAATTGTATAATTTAGTTATATGCAATAAAGATGTCCCAGTTTACTATTATGATTAGTTGATTCAAGTAGCACATATTTGGTTTCTCTTGTGGGTACAACAACTCGAGTAAGGGACACTTGAGGTACTATTCACCCACCTTAATCTTTGTTGTTAAATTAGATATTTACATTGTTGCATTCATTTCATATAGATTCTTCATAAAATACACATGAATGATATCTTGTCTCATGATTTATGTTCTATAATATATCATTGTGTCATCCTCTAGAGTGAGTCAAGTAGTGATAAGTAAGAATTAGTAGTGCTAGTAAAATTCTAGAGTTCAAGATTAGCAGTTAATACTTATAGTGTTAAGCCGAAGGTACCTACAACATAAGTAGAAGATTAAGTTATATCTCATGTTTTGTAGTTTACATTTTATTTCCTTTTTCCAATATTTACTATTTTCCTGCACATGCATAAACCACCTATAATTGATGATATAGGTCATGTATAGTCTATGAATGCACATAAAATCCTATCATCATCATCATCAAAAGCTTACAAATCCCTAGATGATAATTAAATGGAGCCTTTGCAAGTGTTTAGTGGATTTCTCAGTTAGGAACCTCTCCTCTAAATTGTGTGTCTAAAACCAAGTTGATTGAGCATTAGCGAGGCCTTAAATTTTTGGCATCGTTTCTAGTGATGGTGCTACATTCAGGATTCTTCTATGTAATTTCAAGATTTCATAGTAAGAATCTTGTCTTCAAAATTAGGGTAATTAGGATTTAGTCATCAATACAAATACACTTTACTAACAATGTGTAGGATCCGTTGATCCAAATAGTCACAAATATTATATGCGGAGGTGGTGAGATTCTCTGGGAAGATATCTCCCCTCAACACATGAAGATTTAGAGGATACTAGTGATCATATTGAACATAGAAAGGTTATTCCTAAAGAAGAACCATCCCTAACACCAATATCCACATCAGACACAAAGGAGAATTCCCATAGACATATCATCACCATGGGTGATGCTTTAGTAGAAGACCCACCAGAGCATGTAACCTTTGAGTTCCCCATTTCCAATCGAGAGAGATAAACTACACTGAAGAAAATACCTCCTTCAACATTACCTATCTTTTATGGGTTGGTCACAAAGGACCTGGATACATTCCTTTTTGAGTTTGTTGTGTTGTGCAACAATTATGATTATACTAAAAATACACATAAGCTCAAATTGTTTCTAGCAACCCTGAATAATGTTGCTTCAAGATGGTTTATGGGTTTGGGAAGAGATGTTGTTCCAAATTGGAATACTATGAATAAAAACTTCCTAAAGAAGTAATAGGACTGTTATAAAGGAATAGACGAAAAGATAGATGTCATCTTTAAGATGTCACAAAATGAGGATAAATCCCTTGAAGAATACATGGAAAGGTTTTAGTTTTTCCTCAATAAATCCCTGTAGAATAGACTCTTTGATGAGTCTTTAAATTTGATATTCTTGAGGGGGATTAATGCGGATTCCATGGATTAACCTAACCTCATTGGGGCAAGAGATATCTCTCAAGAACCATTTAAGGAGTTTTGCAAGGCATGTAGGAACTATTTGAGGTTTTTTAGAAAGAAGGTTAGAGGAGACAAGACATCTTGCATTAGCAAACCATCCATGGAGTCTCTAGAGTTGAATTGATTAATCTTCTATCAAATATGAAAGGGGATATTATCAACCATTTGGCTACACAACTAGATACCCTCCATACAAAAAATAAACAAGAAGAGGCAGAAGTAGCTCTTACAAAATACTTCCCACATTGTAGAAAAATAAGCACTAGCTACGAATGTAGGAAGGTGGAAAGTATCTCTAAAGATAAGCAAGGGACATCAAAATTTCATGCATTCGAAGGAGAAGATGGATAATTATTCTACATAG
Source organism: Sequoiadendron giganteum (assembly GCA_007115665.2). NCBI lineage: Eukaryota > Viridiplantae > Streptophyta > Pinopsida > Cupressales > Cupressaceae > Sequoiadendron > Sequoiadendron giganteum. The sequence goes on from CM021100.1 coordinate 129,273,603, forward strand.
TTCAAAGGAAACCATGGCATACAAGACAAGGTATGCCCCAAGATCATTTGAATTACATGTCATTTTATGGTAACAATTCAAATCTTCCTAATTAGAATCCTCAATCTTGGGCCAATATATAAAACCAACAATGGAAAATTTCTCAAACCAATTGGAATCAACAACAGAAAAACATGTAGCCATCACAAAATTACCAAGGATATAATTCTCAACGGCCACCCCAACAAAACCAATGGCAACCTAATTGGCAAAGAGGCTAGCAATGGAAATTCCAAAATATGAGTTATCAACAACCATAATAGCCCTTACAACCACAACAACAAGCGATTATGCCAAACCCAACAAATCCAACACCATAGCCACCTAGAGCACCTCATTTTCTAGCCCAACCTGCACCTAACTCCAATAACAAGCCTATTCAACAAGCCTATACTAATTAAGTTTTTCAATACCCTACTTATGGGGTAGAGGTGAGTGATGTCCACCTTAGATTAGGGGAAATTTTGGGTAGGACTTCATCTCCTCATATCATTGAATTGATTGATGAGGAATCCCTAGAAAAGGCCTTGGACAATCAACCTAGGGAGCCTGATTAAAATTAGATTAACCAAATCAATCCAAGTCTAGAGACTCCATTCCATGAAAGATTAGTCGTTCAAAGACATGAAACATAATATGAAACTGACTCGTTGGGACAACTTAAAGATGTTTGTATCAAAATACCCCTTATTCACTTGATATTAAGAAGGTTCCTATCTATACTAAAATAGTAAGAGAATTATGCCTTAAAAATCCAAGAAGGAAGATAAAATATCCTCAAACTATGCATGTATTAAGACAACTTGCAAACATTATACTGGGAAACATAACTATCCCCAAGTATGTAGACCTTGGGAGTCTTGTAGTGTATGTAAAGATAAATGAAACTATCATTAAGAACACCTTATTTGGATTGGTAACAACTATTAATGTAATAACTAAAGATACAATAAAGTTGTTATAGTTGATAGAACTCAGACCTACACCTATTGTTCTACAACTGGAAGATAGGTCCACAATTAAACCTGAGGGTATAATTAAAGACTTGGTAATAACACTAGATTCATGGGAGTACCTTGTAAATTTCACGGTATTGTAGCCAAAAACTAATCTTGTAGGCTACCCCCTCATTTTAGGAAGACCTTGGTTGGAAACAAAAAATTCCTTTATAGGTTGGAGGTCTAGGAATATGATTATCTCTAATATAAATGTGACTAAGAAATTGGTCCTTTATCCACTAGCCTAGCCACATGCAGACCTAGAACAAACCATTTGGCCTATCCCAGATGAGGAGGACCAATACTCTTTGCAAACCTTGATGAATATTGAATGCAATCCTTAGTTAGAACACCAAGATAAAGATGACTTGATAGTAAACATCATGCAAATTTAACTATGGTAGGGACCCACAACATCATGACTTTCTAAAATGTTTGTAGGACCCTCTACAAAATATTATCCTTGCTAGTTCATCTGAGTCAAATTGCCAAATATTTCAAATTTTTTTACCACACCAATTTATTCCAAATATAGTAAGACTTGACATCTCATCAGTGCAAACAACATCCAAGTCTTTAGAGATAATACTGGTTAAAACATTAAATGTTAACAACCAATTGACTAATATACAACATACCTCATTGATGAATGTGTTGCAAGCACACACACAAACCTTTGCACGAGATTATCATGAAATGATTGGAATAGACCCAAACTTATGCATGCATAGGATTTACATCAGTGATAGTTTTAAATTCACAAGGCAACCTCAAAGGAGAATGAACCCTATAGTCAGAGACATAGATAATTAGAATTGCAAAAAATTGCTTGATGCATGCTTTATATATCCTATCTTTGATAGTCAATGGGCGTCACCTTTAGTAATTGTTCCAAAGAAAGGAGGAAAGTGGAGAGTATGTGTAGACTACCAAGAATTAAATGTTGCAACTAGGAAGGACCAATTTTAACTCCCCTTCATTGACCAGGGCAAGACAACATTCACTTTCGCTTGGGGCACATATGCTTATTTTGTCCTACAATTTGGCCTATGTAATACACCAACCACTTTCCAGAGGGTAGTACTGAGTATATTCTTAGACTTTTCACATGCTTCCAAGGAGGTTTACATGGATGATTTCATAACATATGGGAATACATATGATGAAGCACTTGGAAATCTAGAGAAGGTGCTAAAAAGGTTTCAAGAACACAACTTATCCCTAAGGCATGAAAAATATTTCATGATGATGATAGAAGGGATTATATTGGGACATTTTGTGTCAAATGAAGGAATTCAAGTGGAGCCCAACAAAATTGAAGTGGTATCAAAGTACCTATCCCTCAAATACAAAAAGATATTAGAATTTTCATAGGACATGCTGGGTATTATAGGAGATTCATCCAATACTTTAGAAACTTTGCAACTCCACTATTTGTTTTACTATCTAAAGATGTAGAATTTAAGTGGACAGTTTCTTGTCAACACTCTTTTGAAGCACCCAAGGAAATATTAACCAAAACACTTGTCTTGAGAGTGCTTGGATAGAAGGAAGGCAACAAAAGTATGCAATATATTACATCAAAAAAAATCTACAAGGGGAAAAACTCAATTATACGGTGACAAAGAAGAAGATGTTGGTAGTGGTATATGCAATAAACAAATTTAGGCATTATATTACAAGATATCCAATGTTCATACATACTGACCATACAACAATCAAGTATGTATATTAGCAAACCAATGTGTTGGATCTCAAAAATGCAGGTTACAAATCCTAAGAGGATGCCAGGCTCTATGATCAGACTTGCAATGTTATTGAACCAATGAATGGAGATAATCTATTTGGTTGATGAATCCTTGCACTTCAAGCTTTGCTAGACCTAGGTGGGTAGACCTTGATAGCTGAAGAAAATTTAGAGTTGTATGACTTAATTGAATTTATGGATCTATCCACAGTGACATAAAGTGGGATAGATGAATGCTTACTAACTAATCCTATTGAAATTTGAGATGTGAATATTTGAATAAGTTTTATAAAATTCTAAAATGGAATGGGATTACCAGTGCCTACTTGTATTGAACTAATGGGGTCAAGAGGTTAAAGATATGTGACTTATTTACTGGCTACAATTCAAATTTTTGACACTTTTAGAAGTTTATGACTGGCATAAATATGCAAGGATGCAATTATCAAGTTCTTCTTATTGATCCAAATGACCTTTTCCAGATTACTGTGATTAATTAAAATAATTTAATCCTTCCTTGAAGGAGCCAGTTAACTGAACTACACAAGAACAACAAATGTGCCTTGATGAATTGAATATATCCTTGATACATAAATTTAAATAATAAGGAAATGTCAAGTTTGGAGACAACCAGATAATATTTTTAATTAACTCAACAAAAAATTGACACCATAATTGGATCATCAAATTAAGTCTTCTTGTCCATTATATTTCTTCAAAATATATTGCATTACATAGCATGATGTTTTGTGGAGGCAATTGATCAACCTATCCAACTACTGGTAATTTCCTAAACTAATCTAATTCTAATATCCTTTTTCATGTGATCTCATCTGGCATATATACATTGTATTTTTAGGGTTATGACCCTTCATATCTGTTCACTGTACCTCTTTAGTATTATTCTTCTTTAACAAAAATATTTAATTAATTACCTTTGGAAAATTAAATATTTTAAGCTTCATTATTTCAGTGAAATTAATTTTAGTGATTATCAAACCATTCTTTTGTTGGAAATCTTCACTCTTCACCTCTTAAAAAATAATTACTCACTTTCATAGCTTCTTTGGTGAAAAATTATTGTATTTATATTGTGTGGTTGAAATATTTCACCCAATTTAATAGATCACTCCTTTGGGTAAAATAATTACCCATCCATTTAATCCCATTGGTGAAAATATTCTACATCCCCATGCAAACATTTTATAATTTTTACCCCTTATGATTTTATGGGTAAAATAATTGTCCACTTTTAAATGCCCTCAAGAAAACAAATGAAATTTATGAAACTCAAAGTATTATTGATTTCCACTATAAGAATATTGTGTTCAATATTTTGTTTGCATTATGACCATATGCACTTGCATTGGGATAACATAAAGCATCGAGAAGTACTATTTTTTCCCCACTGATCTTGCTTCTTTCATCAATGAAAATCCTTGCTGGGCTATCGGTGGGACTCTTTCCAAGAACCTCATTGGTATGAATTTCACCATCAGAGAGACCAAAGGGATTCTAGCCGATCATACATGTCTCTCTAATATGCTTTTTCCATCGCTTCACCCATTTAGACGGATTGACAAGACTCTCCCTGAAACTTCCTTCATCAATGTGACCCATACATTCAGTGAGATCCCAGTAATTCAAGCCAATAATACATGTCTCACTAATGAGTCTTGCTTGGTATCTTTTTCCATGCACTAATTATTAGGGTTTATGTCTTATCTTCTTGCATGAATACGAGAAGTGTTTCGGGACATCTGCTCATTCTCTATGGGTATTTCTTTCTATCTAATGAAACAAATTTGGAAAATCCTTAGAACCCTCCAAAGAAATTGTTGATGATTCAAGAGACTGTTGCATTGATGAATTGGATCAGTTGCTCTTGATATGTCACTGATGTCATCAATTCACATTTGTATCCATATTCAATCGCCATGTTCTCTGGAGATTTTCTATTAGTAATGTTTCACTGTGCGTAAAGAATACAATTGAGGTGATTATCGCTACAATCTATCCTATTTTGAATATGTCAATAAAATATTTTCTCACTAATTCTCTAGAGCATCTAGTCTTGAGCATATTCATCAATATTCCTGAGGTCCTCTATACACAATTTTCTTCTTCAGATAGTAAGATGTTGTCAAAGATAATCTTCCCCTCTATTCGTCAAGAAACTTTCTCCAAACACAACTCGTAGACCTTGATTTGAGTAAGATCGATTTGTTGGCTTCAAAAGGGTCACTAAGCATATCGTATTTGTGTTTCTATTCCTCATTTAGTGAATTCCAATCGATTGAATACAATATGGTTCTAGAGAGATACCACGTCAATGTTCCCCTTCGTGGCTCTCCAAAATATTCAACCACTTTATTTTCATCATCATTGTTTGCAAATTTGTGATCATCTTCATTATGTCCACATTTTGGGGGGCAACTGTTCTCCATTAGCAAGTGAAAGGTCAAGTCTATGAACCCTAAGTGCATGGAAGTTATCGTGAGAATCATCCCACTGCCCATAGTTTTTTCTTTAGAGATGGCAATCCTATGTTGGTTTTATTTGCGCCTCTAACTTTAAAGCTCCCCTTTCGATCTTTGAGTGCAGAAATACCATTGTCCTCAAGAAACATAAGTAGGTGCACCCAATGCCTCATCGCCAGTAACCCTATCTGCATGGGTTTCATAAAATGATTTGGACCACATCGTATAACCCATCCTTGTGAGCGCAAAAGTTTCTTAGGATGGGGTAGAAGTAATTCTATCTATGTCCAATCCCTTTGAGAACCTCATATGCCTCTTTACCTATGTAGATCTTGGACAATTGACCCAAACTTTTATATGTGGAATCTAGTGAAAATGCGCTACCTTTGCTTTAGAAAACTAATTTTCAATCTCTGTAATATGTTGTATTCAAAGTTACTTTGGTTCCTCCTTTATTCTTCTTGTCTTCTAGAGGATAGTATTTTATCAACAATATATTATGCTTCCACTTGTGTACAAAAATACTACCAAGCATAATTTCTTGAAGATTTCCAAAAAAAAATTGTATGCTCTAAATACTGTGATCATGATATGAGACATTGATCTTGGTACTTGGCTCCTCCAAACTTTCTTTAACTAGAATGAGGACACGGTCTTTGAAAATCCCATCTTCTCTTCTCTTCTTACTGTCACATATTTAAACTCTTCATTTAGTGCAAACAATGAGCATAGCTCAATATCACCCATTGTTGATTTTTGAGTGCTCGTTATAAGTTGTCTTTTATCCCATGAGAGATGTAGTAATAATTGACTATCCATCTAGGAATATCAAATTTTCCGATCATAGTTCCCCAAATTATTTTGTCCAAGATAGTTGCAGCTGAATGTACCAAGTTCGCCTTCTTTTTCTTCTAAGGTGTTGTCTTTCTTGTAAGGCATCAACAGGTAGACCATATAAAGTTGGGTTTTTGTAGCATATAAATATAAGTGTATTCTAGCCATGTGGAAGTCTCCCTTGCATTTTGTACATAGAGAAAATTATACTAATTGGATTTCAATTTTCAATTGTTGATTCATAAGAGATAATATTGCAACTCACTATGATCAAAGTAACCCAAGTAGGCTCTAGAATCATCCTGAAAAACTGATCAAATGTTCTCATGGATCCATAAAAATGTACCAACATGTTGAATTATGATAGGTGAGCATAGTTTTCAAATGTATTGGTGTGAAGTTATTAGGATTGCAAACTGTTGGCGTTCAAAGTGGTTTATTCAACATTTTCTAAAAGCTGCTCCTGTCAAACTCAACTTGCCTCTTTGGAAAAATATCAGATTTGATTCTTAAAAGCTGCCATTCTGGGGATTGGTTCATTTAGGAATGGTGAACATGTGTGCAAGAGGGCTTTTCACTAAGAATCTTCATTCACAAAATATCAAACATCAAAGTTGCCCCTTTTTGCAGCTTTCTGGAAGTGCAGTGTTCAAATTGGGTAAAATCCATTTGGAATTGATTTTGAAGAAAAACCAAATGATGTCCTAAAGCTCTGAAAATTGACATGGATACACATTGAGATGGAGAGAATCAAAAGAACCAATTTATTTTTATTGAAAATCTTCTAGTTGCTTAATATTATCTTTCAAATTTGATCATTTTAACAGATTTTACTGTGTATACAACAACCCTTCACAAAATCCTTCAACTTGGCCTTTTGAAATCTTGTTAAAACTGATCGTACGAAGCTTAAAATTGGTGTGCACACTCATATATATCAGATAAATTTTTTTTCAAGATGGTTTTGCATGGAACTACTTTGGCTTCAAATTATGATTTTCTAAAGTAGATCGTTTGAGCAGATTTTACGACTATGTTTTTGAGTGCTGCAATCAAAATTTTCATCATGTTGCCAAAATTTGAAGGTTCCAACATAGTGGTCGGTGGAAGGCTTGTAAGGTGGTTACTATTGCTTCAAGAATTTGATATTACCATTGTGGATAAGCCAAGAAAAGGAAATGTAGTGGTAGATTATCTATCCAGACTACCAACCAAATTAGAAGAAGATGTGGGTGATGATTCATTCCCAGATGAGTTTATTTTCTCTATCTCTGCATGCACCTTGGTTTACAAACATTGCCAACTATCTTGTAGAAGGATAAGCACCACCTCACTTCTCACCAAGAGAAAAGAGGTTATTGGTTCACAAGAGTTTTCCCTACTACTGGATAACTAGATACTTATTTTACACAGGCCCACATAACATCATGAGGAGATGCATAAGAGAAGATGAAGTATATGACATCCTCAGAGCGTTTCATGATGAACCCTATGGGGGAAACTTTGCAACAAAGAGGATATCTCTTAAGATTCTCAACACTAGCTACTATTGGCTAACTCTTCATAAGGATGCAATGAAGTACACATTACCACCCTCGAGCTAATGGATGGGTGGAAGTCACAAATAGGGAAATTGAAAACATTCTAACAAAGACAGTGTAAATTCAAAGGAAGGACTAGGCAGCTAGGTTGCTTGAGGTAGTTTAGGCCTATAGGACAACTTGGAAAACCACAATAGGATTTGCATGATATGAATTAGTGTATAGAAAGAAAGCAATACTTCCTATTGAATTTGAGGATAAAACATTGAGAACGGTTGTTACATTTGGCATGTAATTATCAACAACACAACAAGAGATATTACACAACCTTAATGCACTTGATGAAATCAAGATGGAAGCCATACACCAAATTGAAGTTTTTTAGAATCAAATAATTAGTTGGAATGATGAGTTCATCAACACTAAGGAATTACGTGTAGGTAATTGGGCTCTGCTTTATGACTCAAGATATAAGGTCTACAAGGGAAAATTAAAAAAAAGATTGCTTGGTTCATATGAGATAAAATAAGGGTTTCCCAATGGAGAAGTACAACTACAAACAAGTGATGAAATCAGGCTCTCATTATTGGTCAATGGACACATACTAAATTTGTAAAAGAAACCTTTGTAGAAGGGTGACTTCTTTCATTAATCCAATAATTTGAGCCTTCACTTAAAAATTCAACTATATAAAATACAAGTTCTACACATTACTCAGTAGATGAGCTAAAAAAATCACATACTAATGTTACATAGGTATAATTTTCTAACACATTTCACAAGCACACACTACACAAGTGAGATACAACAAAAATATTTTTTTGGATTGTCAATGAAGCAATGAGGACCTATAGCATCACACCTAAAGGTGATTTTTTTTTGAAAGGGACTTGTTATTAGAGGCACTTGTAGCACTTGTCTTTAACAATCATTTCAAATTATTAGCTGAATTAATTGAATACCATTTCTTTCAAATTCCATTCCACCATACATGCAGCCACACATTCAACCTATTACACCTATTCGTATGTATAATTTACATCACCTTTCTTGACTACCATGTATCATTTCACCTCACTCATTCCATATATTTTGTATCCTTTCCAAACTATCATTCACCACATGCTATGCATTGATTACATTCATTTCAACTTACAATTAAGGAAGGTCGCATCACATCCTATTGTGGGTAGTCATCAAGTTAAGTTTCACTTCACCAAAATTCTACACGTACACACATTAATTTACCATAATTAACATATATGATCATTGTTTTTTTGCATGTTTTTATATTAATTTATTCATGCTTCATATCTAATTTGATATTCCATTACATTTAATTTAACCCTATGCCAAAAACCATACAATTAAGTGAAGACACTTAATATCTTTAGTTGGGGGAGGGGTACTCTTAATTTTTTTTTAATTTTCATAAAACCAAAACTCTCTACAACATTTTTGTGGTTTTATTTTCCTCCAATTTTAAAAATACAAGTTCAGAGGAGAAGAAAATTGTTAGAATCATTTGAATTGAGATGATACAACATAGTGGAAGTGGTGTAGTTGGAGTAACAGACTGAAATTGAACCAAAATAGAGCATAATTAAGGGAATTATAGAGCAACAATAGTATTATGGGAGGTGGCATTATTCATAGGGAACCAAAAACACATACCCAACTATTGGAAGATAGGATGGTATTACCCCTTTTTTGATAAGTTGGTTGGTTGGAGTACTTCTTAAAACTCATAGAGTTCAATGAGGTCATGACAAAGTTTTTTTGCCACATTACAAACTGATGAAGCAATTGTAAGAGGTTTGAGGGTGGATGATTTAGAGGCTACCATTACTGAGGTATTAGGAATGCTATAGGAAGGAGAAGAGTTTCTAGTGAGGGTAGATAGTATTTCTACTAGGAATGAATTCAAACAACTATGAGAAAACTTGGGCTCATCTTCTCAAGGTACAACAAGATTATCTTTACCATACATATGGGATTCAATAGCTTCTTAAATAGTCAAATAATTAACATGTGATGGTAGACAATCCTTGTTGTATATAGTTCATTTTTAAATTATTGAGTCAACTTCACCATGATAGGCATGTGAATGTTCCAAATTTTTTGGACAATTTGTTAAAAATAATGAGATGTAAGTATAAAATAAAAAGGAATAAAATAACATTATCACATTTTTGTTTAGTCATATTGTTGATAAAAAGGATTTTGAGAACTCAACTTCCACATGTTTCATGGGAAATTTTCCTAAATTTCAACCATATCAACACCATCCTTGAAGAACCTGTTGTCCCAAAAATAGTAGAGGAACCTACTATATTAGAAAGGGAAATTCCCTTTGGCTCCCTTTTTGTGTCACCTATCCACAACATAAGAGAGCTAGAGGAGAAGAGCCTACAAGACACTCAATCTGCAGTCTTTGAGAAACCCACAGTAGGAGATACACAAGAAACACCTACCTCTGAAAAACACAAAGAACCTAGAAAAGGAAAGGTGAATATTATTTTTCACTTGCAAGAGGGAAAAAGAAATCCACATATCCTAGGAGGCAATCACACTACTTGAAGAGAAAAGGTGCCATGAGAGGGTCAGTTAAAAAGCAAGAAGAGGAAGATGTTTTTATGGTTGATACAGACTTAGAATTGAAGGGCCTAAAAATGTAAATACACCAGTTAAAGAAGCATGGTACTTTACAAGTACCTCTAAATCTGATTTAGAGGATGCATTTGTAGCAAGGAAAATGAGAAAAATATCCTTACAGATCCCTAATTCAGAGGGTTATAAATATACCATGGGGGATGATGATCAGTTCCTGGAGAAGGATGAAGAATTGTTCATAGAAGAAATAAATATTGGTAAAGAATTGCAAGAGGCTATGGAGATAATAAAGTAGTTGGAAGAATTGGTAAATTCATATCAGTAGAGGGACAATGAAAGGGACACCAAGATCAAAGAATTATAGGAAAAACTATATAAATTTGAGCATGGATCCAATTTGGAAATCCTTGCACAACTTGCCATGGTTGAGGTAGACAATAAAGATTATATGTCTCAAGGACCAATTCCTCATGCAAGAACCCCCACTAGTCCTACTATAGTGTCCTTGGGTGTGGATTTGTGGAAAATAACTCAATAATTCTACCAGAAAAAAGAAAGACTGGGAGAAAAAAACAAAGCATAAATGATATCTAACCACACTAGGGCCCTTGAAAAATTGGAAACAAAAGTGAAAAGACTGACAATAAGAATTGGAAAAATAGCAGATAAAGCTGCTCAATTGCTCAAATGCAGACCACTTGCTGGGGTCTATGCATTGTTTTTGTAATAAAAGTACTTATGTTTCTAGTTCAGTCAGTTAATCAATGATTTACCAATTGCTATGAATAAGAAATTTGTGTTTTTAGAAACTTTCTTTTCTTCTACACCAAATATGCAAGACCAATTATGTGAGTTTTACTTGCATAATTTTGTTCTCCCAAATGAAACATAACAAAATCCACTAATGTTTGTGGGGGACCTATAGATTAAAGCATTGGCCTCTTATGTTAGGAATGAACAACAAAGGGGTGAGATCTTGCAAGAATATACTAAAAAGGAAAAATCTATTACTTTGAAGCTTCGTAAGGAATCAAAGGATCACAATGAAGTTATAGAACAATGGTCAGATCTCCTGGATTATAAAGGTGAGGGAAGAAAAATAATAAGCATAAGAGAAAATGAATATATCAGGATGAAGCAATTATCTCTAGGACCCATTCAACAATTCTTTAAGTTTGTACAAGAGAGATGGAAAGAGTTGAAGCTTGAGTTAAAGAAGAAGGAACCAAACTCCTTATATAACTTTGTAGAAATCATTGGAAGTTGATGAGGTATAAAAAACCTCATTTTTATGATAAGCTAAATACCCTTCTTTGTTCTTTCCAACCACTTTAGCCATGCCAATTTGTTTATTTTTAGAAGCAATAATTGTCTACTTTTTATAAAATGGTGTATAAATATTTATTTCTCAAATAGATTGGAATTGTCTAACTAATATAGATATAATGTTATAGACTTTAAGTAATTGTATAGGACTTATGCACGACTGATGAATGGAGTGGACTTCAAGTGGTTGAAGTTAGAGTGTCAAAAATTTAGGCATACATAGTGGAACAACTTCTTTTAAAGATTTTTGTTAATTTTGTGTTTAAGAATTTATTGCTCCACTCAAAGCCTTTATTATGTTTTATGTCATGAAAATTAGTTGGTTGTAATTCAATTTTAATACCTTTTCAATGGTATTCTCCCGTCATTCAAAAAACTAGGATTTTGTAGTAAGTACAATATATATATATATGTGTAACTACCAAAAAAAGGATATGTTGTTATGATATATTTTGAATACTATTCAGCTATGTTCTTTGTGTTGTTACACTTTTATGATATGAATAAATAAAAATCATCAGTCTTATTATGAGTCCACTGTTCTAAGTAATGGAAGTACTATGAATGGATTTAGTTTGAAGTTGAGAAAGTACCACATGTGATTTGAGATAATCGTAGGAATGTGTGAGAGCTAGCCACTTGAGGGATCTCATAGAGTAGATAAGTAATTTTCTTGTTAATATTGTTCCTTCCATTCTGTACATGCTAAATTTAGATGAATGTTACTTTGTGTTGAGCTTTGTCATGTGTTTCTGCAGGTCCTGGCTTTAAGTTTATGATCTTTAAGTTTTGTTTACTTGGAAATTCTGGAGCACCCACTCCTATTGTTAATTACAAGTTGATATAGTGTACTTTTAGTTGGTAGTTAGTCACCTTTTTTTAACTTTCATAGTTTAACTGCAAGTGTTGATTCTTAGGTAATTTACATGCTTTCTAGATTAGGAATTTGAATGCTTTCTAGCTTAAATAGTTTTGTGATTTCTAGTTTAAATTATTATTTCAACCATTTCAAAAATTCAGGAAATAATACTAAGAGATATGGCCAAGATATCCCTTATTGCATACAACCTTCAAACACAACCCAATCAACATAATTGACATATTTTTAACTAAAGTGTTAGGACCTTTTGAAAACATGTCACTTTTTGGAACCATTGTCGGGGATTATTCCTTTTCTAGTGTTAATAGGAGACTGCTTGGATACCTCTTTTAGAAAAAATATAGTTGCGAGGTTTCTTTTTCTACATGGTTAGGAAACGAGGTCCGCACGTGATGCAGGAGCATCCATCGCCTTGTGCAATCCTATATCACCCCAAAAAGGTTTGATTTATTTTTGGTTAATTTTGGAGTGGAATTTCATTTGATTTATGAAATTAAAATTTTGATTGTGGGTGAGATGAAATTTCATGTCATATGATTGTAATTTCAATTTTCCATTTAAATTGAGTCAAATTCATTGATGACATAGTGGAGACCAAGTTTGGTAAAACCCAAAAATCAAGAAAAGAAAAATGTGGGCATGGCTTTATGGAGTTATATTTTCTTTGAATTTTTCTTTTAAATATTTCAACTATGATTCATAAAAAATAGGAACCAAGAGGTGGATGACCAGGAATGGGAAAAAGAAAATTTTGCTTTCATTGGTGAAAGCAATGTTGGATTAAAAAGCCATAAAATCCTCCAACAGGTAGTGGGTGTAGTGGAGTTGTTTTATTGCAATATTTTATTTGATTTTTGGGGGAAATTGGAAAAATTGGAGAGAGTGGAATTGAGATTGGGGAATTTGAATAAAACTCATCGTAATATAATCTAAATGCAATGCAAATTCAGTGCAATGCGAATCCTAGGAAATAGAAAAGAAAAAAATATTTTCATTTTGGGGTTTGTCTTTCTAGAGAAGGGAAATATGAGAGACCAAGTGTAGCATATCTCTAGAGAGTTGTTGTATATGTTGATGATAGATTTGAAGGGTGTGTAGATGATTTGATATCTTCTGAAGTTGCAGAGATTGATGTGTGAAGTTGCATTGTTGGAGTATGTGATTTTTACAGGTGTGAAGGTTGAGAGCCAACCTTTGATTCCTGAAAATATATTTTGATGTTCATTTTTTATTTTGAATATATTTCCAAGGGAATGTAACAACCCACAACCCTTAGAGGTTGTATTTTAGTGTGTGGTTGTGTTGTAGGTGAAAGGTTGCATTGCAACCTTGGATTTTGGTGAAGATATATCCATTTTCATTTCTGATTTTTGTATGCATTTGAAAGGGCATGTAACAACTCACAACCCTTGTGGTTGTATGCAATTTATTTTTGAATTTTCATTTTTTTGAATGAAGGAGTTGTTGGTTGTAAATTACAACCCAACTATGTGCAAAGATAAAAATTCTAATTTTTGGTGTTATTTGTATTGGGTGAGTGTGAGAAAATAATTAATTGTGAGAGTAAATTTGAATTAATTTACCTCTCATACATTAGTGGTATTAGAGCGAGGTTGAACTTGAGTGTGTGAGAAGATCGCCAAAGAGAGGAAGCTTACACTAGGATTTGTGTGTTGCGGGTTTGCAACCATGTTTGCCAGAGGCAGAGGAAGAGGAAGCAGAAGAGGAAGAGGAAGAGGAGAAATTTTTGTAAGGGATGATGATTTTAGAGTTTTGAGAAGATAGGTTGAGACTCTACAAGAATAAATAAGAAGGGGATTTGCAAGGGTAAGAGACCTGAGAAGTGATGATGAAAGTACAAAGATTGCTAGTCAAGTTGGAAGCCAAGAAAGTGCAGGAGCACCAGTTGTTGCCAATGATCCTCTAATAATTGCATTATCAAAGATAGGGAAAAGGCATAAAATGAATGTGCCTACCTTTAATGGGATTTTAAATCCAGAAGAATTAGTGGATTGGAAAAACGAGATAAAAGAATATTTTTAATTTGAGGAGATAGTGGATGAGGACAAATTAAGATATGCCAAGACAAGTTTGAAAGGGCATGCCTCTTTAAGAGAGGGGGACCAACCATGTCAAGGCCCCAGGTCATGGAGGGCTGAGGGAAGTAGGATGCCCTAACTTACCTAAGTTTTAAGGGAATATTAGGAAGTGTAGGATGAGAACGATGAGGATTGTAAGGTCCTTCGATCACTCTGTAGACCCAAGACTTGAAAGGAGACTAGGTGAGTCAGTTTTCAAGATCAACTCGATGTCTTAGATAACTCTTTATTAGAGGACAAAATCCTGGTTCTGGGATGATAGCGTGGTGTGCTGGCATCTCTCATGTGTGCTAGTATCTATATGGCTAGAGGACCAGAAAGACCAGATCTAACCACTAGAAAATGGACTAACAACCTAGCTAATGGTTTCTAAGGGAACAAAATAACACTATGAAGTAAGAAAAATACAAATGAATATGGTAAAAGAAGTAAATTAATGCAAGGGTGGCAAGAATGATTTCACACAAAAGATTTTTTTTCCAGCACACTCCATGATATCTCCACCACCTCCGCCCAAAGGGCTCAAGGATAGTGGGGGAGAAAATGAGAGGAAATCAAGCCTTTGTTGTAATAGTGTTGTTCTACACTTGCTCTACTGAAGTGATGGAGTGATGGACTTGCTGCTATGGAGTGCCAAAATTTTGCTTGAATGCTTGAAGTGAATTATAAGAGCTTGTAGAAAATGCTAAGAGAGATCATCCAACCTTCAAATGAGTCAAAGAATAGTGAATATCAAGAAGAGAGTGAAGAAAATGACCATATTCGGGTCGGTCGGCCGAAGGGGGCATTACAATTTGACTTCCAATGAGAAGTGTAACACCTCTGCAGGCTCCAGTTGTAGGAATATGCCAGGGATGTAAGCACTTTAGACGAACATTTATGCACCGTGCAAGTGTCCTTGACAGTAACTCCTATATCAACACACAAAAAGGATGCCAAGTGGAACAAAGGCAACAAGCTTAGGTGGAATTTCACCTTCAAACTTAGTTTTCTAAATTGAAGGAGGGTAAAAGGGGAATTTTCCTGAGGGGTGCAAATTCGCTCCTATACATTTTTTCCCACTTTAGTGAGCATGAATACTAATGAGTGCTTCATTAAAGTAGATCAAAGAAGTAGTAGGGTTAGAAATGTATACCTGAACCATCGAGGAAGCAGACTGTAATTTGGAAAAATCGAGAGTGTAGGACATGCAAAGGACTTCATAGATCTGTAGAACTATGAAGCTGATGAAAGAAAGTGCCTCATAGGTGAGTAAGGGGATAGTCACGCAGATCATCATCAAGTTGGAAGGCTTTCAAAGGGGTCCCGTAGGAACCCTTCAAAAGGAAGAGGGGTACACTCAAGGAACACATGTTTTGGAAAGAGAGGTCTAGTAAGGTTTCCCCCAAGCTAGATGTAAGGATATGAAGTGAGTTCTAGTCGAGCTTTCCCAAAGCTAGACACAAAGATGTGAAATAGGTCTACTCGGGATACCCCCAATATAGATGCAAAGATGTGAAATAGGTCTAGCCTAGCTGTCCCCAAGCTAGATGCAAAGATGTGAAGTAGGTCTAGATGGGCTACCCCTGAGCTAGATGAACATATAGGAAACAGGTCTAGTCGAGCTACCCCCGAGCTAGACGCCATAAAAATTTATTGAGATAAAAAATTCAAAGGGGTTCCTCGAGAACTCAGTGTGAAAAGAAAGGGTCCACTTAAGGGATGCGTGGTTTGAAAACTGGTGCCTTCTTTCTCAAATTGATTCATCATCAAGTAATCCTTCTGAAATATGTTCACTTCATCAAGGAATTCAAAAGGAAGAATATGCCCCCACGCGAGGGGAAGATCAAATTTTTTCTCGCTTCGGAGGGAGGTTCCCAAGTCCTTTCTTTACGAACCCGTGATGAAGGAAACATGTTCCATTAAGGTTTCAAGTTGAGAATGCAATTTTAACAAAGAGGTGGGTGAAGGTTCTTGAGAAAAGATTCATTGGAAACAAATTCATTTTCTAAAGATCCAAGTTATGTAGAAGTGACATTGTCACACATGAGAGGGACAACTCAAGAAAATAAGAAAGAAAGATAGAGAGAAAGACAAAGGAAATAAAACATGAACAAAGGGAATAGGGGGATCTGGTTTCACTAGGTCAGATTTGTGCTTTCTTATATAAATAGTAGGTCACCGCAGTGCAAGGAAAAAGATCATCAATCCCCAACCAAATGAGGAAGCATGCATGCAAAAAAAAGTAAAAATAAACAATTGGGTCAACATGGAAGGGAATCCTAAATGCCCCCAACACTTTGCATCATCCGAAATTTGTCAAAAGTCAATCAAAAACATGGAAGAATTATGATACAGATAAAAGAAGGTTTACAACACAAACATTAAGCCTATATCCAAGCATCAACAGGGGTGACGAGGGTCATCTAGACACATATGGCACGAGTATGGGGGAAACACATCACAACACACACACACATCTAATCTAAAGGTCAAGAAGAGGTCTTCCCCTAACACTGATCGACCAAGAGGTTGTCAACTTCCCACTCTATATCATCGTAGGGGGAAGGAGGATGAACTTGTAGTGGTGGAATGTTAAGGGGAGGAGCTTCCAATCCTCCCAAAACAAGGGCTAAGGAAGAAGGACCTGTGAGATCTCCATCACTCAACTCTTGTGGGTCTAAGGTCAATGAATATGTGAAGATCGCTGACAAGGTCAAAACTTCATCCACCGAATTAAACATGCACTTAACAAGAGTGCCATGTTTCGCTCTAAAGGATGGAGGAGATTATGCCTGAGGTTCATTGCTAAGCTCACCGAGCGATTCAGGAGTGGTGAAGAACTTAGGGGAAACCGAGATAAGTTCTTCTACTAGGAAAGATAAAGTTAGCGTAGGGCCACCTTTCAGAGAAGTTGGGGTCCTCTTACATCCTCCATTACTAGAAGGACCACTCTTTACCTTCTTCTTTGGCGGAGGAGGTGAACAGATGAAGCAAGAAGGGCAGAGGGAGAGGAGGAGGAAAGAACCATAGTAGACACAACCGAAGTGTTAATCATATCTATGACTTTTGGGAAAGGTGGGACATCTGGAATGGAGATCAACAAAGGTGGATCCACCGAAGGAGCGATGAACACCTACACCTTTCTAGGGTTAGGCGTATTTGCACTCACAGCGGAAGCCAGAAGCGATACAAAGCTGGTTTGGATGGAAACATAGGGGAGGAGAGAGGAGGATGTGGTAGAAGGCCCTGATATAGGGGTGGTCATCTCCTCTTCCTTCTTCTATGAGGCGGCCTACTCAACCAAGAGATCCTTTCATCGGTGCTTGCATTCGTGCACAAGGTAGTTTTTGTGACTCTTTGTACTAGAGGCCGAAGGTTGTGAAGGAGCGAAAGGCTCATGTTCAGCCATGGGAATGTCCTCCACATTTGTTTCAAGTGGAGGGACAAACTCTTGGATGGAAGTAGGGGGGATAGGTTCAGAAACAGAAGGGGAAATCAACTCCAATGCCTCAATAGCGAGCCTCTTCTCATTCACTGCTTTAGGAGCAGGAGCGGTAGGAGGAAATAGGGAAAATTCTCTTCGCGAGCCTTTATTTTTTCCATTTAAATAGTACCAAGGCCTGGGAGACTCGATAGGGAGATTCGATATACTAATATTGGGTCTATGCCAAATAGGCACCATTAGACTCAATGGGTAAAGACCAGGATTACTCATCAAATACTCCTCCCAAGAAATGGGAGTAGACAAGGTAGCTCAAGAAGGAGCAAGCTTCTCCTTTCCCTTTCGAGAGGAGGAGGCAATTGGCTGGTCTAACACAGGTAGGGTCAATTTTGGTTGTTCCTTGCCCCTAGTCTTATACTTTACGTAATTATTATAAAGTGGGTTTGTTCTCAGAGGAAGTGAACCAGTTAGGGTGGGCCACAAGTGATCTAAAGAATATCCACCATGGGACACCACAAGCTGGTATCCAGTATCATGCACAACACCTTCATGTTAAAAGTTTAAACACTTATGAAATATGGAGGCGATCCCATTCATGGAAGCTAGCCATGGTATACCTAGATTTACCCTGAATAGGTCCAACTCTAGAATGAAATCGAGAAGTGCATGTCTACGCTCCTAGGTCCAACCAGGATGGATAGAGTTATGGATCCATATGGTTTAAGAGCAAGGCCATCATGCGTACAAATGATGGAATTTGTTTTTTCATATTCCTCCCATTGCAGGGAGTTTAGGGATAGGGTCTCCTTCGTAATGAGATTCACTCTACTCATGGGCTCGACTAAGACTCATGTCACAATGTTTCCATTGAGGTGAGAGGGAATGTAAAGTGGAGAAGGTCTTTCATTTGCTGGTACATCTTGCGAAGTGAACGTTATATCCAACGAACCGGTCACAAGACGAGGAGAAGAAGTAATAGTAACCATGTTAACATAAGCTTTAGGTTGACAAACAAAAGTAGTGGGATTGATAATCATGTTAGTAGAATGAGATGGAAACAAGTCTATGTATATGTGCAATTCACTATTAGCTTTCGCCACTGATTTTTTTCGTATTTTGTTTGTTCCATCGAGACGAATAGTATCATCCTCGATGCTATCTTGTATCACATGACACAGGCACATACAATTTTTAGTATCACGCCCGTTAACTTGATGATATTTGTACACATCTAAAAATGGTCACGGTTAATCAAACCTGTTAATTAATTAAATATGAATTATTTAATTAATATTCTTAAGTCATCTACATATAAATAAATTTAATTATTTATTTATATTGTTCATTTTCCAATTCTTCTAATTTAATTAAATAAATAAGTTTATTTAATTAATGCTATCTTCCTCTTAATTAATTAAATAGATTTCACAATTAATTTATATTAATTATCACAAATTTAAATTCTAAATTTAAATGATATTCTTCATTTCACATTTAATTAAATATTTTCAATATTTAATTAAAACACTTTTTAAATTCTTCACTCTTCTCACATAATTAAATATTTATTTATTTAAATTATGAGAGACACTTTTCATTTGCCTCTTCATTCTCCATCCATCTCTTAAACTTCCATCTTCTTTTCGAATTCTCGATCTCTCACCGTTCATGTTAACAGGTTTGAACTCAACCGTTGATCTTGGCCAATTGAATTCTTGCCTTCAAAAATCTATAAATACAACCCTCTTATGAGTGAAAAATGACCTCTCGAATCTTAGATTTCATACGTAGCTACTATAGTTACATTCTAGCATCATAGAATTTTAATTTCATAGCTTAATCTTTTAGCAATGCACATGCATTTTCATTAATCTTATTCTCTCAAGCTGCCATTCTACAAGCTACTGTTTAAAACAACTGAGAGCCAACATCTTGGAACGAATCCTTGGAGATAGAGGACAATGAGACGAATTTGAAGAAGCTTCCTGTGTTTAGAGTTTGCGTTTTGTTTTTTTTTTAATTTAGTTTCTTTAATCTAATGTTTCATTGGTGTATTAGTTTAGATGCATTTTGATTTACACATTCTAACATACACATTTCTGGCGCCCACCGTGGGGCCAAGCCCCACATTTAATATTTCTTTTTGCAGATTTTTCTGGTAGGTGACGGACTAAAAACATGCTTTGACACATACGATATTTCTTTCAGCGCATCCACAGACCGTTTCGGCGCATCCATAGACTGTTTTGGCGCATCCAAGGACTGTTTCGGCACATCCAGGGACTATTTTCGCGCATCCACAGACTGTTTCGACGCATCCAAAGACTGTTTTGGTGCATCCTAAAACACATCCATGGCATCTTTTGGTGCATCCAGGCTCTATTTTAGCGCATACATGACATCTTTTGGCGCATCCATGGATTGTTTTAGTGCATACAGTTTCTGATTTTTAATTTTTTTTAGTCAATCTTAAAATGGCCATATCTTTGTCATATTTTGGTCTTTTTTAGAGCTTTTTTTTTTTGAAATGGGATAGAATTTCATAAGCTATCGAATGGTGTAGGTGTTTATCAACTTTGACAGATTTTAAATTTTAAAATTATCACTTAATTTCAAACCACAATGAAACTTGGTCTAAATTTTAGGGTTGTTATGCTTAATCATTTATCTAACCCTCATATCTTCTTGTTTCTTTATTCCATCTAACATTTAGAGCTTGTATTACAGATTTTAAAGGACCATGGAGCATGAAAATGAAAGAAAAAACATTATCACATGATTGTAACAAGTGTTTTTAAACACTTTGGGAGCAATTATTGTCTAGATCCGACGTGACTACGGCCAGAGGTTTTAATTATGTATGTGGAATAAAATAAAGCAACCCTAGGATAGGAATTTAAAATTTGGAATTTACCAATCCTAGGATAGTCACCACATACTATTATTATAGTTAAAATGAACCCCATTCCTATTGTGAAGCAACATCTTCACTTAGTTTAAATCATTGTTTTTTGGTGCTATAAAAATAACATTGTTTGTTTTGTTTGTGGCAATAGGTCTATGTTGTCCCCTTAACTGGGTGACCAAAATATAAAACTGCCTTTTCATTTTCATGCAATGTTTTCAATTTATTACAACCTTTAGAAGGCCCGCCATAGTGGGAAAAAGTACTCACCCTACGGGAATGACCTAAGTGGGAAGAACCAAAGCTAGGTTTTCCAACCCACTATAATCAAAAGCGAATTTGTGGAAAGTCTGCAATTCGATGCCAGTGTGCAAAGATAACCATCCCCAAAGTCTTTGTTCTAAATATTGGTAGGTCTCCTGAGGGAGTTTATCTATTGTCGCGCCGAATGGAAACCTTGACTATGAACCATAGTGTAGAAAGCCAACCGTGTTAGTAACCAAACATCATTTTAATCACAGTGCAAGGAGGGGGGGAGGAAGAATCTTCCCCCAAGACACTCACCATATAATCACCATGGATTGTTTGCTCAGGGGATTCGGTATCCACTTCCGTCACCTTGAGTACGCACTTGGAAAAGACAAAAACATGGGCGACCTCTAGGGGGTGACATGGCTATGTGAGTCGACGTGATTTTAAGCTGTGGGCTGTGATTTCTATGATGACCTATTTGAAAACTAAGAGTGAGTCTGCTTGGAATGCTTATTTTGTTCAAAACTTGTGAAAATCTCAAAAAAATACACTCTTTGTTTAGATTCTATGAGTAACAAAACAATTGTCTTCCTATTGCATGCTGTGTTTTCAAAACATTAATTCAGATAAGATCATCCAAAAACTTTAAAACATGGGTGATAGGGAAGAAAATCTTGTTCATAGGCTTTATGGAAATAGTTCAAATCAAGAGATAACATAAGAAATGCTTCAAGAAGCTGAACAAGATCCACATTTTCTCTTAACTATGGAAAAGATCTTAGAGCAAAATAAAGAAGGATACTTTCTTTTATTGGAAAAGCAAGGTGCCAAATTGCCCTCTGACTACAATATGGAGAAAATTAAAGAGAATCCTGAAAAGAATGGAACTCCCTTAAATGATCTTAGTACTCTTACCCAACAAGTAAGAGCACTCCAAAGGAAAATCAAGGAAATAAAAGGGGGCACAACTAAAAATTCCTTTGACAGAAATATGAATGCAACCTCTTCTCGTCCAAAAACAACATCATCCAAATTCAATGTTTCTGAATTTTTGCAAAGGTTAAAGGGGAATCCCAAATCTAAGCCATCAAATAACATTGACCAATCCTATCATGCCATGCATTTATCTTCATCCCCCATAATTCAAAATGAACTTGATGGTTCTTCCACCCAATTGAATGATCCCATTCAATTTCCTTCTTCTATCATATTCTCTACATCCAATGATTCACTTCAATCTACACATCTCGATCAAAAAATTCTCTCCACTCCATCTCATGATACCAAAACTCAACAAAACCTTCCAATATTTGATCAAGTTCCCATATCTCAAGAATCATATGAAGATCCTCTCCTTTCATTATTCACCCATGATAATCCCCTTCCATCTCAAGAACAAAATATTCTTCCAAGTCCTCCCTCCACCCAATTTTATGAATCCATACCCTCTCATGACTCAATCACATCCTAGGAGCATGACAATTCTTCCATCCTATCCAAAGCTTCCCTTCCATCCAATGATCAAGCTACTCCATCTCCTTCATCTAATGATTATTTTTCAATTTAAGATCAAAGTATCCCATCATCCTCATATCAAGGGCTCATCACACCTCTTCAAGAAATGTCAACATCATTTGATCATATGGTTGAAAACATTGACAATTTCTCCACCATCACTGTTGGAGACAGTGATCAAAATCAATCCATCAATGAGCACTATGAAGATATGTCTACCCCATCTAGTGATCAAATCAACATTCATTAAGAGTCAGTTTTTAGTTATGATCAAGACCCCTCCTACAAAGATCTATTTCAAGGAGTGTTGACGATATTTGATCCTATTGACATAATCCATGATCCATTAACCGATGATCATATTGAAAATATCTCTACAATTCCTAATGAGTTAGAGGACATATCTCAAGAATATATTTCAAAGCATGATCAACAGTTATCACCAAGGTCTAGCAATGGTCCCTCCCAAGGCATATTGAAATTGTTCAATCTCACGGTTGTGAACAGTGAAAGAATCCTCAACTCACTATTTGATCCAAGTCCACTCAAAGATCAAGAGGATATTGAGCCACTTCCCATGCCTTATGACGATGTCCAAAAATCATTTGAAAGAAATCCATCCTTTGAAATCGACCCATGTCAAGAACTTGATCCAAAACATGTCGAAAGTAATTCTAAAATTAGTCAAGATCAAGGATTCGTATCTCTGAGATACTACAATGATCTAATGGGAAATCTCCTATTTATACAAGATATTGCAAATGATGATCATATCCATATAGCACATACTCCTCCATCTACCCATAATATGCTTTCTTTGGATGGACACATAGATGACCATCATTCAAAAAAAGAGTCTCATACTCTTACCAAGGAACAAGAGTCTCTTACTCTTAAAATTTATACAAATGGTCAAAATATAGAGAAATCCAGAGACATGTCAGAAATGGGTCATGAAGAAGGCTTCTACAAAAATTGTGAATCAGAAACATCATGTGAAAGCATATCAAGAATGAATCATGAGGAACACTTTCACAAGGATAATGAAGCATCAACACCTCTTGAAGGAGAATTACAATCTAATATCTCACAAGATCAAGATAAACATACCAATCAGGCATTCATCCCACTTATGGAAGATCCTATCACTTATAAACTTGGATCACTCACCTTTGTAAGGGAAAATTATCTTATCAATAAGGAAGTTGTCACTTTTGAAGATCCACCACAGAGCAGAGAAGGATTAGCACCTTGTTTCCAAGGTAAATCATATCCTATTGCAAATAGGCTTTTTCAGCAGATGAATTATCAAGGTAGAGGATTAGGCCTACATGAACAAGGCATCCTAGAACCAGTGCAAATTATTTGAAATCCTAAGAATCAAGGCCTTGGTTATTCGACAATCAAGGGAACTCAACATATCAGTAATACTTTCATAAAATTGGGGGCAACTTCATCTCAAGCAAATGTCAACATAGGGGGCACGAAGAATCTTTATGATGAAACGAATACCAATACTACAACTAGCCATGTCATAAATCTTCATCCACCCATCACCCCATCCACAAATTGGGACCAATGTCAAAAGAAAGACTTGAATAAAAAAATGAAGAACATAATCAAAGAAGAAGAAGCTAAGAATCATATCAGGCAAATCAAATACACTTAGATACCAAAATATACAAAGAAAGATTATCCCTATCAAACTCCATCAGTCAAAGAAACTATGAGGCAAAATAAAAAAGGGGCAAGTATCCATCAAAGATTTCCTCAAAGGAAAAAGAAAGCTTCTCAAGCAACATAAAAAGTGTATCAAGTAGTTGGTCCTAATTCCATGAACATTTCCATATCCACTCATCATTGCTCATCTTCCCAAGTTTGGGGAGTCAAAGGTTCCAAACTTTTAACTAATCCACCTTTTATTCCTAGAAGAACTCCATCCATACCTTCACGCATGATATCCAATTCTTTCATTAACCATGTGTTGGCAACAACTGTTCATCATAAGGATTCAAAAGGCACTCTATCGCGATGTGTGTACAAAGATGAAGTGAACTCAAATATCAACAAAGTAGATCAGGGATCTCAAAAGTTGCATTCAAGTGCACGTATCTTGGCAAAGAAGCTTCTTCAAGTAGGATATCGATGGCACATTATGAAAAAAGCATCAACATCAACACCACCAGGTGGTTCAACATCAACTTAAAATCTCTCATAAAATACAAAAAAATCAAAATAAGAGAAAAATCATTGCCTTGATGAAAACCTGGTAAATAGGCGTCTTGGCGACAACAAAAAAAAAATTCAAAAAATACAAAAATCCAAAAAAATAAAAAAAAGGATTGAAAACAGTAAAGAAAAAAATCGTCCTCTAGCGAAAACCACTTTGGTGGTGCTTTGGACAAGTACCATGATGAAAACCTGGCAAACAGGCGTCATGTGTAGAATCGAGCATCTACGTGCGCCAGTTCAAGAAAAAGCATCTTATTGCATCCATAATAAAGCCAACATTCCAGCCATATCATTCATTCATCCATGAACTGTTTATCTAGCCCATTACCATCTATTTACATTATCTTGATCTCGACAAAGTTTGGTAAACACTTTACACTTGTTTATGGTAAACATCTTGACATGGGTCATTTTCATTGATCCTATCCAATCCAAACGTTATTTGAGCCTCAAAGCATTATCCGAATGAGCATTCCTCTGTTCAAACACCTTATCTTGTCATAAGATAATCCTTGGCATCCTTTGCATGCTTATAGTATCTATCCATCCACCTATTCAAGAATCCACCCATGGCCATTCCATACATTGCTAGACATTGGGGGAAAATGTTTACATCTTGCTTTAGGAATGAATCTTGATATATATCCTCCAACTTATGTGGTGATATGAACATTGGCAGATGTAAAATCAAATTGGTCAAGCATTTGCGAGCCAAAAGATCCAAATCACTAGCCCATGGCATATTTTGACAGGAAGATGCTCCTTATCAGGCCTTATCTTTTGTCGAACATCAATCTAAACAATTCATATCAGTCACATCTAACTTGCGTGTCAGTGTCACATCAAATCATCAAAATAATTTTGTTCCAAATCAAGCTTCATCAATCTTGATCGATCGAATCCAATCAATTATCACCTTGTTTGACTTAACACACTTAGTCAAACTATCATCTTGTGAACGAGTTTACTCTAGGATAACACAAGTTCCTTGGGTTTACAAATTCATTATCATCTTTTTTTGGCTTAACACACTTAGCCAAATTAACAAATCCATTATCACCTTGTTTGACTTAACACACTTAGTCCAACTATCATCTTGTGAATGAGTTTACCCTAGGATAACACAACTTCCTTGGGTTTACAAATTCATTATTATCTTTGTTTGGCTTAACACACTTAGCCAAATTAACAAATCCATTATCACCTCGTTTGGCTCAACACACTTAGTCAAACTATCAATCCATCAATCTGATCAATCAACCTTAGCTTGGTTTTCAACAAATATCTCAAAACAAAGCACTGATATCATCATGCATATTGTCATATCCAAATCATCAAAATAAAAAAAAATTAAAAGAACATCAAAATTCAAAAAAATCAAAATATTCCTAAAATCCAAAGAAAAATCAATAAATCATATGCTTTCATCAATAAAATGGTCGTGTCTCACCCTAGACTAGGGGAAAAATCTTGAACTTGTTGGGGGAAATCAAATTTTTGAGCAGACAAACAAGCAACATGTGTCAATTATCAAGTATCAGATCAACAATCAAATATCCAATCAAGCATGGTCAAAAGAACTTTGAGACATGTCATACATTGAAACTGAAACAAATTGGATGATCTTAATCTAAATTCAATGAATGGAAAACTTAAAGCAATAAGTTGCAATTGTTGTTTTGATATTTGATGACATCATATCTTTGGAGTGGTTCAATGATGTACTGAACTAGAATCACAAGGAAGAAGTATGATTTTTCTTTGCTTGCTGTATGTAAGTTAATCATTAGTATTCTGCAAATTGGTCGTGGGACATGCTCTACAACATATCATTGATGAGATTTTGGAATTTGCATAAGAAAATGGTTAACTTTTGTCTGTTTATGCAAACAATACTCAGAACATCTTGGTTCAATTATACCTCGGTGCTTGTATTAACTTGCTACATCAAACATTATGAAAGCAGTACTCAGGTCATCATTGGTGCTAACATACCCTTTGATGCTTGTACTAACTTCCAACATATCAAAAGGCTCAATGATGACAACTAAACACAACAGGAAATGGCAACAAGGAGAATGGTTCATTATTTCATTTAGGATTGCATAATTCATTATTACTTTTTAGGACTGCATAATTCATTTGCATTTCGAGGGACTTTTTAATAAATTTTTGAGGGTTGGCGACATTCTTGAATATCTTTTTCAGACAACGGTTGAGTATGATTGGACATTTGGTACATCTCATTTTCATTATCATTCACATTCATTTCACATCATTTTCCATTATCATTATCATTGCACTTGCATACTTACATCATCATTTCATTATCATATTCATTATCATCTCATTTTATTCATCATGATCATTATCATATCCATCACATCTCATTTGCATCATCTCAATCAATTCATCCAATCATTTCTTCCAATCTCATCTTATCAATCAATTAAATCTAGCACAAATCATTTAATCATACCTTTGGTCTTGTTCCTAGCCTTACTGCAAGCCTCAATCATCATCATCATCATCATCAGGATGTATCCTTCCCTATCCTTGTGTTGTTCTGGGATGTATCCTTCCCTAATCAACAACACTATCATCATCATCATCATCAATCTATCTCGGCTTGTAGTTTGACTGGGGCAACATCATACTCATTTTTTGAATCTATTTATGTTTCTTTCTTCTCATTTTCTCTTACCAATCTCCTATCACTTATCATCCTCTCTTGTTCATCATTTTGCATCAATGCATCCAATCATTTATTTCAATTTATTCTAATCAATCACATCACTTCTTCTAATCAAACTCATTCAAGCAATCAATCACCTTCATCAAATTCTTGTATCAATCCTCTTCAATCGAATCAAATCTACTATTTGTTTTTCATATCACATGGAAGCAAATTTATCAATCAAATCTACTATTTATTTTTCATATCACATGAAAGAAAATTTATCAATCAAAACTACTCTTTGTTTTTCATATCGCATGGAAGCAAATTTATCAATCAAATCTACTATTTGTTTTTCATATCACATGGAAGCAAATTTATCAATCAAAACTACTATTTGTTTTTCATATCGGATAGAGGCAAATTTATCAATCAAAACTACTATTTGTTTTTCATATCGCGTGGAAGCAAATTTATCAATCAAAAAGCATCATCAATAGGGGCAAAATCAAAGTTCTTCATCTTCATATCAATCTTTCAATAGGGGTTTTCATCAAATCATTTTTATCGATCAATGAATCAGATAGAAAATCAGTAAAAAATTCCAAAAATCATCTTTATTTGATTCATCACCCGAGGGGGCATATAGCATTGGTAATTTCTAAAAATTTGGGGAAAAATTCTTTGAAGCAATGCTTAAAACACATCACTTCAAAGAGGGGCAAAATGTACACATCTAAAAATGGTCACGGTTAATCAAACTTGTTAATTAATTAAATATGAATTATTTAATTAATATTCTTAAGTCATCTACATATAAATAAATTTAATTATTTATTTATATTGTTCATTTTCCAATTCTTCTAATTTAATTAAATAAATAAGTTTATTTAATTAATGCTATCTTCCTCTTAATTAATTAAATAGATTTCACAATTAGTTTATATTAATTATCACAAATTTAAATTCTAAATTTAAATGATATTCTTCATTTCACATTTAATTAAATATTTTCAATATTTAATTAAAACACTTTTTAAATTCTTCACTCTTCTCACATAATTAAATATTTATTTATTTAAATTATGAGAGACACCTTTCATTTGTCTCTTCATTCTCCATCCATCTCTTAAAATTCCATCTTCTTTTCGAATTCTCGATCTCTCATCGTTCATTTTAACAGGTTTGAACTCAACTGTCGATCTTGGCCAATTGAATTCTTGCCTTCAAAAATCTATAAATACAACCCTCTTATGAGTGAAAAAGGACGTCTCGAATCTTAGATTTCATACGCAGTTACTATAGTTACATTCTAGCATCATAGCATTTCAATTTCATAGCTTAATCATTTAGCAATGCACATGCATTTTCATTAATCTCATTCTCTCAAGCTGCCATTCTACAAGTTGTTGTTTAAAACAACTAAGAGCCAATATCTTGGAATGAATCCTTGGAGATAGAGGACAATGGGATGAATTTGAAGAAGCTGCCTGTGTTTAGAGTTTGCGTTTTATTTTCTTTAATTTAGTTTCTTTAATCTAATGTTTCATTGGTGTATTAGTTTAGATTCATTTTGATTTACACATTCTAACATACATAATATTGACAATAGGTATTTTCTTCATACCAACTAGGGTAAGGTTCCCTAATGAGTTTAGGACTCATTAAGTTAATGATATTATCCTTCAAAAAATTTTGCAAGATGGAGGAATAAGATTCAGATAACTTCGTGAACTTTCGATCATGTCTAAGGCTGTTGTTATCCACATCAGCTACTAAATTCGCAATGGCTTTTCCTTTTCTAGAGATCAATATGATGGACTTCCCTTTAGGATGGGAGTGTGAGGAAGGTCCCAAAACTAAACCACTGTTTGTTGATACTCTTGTAGGGTTGCACAAAAATCCATGAAAGAAGGGTATTTCATAAGGGAAAAATTATCTTGCCAAGGCCTTTGTAAGTTCCCTATGAACACCTTCTGCACAACAGAATCAGGTAACAGGTATGAGATTTTTGAAAAGAGCACTTGATATTGTGCTATAAAATTGTTAATCTTCTCATTATCCCCTTGTTTATACCAGACAAGGTTAGAGAAGGTCATCTTAGGCCTGATGTTGGCTTGGAACTATCGTAGGAATTGGTTCACAAGTTGATCAAACGTAAAGATGGAATTTTTCAGGCAAGGAACAGTACCACTCGAGTGTTGTGTCCTTGAGGGATCGAGGAAATAGTTTTTCCATGAACGCATCGTGATGGAAGAAATATGTACATAAGGCATTAAAGGAGGACACATGTGTTTGCAAGTCCCCTTTTCTGTCGTATTTCTCAAATTTAGGAATCTACATCCCTTGCGGGTAAGGAGTGTTTAGAATTGCTACAGACAATGGGCTATGTCAAAAGAAGGGTTGGAAGATAGGCTGGGTAGAAGCTTGGGAAAGTTTTCTAGCTGGTTTTGTATCTTACCCATATTATGAAGAAGAGTGTTCAAAATCAGGTCATTAGAAGATATAGGACTAGTGGAACCACCACCAAAGCCACCGTCGTGACTACCACTAGAGCCACCACAGATGCCATCGCCACCAACATGGCCTCCACCAAAGCCACTACCATGACCTCCACTAGAGCCACTTCTGCTAATACTAGCTCCGTCACTGAAGCTACCACCACCAAAGCCTCCACCAATCATCCCACAAAATCCTGCACCATCAGAGGCGACAAGAGGGGTGAAGTGAAAACCCAAAGTGATTTTGTTTACCTTGATAGTTTCAAAACTTTTGGAAGCAGTGGGGATAGTGATGGAAGGGACCATGTTGGCCATGTACATGAATGTGGGAAGCATGGACACTTCTAACTGTATCACATGCTACTTGAAGGGGCCACCCCGTATCATGCTGCCATGATTCGAGGAGGCACACACTTCTGTCAAACCAATGAGACTAGCCAAGAGTTCCATGCCTGTTCAGTCTTTTCCTACCATATAATTTATTTTTCTGATAACCTTGGTAGCCCTAGCTAGCTGAGGGTCTTTTTCCAAGTGATTTTCCAAAGAACTTAACCCTTCGCTTAGACTAGCGACATATTCAAAAGGGATATGGAAAAATTCATGCTCATCTATGGAAGATGATGTAGGTGATGTAGGAGGAGTAGGGACATGGTCAGTTTCATCAAAGAATCTATACTTGCCTTGTGACACCTACTCCTACATAGAAAGGCCAACAATAGAACCAAAGAAAAGACCAGTAGTGAAACCATAAGAGACCTTCATCTCCTCCATCAGAAGGTGTTGCAAAATTATCCTAACAATATACCCAAAGGTCATGGATTGGGTTGTGATTCTCATAAACCTTCACAACACGGAAGAGTGCAACGATCATAGGGTATAAGGGAATAAGCTCAAAACACCAACAAATGACCAGATGTTGGTTCACGTCGGGTTCACCAAAAATGTAAGAGAGGGGTACCAACCACGTCAAGGCCCTAATTCATGGAGGGCTAAGAGCAGTAGGTTGCCCTAACTTACCTCAATTTAAGGGAATGTTAGGAAGTGCAAGATGAGAATGATGAAGACAGTAAGGTCCTTCAATCACTCTACAAACCCGAGTCTTGATAGGAAACTAGGCGAGTCAATTTTTAGGATCAACTCTATGTCTTAGATAGCTCTCGATCAGAGGACAAAAGCACAATTATGGGATGACAACATGGAATGCTGAAATATCTCAAGTGTGCTAGTGTTTGTACAGCTAGAAGAATAGAAAGACTAGGTCTAACCACTAGAAAATGGACTAACGACCTAGCTAATGGTTTCTAAGGGAACAAAATAACACTATGAAGTAAGAAACATACAAACGAATATGGTAAAATGAGTAAATTAATGCAAGGGTGGCAAGAACGATCTTACACAAAATATTTTTTTCCAGTTCGCTCCACGATATCTCCACCACCTCTGCCAAAGCAATCAAGGCTAGTGGGGGAGAAAATGAGAGGAACTCAAGCCTCTATTGCAATAGTGTTTTTTTACACTTTCTCTATTGAAGTAGTGGAGTGATGGAATTGCTGCTATGGAGTGCCAAAATGTTGCTTGAATGCTTGAAGTGAATATAAAGAGCTTGTAGAAAATACTAAGAGAGATCATCCAACTTTCAAATGAGTCAAGGAATAGTGAATATCAAGAGGAGAGTGAAGAAAACAACCATATTCAGGTCAGTCGATTGAAGGGGGCGTTACAATTCAACTTCCAATGAGAAGTGTAATGCATCTGCAAGCTCCAACCACGAGAATTTTCTTGAGACATAAGTGCATCATGCAAACATTTGCATGTTGCGCAAGTGTCCTTGATAGTAACTCCTCTGTCGATGCACAAAAAGGATGCCAAGTGGAATGAAGGTAGTGGGCTTAGGTGGAATTTTTCCTTCGGACTTGGTTTTCTAAAGTGAAGGAGGGTAAAAGGTGAATTTTTCCGAGGGGTGCAAATTCGTTCCTATGTAACCTCTATATCATGGAGAGAGGTTCAATTAGAAAGGGGAAGAAAAGTAAAATAAAAGATTACAAGATGGGATAAAATGGTGGGGAAGCTTAAAAGTCAATTTATTTCGATAGACTATGAATTAGATTTTCTTAAGAAAATACAAGGTCTAAAATAGGACAGCAAAATAGTTAAAGAGTACATAGAAGAATTCCATAGAATTCTTATAAGAACTGGACATTCAGAGGTGACAAAAAATAAAGTTGCAAGGTATATCACTGGATTAAGGTCAAGCATTCAATAGGAGATGACACTCGTTAATATTCTAACCATGGAGGATTCCTATCAAACAACCTTAAAATTTGAGAAGAGGTTAAACAAGAGGTTTGAAAACAAGAAAAAAGGAAGAGGACATGGAGGCAAGTTACGTGGAAGAACCTACAAGAATTAAGACAACTGGAAAAAGGGATCCAAAAATGAAGAGGGAACCAATAAGGCAAAAAATTATGACGAAGGAAAAACTTCAAGAGAATAAAATTTCAGAGGTAGAGGTAGAGGGTGTGGCTTTGGTGGAGGTCCATTCAGAGGCTTTTGTTTCAAATGTGGAGAAGAGGGACATCAAGCTTATGATTTTACTCACACCGAAGAGAAACCAAGAAGAAGATAAGAGTATCAAGGAAGGGAAAGAAATTTCAATGAAGAGGAAGAGGCACCTTCCTCACAATCTGAAGATGTAGAAGAAAGAGAAGCATTGATGACAGTGAACCAATACAAAGGAAAAATTTGTTCAAAACAAAGTGTAAATGTGAAGGGAGAGTATGTAACATTATTGTGGATAGTGGAAGCAAAAAAAATCTTGTGTCTGAGGAGATGGTGAAGAAGTTTATTCTTGAAAGGAGAAAATATCCTAAATCGTATCAAATAGCTTGGGTGCAAGACACACAAAAGTTTCTTGTGAATGTGCAGTGCAATGTGAAGTTCAAGGTTGGAAACTATAGTAATGAGATTCTATGTGATATCATTCCCATGGATGGTTGTCACATCTTTCTAGGGAGACCATGGAAGTATGATAGGAGACCTATTCATGATGGGTGTGCCAACACCTACACCATAGTAAAAGATGGAGTGAAACATAAGTTGAATCCTTTGAAAGAGGAAAATGTTCAAGTTTGTTGTAATGCTCGAGTTTGTTTGTTTGATGTGAGGAGATTTCTTGATGGTATGAAGCATGAGAAGGTTTGATTTTCATTCATTCCAAATAATAATAATGAGGTGGTGGAAGAATTTCCTACAAAAGTTGCAGATTTGTTGAAGGAGTTCAAAAACATTGTATTAGATAATGCACCAGAGGGACTCCCATCGACGAGGAAAATAAGTCACCAGATTGATCTAATTCTAGGCGCTAGTTTACCCAATAAGGAAGCCCATAGAATTTCACCCACAAAAAGTGAAGAGCTGAATAGACAAGTTGTAGATTTTTTGAAGAAGTGATTGATTCGGGTGAGCTTAAGTCTTTGTGCAGTGCCTGCAATATTGGCACCTAAGAAGGGAAGAGAGTGTAGAATGTGCACAGACTCTAGATCTATCAACAAAGATCACAATAAAATATAGATTTCCATTACCCCATATGGATGACATCATCGATTACTTGAGTGGAGTTGAGTGCTTCTCCAAAATTGACTTGAAGAGGGGGTATCGCCAGATAATGATACAAGAGCGAGATGAATGGAAGATGACATTCAAGTCAAAAGAAGGTTTGTATGAGTGGTTGGTCATGCTATTTGGGCTAACCAATGCACCCAATACATTTATGAGATTTATGAATAAGGTTTTTAATGAGTTTCTTGGGAGGTTTGTGATTGTTTATTTAGATGACATTCTTATTTTTAGTAAAACACTCGAACATTTGATGCATATTAGATATGTTTTTGAGAAGCTTAGGGAAGATAAATTTATAATCAATCTTAAGAAGTGCAACTTTATGAAGAAGGAATTAGTATACTTGGGTTTTTTGGTATCAAGTGAGGGCATCAAGATGGACCCAGAGAAGGTGAAATCAATCTTGGAGTGGTCTACACCAAAAATAGTGACTGAGGTGAGATCATTTCATAGTTTAGCAAGGTTCTATAGAAAGTTCATAAGAGGATTTAGTAGCATATGTGCCCCACTAACAAATACCATGAAAGGTGATAAGAAGGATTTCAAATGCACTTCAAGGGTAGCAAATAGTTTCAATGTGTTGAAGGAAAAAATTATAGATCAACTTGTATTAGCACTTCCGAATTTCAACAAGGTTTTAAAAGTGGATTGTGATGCAAGTGTTAGTGCCATTGGAGCTATTTTTATCCAAGAAGGTAAACCTATTTCATACTTTAGTGAGAAGTTACATGATGCTAAGAAGAAGTATTCAGTGTATGATCAAGAATTTTATGCTATTGTGGAAGCATTGAAAAAGTGGAGACTATTTATTGGCTAAGGAGTTTTTTTTTTATATACTGATAATCAAGCATTACATATCTGGGCAGCCAAGGTAAGCTTAGTTAAAGGCATATGAAATGGGTTGAGTTCTTGCAAAGTTATACATTTATTTTAAAATATAGAAGTGGGAAGTCTAACTGAGTTGCAGATGCCTTGAGTAGAAGACTAAAATTGTTGGTTGAGATGTAGGTTGAGGTGGTTGTATTTGATGAGTTGAAGGATTTGTATGAAGAGGACCTTGATTTTGGGGAAGCATGGAGAGTTTAAAAAATTCCTATTTTAGCTGATAGGACAAAGTGGTTGGACTATCTCATCCAAGATGGCATGCTATTCTGAGGTAACACGTTTTGGATTCCAAGAAGTTTAAAAGGTTAAATCTAATCAAGGAAAAGCATAATGGTGGACTTGCAGGTCATATTGGCATGGGTAAGACATTGGTTCTTGTAGGTGAGAAGTATTATTCACCACAAATGCAGCAAGAGGTGAGAAAGTATGTGTAAAGTTGTGGTGTGTGTTAAGTAGCCAAAGGGGTGAGTCAAAACACCAGTTTATATCAGCCACTACCTACACCCAAGAGGCCATGGGAGGGAATGAGTATGGAATTTGTGCTTGGTTTACCAAGGGTGATGCGGTGAATGTTGTAGATTTTTTTCAGGGAGGTTCTAAGACTTTATGGCTTTCCAAAGACCATTGTTTCTAGTAGTGATACGAATTTTGTGGGCTACTTCTGGAGGAATTTGTGGAAGAATCTCAATATTGATCTGAATTTTTTCTCAGCATACCACCCTCAAATAGATGGAAAATTAGAGGTGGTGAATAGGAGTTTGGTAAATTTGCTGATATGTTTAGTTGGAGACAAACCGAAGGTGTGTGATTTGGTTATACCTCAAGCTGATTTTTCCTAAAACCACTTAGTCAATAGGAGCACAGGTAAATATCCATTTCAAATTTTCTATGGAAGAATCCCTATAGGTGTTTCAGATTTAAATTATATTGAAATTAGTGTGAAGAAGAGTGCAGATGGAGAGGAATTTGCAAAGCACATGAAGGGCTTGCACGAAGAGGTGAGAAAACATATCAGAAAAATGAACATTTCATACAAGGTTAATTCTTATATGAAGAGGAGGCATAAGGAGTTTCAGGTTGGAGATAATGTGATGGTACATTTGAGGAAGAATATTTTTCTATTTGGCACCTACAACAAGTTGAAAATGAAGAAGGTTGGACCATGCAAGGTGCTGAAAAGACATGACTCCGGTAATGCATATGAAGTTCAATTTCCTAGTGATCTTAAAATATAACCTATATTTAATGTTTCTAATCTAACCATGTTCTATGATAATGAAAATGATGAAGTTGGAACAAAGGGGAAGCCACAAGACTTCATACAAAAATCTGATCAAGAAAAGATTGAATCAATTCTTGATAGAAGGGTGAAAATAAGCACTTAGAAGAAGCAATATATGGAGTATCTTGTGAAGTGGTTTGGCAGACCTATGGAGGATGCATCATGGTTATCTGAGGCTGAAATTACTCATCTTGGGTATCCATTGGATAAGTGATATGATCACTTTTGAAATATCGTGGGTGTCTGATGCAAGTGCATCCATGGCCTTGTGCAATCCTGTATCACCAAAAAAAAGGTTTGATTTCTTTTTGGTTAATTTTGGAGTGGAATTTCATTTGATTTATGAAATTAAAATTTTTATTGTGAGTGAGATGCAAGTTCATTTCATATGATTGTAATTTCAATTTTCCATTTAAATTGAGTCAAATTCATTGATGATATAGTGAAGACCAAGTTTGGTAAAACTGAAAAATCAAGAAAAGAAAAATGTGGGTGTGGATTTTTGGAGTTATATTTTTGTTGACTTTTCTTCTATATCTTTCAACCAGGATTCCTAAAAAATAGGAACGCAGAGGTGGATGCCCAAGAATGGGAAAAACCATATTTTTCTTTCATTTTGGAGTTAGTCTTTGCAGAGAAGGGAAATATGAAAGAATAGGTGTATCATATCTCTAGGGAGTTGTTTTTTATGTTGATGGAAGATTTGAAGGGTGTGCAGATGATTTCATATATTCTGGAGTTGCAGAGATTGATGTGTGAAGTTGCATTGTTGGAGTTTGTGATTTTTACAGGTGTGAAGGTTGAGAGAAAACCTTTGATGTTGAGGCAATATTTTGATGTTCATTTCTGATTTTGAATATATTTCCAAGGGCATGTAACAACCCACAACCCCAAACCTCAGAGGTTGTATGTAAGTGTGTGGTTGTGTTGCAGGTGAAAGGTTGTGTTGCAACCTTGGATTTTGGTGAAGATAAATCTAATTTCATTTTTGAAATTTTATGCAATTGAAAGAGCATGTAACAGCCCACAACCCTTGTGGTTGTATGTAATTTCTTTTTGAATTTTCAGTTTGTTGAATGAAGGAGTTGTTGGTTGCAAAGTGCAACCGAACTGTGCAAAAGTTGCATAGATAAAACTTCTGATTTTTGGTGTTATTTGTATTGGTGAGTGTGAGAAAATAATTAATTGTGAGAGTAAATTTGAATTAATTTACCTCTCATACATTATAATGGAAGATTCGTACCAAACCCCCCCCCTCCCAATAGTAGTTACAACCACACATAGGGAGGAAGAAGTCTCAGATGAAGAACTTATTGATGGATTGATCAAGCAGGATCAACCTGAGACCTCCCAACATACCCTGGAAACTCATCCATTAGAGAAAGTCTTTGAAGAAGAAAGTATTCCTTTTAAAATCATGGCTGATAACAAAAATGATAACCCTTTCAATGAAAGGCGAAGAAACCGTAGAGATGGTGATAACCCAAGAGGGGGAGCACAAACATTTACCTATCCTATTGCTCTCAACAAAGATGATGAGACACCCATGAAAAAAATTTCACCATCCATCTTACCAACCTTCAGAGGTTTATCCTCTGAAGACCCTGACCAATTCCTTTTTGAGTTTAAATTTTTTTGAGCTGAAACTCTTCCCCTTCACTCTGAAGGATGCTACAATTTTTTGGTTCATGGGATTAGATTCAACGTTGATATCCACCTATAACAATATGGAGTATACCTTTTTGGAAAAATACAAAAGTTGCTATAGAGTCAACGATAGGAAAGAAGAATTGTTCAAGGAAAAACAAAGATGAAAGCCTAGAAGATTACCTGGATAGGTTCATCTTCTTATCTAAACAATGTGGTGAAGAAGCCATAAGTTTGGAAATTGTGAAGACCATATTTCTCAAAGGACTTGATGAAGATGCTAGGAGAAGTCTAGATTTAAGGGGAAAAGGGGATGTTTCCCAACTTGGACTCGATGATATCGTTGAGTTATGCCAAAATTTCTCTTGTACTCAAGGAGGTATCCGTAAATCTAGTATTTTTAGAGGTTCCAATGAAATAGGTAAACTGCGTGAGGAAATAGAAAATCTCAAAAATGGCATTCTTGTTCAGCTAAACACCATGCTGGATGGAATACAAGCTAAAACACGTAATCTTGAGACCTTATCCATCTATTGTCCTAGGTGTTGAAACAAACATCTATTAAGAGAATTTCCTTTGGACAAAATTGACATTTACCAAGTTTGTGTGAAGAGTCATGCCGCTGATCAATGTGAGATCCTAAATGCAATAAAAAAAAATGAGTAAAGGACATCTCATGTTGAGGAGGAGATCAATTTTGTGAATCGAAGACCAGGAGGGAATTTCTCTTATGGCCATAATTCAAATCCAACCTGGCGGCCCCAAATAATTGGAATAATAATTAGTGGATGAAACCTTGGCCTCAAGCACCACCTAATTGGAGACCTTACCCTTGGGGACCACCTAAATGGGGAAAATAGTCCTGGGGTAACCCCCAATGGTATCCTCAAAATCCCATGCCTCAATGGAATCAAACTCCAAATTAGTTTTATAATGGGCCAAGGAGGATGCCTAATCCACAACAGAAGCTTTTACCAGCTCCTCAAAACCCTCAACAAAATGAGCAGGTCAACCAGCCACAACTCCCAGCACAACCTATCCCTAATCCAAAGAATAATCATCAAAATAACCCTATGTATTTGAAAATATTGGAAAATGTGACTAGAATTAATGCTATCCATTGCAAAAACATGTATTTGATGTAAGGAAAAAAACTCTAGCAGCGTACCATAGTTGAGATCCTAGATGAACCGAATGAATAATCTACTGAAAGGAGTAAGAAACCTTCCATACCTTTAGAGTCAAATCATACGAGTAATCAAGACAAGCCTCTTCCACAATCCTCATCTAGAACTCCTAATTTTCCTCAAGAAGAGGATGGCCAACATTCAATAGATCTGTTAAAGAAGGATCCCACCTTGAAAGAGAAAAATCAAGTACCTTTTCTCAAGCGTCTCAAAGCAACCGCCTTGAATAACCCTCCAGAAATGACCTTATCCACTAAAACCATGTTAATAAAAAATATTAAGCAACTTCAAATCAAGGTTCCTTGGTTACAAGTGATTAAATATATTCCTGAACTAAACCAACTGATTAAATAGTTGTGCATAAAAACACCAAGAAGGAAAACAAAACGGATTAACACTATTCATATAAACAAATATCTAGCTGACCTTCTAGCTGGAAAAACCTCAAACCCAAAATATGATGACCCAAACAGTCCACTCATAATAGTGGCAATCAACGAGGTAGCAATATCTAATGCACTTGTGGACTTAAGAGTAGCCATTAATGTCATGACGGTGGATGTTATGAAAAAATTTGGACTCGTTGATTTGCATCCCATAACTACCGTATTGTAAATGGAAAATCAATCCAAAGCTATTCCCAAAGGTGTCCTAGAAAATGTTTTTATTAAGGTCAATGGTTGGGAATATCCAGTAGATTTTCAAATAATCCAATCCCTCACACCCAAGGAAAGTTATCCGATAATATTAGGTAGACTACGGTTAGCTACATTTGTAGCCAAGATTGATTGCAGAGCAGGAGGGATGACCATTTCACATGGTACCAATAAAAAAAACTTATTCATGTATCCCCCTGTTCAACCTACTGAACATAACCAAGTTTGGGTTGATGAACCAGATGGTGCCAAAAAACAAGAGAATCAAGCCTCACTTACTATGGTAGTCATTAAACAACATGGTGAAAAATTAGAAGATGAACTGGAAAATAATATGCAAAATATTACTATAGACTCAAGTGATGAAGAAATTTTAGAATTGGAAGATATTTTAGGGCATCCAATCAACATTGATCACACCGAATATGATTACACCAATTTCATAGGGTTACCTTGTCCCTTGGCTAATATTATTTTGAGAATGGATCACTTCTTTGAAGATATTTCCAAACTCCACAAAACTATACCACATAGTTTTCCTTTCAACAACTTAACCAGAGAAGTACATACTATCACCTCCAACTGCCTGAGATTCAAAACCATCATGTTACTTCTAGGAAAAACTTTAAATATCAACAGTTGGTTGATAGAGTCATATGAGCTCAAATTGTTTGATGTTTTGGTAAATAGATTTAGAGATTTTTCATGGGATTATATAGACATGAGAGGAATACGCCCAAGTGTTTTTACCCATCACATCTATACTAACTATGATAGACCTATTCATCAACCACAGTGAAGAGTCAACTTGCTCTCAAATACATTGTTTAAACAAAAAATGAGAAACTCCTGCAAGTACGATTCATCTATCCCATCTCTGACAGCAAATGGGTTTCACCTCTAGTAGTTGTCCCAAATAAAAAAGGGAAGTGGAGAGTGTTCACTGATTATAGGGAGCTCAATAAAGCTACCCATAGAGATTACTTCCCTTTACCTTTCGTAGACCAAGTCTTGGATAATTTAGCTGGAAGTATTTCTGATTCCTGGACGGATTTAGTGGATATAACCAAATAAAAGTAGAAGTAGTAGTAGAAGACAAGGACAAAACAACTGTTACTTTCCCCTGGGAAACATTCGCATATCGTCTCCTTCCCTTCAGGCTATGCAATGCTCCTACAACATTTCAAAGAGCTATTCTGGCCATATTTGTTGAGCTAGTGAATGACTATGTGGAAGTATACATGGACGAATTCACAGTGTATGGTTCCACTTTTGATGAAGGGCTTCAAAATTTGGATAATGTATTGAAGCGATGTGAGGACCATCATCTATCTCTGAGTCACAAAAAAATTATAATAATGGTGGAACAAGGAATAGTGTTGGGACACCACATTTCAGCTGAAGGGATAAAAGTGGACCCTAATAAAATTGAGGTAATACAAAAACTAGAGACTTCGAAGAACCAAATTGATGTCAGAAGTTTCTTAGGACATGTTGGATACTACTGGAGATTCATAGAAAGTTTTAGCAAGATTTCAGCCCCCATGTTTTCCCTCCTCCAAAAGAATATAGATTTTTCTTGGACAACAAAATTCCAAACATGATTTGAGACCATTAAGGAGAAACTCATCTCTACTCCTATCCTATATGGACCTAATTGGAACCTTCCATTCCATATTTATGCATATGCTTCTAATGATGCTATTGGAGTATTTTTAGGTCAAGAAGATGAGAATGGAGGGAAATATGTCATCTATCTCATTAGTAAGAATTTGACTCTCATTGAATGAAACTACACCACTATGGAGAAATAATTCTTAGCTATGGTGCATTCAATCAATAAATTTTGACATTACATCATAGGGTACAAAGTAACTATGTTCATAGACCATTCAACTATGAAGTAATTACTGAACAAACCTATAGTAAATGGAAGAATAATCAGGTGGTTATTGCTTCTATAAGAATTCAATGTGACCATCATTGACAAACCTAGGAAGGTCAACGTAGTCATAGATTCTTATCCCAGATCAAACAAGACAATGGAGATTGTTCTCCTATGCAAGATGAATTCCAAGATCAAAATTTATTTTCCATCTCCATTAAAACCCCTTGGTTTGCTGACATCACCAACTATCTGGCCACTTTGGAGTTTCCACCAAAATTTATGTCAAAACAAAAGAAACGCATCGTTCGAGAAAGTCCTTGCTTCAAATGGATTAATGGAATTCTATTTGGATGTGGTCCTGATATGGTTTTACGATGTTGTGTTAGGTCAGATGAAACATACAACATCCTTAGGGCCTTCCACTATGAACTCTCTAGAGGGAATTACTTTGCCAAGAGGACATCCCATAAAATCTTGGATACAGGATATTACTGGCCCTCTATGCATAAAAATGTGAAAAACTATGTCCACCTATGTGATGAATGCCAACAAGTAGGAAGATCCACTGCATCCAATGAAATACCTCAACAACCCTAGGTAGTTTTTAAACCATTTGAAAAGTGGGGATTGGATTTTATCGGTCCTATAGACCCCTCTTCACAAGGGAAATAATACATTTTGGTTTGTACTGACTATATAACTAAGTGGGCAGAAGTCCAAGCAAAAGAGTCGCTAGGAAATAACAAGTCGTTGGATTCTTGTATAATGAAATTTTTTTGAGATTTGGAGCCACTAGAACAATTGTCACAGATCAAGGACCCCAATTTATGTCCAAAGTTCTACTAGCCTTTACTGATCATTTCTAGGTAAGCCATAAAAATTCGTCACCCTATCACCCACTAGAAAATGGTCAAGTAGAAGTTACTAATAGGGAACTTGAGAATATCTTAACAAAAATAGTTTCATCAGGAAGAAAAGATTGGGCCAAAAAATTACCCGAAGTCATTTGG
This sequence comes from Sequoiadendron giganteum, assembly GCA_007115665.2. Lineage (NCBI taxonomy): Eukaryota > Viridiplantae > Streptophyta > Pinopsida > Cupressales > Cupressaceae > Sequoiadendron > Sequoiadendron giganteum. Next base: position 129,315,839 of record CM021100.1, read on the forward strand.
GCCTATAATACAACTTGGAAATCAACCACTGATTTTATTCCTTACGAGTTAGTTTTTGGGAAGAACCCTCTTCTACCCATCGAATTTGAACTTCAAAATCTTAGAACAACAATGGAGTTAGGCTTAGACCTCAAACAAGCCCAGGTTGAAAGAGTCCTACAACTCAGTGAATTGGATAAAATTTGATTAGAAGTTGTCCACCAAACTGAGCTATTTCAACAACAATGAAAGGCCTAACATGATAAACACATGAAATAAAGAGAGTTCCACAATGGGGATTGGACGTTGTTATTTGATTCCTGATATAAAGATCACCAAGGGTGATTGAGAACTCATTGGCTGGATCCATATGAAATTTCTGAAGTATTTCCAAATGGAGCAGTGCAACTCAAACCTATTGATAGTGACAGTTGAACCCTGTTAGTCAACGATAATTGATTATGAATCTACCACAAACCTGTCAACAAAGAGGAATTTATGAGAATGATAGAAATTCAAGGAGAAATACAATGCATTGAATTTGCTACGGTAGAGCCAATGTAATTTTTAGTTTAACATATATGAGTAAAAAAGCAATTGTAGGTGTATGCATTTATAATCACTTCAAAGCATTTCTATTGTATTTTTGATCTTTTGGACTTGGAATTTTTATTATTTTGTCTTGCAAAGAATTTATTTTTAATTGAATACAAATTTTGGCACATTTTGTAACGATGCTCCAAAACTTGTTTGTTCGATTGGTTCCATTCCCTGGTTTGTTCCTGCAGTCTGGCACATCTCTTTCCAATGCTCCAAAACATGTTAAGTCCAATGTGCTTGATCCTATTCCTGCATTTTGGTGACATCTTTCAGTGATTCTCTAGAACTTTGTTCTTGCATTCCGGTGACATCTTTCAACGATACTCTAGAACTTTGTTCCTACATTCTGACGACATCTTTCAGCGATGCTCCAGAACTTTGTTTTTGCATTCTGGCTGCATCTTTTAGTAATTCTTTAGAAATTTGTTGTTGCATTCCGGATGCATCTTTCAGTAATGCTCTGGAATTTTTATTCTTTCTTCTGGTTGCATCTTTCAGCAATGCTCCAAAATTTTGCTTCTTCCTTCTAGCTACATCTTTCAGCGATACTTCAAAATTTTGCTTCTTCATTCCAACTGCATCTTTCAGCGATGCTCTAGAATTTTTCTTCTTCCTTCGGACTATATCTTTTGACAATGCTCCAAAATTTTCTTCCTCCACTCCGACTGCATCTTCGGACAATGCTCTAGAATTTTGTAATTTTCCTTCCTCTACAAATGCTCTGACGATTCTGACAACATACCCATGATCATCATGAAATTTTTCCATCACTTCTGAAATTCACACCCAACACTATCATCTCTTACCATAGTAAATCAAAATTATTGTGACCATTTTTTATCATAATAATTGCAACGCTTATTAGTCATCCCATCTTCATCCATAATAAATTCATTACAACCCTTTTCCGTCCCATCTGATGATGCTATTATGTTAGCATAGGTAAAGTTACTTTCAAATCAATAACGAGACATGAAGTATGCACATCTTTTATTTTAAGTAGGTAAATTATTGTGAATAAAAATGAATGAATTGGAACGTTCCACCTTCCTTTCCAAATCTAGTAAATTGTGTGGATTGTACCTTCAATGGAGACATGGTAGGTCATGCACTCTATCCCATGCAAAATAATGATTTAAATATAGAAAATCCAAACACAACAATTAATTTGTGTTCCATCAGCAGTGTCAAAGTACAAGTGGTTAAAAATTGCATTTTCTTTAATCTGCATAACAATCTTGTTCAAACAATTATTCACCATTAGAGTGCCATGAAATTAAGCAGATACTTAGCAAAATTACAAGAGACTAAATGGGTGGCGCTAAGCATAAATCAAAACCAATTTCCCCAGATAAATTGTCTGCATTGAGTAATATTTATGAGTTGTTTTAGAAGATAGGTTGGCTTGAGTTCATGAAGAAATTTGAGGGGCATAACACGTAGTTGGTCAAGGAATTTGTAGAATTTTTTTTAGATGGATAGACGATAGTGCACAGCAAGAAGTTTAAGGTAAGCCCTCGAATAATTTCTCATTTGTCTGGCATTAAAAATGAAGGTGTGAATTTAACAAAAACTATAAACATTTCTTATCAAAGAATGATAAAACTCTTTAGAAAAGATGGAAAACCTCATCCTCTGCTAGTTGTGAATACCTGTCAGAAAAATAAGGGGTTTTAGAGAATTTCTATTGTAGAGCCATTAAGAATGGCGGTTTCCTAGATTATCAAATACTTTACATGTGAAGGGAAATGTGCCATTGTAGTTGGTCCCCCCTTTCAGTTACTCACCTACGCCATGGCACCGAAAAACCCTGAATTAAGGGTTAACCTTCATGTCTTCTTTAGTGATTCCACTATTAGCATGGTAGAAAGATTTAAAATTGGTTCAGACCCATTGAAACATCATGGTTTCATTCATCTAATATGCAAACATTATTTCCTGAAGAAAAGAAAAACATAAAAAAGGGCAAAAATTTCTTTAGAAAATTGAAAACCCTGAACCCCCAAGACATTTGGAGGAAGGCGAGTCATCCAGATTGGCAGCTTAAAGTTTGAAAGAACCTTCCCCTATGCCTCAAGATGCCCCTAAGCCTAAAAATTCCAAAAGAGCTCTTGATTGTGAAGCACTGAAAAATCCATCCAACCTTTTAGACCTTGAGGAGAGACCTATATCAAAAAATGTATTAGAGTCCTTAAAGAAGGAAGAAAATGTGGACTTAGTGAATTTTTAAGATGAGAATGCTCATCCCCACAAAAAGGAAAGGAGGCCTAAAATTAAATTGAAAATCCATCCTCCTTTAAAGAGAAGCAAATGATTGGCTACTGAAATCAGTTGTGGTACGGTTTGTGATCAGTTACATATTTCTAAAAATAAAAGACAAGATAGGAAACCTCAAGAAACTATAGCCCAATCATATGAGAATGTGGTCCAGTTGTGTGAAAAGATAGCCCAGTTATATGAAAAGAAAAATTTGGTTGGTAGTAAACCCCCTGAGTTTGAAAAAGAGGATGTTCCACTTGAGACAATACAAGGTTAGATAGGGGAATAGTTTCCAAGCTATATACTTGATGAGGATGAGTTTGTAAAAATAGTTTATCCTTCATAGCAGCCATTGGAAACACAAGAAATTGATATAGTCTCCCTAAGTGAACAATTATCTCCTCTGGCTGCTAATGAAGGAAATGTGACTGGTAATGATGCAAATATTTCTATTTTTCCTCTTTCCACTAATGTAGAAGTTGAAAGATTTGATCATATAGAAACAAAAATTATATTCAATGTTTCTAAATGAGCAGCTGTTAAGATGGAATCTTTTGAGGATCTCTTGCAATTTACCCCATGACCTTGATGATAAACAATTCCTAGAAGCATTCAAAGAGGCAGCCCCTGTTCAAGAATTTTTTTTTTGTGAATTTTTCATACATAATTTGTTTTTGGAGAAATGCACTGATTTATTTATCAATATTTTTATTGGGGAGGTATAGCTTAGAGCCTTCATGTCTAATATGCAGAATCAAATCCATTGGCAAGAGAGAACCAGGGAATATTTACAAGCAAAGAGAACTGTAGGACTCCAAATGAGATATCCCAATTGAAATCCCTTTTCCTTCAAAGTCCAATTCGAGGGATTAAAAGCTATGAAGCTATAAGGAACAAATATAATGACAATCTTCAAATTTGCTTTGAAATTTTTTAATTTCATGGGACACAATTAGTAGAAAGGGTGTGAAGTTCCTGTGAGGAGCGGTACACTCCCCTACCTATGTATCTCAAAAGGAGGCAGCTGATATCCCCCACCAATCTAAGGTGGTCCTATAGAAGGCTTGAAGCATTAACAAAAGTATTACAATAGCTCAAAACCAAGTGGATAGGGATACAATACAAACCTCCATTTCTCCATTAGCCACCCCCTATAGTTTTTATCACTATAGAGAAAAGTCTTGGAGACTTATATACATGGAAAATGAGGGTTAAGTTCAACAAAGGTTTTCTTAAAAGTCTTGATCATTTGGATGAAGAGGCAATGGACATATATGATCTTAATTCCAAATATGATGAATTGAATAGGAAAAGAAATGTAAAGAGGTCGAGGACTGATCAGAGAGCAAGAGGACCTGCTCAGGCTTAGGAAGGGGAGGGTGATGAGGTATAAACAACCTCCTTTTTATGATAAGATAAATACCCTTATTTGTTCTTTCCAACCACTTTAGCCATGCCAATTTGTTTATTTTTAGAAGCAATAATTGTCTACTTTTTATAAAATGGTGTATAAATCTTTATTTCTCAAATTGATTGGAATTAGCTAACTAATGTTGATATAATGGTATAGACTTTAATTAAGTGTACAGGACTTATGCATGAATGATGAATGGAGTGGAATTCAAGTGGTTGAAGTTAGAGCACTGAAAGTTTGGGCACCAAAAATTTAGGCATGCATAGTGGAGCAACTTCTTTTAAAGCTCTCTATTAATTTTTTGTTTAAGAATTTACGGCTCCACTCAAAGCCTTTATTATTTTTTATGTCATGAACATCAGTTGGTTGTAATTTTTTTAAAAGAAATTTTAAATGGTATTCTCCCACCATATGAAAGCTAGGATTTTGTAGTAAGTACAATATATACATGTAACTACTAAAACAAGGATATGTTATGATTTATTCTAAATATTCTTCAGCTATGTTCTGTATGTTGTTATAATTTTATGATATGAATAAATAAAAATCACTAGTCTTATTTTGAGTCAATTGTTCTGAGTAATGGAAGTACTATGAATGGATTTACTTTGAAGTCATGAAAGTACCACATGTGATTTGAGGTAATCATAGGAACACTTGAGAGTTGGCCACTCGAGGGATCTCATAGAGTAGATAAGTAATTTTCTTGTTAATATTATTCCTTCCATTATGTACATGTTAAATTTAGATGAATGTTACTTTGTGTTGAGCTCCTAGATGTTTTGGTTTCAAGTTTATGATCTTTAAGTTCTGTTTAGTTGGAAATTCCTAAGCACCCACTCCTATTGGTAATTACAAGTTGTTAAAGTGTAATTTTAGTTGGTAGTTATTTGTTCGTAGTTATTCACCTTTGTTTAACTTTCATAGTTTAATTGCAACTGTTGATTCCTAGGTAATTTACATGGTTTCTAGAATAGGAATTTGAATGCTTTCTAGCTTAAACAGTTTTGTGCTTTCTAGTTTAAATTTTGTTTTCAACCATTTCAAAAATTCAGGAAATTTTACTAATTGAGATGGCCAAGATATCCCCTATTGCATACAACCTTTGAACACTACCTAGTCGACATAATTGACATATTTTTAAATAAAGTGTTAGGACCTTACAACAACCTGTCATAAGGTATCATAGATATATAGATATTTCCAAAAATAATGGGCTCAAATAGTTTCTACTTACCTTCCATCCAACCATTCTCATTTATCCAGTACCACATTGGACAAGGAAGAAGCCTGAGGAAGAGGAAGAGGCCAAAGAATATCATATTGGCAAATATTTCATGTTATAGAAGCTACTTCTTGAGGTAGGAAAAGGGATTGATGTTGTAGCATAATTCAGGGAGATAACTTTGTAGTATAACCTCCATCCCTAAATGTTGTTTGAGGTCAAGAAAATACTCTAGTTTTTGGAAATGATGGGTTTTATTAATAGCTAGCATAACATGTAATCAATAAAATGGGAAAGATCCAAGTGTTCCCAATGTAACCCTTAGAACATGGTTGGGGAATTTATGTACATAGAGTGATAAGGAAGGAATGACTCTTGATGCCCTCTAATGTGGTTAAGTTTCTTCTTAATACGTTATTATGTGAGATGAACTTAGTAGTGTAACTTTAAGTGTGAAAGCATATGCCACCATTATAAATGTCATCAGATGAGAAAGATATATGAGGTAGAAGGGGATATTATGGGGAATCCATGATACCCTCAATGTAAGATATATCAATAGAGAGCAGAAGATGTATTGTGAAGGGAATGATTCCCTAAGATGCAAGGATCTAGCAATGTAAGGAAGAAGATATGATGCCACCAAATGTATAGGAAAAATATAAAAGTAAGATATAGAAATGTAGGAACATAGCCAGTAAGCAATAATGTGATTGCAAAAAATATGTATAAGTCAAGTTCCACTTATATGGATAGGATATGAATTGAATCTCAAAATGATATAGAGAAAATAAAGATAATAGTCAATGAACAATGTTCCCATGTGTATATAAATCAAAACTAGTATTTTAAGGAACATAATGTTAACTTGGTATTTCACTAATTTTTTGTTGAAAAAATTAGAAAGAAAAAATATACTAGTGAGAAACTAGGAATTAATGATAAACAAATGAATCCAACTGGGTAGAAATTTAACTTAAAGAGCTAATTTTTTCATTTGGGTTATTTAGATTGGGATGAAGGAATAGGTCTCCTAGTTGGAAATGTCATTGTATGATGCCTTTATTATATGGATTTTGTAGCTATCTTTTTTATCTACATATATTATCTAATATTTTGACTCATCTCTCATCAAGATTCTTGAGATCTTGCAAGCAATGTTCTCAAAATGAAAAATCACCAATAATCTCACAAAGGTAAATAAAAAATGATGAAATATCAAACTCAAGAGGTATTATGGTATTTTTATCATAAAATAGAGAATAAGTTGAGAATCCAATAGTAGTGCATATAGTATAGTATCTTAATATTATTCTTTGGTGTACTTTAGATTTATAGTAGTAGTAACCTCTCCCTCATTCATCCAACTAATTGGAAACCAAAAAATATGGTAAACACATACCTATAGGTAGACCTACTATTAATATCTCCTACCCAATAAAAATTCATGAATATTTAGCTACTCACTATTATGAATAAGGTTCATCCTCCCTAATAGAAAATAAACACTTAGAAATGTCTCAAATATACCTAAAAGACTCTATTGACTATATTCTAATTCTCCTTAACTCAGGTGAACACATATAATTGTTAAGGACTACAATTTCTTGGTAATTTCTAGTCTAATGTAAATCAAAGTAGACTATCATTTGTAATCACCTAAATAAAATGACGTATGTCCTCTGTCTCACTTAGTGTAAAACAAAATTGCATATCATTTTCTATAGATCTTCTAGAAATCCTCATTTATAATTTTTTTCTACATATAAATATTCAATCCCACATGGTCAAACATAATAGAAAAAAATCAAATAATTTGAAAGATATAGGATTCTGAATAAGTGAGATCGCACCAACATCCCATTGGATGTTGTGGTTGTGTTGTTGATATGTGGTTGTCATTGATTTCAACACTATTAGCATTAAGTGTCTTCAAGACTGTATATGTTGAGGATATTGAGAAAATTAGAATAAATATGTTGTAGGAAGTCTGTGAAGCTATGAGGATCAATGTGGTGGAAAGTTTAGGAAGATGGTAATTATAAGTCGTGCATTAAAGGGTTTTTTGTTGAGCCTATCTAGTATGTTTTTCGGAAGTTTCAGAGGTGTGTATCAAGATTTGTGGAAGTTATGAGTTTGTTTGTTCCTACAGTTATTATGTTACTATAATAGGTGTTTCTAGAAGAAGAGATTGTAATTATGATAATTCTAGTTGTTGTGTATGCTTGTGTGATGTTCATAGATGTTTCTAGATTGTGCTCTATCATTGTGGTACATTTGCATTGATTTGTGTGCTCGTGATCGAATATTTTTCCTTTGTTTGTTCGAGTTTTCATGTTCTTCGCCGACATGATGGTGGTAGCGTGTTGCAAATCCTTGTGGATTAATTTGTGAATGCTTGGAATGTTCAAGGATGTTTATTTAGGTCTTCATTATGTTGTGACCGACTTATTTTGGTGCACATTGAGAATTGTTCATAAATTGGTTTAACAGTTTGTAATTCATTTATTCCTTATTTGCGGCCGACAGAGTTGTTGATCTAAATCCATGTAGCAGATATATACGAGTGGTTTTTTCCTCATTTTTGAGTATACTCAGTGAATGTATGTGAAGTGTGTGTGAGATATGTGTGAATAAAGATCAAATCATTCGAGTGCAAAGCAAAGTGTGAAGAAGTTTGAGCGAAGTGTGAAGAAATATTTTTGTGCTTAATCGGAACTATCATTACGCTTTTGAAGAGGCTAATTTCCCAGTTCAACCTCATTATATGGATTTAATCTAATTGTTTTTGTAAGGAAATGAACCTTCCCTTATGAGTAGTGAGCTCTAGGTAGTGTGCATGAATACATGTGCATTCCTTATTTATTTTACTTATACTTTAACAGGGTATAATTATGGATTAACCTCCACCGTAGTTTTTCCCCTAACATTTTTTCCACACAAAAATATTGGTGTTGTGTATTTTTGATGTGTTGTTGATTCATGCTTTCATTGTTAATTATCATATCTGAGATTAAAGGTTGATAATTAAGATAAGTTTTAAATTTTGTAACAACTGATTTACCCCCACTCTCAGTTGTCTATCCTTTTTTTTCCAACAATTGGTATAAGATTTGGTTCCTCTAAAGAAGTTTAATAGCTTGAGGTGATTTGAGATGGCATCATACAAGAAGGATAGTCCCAGATTCGATGGTAAAAATTACTCTTTATGGAAGGTTAGAATGGAGTGTCATTTGAAGTACATTGGTGAACTGTTCTAGAAGATTACAAAGAACATATACAATATTCATCAGAATGGTCCCACTAATCCTGATGAGATAAAAGAAGCTAAAATCAATACCAAGGCTATAGAAGCATTACTAAGTGCTTTGAAAGACTCAATGATGAAAAATGTGATAGGTCTGAAGACATCACATGAGATTTGGAAGAATTTGGAAACGTTGTATGAAGGAGATGCACAAGTGAAAGTTGCTAACCTGCAAAGTCTGAAAGGCAAGTGGGAAAATATGAAGATGAGTGAAGATGAAACATTGTTGCTTTCATGCAAAAGGTAAATGAACTATTGATGGGTATTAGATGTCCTGGTGGAATAATGGAAGAAGATGAGATTGTGGCTAAAGTGCTTAGATCTGTGCACACTTCTTACAAAACAAAAGCTCATGCAATTGAAGAGCTCTGGATAGTAACACATGTGACAAGAGACATGTTGGTTGGAACGCTTGTTGCCTTTGAGTTGAGTGAATTTGGTGAGTCTACTCCTTAGATAAAATTTATATTTCAAGCTACTATATCCAGAAAAATCCAACATAGATATGATCTGAGAGAAATTTCTAGAAATACATTCAAGTATGGAGATGAAGAAAGAGAGCTAGAAGAGTTGGAAGCATTGATAATGAAGAGAGAAGCCAAAGGACATGGTAAGTACAAAGGAAAGTTTCCTATTAAATGTATCTCTTGCAATAAGATAGGTCATTTTGCATCAAGGTGTCCTAAAATATTTTCTAAGTACAAACCTGGAAAGTCAAGATTTCAAAAGAAATGTTATTATGTTGTAGAAGGTGTTACTAATGATGAATTTGATAAAGAAACTAGAAATGAAGATGGATGGGTACTCATTGGTATCAATGAGATTGGTCTAGTGTCCATTGAGTCTGCTAGGAATCAGAATGTTGAGAAAGCTCTTGCAACCAGAATTGATGAAAAGGATGAGTGGGTGATTGACAACGGATGCTCACATCATATGACTGGTGACAAAAGAAAGTTTATAAGCTTGGAGAAATATGATGGTGTTGTTGTCAGATTTGGAGACAACACTTCTAGTGTGATTCGTGGTAGAGGCTCTATTTATTTTGGTGGTAAGCATAATATTGATGATCTACTTTATGTTGAAGGATTGAAGCATAATTTTTTGAGTGTTGGACAAATGGTCGACAAGGGATACAATATTCAGTTCAAAGATGGAAAATGAAGGATTTTAGGAAGCTCTGTAAATGTAATTGCTTCAGGTACAAAGACAAAAGGTAACATTTTTCACATGAATGCTGCTAGTGAAAGTTGTTTAATTTCTCAAGTTGATGTAAGTTGGTTATGGTATAGGAGGTTGTGTCACGTTAATTTTGATAACATTGTCAAAGTAAGCTCCACACAAGCAATCAAAGATCTACCTATGTTAGTAAAGCCTACTAACACCAAATGCAAGGAATGTCAGATGGGAAATAAGACTAGAATATATTTTTGGTGCAAACAACATCATTCTAATGGAGTATTGGAGTTGGTACATACTGATCTATGTGGTCCATCCAAAATCAGAATTATACAAGGAGAAAGGTACTTTATGTTGCTTATTGATGATTACTCTAGGATGATATGGGTTGCTTTCTTGAGAGAAAAACATGAATCATTAGAAAAGTTCAAATGTTTCAAAGCTATGGCAGAAAATGAGATAGGTTTGAAGGTCAAATGCTTAAGATCATACAAAGGTGGTGAATTCACTTTCCGGGAGTTCAATTCATTTTGTGAAGAGCATGGAATCAAAAGACAGTTATCTACTCCCCGAAATTCTTAACATAAAAATTCTAGATGTTGCTAGAACTATGATGTTGGAAGGAAATGTTCCTCATATCTACTAGAGAGAAGTTGTAAGCACTGTTGTATATATTATCAACCACGAAAAATGTCAATGGTAATTCTAGTAAGACTCCTTTTGATTTGTGGTTTGGTCATAAGCCTACTATTAAATATTTCAATATCTTTATAAGTAGATGTTATATCAAGAGAGATGAAGATATTGGAAAGTTTGATGCTAGAAGTGATGAAGGAATATTTTTGGGTTACTCTACTAAGAGAAAATCCTACTGGTGCTACAATAGAAGATTGAAGAGAATGGTTGAAAGTGCAAATTTCAAAGTTTATGAGGATATTGACATGTCATCTAGATACTATGGATATGACTCAAATGATCAAAAGGATAGTTCTAAGAAAGGAAAGACTACTCAGACATACAGTCAAGTTCAAATTATTTTGGTAAATCAAGAGAATCATGAAGGAGAAGCTAGTGGAAGTGCAAAAGAGAGAACAAAAGAACCAAAAGTTAGAGAGAATCCCAAAGTCCCAAGGTATGTAAAGCTAAATTATTTTGAAAGTCGGATTATAGGAGACAAGAACATAGGTGTGCAGACTAGAAGAAGAATTGCAGAAGAGTATTGTCTGATTTCCAAGACCAGGCCTAGCAATTTCAATGAAGGATGTAAAGATGAATATTAGATGGAAGCAATGAAGGAAGAACTAATGAAGATAGAGAAAAATGATACATGGATTCTTGTTCCTAGACCTTAGAATAAAAATGTGATTGGAACCAAATGGGTCTTTTAGAATAAGCTGAATGAACAAGGTGAAGTGGTTAGAAACAAAGCAAGATTGGTATGTAAAGGATACTCACAGATGGAAGGTATTGATTTTGAAGAAACATTTTCTCCTGTTGCTAGAATTGAAGCTATAAGGTTGTTTCTTGCTTATGCTACTTTCAAGAATTACAAAGTATATCAAATAGATGTGAAGTCAACATTTCTGAATGGAGAATTAGAAGGAGTTTATGTTGAGCAACTAGATGGATTTGAACTGACTGATGAAAAATACATGGTGTTTTGGTTGAAGAAAGCACTATATGGACTCAAGAAATCCCCCAGAGCCTAGTATGCTAGATTGGATAAATACTTGTTGAAGCTTGGATTCAATAAAGGTATTGTTGACAACAATATGTATTTCAATGTGGATCATGACAAAGAATAGATTATTGAAGTCTTTGTTGATGAAATTATTTTTGAAGGTTATGATGACTTATGCATGAAGTTTGCTAATGAAATGAAAAGTGAATGTGAAATGTCAATGATTGGAGAGCTAAAATTATTTTTAGGATTGAAAATTACTCAGTTAACTGATGTAATCTTTATATCTCAATCCAAATATGTGAGAGTTATTGATTTTTTTTGGAATGGAAGACTCAAAGCCTATAGGTACACCCATGATGACTGGATGCAAGTTAACACAAAATGATGATTCTTCTAAGGCTAATAAAAAAGGTACAAGTCAATGATTGGTGGATTTATCTACTTGAATCAGACCAGACCAGACATCATGAATGATGTATGCATGGTTTCTAGATATCAAGTTGATCCAAAGGAATCACATGTAACTGCAATAAAGAGAATTTTTAGATACTTGAAAGGAACAATTGATTTTGGGCTATGGTATCCTAAGGATGATGATCTTACTCGAAATGCCTTTATAGATGCAGATTGGGAAGGAGATGTGGATGATAGGAAAAGCACAAGTGGTGATGCATTCTTCTTGGGGAAGAAGTTGGTGTCTTGGCTAAGAAAATCCAGAATTCTATTTCCTTATCTACTATTGAGGTGGAATATATTGTTGTTGCAAACAATTGCACTCAAGTAATATGGATGAAGCAGATGCTAAGAGATATCAAAATTGAGTATGATGAGTCTATTGCTATATTTTTTGATCATTCAAGTGCCATAAATATTTCTAAGAATCCAATGCTACATTAAAGCATATATCTATCAAGTATCACTTTCTGAGAGACAAAGTGAATGACATAGAAGTAAGACTGGAGTATGTGCCTACCAAGGAAGAAATTGTAAATATCTTCACTAAACCATTTCCTAAGGATACTTTTGAGTATCTCAGAGGAAATTTAGGGGTGATTTCCCCTCCTTATTTGAACTAAGATGCAAGTCTTTCAATCAATTTGTGCACTCATAGTCAGATCTTGTTTCAAATTGATGTTATGGTGGCTGCTACCTAGGGGGAGTAGTCAAATGTTTCAAATATGTGGTGCAAGGCTTGTGTACCTTTTCCATTGATGTCAAAGGGGGAGAAGAATAATATGAAAAAATCTTGTAGAAGAAAGGGGAGAAGAGTAACAATAACTAAGGGAGAGAAGATGGAAGAGCCTAAAGTAAGGAGGAGAAGAATAGTGTGTAAAGAGTTAGTTGGGTTGATGGTATTTTTTCACATCATGTGTTTCCATCAATGCCAAAGGGGGAGATTGTTGGATGTTTTCATTGTGTTTCTGATATGTGGTTTTCATTGATGTCAACACTATTAGCATTAAGTGTCTTGAAGACTGTATATGTCGAGGATATTGAGAAAATTAGAATAAATATGTTGCAGGCAATCTGTGAAGCTATGAAGATCAAAGTGGTGGAAAGTTTGGGAAGTTGGTAATTAGAAGTTTTGCATTAAAGGGTTTGTTTCTAAGCCTATATAGTATTTTTTCTAGAAATTTCAGAGGTGCGCATCAAGATTTGTGGAATTTATGAGTTTCTAAGTTCCTACAATTATTCTGTTACTGTAGCAGGTGTTTCTGGAAGAAGAGATTGTAATTCTGGTAATTCTAGTTGTTGTGTATGCTTGTGCAATTTTTGTAGATATTTATTGATCATTCTCTATCATTTTGGTACATCCACATTGATTGGTGTGCTGGTGATCAAAGATTTTTCCTTTGTGTGTTCAAGTTTTCATGTTCTTGGCCGACATGATGGTGGTAGCGTGTTGCAGATCCTTGTGGATTAATTTGTGATTGCTTGGAGTGTTCGAGGATGTTGATTTAGGTCTTCATTATGTTGTGACTAACTTAGGTTGGTGCACATTGAGAATTGTTCATAAATTGGGCCGATAGTTTGTAATTCATTTATTCCTTATTTGTGGCCAACAGAGTTTATGTAAATCCATGTAGCGGATATATAAGAGTCATTGTTTCCTCATTTTTGAGTATGCTCGATGAATGTATGTGAAGTGTGTATGAGATATGTGCAAATAAAGATCAGATCATTCAAGTTCAAAGCAGAGTGTGAATAATTTTTGCGAAAAGTGTGAAGAAGTATTTTTGTGCTTAACCAGAACCATCATTACACTTTTGAAGAAGCTAATTTATTAGTTCAACCTCATCAGATGAATTTAATCTGATTGTTTTTGTAAGGCAACGAGCCTTCCCTTCTTAGTAGTGAGCTCTAGGTAGTGTTCCTGAATGCATGTGCATTCCTTATTCATTTTACTTATACTTTTAATAGGGTATAATTGTGGATTAACCTCCACTGTGGTTTTTCCCCTAATAAGGTTTCCACACAAAAATTTTGGTGTTGTGTATTTTTGATGTGTTGTTGATTTATGCTTTCACTGTTAATTATCAAATCTAAGATTAAAGGTTGATAAAGTAAGATAAGTTTTAAATTGTGTAACAATTGATTCACCCCCCCCTCTCAGTTGTCTATCCTTGTTTTTCCAACACATCCATTCCCAAATATAGGAGATTATCCCTAAGGCACTAAATATTGTTTATACTTTTAAAAATCATCCTTAGAAATAACTCTACAATCCTAGAATCATACATTATAAGACAAAGTGAAACCAAAATGCATCTAAAAATTAGGCGAGTTATACCTATCAAGTTGCATTCTCGAATGGGAGGACCTCCTAAAGATTCGGTATGAGGTTGATCCTCTTCCTACAATGCTCCAATTTACTCTAAATATCTCTCTAAGGAATTTTTACATCAAATCCATCTTAAACCCATGCCTATTTATGGGTTTAGGCTCCTTATTCTTCCTATTGAAACACATCAAGTGACTTCCAAATTTCAACTATCTATCTCCAATAACCAAGAGATCTTTAACCTCACTTAAATATATATGACAAAATAAAAACATAATGATATCATGTCAAACCTACTATTGTGATTACTCATTTAACTACACTTTCAATACAAATGGAAATTATATGGTAGCTAATCATGTATTTAAGGAGGATATTTGGATTTGAGTTCATTTGAATACTAGGTTGAAGTGGGATTCAATGGGATAAATGTTTCCATTGAAGCATGCTACAATTACTATCTTTAGAGGAAATAGGTATCATGTGATAATCATGGAGAAGTAGAGGTATCTAATAAAGAGGGTGAAATAATAATCAAATCCTTAAATCAAGAAAAATATCATATGTGGTGATATATTGTATTAATGGAAAAAGTGATTCCATTTGTGTGATACAATTTCATATGTGAATCAAGGATTAATCTATCCCATGAAATAATTGGTAAGGGAAACATGAATATAAATGTTAAGGATAGAGTTCCATGTGGGTCCATGATATAAAAAAATGGTACACAAGAGTATGCAATAAAGGTTAGAAAAAATATAGCTATAACTGTCTACACCTAAAATTAGTCTGGAGAATTCCTATTTAATTAAATACAAATTATTTGATTAATTATCCTAATTTCCTCTACTTTTGAATAAATAGAAATATTTATTTATATAGTTCACAATTAAATTCATCTTAATTAAATAAAAAAAATTAAATACTTTGTTCGATTTAATTATCAAATCCCTATTTTATTCTATCACATCCATCTTAAATTAATTAAATAAAGATCAAAACACTTTATTAATTAATTACCATATTCTTCTGTTTAATTTAATAAACAACTATCCTATAGTTTTTTTTATTAAATTATTTATCCCCCTTTTGCTAATTTAAATAAATCAAAATATTTGAATTAAAGCACAAAGAATATTCCATCTATATTCTCTCAAAAATGAATGAGATATCCTATGTCTAAACCATGTCTAAAATATGTCAAAATTAATTGATTGAAACTTCATGGGAAGTTTTGGAGACAAATTGGAGACAAATTTGGAATTTGATCTCTCAATCCTCCACCATCAATCCTTCCTCTTCTCTTGCCTGGTGTTTTCATGGGTAGAGACAATTTCCATCTTTCTCTCAATCTCCTCCATCTTTCACCATTCAATTCTCCAGATTGAATCCAAACCTCTCAAAGCTTTCCTTGTGCATTTCTACAGCCAGAAAATCTATAAATACAACCTCATTCAACCAAGAAAAGGATCTAGATAATCAGGTTTATGCACTCTTACTCTGCAGGAATTCAAGCATCAAGCATCAAGCATTTACACATCAAACATCAAGCAATCAAGTTTTCAACCATGGCTGCCTCCTGTAGCTTCAATTATTTGTTTCACATCAATATCATGCTAGTTTAATTATTTAGTATTGCATTATCATCATCTCATTCTTTGAATTGTCATTTTAACAGTCTTATTTGCTTAAACAATATGAGAGCAATTAGATTTAATAAATTTTTGGAGATAGAGAGAAATATGATGCTTTCAATTGATTACTGTTTTTGAATTAGTTCAATAAGTTTAATCTTTGATATAATGTCGTATTAAGAAGTGTTTTGTGCTTATTCACTTATTCACCACTTAAAATTTGGTGCCCACCATGGGGCCTTAACCCTAATTTTATCAAAATTATCAATTTTCTGGAAAGTGTCACGCAGGTTCTCGACGTGTTTTTCTTGTAATGCTTCCGTTAAATTTTTTAGCGCTTCTAGTCGCTGTTTTAGCGCTTCTAGTCATTGTTTTAGTGCTTTTGGTCACTGATTCAACGCTTTTGGTCACTATTTTAGCGCATCGGGTGATTTAGCGCTTCCAGGGCAAACTTCGATGCTTTTAGGTTTTAGCTCATCAAGTGACCGTTTTAGCACTTCGGTGCAATATTCCAGCGCTTTTGTAAAAATCGGTTTGGATCCGACGCATCCGCAGCTAGATTTTAATTTTTTTTCACAGTTGGACTAAAATTGATCAATCTAGGATAGTCACTTCAAAGTTCCTAAAACATATCAATCCTAGGATAGTCACTTTCTTGTTTTTCTTAAAAAAATTTATCAATCCTAGGATAGTCATCACATTCTTACAGTAGAAGTTAAAAAGAATATCATGATTTATGTGAAGCAACACCTTCACATAGATTAGAAAATTTCTTTTTGGGCTTAAAAACAAGACAAACTTACATTTTGTGCTTGTAGTGATTAGGCTTATGCTCTCCCTTGACTGGGTGACCAAAGTGCCAGATTCACTTTTACTTCATGTTATTTACGTTTTATTAAATCCTTTAGCAGGCCTGCCGTAGTGGGAAAAAGTACTCACCCTATAGGAACGACCTAAATGGGAACAACCAAAGCCTGGTTATCCAACCCACTATAATAAAAATGCAAGTTGTTGATGAAAGTCAAACTTGACGGTAGTGAGAAAGATAACCATCCCCAAAATATTTGTTCTAAAGATTGGGAGGTCTCCTAAGGGAGTTTATCTATTTTCTGCACCGAACGAAACCCTATCTATGAACCATAGAGTAGTTTCTCGCCGAGTTAGTATCCATACATTGTCATACTCAGGTGTAAGGGGAGGGAAGAATCTGCCCCCAAGACACTCACCATATAATTACCAAGGACTGCTTGCTCAAAGGATTCGGTATCCACTTCCGTCACTTTGAGTATGCGCCTGACAACGACAAAAACATAGGCGTCCTCTAGGGGGTGACACGGCTGTGTGAGTCAATGTAATTCAAGATGTGAGCTGTGAGTATAATGATGACCTACTTGTCCTTAAGTGTGAGTCTATTTGATTTGTGTACAATTGTTAAAATGACCCGTCAAAATCAATAAGAATTATTCATGATTCTTGAACATACACAATCTATTCAGTTAAAAATATTCAAAATTTCTTGTTGTGTTTTCACAAATTCATTAATGTCGGATTTAAGATCATCCTGAAAACCAACAAAGTCCAAATAAATCAGAAAATCCATGCTGCGAAAGTGGAAGTCCACCACGTTTTTCAAGAGAAAAATCAAGGTTACAAGGCCAAAGCAACCTCTCGGTTATAGAAATAAATTGAGAAAATACATTTTCTATATCAAAATCGGAAACTCTTCTTACAACATAGAACATTCATTCACCGATATCACAATTTTTCTAGGGGTCACTCTTTAGATTACACAGTAGAACCACTCTATTCATGAGCCTTCTTTCAAAGAAGAGCTCTCACTCAATATCACAACCGTAGTCATCGCATACATCCTTCATATCTACCACAATCCCTGATACAGTATGCCACAAGGCCAAACCGGATTTTACAATAGAGAATATTAAATTTCTATTTTTAAGCATTCTAGAAACCTGTTTTAGTGCTTCTGGTCACTGTTTTAGCGCTTTTGGGAAATAGCGCTTTCGGGTACTGTTTCAGCGCTTCAGGTCTATATTTCAACGCTTTTGGTAAAATAGAGCTTTTATCAAATTTTTCAGTGCTTCTGGTCTGTATTTCAGTGCTTTCGGTAAAATAGCGCTTTCATCAACTATTTCAGCACCTCCAGGCACTGTTTTAGCGCTTTTGGTCAATTAGCGCTTCTGTCACTTATTGCAGCACCTCTGGTCTCTGTTTTAGCACTTTCGACAAATAACGCTTATGTTCTCTATTTTAGCGCTTTCAAAACAAAGAGTTCAAAATTTTTACCAATAAGTCAGTTTGTCATTTTATCCAAAATTTTCATCAGAATTAAATTTCTTTTTGTCAGAATCACCGTCTAGAGACCGAAAATAGATAGTTTTATACAAACTTTCATCTTATCAACTGAAAACAAGATTTTGCAAATCACAAGTGTCAAAATCAATACAAAAATTTGATTACTACACTGAAGTTTCATCATCAGGATATTATCATCCTTCATCATGAAACTAAGTATAGCAATCAAATTTTTAACATAGTCTCATCAATAAGATCTATCATCTTATTCGACTTTATTAAAAGTTTCATTTGACATTTTCAGCATGGAAGATCAACATTTTAGAAGAAAGGGTTAAGGTTTTGTATGCCAATCTTCACTAGGTCCCAAAAATAGAGATTCTTAGAACAAGAAATTTTAAAATCCAAAGCAATGGCAAAGGAAAATCCTTGGAACAATCTAAACCGAAATGATAAAAATGACATCACACTAGAGGACATCCAAGCAGCTCAACAAAATCCCAAGTTCCATATATTTATGGAAAAGATTCTAGAACAAGATATGGAAAAATATCTTTTGATGTTAGCTGGATCAGGCGCCAAAATTCCAAGACTTTGACGTAAACCATCTAAAGGAAGTACCTACCACAAGTGAAGCTGAAATTTTGCAACCAATGCAAACGATAGATCCAGTTGCCACTTTAACGTCTCAAATGAAATTGTTACAACAGAAAATACAAGATATGACACAAGGGACTACCAAGAGATATGTGATACAGGACATTTTTCCTTATCCCTTCGACACGACGGTCAGCTTGATACCTTTTCCAAAATATGATAAGTATAATGGTAGAATGGATCCAATTGATCACATTAGAGAATTCAAAACAATGAGTCTTGAGTTTGCACAAGAGGAGACATATTTAGTGAGACTATTCCCAAGGAGTTTTGGAGGATCATGCATGGAGTGGTTTTCAAAGCTAAAACCTAGTATTAGAACTTTTGAGGAACTCGTCAATAGATTTATCTCCCAATACTCCTTCAACATCCAACACGATGTAACAATCAAGGATCTTTATAACCTAAAGCAAAACAAGGGGGAAACATTCTCATCTTTTCTCCAAAGATGGCGATGCTTGTTCGCTAGATATCCTAGATCAATTCCAAAGGAAGAAAAGATAGAATTGTTTATTGACAACTTAACAGAAGAAATGAGTTATAGATTGGAACTACAATGCCCTCCTACGTTTGAGAAAGTCATCGAAAATGGCCTCAAAATTGAGGAAGCATTGGTCAAGAGAGGAGTTATCAAAATTTTTAATGATAAATCAAACAACACAGGTAACTCCTCAAATCAATACTCAAGTAGTGATAAGCTGAAATTTTGGCAAAAGAATCGCAACACGACTATCAATGAAACAACAAATGATTCTTCAAATACCAAACCGGTGTTTAACTTGACAGTATCTGCATCAAAGAATCAAAACAATGATCAACTTGTCAAGCCAAATATCGTACTTAACAACGAGATTGTCAAGACACAACCATATCAGAAACCATCAAATCGGCGAAGATTCACACCTTTAGGCCAATCGATAGAATCTGCAATGAAAGAATTAGTAGCTAGTGGTCTTATCACTACAAGAGAAGCCCAATTCTGGGATCCTAAGGTCAAACCACCATGGTGGAATGACGCTGATTATTGAAACTTCCATAACAACAAGGGTCACAAAACTAATGACCACATGGAGTTAAAACATGCAATACAAGATTTGATTGACAACAATAAAGCATACGTGGAGACACCACAAAACAACAATGATCACTCAGCTTTCAAAGACCCTTTGCCCAACTATGACAAAGGAGCATATTCATCTTCGAACAACAAAGGGAAGAATATCAACCATGTCTTTGACACAACAATCCATTGTCTATTTGGAATAGAGAGTAATCATAGAGTTGACCACAACATTGATGGACCAAAAAACAACAACACTACTCCATTAGACTTACTCCCAAACATATCAAACTCTAATAATCAAATCAATGTCATAAAAATCAGAGAACATCAAGAGAATCAACCCGTAAATGTAATGACTAGGGGGCAAGCCAAGGTCATGTTAAAAGGAATTGGGTCTACACACGCAGTTCCACCTCCATCACACTATAACATCATCGATTAATTGCAAAGGATTCCTGCTCAGATATCCATACTAGAGCTCCTTAAAATATCACCATCACATAAGGAGGTTCTCAAACAAGCTTTAGTTGCCACTACGGTACCAAAGAATCTAGATGTGTGTCAATTTCAAGATATGGTGGGACATTTGACTACCCCACATTGTCTATCATTCTCTGAACAGGATGATATTTCGCTGAACCATCCCCATAATACAACACTCCATATTGAGGTCTTAATCCACAATCACCGTGTCAAGAGAGTCTTAATAGATGGGGGAGTTGGTCTAAATATTTGCACTCTCAAGCTAATCCATGCACTAGGATATTCAGATGATGCTATTGATTTTTGAAGAAAAATGACTATTAAAGCATATGATGAAGAAGAGAGGTCGTCTAAGGGCTTGATTGTATTACCCATCCAAGTGGGACCCATGATGAAACATATAGCATGTCAAGTGTTGTAGAAAGAATTAACATACAACATTCTCTTGGGCCGACCATGGATCCATGAAATGCAAGCTGTACCTTCGACATATCATCAATGTTTGAAGTTTCCAATAAATGGATGAGAGGTGACTATATCGGCTGATTACAATCACCCTCAACATTGTGACACCCTTAGGATCTCTTAAGATACCTTCATACCACACAACAGGGAAGCATCATCATCCAAAGATGAACAACGTCCAAGCATCACTACTAAATGGGTAGAAAAGAAGGGTAAAGAAAAAGAGACAAGCCCTGTTGAAATCCAATCAACAAATAAACCAGATCAACAACCTTCTTTATCATACAAATTCCAAGAACAAATCCAACTGAAGGACACTAGAATGGGCACATATTTAATGGAGCAATCGCTTAACCTATCACAGTTAATGCCATCTCGTAGAACATATGGTCAATAATCTCTTATCAAGTCTCAAACATCATTACCAGTTACAACTCTAGATGAAAGGTTTGTCAAAATGGGTACAATAGAGGATGAAACAAGCAACAAAGCAATCCTAGATTGGATATACAAAGATGAGGAGCCCTCGACATCAGATGATAGTATCAAAAATGTCACCATCAATACCGATCAATATGGAAAAGGCAAAGCTATTTTAGAAAAGATGGGATATGAAGGACAAGGACCCATTGGGTTAAGAAAAGAAGGAATCACAGAGCCTATTTCACCCCTCACTCTCCATACAAAAGAGAAGCTAGGACTAGGATACTCTGAGGAAGAGAAACAGGAATTAACAAAGACAGCTGTTAACAACATCAAGCAATTTCGAGATGGATCCAAAATAGACTCAAATGAATATGAATGGGCATTATATTCTGATATATTTTTCATTGATATTCAAGTAGATGTAATCCAAAAATATGTACCTACGTGTGAGGAGGGCCAAGGTTCTGGGTCTAGACCACTCGAAGAAGGTTCACTAGATATCAATGATTTGAGTGGGGATGAACAGACTTCAAGTGGACTGGACGATATGGAAGAAAGTACCATCATGGACCTTGACATTCAAGTAAACAATTATGATGAAATGACTGTCCACACCCTTACAACCATCGCATTGAAAACATCTGATAACCAAATGCCATTAATCCATCCTGAACTCATTGACTGGGAACCTATTGAACCTTTGGATATACCAATATTTACAAATGATGATGTCATCATAAACTTCCTATGCCATGTCAAACCTGGTACAACTTCCAACTGTAATACTCATTACAATGTGACTCTGCAGGAGGGTGTCAAATCTTCTAGTTGCAAAAATAACAAGGAAAATAGATCTAATGGTGAAAACCATTCAATGGTAGCATTCAATCTAGAAACAGTAAAAATAAAGAATGCATCTAATAGTGAAAACCTTTCTGAGGCACTGAAAGATGGAAGTTTTGACACTCTTTCGGAACACTATCATGAAAGATCATCAGTCTTAGTAGAACCGACGTGGTTTGTGAATATTGGCACTAGAGATAAAGCACAAATCCTACATCTGGCGGAATCTATGATAGAATAGGAAAGACCAGCATTCATCCAATTATTTAAACAAAGAAGCATCAACTTCACTTGGTCATATTTTGATATGCCAGGCTTAGACTCAAATCTACTTATGCATCACTTATCTTTACCCGCAGGGATCAAGCCTGTTAAGCAAAAGTTAAGAAAAATGCATCCTCACATCGCATTGATGGTCAAAATAGAATTAAAGAAATTATTGGATGTTGGATTCATATGGTCTATAGATTATGCCGAATGGATATCAAATCTTGTACCTGTTTCAAAACCAGACAATAGTATCAGAATATGTACAGATTTCAAGGACCTGAATAAAGCATGTCTGAAGGATGATTTTCCACTACCAAACATAGACATCATCGTGGACTTGACAGCTGGGCATGCCATGTTGTCAATAATGGACGGTTTCTCAGGATACAATCAAATAAAAATTGCTCCCGAAGATCAAGTTAAGACAACTTTCACATGCCCATGGGGAACCTTCTACTGGAATGTCATTCCATTTGATCTAAAGAACGCAGGAGCCACTTATCAAAGAGCAATGACGACAATATTCCATGATATGATGCAAACCTTCATGGAAGATTATGTGGATGAAATCTTGGAAAAATCTACTACTAGGGAGGGACATATACATATCCTTGACAAAATCTTCACACGCATGGAGAAATTCAATGTCAGATTAAACCCCAAGAAATGTGTCTTCGGGGTTACATCAGCAAAACTATCAGGGTACATTGTCTCGAAAAAGGGTATAGAAGTGGATCCAACAAAAGTCAAAGCAATCATGGAAATTCCACCTCCTAGGAATATAAGTTAAATCAGATCACTACAGGGGAGGCTCTAATCAATCAGAAGATTCATCTCCTAGCTGGCGGATAAAAGTCATCCTTTCAATCATCTATTACATAAAAACATTGTTTTCAAATGGGACAAAGGGTGTGAGACAACATTCAATCAAATCAAGTAGTATCTCATGTCACCACCCATTCTCATGCCACCCACGGAAGGATGACCACTCATATTGTACATTGCTACAACAGATATCTCATTGGGAGCACTTTTAGCACCAGAGGATAATGAAGGGAAAGAACGTGCCATCTATTATATCAGCCAAACATTGAATGGATATGAAATAAAATATACATTCATAGAGAAGTTTTGCTTAGCAGTGGTGTTTGCTACTCAACAGCTGAGACACTACATGCTAACTCATACAATCAAATTAGTAGCAAAGATTGATCCTTTAAAGTATCTACTCAGTGAAGCTGCCTTAACAGGTAGACTGAAAAAATGGGTAATGCTATTAAGTGAATTTGACATTCAATATGTAGAGAGAAAGGCAAGTAAGGGTCAGGCAATCACTGAACAATTAGCAGAAGCTCCTCTACCAGAAGATTGATCAATGACAATGGAATTTCTAGATGCAGATATTATGACAATAATGCCCCAACAATGGGTACTATATTTTGATGGGTCATATACACAACAAGGATCAGGAGCAGGAATCTTGTTCATTTCTCCAGAAGGACACACTATTCCAAAGTCATATCGATTAATGTTCCAGTGCACAAATAATGTGGTAGAATATGAAGCATTGATCATTGGGGTCAAAACGGCTATTCAATGGAGAATCATGAACTTGCAGGTATATGGGGACTCTCAACTAGTTATTTATCAAGTGAATGATGAATATCAAACCAAAGATGAAAATTTGAGACCCTTCAAACAATAAATAGATAATCTAAAATAGTCCTTTGTCAGCATCAAGTTTGATCAAATTCCAAGAGTTGAGAACAAAGCCGCAGACGCTATGGCTACAATTGCTTCATTACTACAATTTCCTGGGAAACATGTTTGTTATGAGTTTATGGTGGAACAAGTACCATGTCCTTCACATAAAAATCAAGAATCTACTACAATCTATCATATCAAAACCATAGAAACCTCCATCTATGAAACAATCTATGCCTATCTAAAAAACAATGTCCTTCCTCCTAACTTATCCAGGAACCAAAAAAGAAACTTCATCCACCAATCCGCACATCATACTTTAATCGCTGACATACTTTATCGTCGAGGTCTTGATGGTACTTTACTCTGATGTCTAGAAAACATCGAATTTGTAACGACCCTACAAGAGGTTCATGAGGGTATTTGTGGTACTCATTCGAGTGGGATGACACTAACTAAGAAACTCCTCCATTTGGGATATTTTTGGCCATGCATGGAAAAAGAATCATATCATATTGTTAAGAAATGCCAAAAGTGTCAGATTCACAGCAATTTGATTCATGCACCAGCACAAGAATTGCACCCCTTCACGTCAACATGGCCTTTTTGTCAATGGGGTCTTGATCTAGTCGGGAAAACCAATCCCTCTTCATCTAATGGACACAAGTTCATTATAACTACTACAGAATATTTCACAAAATGGATTGAAGCAGTACCTCTTACTACAATTAGTGGGAAGCAAATCTTCTCTTTCATTTTGAACTACATCATATGTCGGTATGGAATCCCTCAATCTATAATCACTGATAATGGATGCCCATTCAAGAATCAAGATGTCAAAGAGCTATGTGATCAATTTCATATCCAACATCGATTTTCAACACCGTACTATCCACAAGGGAATGGCCAAGCAGAGGCCTCAAACAAGACAATACTCAAAATTCTTAAAAAGACGGTTAATGATGTTGGATGTGATTGGCATGTTCAACTCAATCCTACACTATGGCCAACAAAACAAGTATCAGAACACCAACAGGAGCTACACCACATGCCTTGGTATATGGGTCAGAAACTATATTACCTATTGAAGTTGAGATTCCATCTCTTTGTGTATCACTCAGAGGTATCATATCAAATGAAGACTATAGGGTCTCTAGATTGCAGGAACTGGAATTGCTGGATGAACATCGTCAACAAGCTATTAATCATCTAATGGCTTATCAACAGAGGATGTCAAGAAGTTACAATCACAGGGTAAAGCCAAGGATCTTTCAAGTAGGAGATTTAGTACTAAAAGAAAATCCTAGGAATCAGCAAGATAGAGAGAAGAAAGGAAAATTTGATCCTAACTGGCTTGGTCGCTTTGTTGTCACATTAGTATATGGATCAGGAGCATATCAACTATCAACATCTGAAGGGGATTTGTTTGATGAACCTATCAACACTATTCATCTCCAAAAATTCTATGCTTGAAATTCCTAGTGCACGGATCATACTTCTAAATATTATTTCCTTGGTGAAAACCTGGCAAACAGGCATCTTTGGCAACACAATAAAAAAAGAAAAAAAGAAAAGAGAAAATTGAAACAAACAAGAAGAGTGTAATTAAAGCATATGGTGAAAACCTGGAAACAAGTGTCGTATGTGATTCTAAGATAAAATTTCCCATCTATTATGATATATATCAAGATCATTAGTAGGGTAGTCAATATCATTTCATATCATGTCAGTCATCTTGCCACTTCAAATCCATCTCAAAAACATTCGTATAGTCAAGTATCACTCCAAAATCTTGGGGGAAACATCTGGATATCACTAGGGGCAACAAAGACATCAATTTCACCAGATAGAAAACACAACGTCAATCATTATCAGAAGAACATCAACCATCCATATCATTCCCAAAAATCCCAAACATGTCGAAAAGTTACGTCTAAAAAAGCAAAACCCAAAAAAATAGATCTCTGTCAGTTGAACTACGTGGTCTCTACATGTGTAATGTAGGCAAGGCTAATCTTAAATCAGCCCTTGAGACCCCTAAGATAGGTTAGTAGGTTAAGTCTTTAGTCAAAATCTCGAAAATCCAAAAACATGTCAAAATCAGGATGGATGATCTAAAATCTAAATAATGAATGAAACACTCTAAGTAAACAACGGATATATTGTACTTTTTGATTATCATTTCTTTAGAGTAACTCGATGATGTTTTTAACTAGAGGAACAAGGAAAAAGAATGATATTTTTATTGTCTGCTATCTATACAATAATCATATAAATGTGTGAATTATCGGGGGATGTGCTATGCAAATGTATCACCGATGACATTCAGAATTCACACACTCAAATGATTATCTCTACCTGTTTACGCAATGAATGCTCAGGTCATCTTAGTTCAATTATACCTAGATGCTTGTGTTTGATTGCAATATCAAAAATCATGAAAGTAATACTCAGGTCGTCATTGGTCTAACACATACCGTTGATGCTTGTATTCACTTTCAACATTCAATAAAGCTCTATGAAGATACCAAGCACAAAAAGACTATTAAAATGACATATGTTTTGCATTTCATTGCATGATTAAATTAGATTGCATTCATCATCATTCATTATCTGTAGAATATTTGTTGCATAAGAGATTCCAATCAATGATTATCTAATCTACAAATAAGACTGATTATACTTGACATAAAATCCAAAAATCATCAAAAACATGTAAAGATCATCATCACATCATTTAGTATCATCATTTCATCATTCATACATACATCAAATAAACTATGAATTAAATTTTACCATAAGTACATTGTGTTTCATTTTACCATAACATCATTCATTACATTTATCATCTACCAACATCATATGCATACATCATTTACCATCCATACATTTAATAAATGAAATCACGTCATTCTTATCATTACACCCATCAAAGATCATTCCATAAAATAAAAGCATAACTGACTCGGCGCTTGGCAGGCACTGCATCATGATATCGGCCTCTATAGAATTCGGTCTCTCGGCCAACCCGCAAAACCTCTCTCATATAATCACCTATGGAGGTGCCATTGGCCAATCTCTGGAGAGTCTCTACTGTCTCCTATGCCCTCTCAACAATCTGTCGAGCACTATCTCGCTTAGCTATCAGGGTATCAACCTATTTCTGCATGGCAGCTAACTGACCCTGTACCTGTGCTAAGGTCTATGTGTGAGCTTGTGCCTAGGTCTGCATCTGAGCCTGAGTCTACACAAGCATACCTTGAGCCTATACCAACTACCCCTGCAAAGTCTGGACCTATGCCGGGAGCCCAACTATCTGTCTCTACTGCCCGAATGTTGGCACTATCATTGCTTGCCTCTTGCAAGGCCTACTAGAAGAAGGAGCACTGCTGATGCTTGGCCCTGCCCCTCTGTCTCCTCCACTGCCACTGTCACTATCATCACTACTGGTGTCAGAGCTCCCGCTGCTCTCTGAACTACTACCTGATGAAGAATCATCTCCACCCCTACTATTTGCATAACCCTCTACCACATCCTCCTCTATAGGTAAAGGTGTTGGCTCATCGGGGATAGTAATACGAGGATGGGGGACCAAGGCCAAGAAGGCTGTGTACTCCTCTGTCACAACTGCCTCTAAGATATCTCTCTGCATGTCCCAAGGAGATGGCTATAATGCTCTATACCCCTCTACAAGAACATCATATGATAGTGTAGGATCCCAATCAGGAATATCCATCCATCACCGAGCATAATGGGTCACTCCCTATGACATGCACTGAACAATGCCATACTATCTGTATACTCGACGAAGCAAGAATCTCTCAAGAACAAATGGTGTCCGATCGATAAGCTACATAGAATCACAAAGAAATACAAACACTGTACCATCCTCATCCCACTCCTCACAGTCAAGATATGGACGCCATATAACTGTCTCGGTGTCATCAAACACCCATCTCCAATGCTCTAACTTGCCCATCTGGGCCTGAGTGAACCGACCTCTGTATCTGAAAACATACGGTCTGTCGGCTGGTTTGTCTGCAACTAGAAATGGCCAACAAATAGAAAATGCTCCCAAGCACACACTTGTACTAGGGTCATCCCTGCAGATAAACTACATGCATCTAGGTACACAACTGAGTGTAGATCATGATAAAGATGCACTAGCATGCACATCTCCCACGCATATCTGGTACCATGTACCATCATGCTCTCAAGAGTCCTACCCCACCGACAAGGAATCCCTTTGACCTGTGATCAGGGCAAAGGAAACCTCCAATGAATCTAGCTAGCACTGCTGGTAGTGTCGGATAGGAATCCACAATCCTCCGCCATCGAATGCTCAGACCCTCTATGTCCTGATCCTGAAAAACTCTACAGAGAGAATCTTTGCTGCTGGTCCCATGAGAATCATAAGTGACAATCTTCCCCATGAATGGAATGCATAAAATACACCACACATCCTCTGGTGTGACTATCATCTCGTCGGTGGGTAGGTGAAAGGTGTTGTGGTCACTATGCCACCTCTCAGCCAACGCAGTCAATAGACCCCGATTAATCCTAATCTAGGGCATCTCAAGAAAACTCGTAAGACCGCAATGGTCTATCACTTGCAGCTCATCTGGTGTCAAATGAGGAATCAAATCTATGGTCTGTGGAAATATCTCACGCATCTGGAGAGTACCTAGATGCTCCTATCATCATGACAAAAAATCTACAATCAGTGAACTATGTCAAGAAATCAAAGGTCATTCTTCTATCAATTTTATTTCAAAAGCTTTGGTATGAATTTTCGATCAAAATTCATAGGCGAACATCAAACCTCACCTATCATGAGGTTCATCAAAACATTATCTAGATCTTGCCTATCATTAGATTTATTAGATATTGAATCATTTCCTCGCCTATCATGAGGATCATCAAAAATAGGATTCTTCTCGCCTATCATGAGAGTTAGTCTTATTTAAATCATAAAATCCAACATCGAGAATGTGGATTGTCAATCATACCAATCAGAAGAATGGACATGATCAGAATTGATGAAATCAAGGTTCACTAAGTCAAAATCTTCAATTCTGACATGGAAGTGCTAAAACAGGCTTCCAAAGCGCTAATTTATCAGCTAAAAGCGCTAAATCAGGGACCCAAAGCGCTAAAAGCTTGAAAGTGCTATTTCAACACCCCAAAGCGCTAAAACAGGCTTCTGAAGCGCTAAAAGTCTCAAAGCGCTACTTTTTCGCATCGAAGCGCTACAACAGTCTGTCAAAGCACCGCTTTACCAGAAGCGCTATAAAAGACCCTGAAAGCACTAATCCATCGACTCAAAGCGCTGAAAGTCTCAAATCGCTAAAATCCAGCTTCAAAGTGCTAATTCTTGACTCCTAAGCACTACTTCACCAAAAGTGCTACATTACAACATGGAAGCACTAGAGTTTTTAACGCAAGCGCTAAAACTCAAAGCGCTAAAATACCTACTGGAAGCGTTACATCGGAATGTAAGTGCTACAACGTGGCTTGAAAGCACTAAAACTGACCTAGACACGCCTAGAGGCTAAAAAGCATAAAAAATAGAAATGCACAAATTAGGAGGAGGTTGAGGGGTACATACCGGAGGTCCATATGCAGGCGGTCGTCGGTGACGTCAAATGTGCTTGAATCAGTGAGTGTGGTAGGGGATAGGAATCTCGCTCCAAGCTGGCAGAAAAGTCTTTATGACTAAGAATTTTTGAACTCAAAAAGCACATATGACTTTAAAAATGACCTTTTAGCACTCTTTATAAATTTTGAAAAGGTATTTTTGGAGGATTTTATTATATTTTGATTAATTTTATCCATGAAATTAATTAAAACTCATCCGAGGGCTCTTTTCTTCATCATTTGTCAGGAGATAAATCATTTTATTATTGAAACATCATCAAAACAACGGAAAATCATCAAATTTTTGAAAAATTCTAAAAATCATGACATCATTAATTTATCTCCCGAGGGGGAAAATTGTCATCATCAAATCATCTGAAAATCAAAATCTAGGGCATATCTGGGGCATACAGAATTATTATTTTTATATATATCATCGATCCTAGTAGTAGCAGCAAAATATTTTTTCGAAGCAACGCGTAAACACATCACTCCGAAGAGGGGCAAAATGTATACACCTAAAATTGGTCTGGAGAATTCCTATTTAATTAAATACAAATTATTTGATTAATTATCCTAATTTCCTCTACTTTTGAATAAATAGAAATATTTATTTATATAGTTCACAATTAAATTCATCTTAATTAAATACTTTGTTGATTTAATTATCAAATCCCTATTTTATTCTATCACATCCATCTTAAATTAATTAAATAAAGATCAAAAAACTTTATTAATTAATTACCATATTCTTCTGTTTAATTTAATAAACAACTATCCTATAGTTCATTTTATTAAATTATTTATCCCTCTTTTGCTAATTTAAAAAAATTCAAAATATTTGAATTAAAGCACAAAGAATATTCCATCTATATTCTCTCAAAAATAAATTAGATATCCTATGTCTAAACCATGTCTAAAATATGTCAAAATTAATTGATTAAAACTTCACGAGAAGTTTTGAAGACAAATTGGAGACAAATTTGGAATTTGATCTCTCAATCCTCCTCCATCAATCCTTCCTCTTCTCTTGCCTGGTGTTTTCATGGGTAGAGACAATCTCTATCTTTCTCTCACCATTCAATTCTCCAGATTGAATCCAAGCCTCTCAAAGCTTTCCCTGTGCATTTCTATAGCCAGGAAATCTATAAATACAACCTCATTCAACCAAGAAAAGGATCCAGATAATCAGGTTTATGCACTCTTGCTCTGCAAGAATTCAAGCATCAAGCATCAAGCATTTACACATCAAACATCAAGCAATCAAGTTTTCAACCATGGCTACCTCCTGTAGCTTCAATTATTTGTTTCAAATCAATATAATGCTAGTTTAATTATTTAGTATTGCATTATCATCATCTCGTTCTTTGAATTGTCATTTTAACAGTCTTATTTGCTTAAACAATCTGAGAGCAATTTAGATTTAATAAATCTTTGGAGATAAAGAGCAATATGACGCTTTCAATTGATTACTGTTTTTGAATTAGTTCAATTAGTTTAATCTTTGATATAATGTCGTATTAAGAAGTGTTTTGTGCTTATTCACTTATTCATCACTTACAATAACCATTAGCCATAATTTTAATTTAAATTTTGGAAAACTAGAGGTCAAGTCTATAACCACAAGGTTTACCTTGTGATTGTGTAATTGACTCTAAGTGAGTGATTAATTCTAGGTAGATAATGGTCATATTAAGACATGTGCATGGATAGGTGTAATAAATGTGTGGATTAAGTAAATGTATGAGAGTATGTATGTACAAGGATAAGGTGAGGGATAAATATGTGTGAATATGTGTATATAGGGGTAAGTACAAGGCTAGGTAAATTCTCCCAACTTTTCACAAGATTGTATCATTTATTGATATGTATGTATGTATCAATACATTCCATCAAAGTGGGAACAAACCTAAATGGGAAATGGAATGAGTATAAAAATTCACCATTACAATGTGGTTCATTAAAAAATAATAAATTATGAAACTATAGGTTGAATTTATTTTTCAAAGGTGTTCACTAAAAGAACTTAAATTGATAAATAATATAGGTTGTAGATTTATTCCAAATAGCTTGGAGTGGATGCAAATGGTCTCATATAAGAGTTATTTGATCCATTTTAGGAGTTTATTTTAAAAAATTGTGCCCTACTAGGTGTTTTCATTGCCTTTTTTAATTTTCATTTGGGAAAATAATACACTAAAGATGAATATAAAAGTGTATTGTATTGAGTGTGAGTTCATTTTTTTAAAGCCCAATATTTTTCCTCTTTCAACAACATATAGAAATAATTTAGCTATGACAGTGGCTTACCTAGGTTGAACAAAATTAAGACAAGGCCTTGGATTTTTCACACCCACCATCTAGTGGAACAAGTTGGTTTAGTAGATTTCCAAACCCTTGGGGTCTTATTACTAAGTTTTACATCTCTTGAAAAAAGATATAGTGTTCTACACTCTTTGGGATTTACCTAGCCTCAATTGAAATCTTTGAAAAATCTCAAAGGAAAATTTAATCTCAATATAAAATAAAAATAGCTAGTGCTTGACATCCATAATATTGTCCAACGCACCCTTAAAATCAATCTATCCATGTTTTATCCTTATAATTTTATAAAGACTGGCAATAGCCTAATAAAACTTATAATATTTGGTTCTTACCTCACAAAGTTATATATCCTTTCTATAACCTCTTACTTCATAATATTACAAAATGGAAGAGAAAATTCAGTCCAAAGTAGATGGACAGTCATAAATCATTTCTTGAAAACTATGATATGTACAACTACCCATTGGTAAGTTTCCTTAAGCTCCACATACTTGTCATTTATACACCACCATAAATTTTTAAGCATGTTTTCTAGTTCTATATTCATTTTTGTAGGCTTTGTACCTCCCTCACATCATCTCTAAGTGTCCCTTTCCCTTCTATATGGCCATGGAAGTGAACTTTATTGGGTCTTTTAAATTCTTTCATTATCAGTTCCAAAACTAGTAGACTAGAGTCATTATCAACTTTGATACCACTTTTTGATGTGAAACATTTATATAGTTCTATAAAAGAATTTTAAGGTCAACAAGGACCTTGAAAATTAAGGCAAGTACATGGAATCCCAACTACATTCACTGGAATGAAAACATGAGAACATGAACATCGATATTTCCTATATTTTGAATGAGTTCAACTAGCTTTCTTCGAACCTCAAAAATCTCCACAAAAAAGATAAAATAAATTGAGGGACTTACTTTTACCTACATAATGTTAAATCCATAGTCAATTATATTACAATATTTTTTAACTTTGTTATAGAATGAACTATAATTAATGGATTTGATCTTTGAAGACTTGTGTGTTGTTTACAATTATCTTTTGATTCTTAACATGTTATAATTATTAGTTATGAAATATTTTTTTCTTAGTGTGTTATGAATTCTCTATATTTTTATCCCTACAACAACTAAATATATTTTGTTTAAGTGATCTTTTGGACTATTGTATGTTCTTTATTATTATCATCACTTGAAGTTGTACCCTTTGTTGAAACTGATTCAACATTCCATTGACACAATTGAATGATCTCGATGTGTGGGACCATTACAATTGATATAATACCTCCAAAGAAGGTAGGTTCCTTTAATAAGACTATATTAATGTGTTGATCCAACCCAATATAGATTAAACCTTTAGATTGGTCCTATTCTAATGATTTTCTAAGAAAAAGGGGATAAGGAATTGTGAGAAATGAAAGAGTGTGATGCACCAAATTTTAATGAGTTTCCTCCTTCCTCATATAGAATAGAGGACCAATTTTTTTCGTAAACTCACAAAATTATCCATTTATTAGCTCCTTTAGATGGGATAGATATTTTTGTAAAGAAGTTAAGGTAGTGGAACAACTTCCTACACTAATCCTAAGAGAAGAATAATGCAAAATTTTACAAATCTTTAATAGTTACAAAAACTTAGATAGAAATAAACATAAATATCATGCATACCACAACACAATGATTTACGTGGGGAAAACCCTTTCGGGAGAAAAACCCCACACTCCAAAAGTCGTCCAATATATTATTCAGCAATCACAAGGATTACAATATACTTACAAAGCAAGCTTCTCATAGGATTATCACCACTCAGATATCCAACAACAACATGACCGCTATCAAAATCTAAAAATACATCACAATACACAACTATAATTCAATTCCCTCATAAAATAGGGTTTCCTTCAAGGTAAAGTCAAGCTATTAAAACATTTGCCATCGGATATGAGACATAACATGATGAATGGTCCAAATTTACAGTAATAAAATATGAATAAAATTTCCCTTTCGGGGGTGCTACCCTCAAGCCCTCACTAGGGAATTCTTCCCTTGGACCCCAGTCAAGGGATGATACCCCCATACCCCTCATGGGGGGGATCCTCCCCATGCCCCCCTCGTCGTCGTCGGATGAACAATACCTTATGTATCAATAGTACCTTAAGTAATTGCAAGGTTAAGAAATTTTTTATCAATAGTATTAGATTTAATAAAGACCAGGAGGGAAATAAATCCACAACTAATTTAGATAAATAATTTATACATAATATGCATCTACATAAAAGTAGGAAAATCATTCAAACATGAAAGAAACAAAAATACACATATTAGAACAGAGAAGTGAAAAGAAGGTAAATTTTTTTGATTTAGAGGAATTGAAACTATCTACAATATTAGAAAAATACAAGTCTTTGGTAAAGAAACTAAGAAGTAATTGTTTGAAAAGAAGATGATAGGCCTCTTAAACTAGAGATGTTAGAAATCATGCCACAAAGGAAAATATGGTTGCAAATTCCACCAATGTGTTGTCAATAAGTGTTTTCTACAAATTCAATATAATCAACCATGATGGAAAGTAGGGGTGGATTAAGCATTAATAGACACAACTCAACACAATTCAAACATTACTCAAGACCCAAGACCACTGTAACGCTGATTTTCAATAACAAGCTTGTCTTCCCAAATAGGTCTCCTTAATGGTGTTTTATGACATATTTTAGAGAATATCATCTCACTTTGAAACCCTAACCTTATTAGATACCCATTAGGCTTAAATTCAACATATTTTCCTAGGGACATAGGTTGTTTTGGAACAAAGCACTCTAAACAAGTCTGTTGTGCCTAGAACTAGGCCAATTAGGCCACTTTTATAAAGAAAGTGCTAGAAATCCTTTCTCCAATCACCTAAAATATTCAAAAAAATAAAAAACTAGTCACATAGAGTCACAAAAACCAAGTTTTAGCAACAAATCACTCCTTCTATTTGTTGTCCCACTCTTTTGCTACTCTACCTAGCCTAACACATGAGGATGTTAGGCTAGGGCTTTGACAAAACCTACACTAAGCTCCATCCCCTTCTCCCTAAACCTATATAAAATTAAAAAAACACCAAAAAATACCATTCCACCAATTTTAGCTAAATTACAGCAGTGGAATGGTCTACAATCTATATTTTAGTTTCCAAACCCTTGAAAGTAAGGGTTTCTAAGCAAACTGAAGAAAAAGGATTTAAACTAACTTATTTCTTTATGAAATGACACCAAACATAGCTCAAAATAAATTTAACCCCCTCTAGAAACCTTTCAAATTTGTCTCAGCTCATAACAGTACTGTACGGGGCCATACATATCTTGCAAACTCATTAAATTACACAAAAAACTAGAAAAATATAGCTTCTCCTTCACGTTTTGTCCTTCCAAAGATATAATAATCATGCCTCAAATTCTATGGGGATAAAAAATATAGCATTCAACTCCTAAACATCAGTTACAATCCAAGAAAACTCTAGAGATCGTTCAACTTCTATTAACATGCAAAAATGCCAAGTTGCAAAAGAAACTTTTGCAACTTTCACCAAAATTTTCCCAACACCTAACAACTGACCCTACATGACTATAACAAGCAAGGAAGTATTATGGCAACCTTATTACATTGATTAGATGAAAGAACACACAACATGCTAACTTAAATACCTAAAATGCATCACTAGAACTAACATGCCCATGGTTCCCCTGCATCAAACCAAGAGGCATGAAATAAAATTATTTGGACCCTCTCATACCTCTTGTTAATGATTTATGGGTTTAAGTGGAGAAAAGAGAAAAAAATACCCATAAAATCCTTCGAAATCATGATCTAAGGATGACACTCTAACCTCATGATTTTTGGTCACCATTGGAATGAATTTTAAGGTTAGAGGGTGTTGTAGTAACATTAATAGCATTGTCGAGAGGTAGGTAGAGTAAAATGTTGAAAAATGATAGAACAGCCACACAAAAAATAAAATCAAACCATTGTTGCAGATAATAAACAATACAAAGTAATATATTAATTTATTTAGATGATATTTACATTACATTGCGTTGGTTGTATAAAGCCATTATTCTCCCATATAAACTTACCTATGGGAATAAATCCCAACAAAAAAGCTATTATCTAATTAATTTTCTAAATAAGAGTTCTAACCTACATACTAAACATTATTTTATTTGAGTTCAAGTTTCTAGATTTAAATTGTGTGAGTTTTTTAAATCACACAATTTAAATCTAGAAACTTGAACTCACTTAATTATCATGGACTATGAAAACTTGATGTTGTTGATTATTTTATTTAATTTAACCTATAAACTAAACTATCTAATGATGATGTAATATATTCTGATATTCCCCCCTTATTGCATCAATTTGAAGGATGGAACATTGTAAGAGTTGATCAAAACAACCCTTCTAGACAATTTGATGAAGTGCTTTCTCCAATGTTCCTTACTGACCTAGGAAACACCAAACTAAATTCACCAGTGGATCTCTTGAATGGAAAATCTATAAAACATCTATACAACATGAGAGAACATAAAATATCCCCATCCTCCTTGCACAATGAGAGAAATTTTTTTCCTATGAGTCCACATCTCCTCCAAGTGTGTCAAAATCCCTCCTTTAGTGTTACACATGGAATAAAAAATCCCATTTGATAGTCCACATATGCTCTGAGTGTGTCAATATCCCAAATCTAGTGCTATAGAAACCAATCCTTCCTTTGTTGTACAAAATAACCTCATCCAAATGTGAATACATTAACTGCACCCACAAGAAATGTCAATAAAATCCAATCCCCCTTGATCCATGAAGGAACAAAAATGTAAAGTAGTGCTTCTAATGTAATGAATAATCTTTGATTGAGAAGCTAGCTCAAGATGATTAAAGAACTCTATCTTCCTATGGCTCCAATGTTAAATATTATAATCTTGTTACTTTTTAACTACCAAATGTAGTATCCAAATATTCAAAGGTTCTATTAATTGTAGCATGGATGTCCCTAAAAGCACAAATATTTGATAACATAATGTAATTGAATATTATTAAAAAATAAAGGTGTTGGATTCAACTGAAAATGCACTTTTTATACAATAATCACTTTATGAATTTAATTAAAGAATATCTATTAACCTTATCACTCCAAAAAAAAATAGTTGTCTAAAAAAACAAATTTAAGCTTCT
Organism: Sequoiadendron giganteum; assembly: GCA_007115665.2. Lineage (NCBI taxonomy): Eukaryota > Viridiplantae > Streptophyta > Pinopsida > Cupressales > Cupressaceae > Sequoiadendron > Sequoiadendron giganteum. The sequence goes on from CM021100.1 coordinate 129,353,298, forward strand.
CCACAAATGTAATGAAGGGCCATACTGAAAGCTTCAAACACAAGATAATTTTAACAAAAAATTACCTTTTAATATAAGCATATTTTCCTCATTATTGGCATTTAGTAAACAATACCAAATGTGTTTTACCTAATTATTCCACTAGTAGATCATATTCACATGTTAAGTTTACTTAGGTCCTAGGAATTTTTCTAGAACTCTTAGTTGAGTTAGTCTTCTCATGGTATAGGACTAAGCCACATGTCATGATCTTGTCTAATCCTATGTCTCACCTTGGCTATATAACCAAGGGGTTCCCATTTGTAAAATAATACATGGCATTGCGTATTTGATCACATTTGATCTAATATTATTTTGTATCCATTTTGTAAATTTATGCTTTTTTTCTCTCTCTTTTAGAAAGTTATTTTTGATTGTGTAGGTGATCCTACAAGATTGATTCATTGAGTGACTCTAACATGGTATCAAATATTCAAATATGCGAATTCCCTTCTTATATCTGAGATGATTTAGGTTTAAGCTATTTTTGGGTGCATATTGGGGGAAAATGGAGCTCACCATTAAGTCTAGAAGCCCCAAAAACTTCTATTTTGATATAAAATACTTGATATTTGGGCAATAGAAATTTTTTTCCAATTTTTTAAGGGTTTGACAAAAATATGTGATAAAAAATCCATATTGTTCATACATCATATGAATCTCATATGCTTCCATATGGGTCTACAGTCATTGGTAAAAAGGGGAGTACAATCAGTAGCATATTCAATAAGAATATTCCCTCTACACAGGTTGTAGTACAATCCTACACAATCTCCTCTATCAGTGGTATGATCTATCATTTTTTCATTTTTTGGATTTTTTAAATTAAAAATTACTTTGTTTATTACGCCAAATTATCGTTTCCTCTTTTGGTGCTTGGTTTTATAGGGGTTGAAGCCCTTGATCCTTACTAGCCTGGGGGGTTAAACTCTCAGCAGACTTCCACTAGCATAGGGGAGTAGTGTGCCACCATCATCGTGGGCTCATAGATCACCCACCACCCATATCAATGGTGAATTTTTTTAAAATTTTACAAGTTGTAGTCACATGGGTGCCCAAGGGCTAAGTGCCTAGGGGACCAAATTTTCCCTCCCAAGCCCCAATAGTGAATTTTTCAAAACACCATAACTTTTTGTTAGAGTGTCATTGTTTTTTGAAATGAGATATTGAAAATTAGATGGTTCCAAACACTTCATCATGGTGCAAGCCATTTTTTCAAATTTTTCTGCAAGTGAATTGTAATACTGATGGAAGGAAAAAAATTATTTTTGGACCTCATAGCTCCTAATTTTTTTATTAGATCAAGCTCTTGGATTCAATTGCATATGTTTTTTAACCTAATTTTTTAGTTGTGTAGGTTAAAAAACATATACAATTGAATCCAAATGTTTACTCTAATCAACTTTATGGACCGTGGAAAAATCATAATTTTTTGCCATTTTATCTCTTTTTTTGTAATTTTTGTGGCGTTGAAAAGGTATTGAGGAGATCTATAATTTTATCCATGCCTTTTTTCTAGATTTAGCCCTAGGTATATTTTATTCAGATTTGTGTGCATTTGCATTTTGGTTGATCACTTGGACATACTAACACCTGGAGAAGATTTCTCCTTTTGGGAAGGCTTCATTTTGACTCTAGATCATATCAGGAAATTTTAATTTTAGTTTGATAATCTCACTCTAATATAGTATTATACTTTTCCATATTTGGTTCATCTTGGCATTGCAAACTTTAGAAATAATTTTGATATTGTAATTGCACTACATATAAACTATCAAATCATAATCTTGAGGGATTATTGGTTGAGTCATTTGGGGGGGTCTCTTGGTGCATTTATTTGATTTGTTTGCTAGTGCTCTTCTTTTTCATGGAAGATTATAATGTTCCTTTACTAACATCATACAACTATTGAACTTGGCATCAACATTCATGGAGTGCCCTAATGAATAAATTTCACTACCTATATGTTGAGAATAAGGTACCCAAATCTATAGATGATAAAAAGATAAAATGGATCATTGAACATACAAGATCTCTTCAATTTATTTGTAGCTTAATTTCTCAAGTTCTATTGTTTTGAATTGAATAATTTAAGGATTCTCACGAAGATTGGATTAACTTGAAAACACCATTTGGGATCTAGAGATGAAGTAAAACGATATCAAATTGATAACAAATTGATAAGCCTTGTTGAGAAAATATGTCTCAACCTTGCAATTACACAAGTTACTGTTTAGCCAATGACAATGGGGGGGGGGGAAGGGGGCGTGGGGGGGATATTATTATAAATCTGGATTGTTCATCATTATGTCTCATATCTGACGATTGATATTTTATTGGCTTATCTTTCCGTAAAAGGAAACCCTATTTTATGAGGGTATTGTATTACAGCTATGTATTGTGATGTATTTTGAGAGACTGATAACGACTTTGTTGCCTCTGAATCTCTGAGTGGTGATACTCCTATGAGAATCTTTCTTTGCAAGTATATTGTAATCTTTGTGATTGTTGAAAAATATATTGGGCGACTTTTGGAGTGTGGGGATTTTCTCTCAAAATGGTTTTCCCCACGTAAATCATTGTGTTGTGGTATGCATGATATTTGTGTTTGTTTATGTTTATGTTTATGTAATTGTTAAAGATCTATAAAAGTTTTGCATTATTCTCCTCTCAAGATTAGTGTAGGAATTTGTTCCACTACCTTAGCTTCCAGACAATCCTTGATCCTAAGAAATTTTATAACATCTGGTGGCACCTTCAAATTTTGCAAATTTGAAGTGCCCATGTTGAAGATCTGCCTTTGCACACTCAGAAGTGCACCTGAAAAATATACCCAAGTGACCTATTTTGGAGGGTCATAATTCAAACCAATTGATCTTAATGTCAAATCCTTTGGTAGGTGTACTCATGTTACATATGTGAACATGTATGTCATTTTTCAGCCCCTTGTGATGAGTTTTGATAGGGTTTTAAAAGAAAAGATGGAGGGTTATGGGACGATTTTGTTGTTTGCAAATTTATTGTCCTACAAAGTGGCCTCCTGTTTGAGTTGATATTTCACAGTTGGATGATTTTCATGATGAATGGATTGTTTCCCTACATTCTTCTCACATTCATGTGCTCCCTGGTCTAGTTTTAGAGCCTCGGGATCTGATTTTCTACTTTTTCGAGATCAAAAGCAAATGCAATTTGTTTTGATTTTATATCTACATTTATGAAGTGTTTCAAGGTGGTCAACTTTGACCCCTAATATCTCGTGAAGAATGATGATTCAAGGAAATCCCTCTTGTACACATACTTAATGCTCCTAAATTAGCTTATGTTTCCATTGGTAGCCTCCCAAGGGATGGTTTGATATTTTTTCAAGGAGATGACTTGGCGACCCCTAATTGGTTTTGAACAAGTGTAGTTGCAGAAAATTCTGACTAAGCCACTCTGGCATTTAATATCTTGCACCTCGAAATCTCTTTTGTTGGGTTGTTTATTGCACTCAATTCCTGGTTCATATTTTTGCATGCATATGAATTTTCATGGCTCCAGGAGGTTGTTTTGACTAGTTTTCCAGGGCGATTCTAGAGCCCACCTGACCAGTTTTGATCACTGTGCAAAAATGCCAAAAAGAAAATTTTAATCACAACCCACTTCATTTTTGCATGCCAGGAGCATTTAGAAGCAGCCTTGGATCAATTCAAGGTAAAAATTGTTTGAAAATGAATTTTTTTTTAGTTAGGCCCACATGGGGACCTGACATGCTGTGCCTAGTTATGAAGTTGTGCTTGTTATGATAGCTTCTGTTATTGTGGACATCCATCAAAGCATAAAGGATGGAGGATTTGATTCTATAATTGTAAGTGCTTTGCTAAATATGCAAATGAGTTGTGGAAGCATATATAAGGCAGGTAACCTATTTGATCGATTGACTCCAAGAACATCAGTGCCATGAAGCACATATGCAGAAAGAGATGGTGTTGGCTTGAGTTGCTATGGGATAAAGTTACAACACTATTTATCCTGGAATGGTTGCTTGAATAGTTACAAGATATTAAAAATGTGTTTGTTAGAGTTTGGGATTCTTTAGTGCCATTTGGAGTATTATTATGATATCCAATATTGATGGACATAGGGTTGGGTTTTTTCGAGTTTTTGATGGCCATGGTGGCTGTCAGGCTACTGAATATTTAAAGCAACATATTTTTGAGAATTTGACTAGCCATCCCAAAAAAATTATAGATACCAAACAGGCCATAATTGAATCCTATCAACAAACTGATGCTGATTTTTTGAAAGTTGAAAGTAGTATTTACAAAGATGGAGGTTCAACAACTTCAACAATAATATTAGTTGGGGATCATCTGTATGTTGCTAATGTTGGAGTAGATATATTCAGAGGCAACATAAGAAGAAATATATGGATAAAGTCACAACACTATTTGATATTACTAGGTTGTTTGAGCAGCTATATGATACTTAAAAGGCAAATTATTTTTACAAGCCAATATCGTTCAAGTTTCCTGACAGTGTGGTTGCATGTATCAAAATAGCTCAATTGGGATGCATTTAGGGTGGATAGAACTTATCAAATTCTTTGTATGTGTTGTCAATGTGGAACTTAAAACAGATTGGAGTTTCTAAGCATGGGAAAAAAATTGCGCCTGTAGTGAAAATCTATAAAAATTGTTTGAGGAAATTCTATTCTGTAATTTTTTCCAATGAGTAGAGGAATCCAATATAGGACGTATATTGGCGCAAAGACAAGGAAATGTCTTATGATGCAAACATGGAGTGGACATCGTGCTGAAAGAGGTTATTTGATATTGCAAAGAAACTTTTAAACAAATACAAGAAGTTGTGGGAGACGTCTTTGCACAAATGCCTAGTGTAAGAATAAATCTAGCACGTATTTGTTTTGAAATCATATAATTTTTGCTCATGGCTACTCCCCAGGTTTCGTTAGATCACAACTTGAGCCTATAATAAGACTATATTTGAATTGTTGGAAGGAGTTATGTATTAGCACCAAAGCCCACATCTCATTATAAATGGACCAAACGCATAAAGAGAAGAACAGTGGCCCCTCCTCAATACATGTTAGGCTTTGTTGGCATTGTAATGCAGATGATTTCAGTTTCAACATTTCAATGGAAAGAACAGTCTGCTGGTGATAGGTTCATCAAGCAATAATTGAAGTCAATTAATGGTTTCTCCTTGTGTGTGGTCGAGTATTAGCTAGGCAAGCATTCACACACAATAGTTTTGATCAAGAGGAGACATTGTTGAGTGTCTTAGTGTGATTCCGCCATGGTTTAAAGTGAAGAAATTTAGGGTAGAAAAGTTACAGAAAAAAAAATCAATGGAGGACAATGAATATCGCCCATTGCTGGTAGGGATCCCAATTTCATCAAACTATTAGCAATGTGCAATGCCACAATGAATATCGCTTATCACTAATTTCTTTTTCTATTTTCTCATCTTACCAGTGGTGCATGATGGTAAGGCTTGTGTGATATGTGAAGAGAAGGAAGGTCGTGGGGCCCGTGGGAATTTCAAAGGGGCTAAGTCTAAATATTTATTGTGTTGCTCGATATCAATTTTTAAAAAAATCTTCACCGTAGGATTTTTTTATTTTTTATGAATAGGTAGATATCTATATTAATATAAAGATATAATTAAAAATTCACAAAAATGGGGCGGGTGGTGAAAAGGCACACCCCGAATGTCACATGGGAAGAGCCCAGACAAGCCAAAATATCCATCACATGGGCCTAGCCCAGAAGTCTAATAATAGAAAATAAAATTAAGCGGCCAAAGCAATGCCAGTAGATCCTAGGGGATCCCTGTCATCCAGATTTTTCCCCCATACATTAGCGGGGTTTGGAGTGACGTCAGGAGGTGCACCCCAACCATCATCATCTTTATCTTTATCCCTTTCTTCTTCCTCGCGCTGACAAGAGCCAGCCGCGGAAAATTTTTGCCACTGGTAGGCCAGCCAGATCCAGAAGCAGGTAGAGCATCAGAGGGCCACCTAGAGCCACCACCACCACTCCTCGTAGCACCACTAGAGTGCCAAACCTGACCAAGACACGGTGGAGGAGAATGAGCCCACCTAGGATTCTGGGAATCTCGGCGAGCAGGAGGCTGGGAGCAGGAACACCTGGAGTCACTCTGCTTCTAGCCCCGAGAAGGTGACCGACTGCGGGAGGAGGAGAGCGAATCAGGGATCCAGGCCATAGTACAAGGGACATTTCCCCAGTGGTCTAGGAGGACCTACAAGTGAGCCACTTCTAGTGCAACCTTGTTGGCTTGCACTTGAATCTATGAGAGAATATTAAAACAAATAACTACTTTAGCATAAAGAGACACATTAACATCTAAATGAGAATGAGCAAATATACAACCATTTTTTTCTTTCCAAATATTGAAGAGGATTTCCACCTTGAAAGTGTGCCAAAGCTGGGTGAACTTAGCCGGGGTTCCAGACGGGTCCCCCAGCAGAACCATATGCCAAGAGATGGGTTCCGGTTGAAAAGGCCAAAATAAATCATGAATCCAAGTCCAAAGTTGTTGAGCTCTGGGAAAAAACCAAAAAAGATGCCTAAAGCTTTCAGATTGCCCACAAAAAGGGCAGTGAGGCTTAGGAACCCCCATATGAACAAGCCAAGAACCCATAAGCAAGCCTTGGAAAAGAATACACCAAGAAAAGTAGGCCAGCTTTGGATTAACAATTACAGACCAAGTGGCATCAAACCTCTTATGCCAAGTATGGGCAGAGGAATTAAGAAGCCATCTCTGGTTCAAGGAACTGAGCATCGAAAAATGGGGTGAAAGCCACCTATAACCAAGCCGCAGCTTGTAGCTCCTGAGAGGAGTGTCTGGAAACCATTTCCAGTCTTTCCACCAAGGTTTGTGCCCACAAATGCCAACTTTGTGAAGCATTTCCGCTGGAATGGCACTCACCGGCTCATCGAAAGTAGGACAGTCCTATTTTTGAAGGCTGTATTGGGCTTTAAAATCATCCCACTACAAGAGACGCATGGTAGGTCGATGAAAGAGTTGGTGCAGTGTTTTAATGCCCTTTTTATGAAATCTGAGGACCTTGAGCCAATGAGACTTGGCTAGGGGTTGACCATTATGATCTAGAAGGGGAGACCACCATAATTTATGCTGGTTGATGGAAATCCCATCACAAAATATAGCCCCGACCCAATGGAGCCAAGGCTTAACAGTTTCCCAAGAGAGCCAGATGCTCTTGGCCATAAAGGAGCCAATAATTTGAACTAACTCCCTCATAACTAGGAGGGTTTGGAGACCGATTCCTTTCCAAGCGAGCCTATGAATAGGAAAACTAGACTGTATACAATGTTTGAGGAGAATCTTCCAGGCTTCATCCTTGGTGAGAGCTCAGATAATCCATTTGATACAAAGAGTAGTCCCTTGTCGTTGAGTGGAGAGAAATCCAAGCCCTCCAGAGTCCTTGGGGAGACAACAAAATTCCCAAGTGACCCAATGAAAACCCTTGTGGGTTTCACAAAAGGCCCATAAAAAATCATGAAGAAACTTTTCAAGCCTACTGTAGGAAGCTTTAGAAGGAGCCCAATAGGGAGAATAGTAGACATGAGTGGCAGCCAAAAATTTTAGAGCACACCTAGAATTTTTCAGCCAGCAAAAGAGGCTTAGTAATCCAATAGGCCAACTTCTGCTCAACCCTAGAAATCAAAGCTTGCCAAAGCTCCCATGGGGAAGCCTGAAAGGCGAAGGGGATGCCCAAAAATTGAAAGATTTCTCCCTATCCAATCCACTTCTTGTTATAGGTTTGGAGCTACGCAGGAGTGGGGATCACTGATTGTCTATAGCACAAGGTCTTGTGCCATTGAATTGTAGAACTAGAGGCACGACAAAAGGTATTAAGGCAATCAAGGGCAGCACTGATAGAAACTTCATCCTCCAAGAGAGTGAAAAAAGAATCATCTGCGAAGTGGCCATTGACAATTTGTTCCTGAGAGTCTTTGAGAGAGATCCCTTTAACACATTGCTAGGAGACAGCATGGGCCAGGAGATATCCAAAGCCCTCAACAATCAGAACATACAAAGCAGGGGCAAGAGGGCATCCTTGGAGAATGGAATGAAAAAGACCAAAAACAAAAGATTGACGACCATTAATGGAAATGCAAGCCTAGGCATCAAAAAAAGAATATGAATAGATTGTATAAAGTTGGGCCCAAAACCCAAGGCTTACAACATTGCAAGAATGAAAGGCCATTCAATGCGGTCATAAGCTTTGGAAAAATCAATTTTAATGAACACCGCTTTCTAGTTCGACCGTCGGGCGCACTTCATGCCTTCCCAAACTACAATAATGTTATCCGGAATAAACCTAGATTTAATGAAACCAGTCTACTCAGGACACACAACCTGAGGCAAGAGGTGACGAATTTTCAAAGCCAGGGCTTTGGCAATGATTTTGTAAGAAAAAATGAGAAGCGTGATGGGCCGCCAGTTGCAAATATCCTCTGGATCCCTAGGCTTAGGTATGAATTTAATATTGCCTTTATTTATTATATTGCCTAGAGAATTGGTTTGAAAGGCTTCAATATAAACATGATGCAAGTCACTCCCAACACAGTCCCAAAGAGCTTTGTAAAATTCACAAGGAAATCCATTAATCCCAAGAGCCTTATCATCGGCCATGGAAGAAACGACTTGCTTGAGATCATCAATTGTTAATAATTGATCACAAAAATTAATCTAGGTTGAAGAAAGCCTATGTGGCACAACAACAAGGCAGCCCTGAAGGGCTTGCTGGTGCGCAAGCATGGGGTCCTGAGCAGTGAAAACCTGTTCATAGTGATGCACAAAAGCCTAGAGAATGTCAGGTAGCTCAGAGAGCACCTGGTTACCATCTTTGATTTCTTTGATGCCTGGGGATGAGTGCCTGGCATGAAGAGCCAAAATAAACTCTTTGGATGCACAATCACCAATTTTGAGCCAGTGAAGCCGAGCCTTGATTTGAGTGCCTCTCATAGTATAATTATCTGCCACTTGCTTTTGTTGTCTTAAATCCACCACCTTGACTTGATGTGATAGGGAGAAAGGATTGGCTGCCAAATCCTCCATAGCCGTACGAAATTTTGTAGTGGTGGCTTCGTAAGAAGACTGATGAAAGATAGTGAGTTGGCGCCCATAAATGTGCAAGAAATGCATAGTACGAATGATGGCATCATTCCACCAAGCAATCCAGCTCTTATGGCCAGGTGGCCTGCACTCTAAATTCCACACCTGGTGAATGTGGGCTAGGTTGGGCTTGTGACAAAGCAAAGATGTGTTCAAGAAGAATTGTGTCTTAGACATGTGAGGTAAAAGGTGAAAAGTGAAAAGTGAGGGAAAAGGTTTTTTTTTTTAAAAGGGGGCCCAACATAATTTTAATAACCCTCACATTTTGATTGGTAAAATTTTTAAGGTGAAGTGCCCGGTAAATGTTTAGGAGGATTTTTAACTTTATTTAAATAGTCATTTTTTCTAAAGTAAAGTGAAAAATCACAGGAAAAAATTTATTGCCTAATGAAAGGATTAAGGGGTTTCATTTGAAAGGTAAATGTTTCACTAAAAAGTGCAAATAAGAGGATTAAATATTCCCACAACTTGGTGTACTAGAAGTTGGAAATTTCTTTGTGCTGGGAATTTTAAAGAGATATACATGGCCATTTTTCAGCTGCTAAGAAACAAGAGGAGAGTGAAATTGTTTTCAACTGTGAAGTACAAATGAGTAGAATGAAAATGGGTTTCCACGGGAGTTGATTGTTTCTCAACTATAAAGGTAAAAAAAATTATAGGTGAAACATGGCACATGCAGCTAGGTAAAATGGTAAGGGTTTTTTCATGGTTTGGGGAGATTTTTTGTTGGAGAAAAAAAAAAGGTGAGGAAAAATACAGAGGAAAATTTTATTAAAGAAAAGGGAAGAGAGATGAGAGAAGATTTTAATGATTGAAGAAGGAAGCTTCCAAGTGTCATCATCAGATTAATTTTAGTGCTCCTTTTTTTTCTTCTTATTCTGATTATTTTCTCATTGTAAGGGGTTCTAAATTTTTGTATGGGCTAGGTAGATAGAGAAATGTCGAGTTTAAGTCATGAATTGTATATATTGTTGGCAAAAAAAGGATATACAATTGAGAGGGGGAGGGTGAATCAGTTGTCACAAATTATTCAAACTTATTAAACTTAATATCATATCCGATGTAAGAACATTAAGCATAAATAATCACAACATCAGAGACACAAGAACACCAATATTTTATATGTGGAAACCTTGTTAAGGGAGAAAACCATGGTGGATGTCAGTCCACAATATTATACATTGTTAAAAGTATAGATGAATAATAGGAATGCACATGTATTCAAGCAAACCACCTAGAGCTCACTACTCAAAGAAGACACATTGTCATACAGAAGAATTCAAATTAAAACCATCTGAAGGATTTGAACTAAGCAATTAACTTCTACAAAAAGCTTGATTACAATTCCGATTAAGCAAATAAATACTTATTCACACTTCGCTCAATCTTCTTCACATTGTGCTCTGTAATCGAATGAGCTGATCTTTATTCACACATATACTTCACATACACACTTCACACACACTTCCCACATCTCTCAAAATGAAGAAACAATCACTCTTATATATCCGCTTCATGGAATTAAATTAACAACTTTGTTAGCCAAAATTAAAATATTAGATGAATACAAACTATTGAGCCAATTCATAAACAACTCTCAATGTGCACCAACCAAAGTCGGTCACAAGATAATGAAGACCTAAAACAACATTTTCGAATGTACCAAAAAATCAAAAATTAATTCATGAGGATCCACAACATGCTACAACCACCATGTCGGCCAAGAACATGAAAACCCGAACATGTAAAGGAAAAATCTCTGATCATGAGCACATCGATCGACACGGATGTGAAACAAAGATAGAGCATGATCTAGAAACATCAAAGAATATCATGGGAGCATACATAACAACTCAAATTACCAAAATCACGTTCTCTTCTTCTAGAAACTCCACCTACAGTAACAAAATAATTGTAGGAACACAAAAACTCACAACTTTCACAAATCTTGATGTGTACCTTTGAAACTTCTAAAGGATAAACTAGATAGGATCAGTAGTAAACCATTTAATGCACAACATTTGAATACCAATGCACTGAACTTTTCATCATACTAAACTTCACAGCTTCACAAACATCCTCCAACATATTTATTATTATTTTCTCAATATCCTCGACATATACATCCTTCAAGATACCAATGCTAATAGTGTTGACATCAATGACAACCACATATCAAAAACACAACCACAACATCCAACAATCTCCCCCTTTGGAATTGATGGCAACACATGATGTGAAAAATACACCATCAATGCAACTAACTCTTCTTCCAACAATCTCTCATTTACACATTGTATTTCTCATGTTTTTATTCTCCCCCTTAGCTTTTCACATTACTCTTCTCCTCCTTTCTTCTACTATAGTTTTTCATATTAATCTTCTACTCTTTTCTATAAATTTTTTTCACATTACTTTTCTCCCCTTTGACATCAATGGAAAAGGTACACAAGCTTTGAAGCACATATCTGAATCATCTGACTACTCCCCCTGAGTAGAAACCACCATAACATCAATCTAAAACAAGATATGACTTGTAAATGAATAAACTGATGCAAGGACTTGTATCTTAGTTCTGATTAGGAGGGGAAATCACCCCTAACTTCCCTTTGAGATAGTCAAAAGTATCATTAGGAAATGGCCTAGTAAATATTTCCACAATTTATTCCTTAGTAGGAACATACTCCAGTCTGACTTCTTTGTCACTCACCTTGTCTCTCAAAAAGTGATATTTGATAGATATATGCTTTGTCTTTGAATGCAACACTAGATTCTTAGAAATGTTAATGGCACTTGAATTATCACAAAATATAGCAGTAGGCTCATCATACTAAATTTGATATCTCTTAGCATCTGCTTCATCCATATTACTTGAGTACAATTGTTTGCAACAATAATATATTTCTGCCTCAGCAGTAGATAAGGAAATAGAATTCTGCTTTTTACTTAACCAAGACACCAACTTCTTCCCCAGGAAGAAGGCACCACCATCAGTACTTTTCTTATCATGCACATCACTTGCCCAATCTACATCAGTAAAGCAACTCAAAGTAATATCATCATCTTTAGGATACCAAAGGCCAAAATCAACTGTCCCTTTCAAGTATCTAAATTTTTTCTTTATAGCAGTCACATGAACTTCCTTTGGATCAACTTGATATCTAGCAACCATGCATACTGCATTCATGATGCCAGGTCTGGTCTGAGTTAAATAAATTAATCCAGTGATCATTGATTTGTATCTTGTTTGATTTGCTTTAGGAGGATCATCATTTTGTGTTAATTTGCATCCGTTTACCATGGGTGTATCAACAAGATTTGAATCTTCCATGCCAAAAAAAATTCAGTAACTCTCTTACATATTTGGACTGAGTTACAAAGACTCCATTATCTAACTGAGTGATTTGCAATCCTAGAAAGAACTTTATCTCTCCAATCATATACATTTCAAATTTACTTTTCATTTCATCAGAAAACTTCATACACAAATCATCATCACCTCCAAAAATGATTTCATCAAAAAAGACTTCAATAATCAACTCTCTATTATGATCCATCTTAAAATACAGATTGCTATCAAAATTACCTTTATTGAATCCAATTTTTAACAAGTATTTATCTAGTCTAGCATACCAGGCTCTAGAGGCTTGCTTGAGTCCATATAGTTCTTTCTTCAATCGAAAAACCATATCTCCATTATCAATCAATTGAAATCCATTTGGTTTCTCAACATATACTTCTTCTAGCTCACCATTTATAAATTTTGACTTTACATCCATTTGATAGAATTTGTAGTTCTTAAAAGCAGCATAAGCAAGAAACAATCTTACAGCTTCAATTCTAGCAATAGGGGCAAAGGTTTCTTCAAAATCAATACCTTCCATCTGTGAATACCCTTTAGATACCAGTCTTTCTTTATTCCTGACCACTTCACCTTGTTCATTCAGCTTATTCTGAAAGACCCATTTGGTTCCAATCAAATTTTTATTCTGAGGCCTGGGAACAAGAATCCATGTATCATTTTTTCTATCTGCATCAATTCTTCCTTCATTGCTTCCATCCAATGTTCATCTTTACATGCTTCATTGACATTGTTAGGTCGGTCTTGGACATCAGACAATATTCTTCTGCAATTCTTCTTCTAGTCTACACACCTTTGTTCTTATCTCCTATAATCTGATCTTCATAATGATTTAGCTTTACATACCTGAGAACTTTAGGATTCTCTTGAACTTCTGGTTCTTTTTTTCTCTTTTGCACTTCTACTAGTCTCTCCTTGATTCTCTTGATTCACTAGAATGATTTTAACTTGATTTTGTGTCCGAGAAATCTTTCTTTTATTAGTACTATCATGTTGGTCATCTGAATCATATCCATAGTAGCTGGATAATCTAGCAATGTCTTTATCAACTCTAAAATTTTCACTTTCAACCATTTTTCTCAGTCTTCTATTATAGCATGGGTAGGCCTTGCTTTTAGTAGAGTAACCCAGAAAGATTATTTCATCACTTCTAGCATCAAACTTGCCTATGTATTCATCTCTCTTGATATAGCATCTACTTCCAAATATTTTGAAATATCTAACAGTAGGCTTATGAACAAACCACAACTCAAAAGGAGTCTTACCAGAATTACCATTGACATTTACCTGGTTGATAGTATACACAACAATGCTTACAACTCCTCTCCAATAGATATGAGGAACATTACCTTCCAACATCGTAGGTCTAGTAGCATCTATAATTGTTATGCTATTTCTCTCTACAAATCCATTCTGTTGAGGAGCCTAGGGAGTAGATAATTGTCTCTTGATTCCATGCTCTTCACAGAAAGTATTGAACTCTCGGGAAGTGAATTCACCTCCTCTGTGTGACCTTAAGAATTTAATCTTCAAACCTATCTCATTCTCGACCATAGATTTGAAACTTTTGAACTTCTCTAATGCTTCATGTTTTTCTCTCAAGAAAACAACCCATATCATCCTAGAGTAATCATCAATAAGAAACATAAAGTATCTTTCTCCTTGTAGACTTCTTATTCTAGAGGGACCACATAGATCAGTATGCACCAACTCAAGTACTCCAAAAAGAAACTCTAGTGCACTTTCCCATTTGACATTCCTTGCATATAGTGTTACTAGACTTCACTAGCTTAAGAAGATTTCTAACTGCATGAGTGGAGCTTAACTTGACAATGTTATCAAAATTCACATGACATGGCCTCCTATGCCATAGCCAAATTTCATCAATTTGAGTAGGCAAACAACTTTCACTAGCAACACTCAAGTGAAAAATATTACCTCTTGTCTTTGAACCTAAAGAAATTACATTTCCAGAATTCCCCAGTATCTTGCATTTTCCATCTTTGAATTGAAGATTGTATCCCTTGTTGACCATTAGTCCAACACTCAACATATTATGCTTCAAGCCTTTTACATAAAGGAAATCATCAGTATTATGTTTACCACCAAGAGAAATAGTGCCTCTGCCACAAATCAAACTAGCATTATTGTCTCCAAATCTTACAACACCACCATCATACTTTTCCAAGCTTACAAACTTGCTTTTGTCACTAGTCAAATGATGTGAGCATCTGATGTCAATCACCCACTCATCCTTTTCTTCAATTATGGTTGTAAGATATTTCTCAACATTCTTATTTCCAACAGATTAAGTGGATATCAAACCATTTTCCTTGATAGAAATGAATACCCATCCATCCTCATTTCCATTTTCTTTATTAGATTCATCATTAGTAACAACTTCTTCAGTATAATAACATTTCTTGAAATCTAGGCTTGTCAGGTTGAGACCTAGGGAGTCTTTCAGGACATCTTGATGCAAAATGACCTATCTTATTGCAAGATAAAAATTTAATAGGCAAATTTCCTTTGTACTTACCATGTCCTCTAGCTTCTTTTTCACAATCAATGCTTCCAGTTCTTCTAGCTCTCTTTCTTCATCTTCAAGTTGTTTCATCTCATCTTCATACTTGAATATCTTTCTAGAACTTTCTCCTCGATCATATCTTTGTTTGTTTCTTCTAGATATAGTAGCTTTAAATGCATATTCTTTCTTAGGAGTAGATTCACCAAATTAACTCAACTCAAAGGCAACAAGTTTACCAATCAACATATCTCTTGTCATATTTTTTACCATCCCGAGCTCTTAAATAGCATGAGATTTCATTTTGTAAGAAGTAGGCAATGATCTGAGCACTTTAGCCACAATCTCTTCTTCATCCAAGATTTCACTGGAACATCTAATATCCATCACAAGCTCATTCAATTTTTGCATGAAAGAAATAATGTTTTCATCTTCACCAATTTTCATATTTTCCCACTTGCCTTTTAGACTTCGTAGCTTAACAACTTTCCCTTATGCATCTCCTTCATACAATGTTTCCAACTTCTTCTAGATCTCATGTGTTGTTCTAAGACCCATCACATTTTTTATCTATGAATCTTCCAGAGAACTCAACAATGCTTCTATAGCCCTAATAGTAGTTCCAACTTCTTTGATCTCATTAGGAGTAGAGGGGCCATTTTGAGGAATAACATATATGTTCTTTGTAATCTTCCAGAAGGATTCACCAATGCACTTCAAATGACACTTTATTCTAGCCTTCCATAGAGAGTAGTTTATTCCATCAAATATAGGACTATCCTTCTTGTATGATGTCATCTCGGATCACCTCAAGCTATTAAAATTCTTCAGAGGAACTTACTTTGATACCAATTGTTGGAAAAACAAGGATAGACAACTGAGAGGGGGGTGAATCAATTGTAACAGATTATTCAAAATTATTAAACTTAATCTCAGATCTAATGTAAGAACATTAAGCATAAATAATCACAACATCAGAGACACAAGAACACAAATATTTTATACGTGGAAACCCTGTTAAGGGAGAAAACCACGGTGGATGTTAGTCCACAATATTATAAACTGTTAAAAGTATAGATGAATAATGGGAATACTCATGCATTCAGGCACACTACCTAGAACTCACTACTCAAAGAAGACACATTGTCTTATAGATACATTCAAATTAAAACCATCTGAAGGATTTGAATTGAGAAATTAGCTTATGCAAAAATCCTGATTACAGTTCCGATTAAGCACATAAATAATTCTTCACACTTTGCTCAATCTTCTTGACACTCTGCTCTGCAATCGAATGATATGATCTTTATTAACACATATAATTTACACAAACTTCTCACATCTCTCAAAATGAAGAAAAAATCGCTCTTATATGTCCACTTCATAGAATTACATTAACAACTTGTCGGCCAAAAATAAAATATTAGATGAATTCAAACTATTGGCCCAATTCATAAACAAATCTCAATGTGCACCAAATGAAGTCAATCAATAGATAATGAATACCTAAAACAACATCCTTGAATGCACCAAACAATCAATAATTAATCCATGAGGATCCACAACATGCTACAACCACCATGTCGGCCAAGAACATGAAAACCCAAACATGCAAAGGAAAATCTTTGATCACGAGCACATTGATCAATGCAGACGTGCAAAAAAGATAGAGAATGATCTAGAAACATCAAAAAACATCATAGGAGCATACACAAAAACAAAAATTACCAAAATCACGTTCTCCTCTTCCAAAAACACCAGCTACAGTAACAGAATAACCGTAGGAACATAGAAACTCACAATTTGCACAAATCTTGATGCGTACCTTTGAAACTTCTAGAGGATAAACTAGATAGGCTTAGTAACAAACCCTTTAATGCGCAACATTTGAATACCAATGCACTGAAATTTTCATCACACTAAACTTCACAGCTTCACATACAACCTCCAACATATTTATTATAATTTTTTCAATATCCTTGACATATACAACCTTCAAGACACCAATGCTAATAGTGTTGACATCAATGACAACCACATATCATAAACACAACCACAACATCAAACATATGTGATTGTAATGTTTCAATTTCATGAGTAAATATCAGCTAGTTTGTGCAAGCAAAGCATGAATGCCATTAAATTGTTCTCAGATTTGTACATTTCAAGTCATACGAATTTAGTATACAAAGTGAGTTGAATTTTTCATCTCAATTTCCTTGAGATTGTATTGTGTGTTCATGGTTCTATTTCAAAGAAATAGTTAAATTACTATGAGTAGATAATGATGATTTCAAGTGTATAGGGTAGATCTATAAGAAGAATTTGGATGAAAACAAGAGTGGATCTGTTAGTGCAAGGCATTAGTAGTTTTAAATCCACCGGTTGAAGTTTATTTGCTGATGAGATTGTCTTTATGATTTTGTATTTGAATCCATGGCCCAAAATTAGGCATTGATTTGTCATTCAGCTAAATGCATTTCATAAACAATTCAAAATTCAAAATCATTTTATTTTTTGTTGTTTTGTTTGGGTTTAGTGTTGAATTCTTCTTCCCAATTACTGAGTGAGTGTTGAGATACCAAAAATATAGCCAGATTTGAAGTTGTCAAGAATATCCTTGGTACATTTTAATTGGGAATTATCTGCTATAAAATGCAATGTCGGTGTATAATTGAATTAAGTCTTTAGGCATTGTGAAGGGTCACCCCCCTAGGTCATGCAAAGCCTGAAGTGTAGGGGAAATGTGTTTCAATATCATTTCTTGTTAGTTGCCAAATCCATCTGAGTCTGAGCATAAGAAATTGGCTATTCTTTAGGACTCATTTGATATGTTGATTTGGAACACCAACAACATCCAAGATTATATCACTAAGTTTAATGATCTAAGAGAGCAATGTAAAACATGTGGAATTGAGAAATAAGATGTTCAATTGGTTTATAATGCATTGAAAATTTTTGGTTCTGATTATGTGGCTTTTATTTCTTGCTTTCATTCTTATAGTTTAAATATGGGATTTGCATATACTACACCTTCATTTACATAATTTTTTAGATTTTAATATATGATCAACAAAATATTCAATCTATAGGTCTCAAAAAATCACCTCAATCTCATGCATTGTTGGTTAGTTAGGTGAAGGAGTTAGAACAATATTATAAGAAATAGAATAAATCAATGAAAAATCCACATTCAGATCAAGCATAAAATAAATCCTCTTCCAAAGATAAATCATTTAAGAAGGAGAAGATTTATTACTCATAGTTTAACTATAGGGTTTGTATATACTACACCTTCATTTGAATATTTTTCTGAGATGTTGATACATGAGAAAAACAAATCTTATTGTTATAAATCTGAAATAGATTGAATAACCTAGGGAAATTTTTAAGAGAAAATCAAAGCTACATAAACTAGTAAAACATAAATACTGTGAACTAGAACTTCAAGATATTATGTAATGTTAGAATGACATAATTACAGTACGAGCTTCCAAGATGAAAAACACAAGCTAGGTAGTGAGTTTATATAGAACTAAGGAGAGGATGGAGGTGGAAGATCAACCAATGAGAAATGAACACCAATAACCACCAAAATTAAATAAAGTGATGAAAAAGTAATTACTCTGCCCTTGAAAGGTGGAGAACAACTCATCACTTTATCTCCTAGTTATTAAATGATTAACTCACTTTTTTATCCTAAGAAATCTTAATAAATATGCAAGAAAAACCTATAACTAAGGGAAAATTAAATATCCCACTAGGAAAATAAAAACCTACACTAACACCCCCCATTAAGCATAACTTAGGAGGATGTAAATGATGATGGGTCCCAACAAATGAGGCCATGTTAGGTACACATGTACATATAAAATTTCCACCCTCCAAGAGAAGAAGAATCCCCCCAACAAATAGAGAGAGAGAACATCCCCCATAATATAGAGAGAGAGAATAAGAGAAGGAATAAGTAGCACACCCAAAGAGATCCAATGCTAGATTCTTGAAAATAGATACAAAAGATGGTTCATGATCATCAAAAAACATTCCTCCCATGTGGAAGAAACAAAACCAAAGGTGTATGCAAGCTATCTCCCAATTCTTGAAAGGAATATGTAGGAAGAAAGTGTAAGATGTATGAAGTCTTTGAACTTGGCTCAATTGTCCTTGTGTTGATGTTGAAAGTAGTCACAATAAAATTAGGAATTCTAGGCCATACTGTTGAAGATGAAAAATAAGAATCTCCTAGTGGATGATGTAGAACACGTGCCAAAGACTCAAGTATCTCCTTTGAATATGTATCCTCCAAATGTTAATCAAATTAATTCACACTCATGTTAAAATGTAACAAATGATCATGTAGAGAAGGAAGTAGAGGGCTAGAGTGTTCCCTTGCAACAACTAAATAAGAATCAACTTCATCAAAGAGAAGATGAATACACTCAATAGTGTCTCCAAAATTTTCAATATGTGTCTCCATAAAAAAGTCTAAAATTCTTGTGAAGAGATCATCCCACAAAGCTATATCTGAAAGACTGTGTATGTCCTATTGTAAGAAGTAATGGGAAGCTTTTAAAGAAGCAACACTAAAATATCTAGTAGAAATGGATGTAAGGACGAAAGAGTTATCCCCAAAGAAAAGACGTATGTCCTCAATAGTGTCATCTAGATCCAAAATGAGGGACTCTACAAATAAACACGAGATGATTGATAGAAATTGGTCCTAATGGACTAAATCTAGAAGACATAACTGATCCTACTACAATGAATCACTAGAGTCCCTCAAAGAAGAATCTCTTGAATTTGAAGTAGCAACATGTATTGTTGATGGGGTATCTATGAATTGATCATCCACACAAGATGGGGCAACAAAAGTTTTAGTATCATCCACAATAGCGTAATTATCCAAGGAAACACCACTTTCAGATGAAGATTCAATGTCTCCATAAAATTGATGGATGATGGTCCAAGCAGTGAAAGGGAACTCATTTTTCTCTATGTGATATAGATTATCCTTAGAAATAGTAAGACATATTAGTCCATAGACCATGTCATTATTGTTAAACCATGCATTCTTCTTATCATAGTCACTTAGCATAGGAATGAGTCTAAGGGGATAAGGACGTAGATCCTACTCAAGGAAATTGTTGGATGTTGTGGTTGTGTTGTTGATATATTGTTTTCATTGATGTCAACACTATTAGCATTTTAATCTGCTTAAGGTTGTATATGTCGAGGAGATTGAGAAAATTGTAAAAAATATAGTACAGGCGACCAATGGAGCTAATCAAGTTAGAATGTTGGAAAGCTTTATTTGTTGAATATCTGAAGGTGTGCTTCAAATGGTTTGGTGTTGAACCTTCCTAGTATGTTTTCTGAAAATTTCAGTGGTGCGCATGAAGTTTTGTGGAAGTTATGATGATTTGTGTGCCTACAATTATTCAATCTTTGTAGATGGTGTTCTTGTTCAAATCGGATGAAAGTATGGTAATCTCATTTGTTTCTCATGTTCCTATGATGTTCATGGATGATTCTAGATCGTGTTCTATCCTTGGTGTATGTCCGCAATGATTAGAGTGTTCGTGATCGAATATTTTTCTGATATGTGCCCAAGTGTTCATGTTCTTGGCTGACATTGTGGTGTAGTGTGTTGCGGATCCATAAGGATTAATATTTTATTGTTTTGCATGTTTGGAGATGTTTTTTTGGGTTCTCACTATGTTATGGCTAACTTGTGATGGTACGCATTAAAATTTATTCATGTATCAAGGCCGACAGCTGTAATTTATTCCTTATTTGTGGTCGACTGAATAGTAGATGCAAATTCGTGTAGCGGATATATATACAATATTTTTTTCCTCATTTAGAGTGTGCTCAAGATTACAAGTGATGTACATGTGCGAATAAAGGTCTGATCATTCAGAGCAGTGTGTGGAAGAGTTTGAAGAGGTTTTGGTGTGCCTAACTGGAACTGTAATCAGGCTTTTGTAGAAGATATTTTCTCAGTTCAAATTCATCAGATGGATTTAATTTGATTACTGTATGTAAGGTAGTGAGCCTTCCCTTTGAGCAATGTGCTCTAGGAAGTGTGCCTGAATGAAAGTGCATTATATTTTTATTCTTCATTATACTTCTAACAGGGTATAATTTTGTGGACTAACATCCACCGTGTTTTTTCCCCTCATAGGGTTTTCATGTATAATTGTTTTTTGTTCATGTGTCTCTGATGTGTTGTTCTTATGGTTGCATTGTTAATTATCAGATATGTGATATAAGGATTGGTTAAAGTTGTATAAGTTTGATTTTGGTAACAACTGATTCACCCCCCTCTCAGTTGTCTATCCTTGTTTTGCCAACAATTGGTATTAGAGCTAGTTCCTTTGAAAGATGCCTAATAGCTTGAGGTGATCCAAGATGGCATCATTTAAAAAGGATAGTCCTAGATTCGATGGTACAAAGTAATCTCTATGGAAAGTTGAGATGGAATGTCATTTGAGGTGCATTGGTGAACTTTTCTGGCAGATGACACAAATTGCATATAATATTCCTCATAATGGTCCCTCCTCTGAAGATGAGATCAAACAAGAAGAAATTCATACCAATTCAATAGAAACACTGGTGAGTGCTTTGAAAGATTTGGAAATGACAAATGTGATGGGTTTGAAAAATGCATATTAGATTTGGAAAAAGCTGGAAACATTGTATGAAAGAGATGCACTAGTGAAAAGTGTTAAAGTAAAGGTTTTAACTTAATTATGTTAATTAAGTTACCCTTATTCTTCTCTTAAGATTTCACTTTATTTTGCATATTGTGAAATTTAATAATTATATTAATTATTAAATGTCTACCTATTAGGGTTACTTTTAGGTTTTTCATGATCTCCTTTCTCAAGGATTGATCTCATTGTATTTTATACTCTCTGCTTAATACATTTTTTTAATCTTTTAGAGCACCCTTGCTTTTTTGTCTCCATCTCTTCTTTCTATGATAGGTTATTTGCATGCAGGTGATCTTCGGGGTCTGTGAGCTTGGATTTCACAACTGCTACATGGTATCAGAGCTCCAGGCTTGCTGCTTCCTGTTCGTCTTCTGAAGGTTTTGGAGCTTCGAGGGTTTGGGGTTTGTTTTTTTATCCAGGGCATCACTTGTTTGATCAAAGGATTTTGAGCCCAAATGGATCTCGCCATTGAGTTTGTAGCGGCCCAAAACCCCAAAAATGACTATTCATTTGTCCATTTTGGACAAAGTTGATTGGAGAGGCAAAACAAATTCCCAGAGAGGTCGTTCGGCCTCCCCAACTTGCTTCCCGAGGTCAAAATTCTCGAAAAACTTCAAAAAATCAAAATTTGGGTTTAAAAAACCCACAGCCAGTTTAAAACTAGTATGTCGTTGTTGCGCAACCAAGTGGCCACCAGCAGAGGCGATGGCCGCCAACCAATGCTGTCGGGCCACCACCTCCATCGGTCGGCCGCCCAACCGCCACTGACGCCCGACCTCTTTCGGCTAGCCACTGGAGCAACACCTCTGCCCCACCTGTGCACCACCATCGTCTGTCTTCTACCCCTGGTCACTCATTGGACCAGGGGCTTATTTTTTTGAGCCCCTGAGGGTTCTTGAGGACTTATTGGACAATTTGGAATTGTTTTCATGGAATTGAGCATATTATTTGTGTACGATCTCTGTTTTCCAAAAATGAGATATTGTCAGAAAGTTGGTTCCAGTGCTATTCCAGTGGTGTTGGTGTCTTTTCTGATCTTTCCATTTTGTAGTCATTTTTTCCCATCAAAGTTAGAACTTGTGTTTTTAACTCCTGGGGGCATATCTTTTGCGTCCAAGCTCCATTTTGTGCAAATGAATAGGAATTGGAAAGGTGTTGTAGTGATATTTCCAAATCTATAGTCTATTTGATCAGATAGTTTACCAGGTAAATTTTATTCAGCTTTGTGTGTTTTTACACTTTGCTCGATTACTTGGCCATTAAGGAACCTACATGGGTTCTGTTTGTGTTGGATGGGTTAGATTAATATGATTTATCATTACTAAGATCATTAGTCTCTGATTTTTCATTTTGACTGAGTATAATGGGTTTTTCTACTCACCCTTCAGTTGTATTTCTGGATAAGGATAATTATGAGTCATGGGAAAAGGGCATACTTACACATTGTAAGTGGCTCAATATTTTTCCTTATTTATATGATCTCATACCTGCACCAGACACATCAAGGGGTTTATATACATGGATTATTATTCAAGATCATATTGTAGGGGTTATTGGTTGTAGTGTTGATTTTGACACTTTGTGTACTTTATCCGACATTTGTTGTCCTCGCACACTTTGGCAACATATTTGGGATATTTTTGGAGACTCTAATATCTCTCCATTCCAAGAGGATCCTACTGTAGATTGTCTCATCCCTCTTGTAGATGTAGATTTCATACCCTATGATAACTGTACTCTAGAGGAGATTGAGTATCCTACAGGTCTTGCATGTGTCGATGGTTCAGAGACTTGTATTCATGTTCCCACTCTTCTGATTGAGACTTCATCAACATCTCTTGTTGTTCCTGATTTAGTGCAGCAAAGCATCATACATCTTCTAGACATAACTACTTTGGACTTATGTTGCAGATATATCTTTCTTGTTTGTTGAGTCTTATATTGCAGATTTGGAGGATTCTTGTGAGGACGTTCATCTCCTCTACCTTGACAATTAGGTTATCATTGTTCGCCCACCATTATTAGTGCATTCAAAGGTTGCATTTTAGGATTCTCCACATTAGTTTGGATTTGGCATCATTTATTTCAGTTCAGATAGAGAGATTCTTCAACATCCTATCATGGCACACATCCTGAGATAGATTGGTTCATCACTCTTCATAGGGTTTCTTCAACATCGTCCTTTGGATTTGTTTCTTCCCATGGGGAGGAATATCATTTTTCGCTTTAGGATCTCCTTTTGGATTCTACATTAGGCATCTACCATTGTGATAGGATTTTCTTCATTGTGGGGGGGCCTTCTTCTCTCTTTCTATCTCTCCTATGGAGACCATTGTATATGTACTTATATGATAGAATTTTTCTATGGGGGGTATCATGTAATCCACCTCCTATCCTTCTTTCATTAGTATATCGTATTCATTTCTTTCTATTCTATTTTGGGGAGGAGTTTTATTCCCATTGGGTTTTCTCCTTTACCCTATTTCATTTAGTTTGCATTGCTTTTGTAAATGGGTAGCTGATCAGGCCTAGTTGTCGAGACTCATGTTTCCTTTCATGCATTTTAGTTACCTTTTCTTTTTTGCACATGTTTGTAACTACACTCTTGCTCATCTTAAGGGGGGGTGTTAGAGTAAAGGTTTTAACTTAATTATGTTAATTAAGTTACCTTTATTCTTCTCTTAAGATTTCACTTTAGTTTGCATATTGTGACATTTAATAATTATATTAATTATTAAATGTCTACCTATTAGGGTTAATTTTAGGTTTTGCATGATCTCCTTTCTTAAGGATTGATCTCATTGTATTTTATACTCTCTGATTAATACATTTTTTTCAGCTTTCAAAGCACCCTTATATTTTTGTCTCCATCTCTTCTTTCTGTGATAGGTTATTTGCATGCAGGTGATCTTCGGGGTCTATGAAGTTGGATTTCACAACTTCTACAAAAATTTATAAGCTACAAATTCTAAAAGGAAAATGAGAGAGCTTGAAGATGAGTGAAGATGAGAACATCTTTTCTTTCTCGCATAAGATAAATGAATTGTTGATGGACATTAGATTTTTTGGTGGAACTATGAATGATGATGAAATTGTGGCTAAGGTACTTAGATCTGTGCCCACTTCCTACAAGAAACATTCTCATGCTATTGATGAACTCAAAACAGTGATAAATATTAAAAAAGACATGTTGATTGGAAAACATGCTACATTTGACTTAAGTGAATTTGGTGAGTATGCTCCTAAGACTGAATCTACTTTCAAGGCAACTTTATCTAGGAAAAAGAGATATGATTCAAGTGAGAGTTCCCAGAGAAAATTCAGATATGAAGATGAGATGAAGTGGATTGAAGATGAAGAAAGGGAATTGGAAGAACTTGAAGCATTGATTGTGAAAAGAGAATCAAGAGGTCATGGTAAGTACAAAGGAAAGTTACCTATTAAATGATTTTCTTGCAGTAAGATAGGTCATTTTTCTTCTAGATGTCTTAAAAGAGTTTCAAAATATAAGCCTGAGAATACTAGATTTCAAAGAAAATGCTATTATGTTGAAGAAGGTGTAACTGATGAAGAATATGATAAAGAAATTGGAAATGAATATGAATGGGTATTTATTTCTATCAAATAAAATGGTCAGGTGTCCACTGAATTTGCTAGTAATGTAAATGTTGAGAAAGCTCTTGCAGCCAAAGTTGAAGAGAAAGATGAGTGGGAAATTGAAGGTGGATGCTCACATCATATGACTGGTGACAAAAAAAAATTGTAAGCTTGTAAAACTATGATGGTGGTGTAGTGAGGTTCGGTGACAACACTTTTGGTGTGATTCGTGGCAGAGGCACTATTTCTTTTGGTGGTAAGAATAATACTGATGATGTTCTTTATGTAGAAGGCCTAAAGAATAAATTTTTGAGTGTTGGAAAAATGGTAGACAAAGGCTACGATCTACAGTTCAAGAATGGTAAGTGCAGAATAACAGGAATTTCAGGAAATAGAATTGCTTCAAGAAAAAAGACAAAAGGTAATATCTTTCATTTAAGTATTGCTAGTCAAAGTTGTTTGATTTCTCAAATTCGTGTAAGATAGTTATGGCATAGGAGGTTATGTCATGTGAACTTTGATAAAATTTTCAAGATAAGTTCTACTCAAGAAGTCGAAGATTTACCTAAGTTAGTGAAGCCTACTAACACTATGTGTAAGGAATGTCAGATGGGAAAGAAAACAAGAAATTCCTTCTAGAGAAAATAGTACAACTCTAATGGAGTACTGGATTTGATACATATTGATCTATGTGGTACTTCCAAAATCAGAATCCTACAAGGTGAAAGGTACTTTATGTTACTCATTAATGATTTTTCTAGAATGATATGGGTCGCTTTCTTAAGAGAAAAATATGAAGCACTAGAAAAGTTCAAAAGTTTTAAAGCTATGGCAAAGAATGAGATAGGTCAAAAGATCAAATATCTAAGGTCGGACAAAGGTGGTGAATTTACTTCATAGAAATTCAATTCTTTTTGTGAAGAGAATGGTATTCAAAGACAGTTATTTTCTCCCCAAACCACTCAACAGAATAGAGTTGTTGAAAGAAAGAACATAACCATTCTAGACACTGCTAGAACCATGATGCTTGAAGAAAATGTTCCTCATTTCTACTAGAGAGAAGTTGTAAGTACTGCTGTGTATACTATTAACAGGGTGAACGTCAATGGTAATTCTGGTAAGACACCTTTTGAGCTATGGTTCAGTTATGAGCCTACTATCAAATACTTCAAAAAAATTGGAAGCAAATGCTACATCAAGAGAGATGATGATATAGGTAAGTTTTATGCTAGAAGTGATGAAGGAATCTTCATAGGATACTCTACTAAAATAAAATCTTACTGGTGCTTTAATAAAAGGTTGAAGAAAATGGTTGAAAGTGCAAATGTTAAGGTTGATGAAGATATTGGTAAATCATCTAGAGTCAGTGATTATGATTCAAATGATCAACATGATAATGCTCACAATGATGCTCAGACACAAAATCAACTTCATATTGTTTGGGTGAGTCAAGAAAATCAAGAAACAAAAACAAGCAAAAATGTAGAAGAAATGTCACAAGAACAAGAAGTAAGAGAAAACTTCAAAAATCCTAAGTATGTGATAAGAAACCATTCTGATAGTCAAATCATAGGAGACAAAACCAAAGGTGTGCAAACTAGAAGAATATTGTCTAATTTCTAAAGTTGAACCTAGAAATATAAGTGAAGCATGAAAGGATGAACATTGGATGAAAGTCATGAAAGAATAACTATTGCAGATACAGAAGAATAATACATGGGATCTTGTTCCTAGACCTTAGAACAAAAATGTGATTGGAACCAAGTGGGTTGTCCATAATAAGTTGAATGAACAAGGTGATGTGGTTAGACACAAAGCAAGATTGGTTTGTAAAGGTTACTCATAGATGGAAGGTATTGATTTTGAAGAAACTTTTTCTCTTGTTGCTAGAATTGAGGTTGTTAGACTACTTCTTGCTTGTGCTACTTTCAAGAACTACAAAGTTTATCAGATGGATGTGAAATCAGCATTTCTGAATGGGGAACTAGAAGAAGAAATTTATGTTGAACAACCAAATGGATTTCAGTTGACTGATGAAAGGACATGGTATGTCGATTGAAGAAATCTATGTATGGAATAAAGCGAGCTCCTAGAGCTTGGTATGCTAGATTGAACAAATATTTATTGAAGCTTGGATTCAGTAAAGGTATTGCTGGCAACAATTTGTATTTCAAGTTGGATGAGAACAAATAATTGATCATTGAAGTCTTTGTTGATGATATTATCTTTGAAGGAGATGATGATTTGTGTATGAAGTATATTGATGAAATGAAAAGTGAATTTGAAATTTCAATGATAGGAGAGCTAAAATTCTTTTTGGGATTGCAAATCACTTAGTCAAAAGATGGGATCTTTATATATAAGTCCAAATATGTAAAAGAGTTACTGAAAAATTTTGGCATGGAAGAAGAAAATCTTGTTGGTACACCTATGGTGACTAGATGTAAACTCACATAGAATGATGAATCCACTAAAGCAAATCAAAAAAGGTATAGATAAATGATTGGTGGATTGCTCAACTTGACTCAAACAAGGCTAGATATAATGAATGTTGTGTGCATGGTTGCTAGATTTCAAGATGATCCTAAAGAGTCTCATGTGACTATTGTGAAAATAATATTCAAATATCTGAAAGGGATAGCTGATCTTGGTCTTTGGTATCCTAAGAATGATGATCTTAATCTAAGTGTTTTTACTGATGTTGATTGGGTAGGAGATATAGATGACATGAATAGTACCAATGGTGGTGCATTCTTCTTAGGTAAGAAGCTGGTATCTTGGTTAAGCAAAAAGAAAAACTCAGTTTCATTATCTACTGTTGAGGTAGAGTACACTTTTGCTGCAAATAGTTGTACCCAAGTATTATGGACGAAGCAAATGTTGAGAAATGTCATAATTGAGTATGAATAGCCCATTGTTTTACTATGTGACAATTCAAGCAGAATTAACATTTCTAAGAATCCAGTATTACATTCAAAGACAACATATATCTATCAAGAATCACTACTTGAGAGACAAAGTAAGTGACAAAGAAGTTAGACTGGAGTACATACCTACCAAAGAGAAAATTGCAGATATCTTTACAAAGCCATTTCCTAAGGATACTTTTGAGTACCTTAGAGGAAAGTTAGGGGTAATTTCCTCTCCTAATCAAAACTAAGATGTAGATATTTGCATCAGTATGTGAATTCATTGCTATATCATATTCTGGATTGATGTTGTGGTGACTACTACTTAGGAGGACTAGTCAGATGTTTTCAAGATTGAAATCAAAGCATATGTACCTTTTCCATTGATTTCAAAGGGGGGAGAAGCAATGTGAAAAAATGGAAAAGAAGAAGGAAACAAAAAGTGCACAATCTCAGGGGGTGATTATCGAGGAAGAGTTAATTGGGTTAATGGTATTATTTTTCGCATCATGTGTTTCCATCAATTCCAAAGGGGGAGATTGTTGGATGTTGTGGTTCTGATATATTTTTTTCATTTATTTAAACACTATTAGAATTTTAATCTTCTTAAGGTTGTATATGCCGAGGAGATTGAGAAAATTGTGAAAAATATAGTACAAGCAGCGAGTCCAGTGGAGCTGAGAAGGTTAGAATGTTGGAAATATTTGTGTGTTGAAGGTCTAAAGGTACGCTTCAAAGGGTTTGGTGTTGAACCTTTCTAGTATGTTGTTCGAAAGTTTCAGTGGGGCGTATGAATTTTTGTGCAAGTTATGATGATTTGTGTGCCTATAGTTATTCAGTCTCTATAGATGGTGTTCTTGGTCAAAGCAGATGAAAGTATGGTAATCTCATGTGTTTCTCATGTGCCTATGACATTCATGGATGATTCTAGATTGTTATCTATCCTTGGTGTATGTTCCTAGTGATTGGAGTGTTCGTGATCAAAAAAATTTCTGATATGGGCCTGAGTGTTCATGTTCTTGGCCAACATTGTGGTGTTAGTGTGTTGCAAATCTATGAGGATTAATATTTTATTGTTTGGCATGTTTGGATATTTTTTTTTGGGTCTTCACTATGTTATGGATGACTTGTGTTGGTACGCATTGAAATTTATTCATGTATCAAGGCCGACAGTTGTAATTTATTCCTTATTTGTGGCCGACTAAATAGTGGATGCAAATCCGTGTAGTGGATATATATACAAGATTGTTTTCCTCATTTGGAGTGTTCTCAAGTGTATAAGTGATGTACAAGTGTGAATAAAGGTCAGATCATTTAGAGCAGAGTGTGGAAGAGTTTGAAGAGGTTCTAGTGTGCCTAACTGGAACTGTAATCAGGCTTTTATAGAAGCTTTTTTCCTAGTTCAAATTCATCAGATGGATTTAATTTGATTATTGTATGTAAGGCAGTGAGCCTTCCCTTTAAGCAGTGTCCTCTAGGTAGTGTGCTTGAATGCAAGTGCATTCTCTTTTTACTCATCATTATACTTCTAACAGGATATAATCTTGTGGACTAACATCCACCGCGGGTTTTTCCCTCATAGGGTTTCCATGTATAAAATATTTGTGTTCATGTGTCTCTGATGTGTTGTTCTTATGCTTGGATTTTTAATTATCAAATTCATGATATAAGGATTGGTTAAAGTTGTATAAGTTTGATTTTGGTAACAACTGATTCACCCCCCTCTCTATTGTCTATCCTTGTTTTACCAACAACAATTATTCTTTATCCCTTGTTTCCAAGACAAATAGTTCTATAGTGTTAGCCTAACAAAAAATTTATAAAAACGATGTTTAAGACACATGATTAACCTCCACCTCCCATAAATGAAACTTTATATTAATTTTTGAGTACAAAGTGCATGTATAATCCCACCAAGAATGAGTGCAAAATACACAAAAATAACATCAATATACTCCCACCCTTTTCAATTGTATCAAAAAATCACCCCCAAATATTATAAGGTTGGCACTTTATAGTTTAGTGCATTTAAAAATTCTTTTCCAAGATGCAATGCTCAATAGGATCAAAATAGCCAAAATTAAAAATTCTGATACAAAAAGAACCTAAGATAGAATTTGGAAAAATTAGATTTATAGATATGCAGTACCCTTTAATACATTTCCAAGGCCTATTCATTTCTAAAAAATAGAGTACGTGGGTGAAAGTTGTGATTTTTTGAAGAAATTTGCAACAAACAACTTCAACCTACAATAAATGGTAGAAAAAGGAAAATTTTCTTTGGAATATCTATATGGATATATATGTCTTGTCTCCATCTTTCTGACATTATATTATTTTACAAAAACAAACACTTTGGAAAAAAGTTATGATTTTTTTTTTAAATGGCTGAATTTAGCCTGGAGTGATGACCCTCCCGATGAAATAAAAATTTTCCAAAAATTAAATTTCTTCTAAAATAGATAAATTCTATATGAAAATAGAGGTTTTTGGACCATTTGAGCTCAATGGCAAGGTCCACTTGGGCCGAAAATGCTCCTATAAAAACTTTTTTTTCCAAATCTAAGCTTCAAACCCTCATTTGCAACTATGTCAAATGATCTCCAATTTGGATGAAAAAAATCCAATCTTGAGTTTCTTGAGACTTATGGATGCATTGGAATAGTCAAAAATACAACCAACATAATCATAAATTTTTTAATTACCTGGATGTCACAAAATACATATGAAATATAAAAAGGTTATTAAATCTTTACAAACTCTTTCTAATTCTCTAGATTGTTCAATACACAAGAGAAGAGCATACAAGAATTTACTATTGCACAAGTAGTTTTTGTTGCACCAAAATATTGAATTGTTAATTCTCGATACAACCACCAAATTTACACAAGATCCACGATCCATAGGAGGTGGTTAAGCCATGCCACAAACCCAAGCATCACGTTGTACAATGCAAGGAGACCAAGGGAAAAATCTTGTTACAATCCCCCCAGCACAAGCAAGGGGTTTGAACCTGTGACCTCGAATTTGATACCAATTGTTGCATAGGGGGTTGTTGTTGCACCAAAAGATTGACCTGTTAATGCCTGATACAACTGCTAGATTTATATAAGATCCAGGATCCACAAGATGCTATTAAGCCATGTCATGAACCCAAGCATCGTGTTGCACAACACAAGGAGACCAATGAAAAAAATCTTGCAACATTTACAATATTTATACATGAAGATCTCAATATCTCAATTAGGAATCTAAGAACTTATATTTCTCAAAAACAAATCTTCGGTACCATGTTAGAAATATGAAATAGATTCAATAACCCAAAGAACTTTTTAAGAGAAAATCAAAATTACATAAACTGGAAAAACTTAAATAATGCAAACTATAACTCTGAGAGATTATGCAATGTCAGAATGACAAAATTAAATTAAGAGCTTCCAAGATGAAAAATACAAGCTAGATGGTGAGTTTATATAGAGCTAAGGAGACGATGACAGTTGCAAATCAACTAATGATAATTGACCACCAATAACCACCAACATTAAATAAATTGATGAAAAAGTAAATACTCCACCCTTGAAAGGTAGAGGACAACTCATCACTTTATCTCCTAGTTATTAATTAATTAACTCACTTTATTATCCTAAGCAAGCTTAATAAATGTGTAGGAAAAACCTATAACTAAGGGAAACTTAAATATCCCACTACAAAAATAAAAATGTAAACTAACACTTCTTTCTATGGGTCTCTAAAAACAACCTCAACCTTAGGCATTGTTGATTGTTTAGGTGAAAGAGTAAAAACAATATGATAAGAAACAAAATAAATCAAAAAACAATCCACACTCATATCAAGCACAAAATAAATCCTCTTCCAAAGAGAAATCATCTAAGAAGGAGAGTCCTACTTGTTCATACTACAAGAAGACTGGACATGAAAATATTCTTGTTATAAGAAGGATATTGATGAACTGAAACACCTTAAAAAGAATCACAATGATCTACCTTCCAAAATGTTTGAGTCAACTTCCTCTTCTTCAAAATAGTTTAATAAGGAAAATGCCATGCTAGTTTGTTACAATATCAGGTAAAAATAAAGGACAAGCTCTTTTTTCTTCTACACGTCTTGGATCAAGGAGATGTCTTTTAGATTCAAGAGCATCTCACCATATGGCATCTTCACAAATAATCTTCCCTTCTGATAATTGTGTTATGTCATCTATTTTTATGGGAAAAAATACATACATGAATATAATTGGGAAGGGATTTGTTTATATTGGGGAGGGTACTTTAAATGTTGTTTTGTGTGTACCTCATTTGTCAAACAATCTTCTTTATTTTTATCAGATTACCCATGGTGGAGTGGGGAAGACTATGGAATTCACTTCTAATTCAATTATCATTAGAGAATTAAAGAGTATAGATATTATTGCTATTGGAATGGTTGATCATTTATATCGACAATACACCTTTACATATTTTGATTTTAATGATGGTTTTGATCCTTTTGCTATTGATCACACTTCTAGTGTGGACCACGAATTTGGGTGTCATGCCCTAAAATTTACTCAACCTAAACCTTACATAACTATCAAATTATTTAAACTTTATATTACTACTAAAGTGATTTTAAGCTTCATAGGTCAACTTAAAAATGACAAAATTGTTGGATGTTGTGGTTGTCATTGATGTCAACACTATTAGAATTGATGATGCTTAAGGTTGTATATGTCGAGGATATTGATAAAATTGTAAAAATAATATTACTTGCAGCTAGTGAAGCTGAGAAGGTCAGAATGTTGGAAAGTTTTGTATGTTGAAGATCTAAAGGTGTGCTTCAAAGGGTTTTTTGCTGAATCTTTCTAGTATGTTTTCTAAAAGTTTCAAAGGTTCGCATCAAGAGTTGTGGAAGATATGAAGATTTGTGTTCCCACAGTTATTCAATTTTTGTAGATGGTGTTTTTGGATGAAATTATGGTAATTTCATGTGTTGCACATGTACCTATGATGTTCATTGATGAGTCTAGATCATAATCTATCCTTTTTGTGTGTCCACGTTGATCTAAGTGTTCATGATCGGATATTTTTCCAATGTGTGCTCGATTTTTCATGTTCTTGGCTGACATGATGATGTTAGCATGTTGCAGATCCATGAGGATTAATATTTTTTTGTTTGGCATGTTTGAAGGTATTTTTTTGGGTCCTCACTATGTTTTGACTGACTTGTGTTGGTGTGCATTGAAATTTATTCATGTATTGAGGCCGATAGTTGTAATTTATTCTTTATTTTTGGATGACTAAATAGTTGATGTAAATCCGTGTACCGGATATATATATATGTGTGTGTGTGTGTGTTTGTTTTCGTCATTTAGAGGTAATGTTCAGTGAGTACAAGTGATGTACATGTGCGAATAAAGGTCAGATCATTCAGAGAAAAGTGAGGAAGAGATTGAGCAAATTGTGGAAGATATTGTAGAAGTTTTTATGCACCTAACTGGAACTGTAATTAGGCTTTTCTAGAAGCTAATTTCTTAGTTCAAATTCATTAGATGGATTTAATTTGATTACTTTATGTAAGGTAGTGAGCCTTCCCTTTGAGCAGTGTCGTCTAAGCAGTGCACCTGAATGCAAGTGCATTCCTTTTTCATTCTTCATTATACTTCTAACAAGGTATAATCTTGTGGACTAACATCCACCATGGTTTTTCCCCTAACAGGGTTTCCACATATAAAATCTTGGTGTTCATGTGTCTCTGAGGTGTTATTAATTTATTCTTGCATTGTTATTTATCATATCTAAGACTTAAGTTGATTAATGTTGTATAAGTTTGATTTTGGTAACAACTGATTCACCCCCCCCTCTCAGTTGTCTATCCTTGTTTTTTCCAACAACTTATATCAGAGCTAGTTCCTCTGAAGAAGCCTAACAACTTGAGATGATCCGAGATGGAATCATACAAGAAGGATAGTCCTAGATTTGATGGTACAAACTACTCGTTATGGAAAGTTAGAATGGAGTGCCATTTGAAGTGCATTGGAGAATTTTTCTGGAAGATGGCACAAAGTGCATATACTATTTCTTAGAATGTTTTGTCCTTTGAAGATGAGATCAAGCAAGCAGAAGCTAATACCAGGGCTATTCAAGAATTGTTGAGTGCTTTGATAGATTCAAAGATGACAAATGTGTTAGGATTGAAGACTGCATACCAGATCTAGAAAAAAATGGAAACATTGTATGAAGGAGATGCGCTAGTGAAGAGTGATAAGCTACAAAGTCTAAAATGCAAGTGGGAAGACTTGAAGATGAGTGAATATGAGAATATCCTCTCTTTTTCTCAAAAGATAAATGAACTAGTGATGAAAATTAGATGTGTTGGTGGAACCTTGGATGATGAAGAAGTTGTGGCTAAGATACTTAGATCACTGCCTCCCTCCTACAAAATAAGAGCTCATGCTATTGATGAACTCAAAACAGTGACAAATATTACAAGAGAAATGTTGATTTGAAAAATTGCTACATTTGAGTTGAGTGAATTTGGTGAATCTCCTCCTAAGACTGAATCTGCATTGAAAGCTACAATTTCTAGAAAAAACCAACAGAGATACAATTCGAGTGAGAGTTCCAAAAGGACATTCAAATATGAAGATGAAATGAAAAATATTGAAGATGAAGAAAGAGGATTGGAAGAACTGGAAGCATTGATTGTGAAAAGAGAAGCCATAGGTCATGGTAAGTATAAAGGAAAGTTTTCTATCAAATGTTTTTCTTGTAGTAAAATAGGTCATTTTGCATCTAGATGTCCTGAAAGAGTCTCTAAGTACAAACCTGAGAAGACTATATTTCAAAGGAAATGTTATTATGCTGAAGAAGGTGTAACTAATGAAGAATCTGATAAAGAAACCGGAAATGAAGATGAATGGGTATTTATTGCTATCAAATAAAATGGCCAGGTGTCCACTGAATCTACTAGCAATGTGAATATTGAGAAAGCTTTTGCAACAAAAATTGAAGAAATGGATGAGTGGGTAATTCACAGTAGATGCTCACATCATATGACTGGTGATAAAAGCAAGTTTGTAAGCTTGGAAGACTATGATGGTGGTGTTGTAAGATTTGGAGACAACACTTCTAGTGTTATCCTTGGTAAAGACAATATTTTTTTTTGTGGTAAGCATAATACTGATGATGTTATTTATGTAGAAGGCTTAAAGCATAAATTTTTAAGTGTTGGATAGATGGTAGAAAAGGGTTACAATCTTCAATTCAAGGATGGTAAGTGCAAAATAAGGGGAATTTCTAGAAATATGATTGCTTCAAGTACAAAGACAAAAGGTAATATCTTTCATTTGAGTGCTGCTAGTGAAAGTTGTTTAATTGCTCAAATTGATGTAAGTTGGTTATGGCATAGGAGGTTGTGTCATGTGAACTTTGATAAAATTTTCAAGATAAGCACTACTCAAGCAGTCAGATATCTTCCTAAGTTAGTGAAGCCTACTGACACTATGTGCAAGGAATATCAGATGGGAAAGCAGACAATAAATTATTTTCAGGGTAAACAGTATAGCTCTAATGGAGTGCTGGATTTGATACATATTGAACTATGTGGTCCATCCAAAATATGAAGTCTACAAGGTGAAAGTTATTTTATGTTTCTCATTGATGATTATTCTAGAATGTTATCAGTCTATTTCTTAAGAGAAAAATATGAAGCATTAGAAAAGTTCAAAAGTTTCAAAGCTATGGCAAAGAATGAGATAGGTCAGAAGATCAAATGTCTAAGATTAGATAGAAGTGGTGAATTTACTTACCAGGAATTCAATTCTTTCTATGAAGAGCATGAAATCCAAAGATAGTTATCTTCTCCCTGGACCCCTCAACAAAATGGAGTTGTTGAAATAAATAACATAACCGTTCTAGACACTGCTAGAACCATGATGCTAGAAGAAAATGTTTCTCATTTAAATTGGAGAGAAGCTATAAGTACTATTGTGTATACCATTAATAGGGTGTATGTCAACAGTAATTCCAATAAGACACCTTTTGAGCTATGGTTTGGTTATAAGCCTACTATGAAGTATTTCAAAAAAATTGGAAGCAAGTGTTACATCAAGAGAGATGATGATATAGGAAAGTTTGATGCTAGAAGTGATGAAGGAATATTTTTGGGTTACTCTACTAAAATTAAAGCTTACCGGTGCTTTAATAAGAGATTAAAGAAAATGGTTGAAAGTGAAAATGTCAAAGTTGATGAAGATATTGTTAGACCATCTAGATATAGTGGATATGATTCAGATGATAACACTAACAATGATGTTCAAACATAGAATTGACTTCAGATTCTTTTGGTGAACTAAGGGAATCAAGAAGTAGAGACTAGAAGAAGTGCAAAAGAAAGAAAATAAGAACAAGAAGTCAGAGAAAATCCTAAAACTCCCAAATATGTAAGGCGAAATCATTTTGATTGTCAGATAACAGGAGATAAGAGCAAAGTTGTGCAAACTAGAAGAAGAATTCTGGAAGAATATTGTCTAATTTCCAAAGTTGAGCCTAGCAATATCAATGAAGCATGCAAAGATGAAAATTAAATGGAAGCCATGAAAGAAGAACTAATGCAGATAGAGAAGAATGATACATGGGATCTTGTTCCTAGACCTTAGAACAAAAATGTGATTGGAACCAAGTAGGCATTCTGGAATAAGTTGAATGAGCAAGGTGAAGTGGTCAGAAACAAAGAAAGACTGGTTTGCAAAGGGTACTCATAGATGGAAGGTATTGATTTTGAAGAAAATGTTTCCCTTATTTCTATAATTGAAGCGATAAGATTATTTATTTCTTATGCTACTTTCAAGAATTACAAAGTCTATCAGATGGATATAAAGTCAACATTTATGAATCGTGAGCTAGAATAAGAAGTCTATGTTGAACAACCAGATGGATTTCAACTAACTGAAAAAGAAAATATGGTATGCCGATTGAAGAAATCTCTATATGGAATTAAGCAAGCTCCTAGATCTTGGTATACTAGATTGGACAAATACTTGTTTGAACTTGGATTCAATAAAGGTACTACTGACAGTAATATGTATTTCAAGTTGGATCAGAATAAAGAATTGATCATTGAAGTCTTTGTTCATGATATTACTTTTGAAGGTGATGATGATTTGTGTATGAAGTTTTCCGATGAAATGAAGTGAGTTTGAAATGTCAATGATAGGAGAGCTGAAATTATTTTCAGGGTTGCAAATCACTCAATTAGATGATGGAATTTTCATAACTCAGTCTAAGTATGTGAAATAGCTATTGAAAAAGTTTGGCATGGAATATTCAAATCCATTTGGTACACCTATGATAACCGGATGCAAACTTACACAGAGCAAAGATTCTCCCAAAGAAAATCAGACAAGATACAGGTCAATGATTGGTGGATTACTCTATTTGAATTAGACTAGGAAAATATAATGAATGTTGTATGCATGATTTCTATATTTCAAGCTGATCCTAAAGAGTCTCATGTGACTATTGTAAAAATAATTTTCAGATACCTGAAAGGGATAGTTGATCTTGTTCTTTGGTATCCTAGGGATGATGATATTATTTTGAGTACTTTCACTGATGTTGATTAGGCAGGAGATGTGGATGAAAATAAGAGTACTAGTGGTGGTGCATTCTTCCTAGGGAAGAAGTTGGTATCTTGGCTAAGCAAAAAGAAAAACTTAGTTTCATTGTCTACTGCTGAGGAAAAATAAATTGTTGCTGCAAACAATTGTACCCAAGTATTGTGAATGAAACAAATGCTGAGAGATGTCAGAATTGAGTATGAAGAACCCATTGCCATATTTTGTGACAATTCAAGTGTCATTAATATTTCCAAGAACCCATTGTTGCATTCAAAGACAAATCATAACCATCAAGTATCACTTTTTGAGAGATAAAATGAGTGGCAAGGAAGTTAGATTGGAGTATATACCTACCAAAGAGAAAATTGTAGATATATTTACCAAGAAGTTTCCTAAGGATAATTTTAAGTAACTCAAAGGAAATTTAGGGGTGATTTCCTCTCCTAATCAAAACTAAGATACAAGTCCTTACATTAGTCCGTGAATTCATAGCCATATCCTATTCCGGATTGATTTTGTGGTGGATGTTACTCAGGGGGAGTAGTCAGATGATTCAAATTTGTGATCAAATCATGTGTACCTTTTCCATCTATGTCAAAGGGGGAGATAAACAATGTGAAAAATGTTTGAGAGAAGAGCAAGAAGAGTGCACAATCTCAAGGGGAGATTGTTGGAAAAGAGTTAGTTGGGTTGACAGTATTATGTTCACATCATGTGTTTCCATCAATGTCAAAGGGGGAGATTTATGGATGTTGTGGTTGTATTTCTGATATGTGGTTGTCATTGATATCAACACTATTAGCATTGATTATTCTTAAGGCTGTATATGTCGAGGATATTGAGAAAATTGTAAAAATAATATTACTGGTAGCTAGCGAAGCTGAGAAAGTCAGAATGTTGGAAAGTTTTGTATGTTGAAGATCTGAAGGTGTGCTTCAAAGGGTTTGTTTATGAAGCTTTCTAGTAATTTGTTCAAAAGTTTCAAAGGTTCACATCAAGAGTTGTGGAAGATATGAAGATCTGTGTTCCTACAGTTATTCAGTTTCTATAGATGGTGTGCTTGGATGAAGAGGATGAAATTATGGTAATTTCATGTGTTGCACATGTACCTATGAGATTCATGGATGATTCTATATCGTACTCTATCCTTTTTGTACATTCACATTGATTGAAGTGTTCGTGATCAAAGATTTTTCTGATGTGTGCTCAAGTTTTCATGTTTGTGGCCGACATGATGATGTTAGCATGTTGCGGATCCATGATGATTAATATTTTATTGTTTGGAATGTTTTAATGTGTTTGTTTGGGTCCTCTTTATGTTGTGACCAACTTTTGTTGGTGTGCATTGAAATTTATTCATGTATTGAGGCCGACAGTTGTAATTTATTCTTTATTTGTGGTCAACTAAATAGTTGATGTAAATCCATGTAGCGGATAAATATATATATATATATGTGTATGTGTGTGTGTGTTTTTCCTCATTTAGAGGTAATTATTAGTGTTTACAAGTGATGTACATGTGTAGATAAAGGTCAGATCATTCAAAGCAGAGTGTGGAAGAGTTCAAGCAGAATTTTTTGTGCACCTAACTGGAACTGTAATCAGGATTTGGTAGAAGCTAATTTCTCAATTCAACTTCATCAGATGGATTTAATCTGACTAATTTATGTAAGGCAGTGAGCCTTCCCTTTGAGCAGTGTGCTCTAGGCAGTGCGCTTGAATGCAAGTGCATTCCTTTTTCATTCTTCATTACACTTCTAACAGGGTATAATCTTGTGGACTAACATCCACCATGGTTTTTCCTCTAACAGGGTTTCCATGTATAAAATATTGGTGTTCATGTGACTCTGATGTGTTATTAATTTATTCTTGCACTATTATTTATTAGATCTAAGATTTAAGGTTCATTAAAGTTATATAAGTTTAATTTTGGTAACAACTGATTCACAGCCCCCCCCCCCCTCTCAGTTGTTTATCCTTGTTTTACCAATAGAAATCACATTTACGATGTGATTGTATTGCTTTATCTTTTAGGATGAGGAATTTCTAGTTACAATCTACTCCTAGTGACTAGTTGAGACGTTCCAACTACTTCTAGGAAGTCTGAGATAAAAGAGTGGGTTTAAATACCCTAGGTTAATGAGTTTAATAAGAGAACTATACTAACCACTGTTCTTCTAACCTATGGTTTATTTAAACAAGAATAAATGTTACTAATAAATTAAATGTAAAAAATTATATTCTAGAGGGAAAACAACTTGTAAGAAAATAATTTAATGGTTCTTCTAAGCTATTTAATTTTCAATCTTTAATATTCATGTATGGCTAGCATGGTTTTCTCAAATCTATTTTTCCTATATATTTATATAAAGCAATTTTACTTTACTTTAGTAGATTGGAATAGTGTTTAGAATTCTATCTCTTAAGGGGTCAATTTAATTTCATTTGTTAACTCATACTTGATTTTCTTCATAATTTTAAGTTTGGATTTTCACATTATGTTGGAGTGACAATTACACCTTTCAATTTTTTCGAATTTAAGTTATTTTCTAATTATTTGCATGAATATAAAATTTCCCAATCCAAATTATTTTCTACATCGATTTGAAGGGAATATTGAAATATTTACAATTAGGAAGTTTAAATCATCTTTAAATATTTAGGAATTAACAAAATTTTATAATCATTAAATAATATTGTCAAGTATTAAACTCTATATATTTTCATGTATATATATTAATAACTTTTAGTTTTCTCTTTTAAATTTTGATTTTGATCAATTACCTGAATTTGGTCTTACATTTTATTGATAAATATTTTCCTAAGTATTTCATTTTTAGTTGTATCATACTTAACTTTTTCCAAATTAAATCTATAATTTTATATGTATATAACGTGTATTTATTCTTTTAATCTAAACAACGTAAATTGATGAGTTTTCTATTTTTTTTTTTGATTCATAAGATTTGAGTATATATATTAATTAAAAAAACTAGTAACAATCCTTTGCAACTCCTAGAGAGATTTTGGAATAACACCTCAAAAATGGCCCTCCAAGGCCACCAGAGCCGAACCAAGAGTTTTAACAAGTACTAAAAAATCAAAACACTATTAATTATCAAAACAAGCCACTATAATGGAAAAAATATTCAACTGCAAACTAGTCCAGCCCAACCAAAACTACCCTATTCTAGTAAAAGAAACCCCCATCTTACATAAATTTGTTCAATACTACAAAATATTCAAACTCCTCCTTCCAATCCTCATGGTCCACCTGCATCATTCCAAAAAGATTCTTCAAGAAGATGATGGGCACTACCTCTATGGCTTTGTGTCACATCAGACCCAAGCCCTACAAGTCTAGAAGGAATGGATAGATTTTTATCATGTCCTCCTCTCGAACATGCTCCACATCACAAGGCCGAGGGAACCCTTTAGCTTTTATTGCCACTCGTGACACCTCATCTATGCCTTCAACCAAGTCCTTCTTGAAAAGCTTCAATACCAGCTACTTAGCCTTAGCCTTCGAAACCGAATTGTCTAGCAAAGAGGCGAGGAACTTGAATGAGATGTGGATATTATCTCTTCCATACTCTTTAGCCCCAACATGACCCATCTCCAACACCATCTTCATCGCCATAATCACCAAAGGGTCATACTTCAGTAGAATCCTTTTCAAGCATTGGTCTGTGATTTTCCTAACCGAATTCTTCCCCTCCGAAAAGCCTAAGGAAATTGATGTATCTTCTCCAAAGTGAGGTAGACCCGTAACAGATACCTCCACAATGAACTTGGTACAATTTTCCATCCCCCTCCTTCTATCTTCTACGCTTGATAGAAGGGATGGCGAAAACACTGTTCTCTCACATTCGTTTTCAAGAGAAATACAATCAAAAAACTCTCATTAACAATACCAATGCAAAAACAAGCTTGCCAAAAAGTAATTCTCCAATTTTGAACACATTGCCACCCTTCACATCATACCTTTTTCTTGAGGTGAGATGTCAATCTAGAGCAAAGAGCACAAAAATCATAAAGAACCATCATGAGGGAGAGTTTCTACCAGCCAAAGGGATGGAAAACTCATACTATCACCTTTAGGTTGTGCTTGCGTTGGCCACTCGAATGGCCAAACAATCACCGACCTCCTTACTTCCACTTTACCAAGTCCAACATGGCTTACATGCCACTTCCCTCCACCAACTTGGAGGGATGCCCGCCCTACCACCCACAATATCTTAGTTTCTCAACCCACCTCTCTAATTTTTGGCCCTATTACACCAATGTTGGACAAGAGATCTACCTCAAAATTACCTTCCCTTAACACATGATTGAACATTACCTACTGAAAGTTTCTTATTTTTACCAAGGCCACTTCCATTAATTCCCCTAACTTCTAGTTTTGGGTTTGATTCGATCTCAATGAGTTAATTACTAAGCTGCTTAAAGAGTTTCCTATTTATAATTGTATATTTCTCGACAATTTTAATAAATTTAAACCATACTAATATTATCTT
Organism: Sequoiadendron giganteum; assembly: GCA_007115665.2. Classification (NCBI taxonomy): domain Eukaryota; kingdom Viridiplantae; phylum Streptophyta; class Pinopsida; order Cupressales; family Cupressaceae; genus Sequoiadendron; species Sequoiadendron giganteum. Next base: position 129,395,745 of record CM021100.1, read on the forward strand.
AAATTAAAAATTTAAGGAATTCAAGTTAATGACAAGGCCATAGAGAAGAATTAATTTAATTTCTAAATTCCCATTTCTCTCCAAAATAAGTAATTATAAATCTCAGATTTCATCTAACACCAAGTTTTAGGATGCATATGAAGAGAAATAAAAGTTTAAATTACAATCTAATATTATTTATTTATTTTTACAATTTTTATTTATTATGATTTGAATAATGTAAATTGATACAAGTCTTAATAATTTATGAGAGATCTTGATTTATTTAATTCTATTAAACTAAATCTATTTTTCCCAACAAATAACTAATCCAAAATCTTGATAACTTCTTTTAAATTATCTACATTCGAAAATGATTGAATTAGACTTTACTTCTACTTTTTCCAGATTATAGAGTTTCACTATATTTATTCTTGAACTAATTTAGTTTACTAGATTATTAAAATTTGACTCAAAATAAAATTCTATTAATATAATATTGATTATTGTATATTTTCATTTGAACTTCCTAAAGCTTTTACAAAGTTGTATTTACAATATAAATAAACTATTTTCCAAATTTCTTATTTATTCTTAAAAAACAAAAACCCCATTTTTTTTCTAAAGAGGGTAAAATTTATTAATATCAAGAAATCACTAATACAGAGAAATCATGGTCCACAAAGGCACCCAAAGATAAGAAAGATCACCAAACCAACAAACACTCAACCAAGACTCAATACCATAGTATAACCATCCACCAAACAACGTCAACTAGACATGTCCTTTGAAATAATATTCTCTAAAACCTAGCAATAATCAAGGGATAACTACTCCCATCCCTCAATCTGCCAATCACCAACATCCTCAGAAGCCCATTTGGCCAAACAGTTAGCAACCCTATTCCATTCTTGAGGGATGTGAATAAAAGACACCACCTCCAACATGGAACACCATTGGAGACTATGTTGAAAAACCAAAGTAAGTTGCCAATTAACCCCTCCATATTATACTAATCCAACAAATTAGCAGTGATCAAAAAATCTTATTCACAAATAATCTTATGCCAACCAAGAGCACAAGAATGCTCAATAGCCAAAATAATCACCAACCCCTCCATAATATTGTTGGTTTGATGCCCTTTATGAATGGGAAATAGAAAAATAATAGAACCAAATCTATCTCTCCTAGCCCCACCAATCCCAGCAGGCCTAGGAATACCTCTAGAAGAACCATTAGTATTGATCTTCAAAACATCCATCGGAGGAGGAGACCAACTCCCAACCCTTTGAACCTTATTTTTAGCATGCCTACCTCTTCAAACATAAAAGGAGTTGAAGGCTAAACCCTAGAGGCCCAATCTATTCACAATCTCATCGTCACTCCTTTCCAAATGAAAAGTCACTTCACATTTAGCTTCCATAGTCTCTTGAATCATACCAACAATTATCTATCAAACCTATTGAATCATCAACTTATCCCCATGAAAAATCTTGTGATTCCTTTCGAGTCATATTTTCCAAAGGATGAAAGCAGGGCCAATGCACCACATAATTTGGAGGAAAGAGGCCTGTGTTGGAGGTCTCCTTAAACTATTGCAAAACTCAACCAGAGAAGATGCATGAACACAAGGATGTTTCCAGATACCCCACCAAAAATGCCAAATAAGGATAGAAAAAGGACCAAAAAAGAAAAAGTGGGAAGAATCCTCCTCACTACACCCACAAAGAACACAAATAGATGGGCCTTGGAATCCCCACTTTCAAATATTTTCCCAAGTCAAACATTTTTTTTAACCTAAGTTCCATAGTACACAATTATACTTGGTCTAGGAGAACTTATTCCAAACATTTCTCCACCAAGGAACTTCCAATCCACCATACTTCCAAGAAATAAGCTCCTAATACCCACTGGACATCGTGAAAATCACCCTCAGGATCTAGACTCCAAGACAAAATATCCCTATCCCAGAGATAGCTACACTATCTACTTGCTAGAATATTTTGAAGCTCAAAACGGTCCTCCTCCAAGCCAGCCACTCACTAGGGATCTTTTATCTAGACACCTCCACATGACCACAGAGGTAAGAAGTCTTAGAGTCAAGCACTCAAGAACAAACAACCTCCAAGAAGCACAAATAAAGATCTTGTAGATTCGGATACTTTCTCATGATAGGGGGAAAACCATCCCAAGAGTCAAACTAGAAGATAGCCTTAGACCCCATATTGTGTATAGAAAAAAAACCCTTCTTGATCAACTTAGCACCTTAATTCAAGTGTTTCCCAAATCAAAAAACCTTTCCCCACAAGTGGATACTAAGGAACCTCCTCCTTCGATATCCCACTTAGATATATGTGAGAAATAATCCTAGCCCATCCATGATCCTATTCCAAACACCATCTCCAATAAATCTTAGTAGAAAATGTCAAACCAATTAGATTGGAATGCCGCAACTCGAGGCCACAAAACTGCTTTGAACTACAAACAATATCCCACTTCACAAGGCTCCACTTAGAAGATGACAAGCTCCTAGCCCATAAAAATTTCCTAGATAGAGAGTCCAAATCTTTAATAAATCCAACGGGAGCCACCTGGAGCATACACCTATAATTGGGAAGATCCTACACCATCGACTTAAGAAGTTGAGCCTGACCAATGAAAGAAAGGTATTGATGAGTCCAATGGTTCACCTTCGCATGAAACTTATCTAAAATATTATGCCAAGATCCCCGAGGGAGGGTACCAATAGAGATAGGAATGTCGAGATAAGTTAAAGGTAGAGAACCAATCTGAAACCTCAAAATATGAGCAATTCGTTGTTGAATGAGCCTCAGAGTATTAAAAAATAAAATGGAAGATTTACCCTCATCAATCATCTTCCCAAAAGAAATAAGATAAATGTCGAAATTAGCCTTGCAAAAATTACACTACAAAAAATCCCTGTGTTTAGCTCGCTTTTTTGCTTCTACCTACTATTTTAATGTATTTTTCTCCAATTTTTTGAAAAAGTAAGCAATATTTATTGGGATGGCGCTATTTTTGGCCATTTTTATGTTGATTAGAACTAGAAGGCACTAAATTAGGCACAAATTATCACCTTAATTAGTGCCCAAACTAGTGCCAATATTAGTGCCTAAAATAGTGCCCAATTTAGCACCTAATTGTTCTGATCTAGCAAAGATTAAGGGTTAAGGGATTAGGAGTGTTAGAACAAAAAATCCTTCCCCAATATTCACTGGCCTTCAATTGCTTGCCTACATTTCACTTGCATCAAAATACTCCTCAACCCTCAACCCTCAACCCTAATCCCTCAACCCTCAACCTTAATCCCTAAACCCTCAACCCTTATACCATCTACCCTATACATTGGACCCTCAACCCTAATACTTTAAGTGTATACCCTCAAACCTATACCCTATATGCTCTACCCTCAACCCTTAACCATCAACCCTAAACCCTTAAACCTTAAACCCTAATTAAACCCTCAATCCTATACCCTAAACGCTCTACCATCAACCCTAAACCCTAATTAAACCCTTAAACCTTTTACCCTCTACCCTCAACCCTAATCCTCAACCCTATACCCTCAACCCAATACCCTAAACCATCAACCCTATAGGTCCTCAACTCTATACCCTCAATTCTCAACCCTCATACATCTTTGTCCCTCCCTCCTCTTCTCTCCTAGTTCTCTCTGTATCACTTATCCCTCCATCTCTCGCTCCATCCATCCCTCCATCCCTTTCTAAACTAATCCCTCAACCCTAAAACATCAACCCTTAAACCATTGAACACTCAACCCTAAACCCTAAACCCTAAACCCTCAACCCTCAACCCTCAACCCTCAACCCTCAACCCTTAAACCCTAAACCCTTAAACTGGCCTCTAACCTCTACCCTCAACCATAAACCCTTAAACCCTTAAACACAAGTAAAATATTTACCATAATACCTCAACCCTCAACCCTTAATTCCTCAACTCTTAAACTCTCTACCCTCAACCCACCTCAACCCTTAAACCCTAATCCTTCAACCCCTATACCCTCTACCCTATACATTGGACCCTCAACCCCATACCCTCAATCCTATACCCTTAACCTTAAACCATCAACCCTTAAACCATAAAAACTTAAACCCTCTACCCTATACATTAAACCCTCAACCCTCAACCCTCAACCCTTAAACCCTAAACCCTAAACCCTTAAACCTTAAGCCTTGTACCCTCTACCCTCAACCCTAATCCATGAACCCTATACCCTCAACCCAATACCATAAACCATAAACCCTATAGGTCCTCAGTTCTCAACCCTCTACCGTATACATTGGATCCTCAACCCTCATATATTTGTGTCCCTCCCTCCATCTCTCACTCCATCCATCCCTACATCTCTACCCTAATCCCATAACCCTAAACCATCAACCCATAAACACTCAACCCTAAACTCTAAACCCTCAACCCTCAACCCTCAACCCTTAAATCCTAAACCCTAAACCCTCAAACTGGCCTCTACCCTCAATGACAGTGAGTATATCAATTCTAAAAGAAACTATCATACTGGATACTTATGATAGCGAGTATGCCAATTTCAAAAGAGTGACCATCTGATATACACCACCAAGAAAAATTTAACATACTATATGCTATTACAAATCCAAAAATTATTTGTATAGACCATAACAAGCTAAACTCAAACACCAAAATATCATATATTTCTTAATATCAACTCCTAACCACAAATCTGGTGGATAGTAGCAATTGTATTTAAAAAAATTATATATTTAAATAGTATTAAAAATGTTTTCTTAAATATAATTAATTGTAATATATATAATATGAGTTGATTCTATAGTTTATTTAATGATAGACTATATAATGTGATTTAAATGTTTGAAAAAATATGTGATATTTAAAATGTTTGAAAAATTAAATATATAACTTTTAAAAATTGTATATACATTTGATTGTCAATTGATTAGATCTCTTGGGTGGGGGCCCTAGCTCGATTGGCTAAATATTTCCTGTTGCAGAATTTTGGTCATGAGGTCTAGTCTCCCCCACCCCTATGGTACCGGAGGGCATTGTTGATGGTCAAAATAACACAAACAACATAAAACAAAATATTTCTACACTATTTCTCCTAAAAAAGAAAGACAACAATTAGCAGCCTAACTTACAAGGTCCTGGTAGTTGGTTCTCAACTGTCTGATGCCACTTAATTGTCCAATGCAAATGTAATATTTAAGGGGACTTTGTTGGTGATAAGGAATACAAACTGTATCAGATTCATGAATCTATGTTTAATGGGGGGGGTTTAAATAAATAAAAAATGATAGATCAAGGCATAGATCAGTAAAACATGAACAAAATTATTTAACATCCAGACATATATTCTCAACGACGAGTATTTCTTAACAGATCAAAACCATAATATGATGCATCTCATAGAACAATCCATACCATTGCATACATTCACAGTGCTTAATTTAATCATCACAACCATTCATCAAAATACTACAAGATTCAAAATCAAAACTCCTCATTCATTGCCAATAATATAGATCAACAGACATATAATAATTCCATTCATAGATAATTTAATGAAATAATCTTTAAAATATAGTTTCCCCTATTGATTTGTATCAAATAAGAAATATTTATGCACAACAAACTCACTAGCATATAGATTGATTATGGTTCATTAACCTCATCCAAGAAGTTTAATTCCAACATAAAACTGTATAAAAAGTGTATCTAAATTAAACATGAACTTAAAAAAGCATCTTTTCTCAAAGAGATAAAATCTTATCTGCTATCATTAGGTGGCTAATCCTACTTTATTCAGCCAACCTTTGCAACTTGGAGCTCAAAAGTATATATAGGCATGCTACGCATAAATCCCTCTCAATCAAAAATTAAGATCCACTAATCAAGGAACTGAAACCACATCAAGAAACTAGATTGGCTAATCTTCAGTTCAAAGGTTGATTGCCCTATTGTGCAAAATATGATGCCCAAAAAGAGATAGGATTGGCAGATGAAAATCTTCAGTTCAAAGACTAATTGCCCTGTAAAGTAGGAGAGAAAAGGGGAAGTCATGTGCCCAAAATAGAACATTTTTCTTCCAACTCACTCCTACATTGTTTTCTCAAGAAGATATTTATCATAGTTGGAGAACACCTACTGAAGGATGTCCACATCAAGCCCATCGACCTAGATGTCTTCAAATTTGATTCTTTTTAACTCTGCTGAGGCAAATTCCTACATATCTTTCAATTTGGTCAACTCCCTCCTAGCATCTTTCACCTCCTCTTTAATATCCATCACTCTATCCAACAATAAATCCTCTCCATCATCTTCTTTCTACATGACCTCCTGGAATCTATTGTTCCATTTCTCCTTCAATTGATCCAAAGGCATGCCTTCTTTAACTGGTATGTCTACATTGACTAAAATAGCTATTATAGCTTCTAACTCATCAAGCTACTCATTCAATTCTTTACTAGCATCTTGAACTTCATTTCTATGCTTATATATGAAGTCTAACCTAAACTGGATTATGTTTGAAGCCTTTTCTAGGAAATCTACGTTATCTTTTTCAAGGATTGATTGCTCTAAAAGAGTTGATCTTGGCAACTTACTGATGTCTTTCATCTTCTGAATATATCCCCTATATTATTCCTCTTGCTCTACTAGAGTTTCAATATGATGACCCATTTCTTCTATCAACTCAAGTGTTGTTTTATGGATTTCAAAATTGTTTACCAACACTTCACCCACTTCCTAATTAAGCTTTTCAATCCATCTATCCAGCATCCTAGACTAACTCCTCATTTATACTAAATCATCAAATTCTCTTTTTCCAAGTAAGACTAGAGTTTCCAAGGCAGCAACTTGTTGGGACCTGGTAGTGGAAACATCTCTTAAGAAACTATACAATTGAGCCTTAATCTCATCCTGGACTTTGTGGAGGAAGCTACAACATCAATGAGATTCATTTTTTGATTCCTTTTAGGCCTCCCTAAGTTGACTATGCCCAATTGATAATCAGTCACTTGCATATCTTGCCTATCCTTGTCCACCACCGGAATTGCACATTCAATAATGAACTCTCTTGCCTCTATGAACCTTGTGGAATGAAGAACCCTAGCCTTTTTCTTAGGTCTTTCCTTTTCCATCTCCTTCATCATTTCTTTCCAATTAAGAGGTTGTAGTGGAGCTACCTACTTCTTCTCGGGATCTATATTTAACCATGTAGGAGCACTAGGATAAGTGACTACTTGTGTTGAGGAAGAGGTAGCTATAACAGAAGTTAATGGTTGTAATATGGTAACTTGAGGCTAAGAAGAAACTTCTTGCACATTTTTTTTCTCCTTGTCTACATTCTCTTGTCCAACCCTCTTGGCCTCTTCCTTATCCTTCTGCTCCTGTAGCCTTTTATCTTCTCATTTCTTCTTCAAATGTTCTTCCTCTAACCTCTTTTCTTCAATAAATTTATGTCTCTGTCTCTCCAAGTCTTTGAGCTTGTCGCATGCTTCCTTTTCCTTTTGTTGTTTCCTAGAAATTTCTTCATCATCCTTTTCCTTTTGTAATCGTTCTTCTTCTTCCCTTTTTTTATATGATTCTTCAATAATCTTAAATTTAGCCTCAAGGGCTTCCTTTTCTCTTCTTTGTCTAGCCTTCTCTTCTTCAAGATCATGGATCTTTTACATCATTTCTAACTTGTCATTCTCCTCCTTTACTTTGAGCTCTTGTTCCTTTTGTTGTTGTTGCTTGGCCAGCTCATCAGCTTTCTCTTTGGCCTCTAATTTTTTTTGTTGGAGTAATGCATCAACTTGTGCCTTTGCATCCATTTCCTATTGTTTTTCCAATGCTTCATCTTGTTCTTTGGCATCTGACTCTTGTTGTTTCTGCAATGCATTAGCTTGTTCCTTTGCATCTAGTTCTCTCTTAGCTTCTTCAAACAACTTCCATTGGTCCTCCTCTATCAAAACACGTTCAATTCCTACATCCTCAATTTCATCAAGAGGCATCTCCTCTAGTGTCTCCTTATCCAACAGAGTATCCTCAAATTTTGTCTCTACATCATGGATTTCAACCTCAAGACCCTTTCCCTTCAAAGTTTCAGCTTCCTTATGGAGAGTTACCATAGGAATTTATCCACTTGGCTGCTCTGTACGGGGGGGTTGAGTAGACGAATCACCTACAACTGATGTTGAGGCCCCACATCCTATTGGGACTTCTTCTTCATGTGCTTCAAGTAGATCTTGAGCCGAAACTTAAAGTTTGAATTCCTCTATATCAGGAGGGAAGAATTCCAAGGGTTCCTTAGGAGGCATTATTCTTTTTGTCCTCTTGTACCCTTGAGTGGTAGTTCTTCCTTTCCTTTTCTTGGAATTTTGACCCCCAAGCTTCTTGGTTCTTAGCACAACCCATTGGATGCTTCTATCTAACACTGTCCTTTCTTTATGTTTAATATCTATGGGATCCAAGTTCTTGGTACCTATATTTTGTACCTCATATTGGGGATCCAAAACCACCCCATCATCCACCATGAGTGGGATAGGAAACCTTTCATAATTTATTTTCCTCAAGTCATACTCATCCTGAATATCACTCCAAAAGTCCTCCAATAGATTGAAGTGTTTATCAAAAATAGAAGCAAGCAAAGCATTCATCTTCTTCTTTGGATCAAAGTGCTTCCTAGTAGTGTACAAGACCAACTTTAGGTGCATCAATTTTTCAAAAATAACCTTGGCTCCCACAAGGTGTGGACAGATATATTCACCCAGCTTCATGGGGAACTTATGACAATCGGGCTTATGCTTTGTACCAAATTTAGAATTAACCCCCAAAGCTTGATAAATGAACTCCATTAAAACAATCCTATTGCTGCAAAATCTAGGGAGTAGGTGAGGGTGAGCATCAAATCCGACCATTCTGAAATAAGTAAACTTGTGGTATCGGATAAACCAATATCCACACTCTGTGATGAATGTTATGGCCTCCTGGCTCAATCTATATCTTGCATCTCCCATAAGCTGGTTAATAATGACATATAAAAATGCGTCATTAACCCTTATATAATGCAGTTCAGAAGTCTGCAAGGTGAGTTGATCATAATGATTCCATGCGTTATTCCATTCATTAGCTTCTCCCAAAATCCCCATTCTATTAAAACCTAGAAAAATTCCTCTTCTTGTTGTTGCATAAATGACATAAGAGGTCATGAAGAAACTCTTGGTTTCTCTCACTCCAATCATTTGGTGGTGTATTCTTTCAGACACAATCATGGGAAAATCAATTTTTTTCCTCCCATCTAGGATTGTCTGAATGAATTGAAACATCCATTCTTTAAAGTGAAGAGCATCCCTTTTCCCAAATACTCTGGATAACATCATTATAATGTCCCTAATCTCCTTGTAGAATTTTCCCTTTTAGTCTGATCTGGAAGCTTAACTAGATAATTTTTCTCAGTTCTCATCCATTTATTATTCAAATGAGTTTTGTTGCCTTCCTTATGATTACTATATATTTTCATGTCCTCTGCCTCATTGAGTTGCCTAGGATTCTTTGGAGTGGGCACATTGAAAATGAAGTGAAACATTTGAGGAGTTAGATCAATGATGACATTTCCCTACGAATCCACACACTGTCTAGTAGCAGGATTATAGGATCCAACTACTATCATTATTAATTCAAGACATCGGATTGACAAAGGAAATATAGTAATATGAGCTAAGCCAGATTCAACTATTCTTTGGGTCCTCCTTGTTACCTCTTCAGCAAACGTTTTTTAGTACAATTCCTCACAATGGAACAGAACCAAGTAGGTATCAATTATGTCTGCCCAATTAGAATCCACTTTACTAGCAGTGATGGAAAGACACTAATGCTTATACCTCAAGGTATAAAGGAGTTGTACTGGCTTAACCTTTTTAGGATTTGCTCCTGGTTTTGAAGTCTCTGTAGGTTGACTCCTTTGAGAAGCCTCACCTGATGCTCTTGACATATTTTAATTTCTACAAAAAAACTCAATATTAGATCCACAAGAAGTGTGAAAAAATAGGTTATAGTTCTCACCTTTCATATACACCAGAGGCGGGACCAGGTAGAAGAAATCCCTAGAAATATTTTAAAGCACCGCCAGGGTTGGGACCGGAATGGACATTGAACTCATAAAAAACCATATAGCGTGATTGGAGACAGTCATAATGGTAATCAGGACCGGGATCAGAATGAAAATCAGATCCGATACATACAAAAGTTCCAAATCCATATCTCGTTCCGCTTCTGCTTCTAACAGAGTGAAAGATATTTTATAATTTATAATTCTTTGGAAGCGGGCTCGGAGATGGATCTGAAATCTATTGCAAACAAAGGTTCAATAACATAACTAATCCTAGATCCGACTCAGGTTAAAACAAACATGACGTCATTAGAAAGTTTGGCAGTAGAACGAATGACATTATGGCCCAAAAATGAGGTCACCTGACAAGCCAAGGAGGCTTAAAATAACATTACTAAACCATCCCCAATATGATCGAGGGGAAACACAACAACTAGGGCATAATTTGAATACTAACAGGGATGCACAAAACACTAGTTTATTAAAACCTTTGACTTAAATAATTAGGGCACAATTTAACCCTACTCAAAATCAATGAGTCGACATGCAAAATGACTGGCAGGTAAAGTAATTAATCGAAGAACACCATAAAACCATGTAGCAGATGATTGACACCCCAAAAACCAAGGGCACAATGGTACGGGCATGAAGAAAACATGAAAATGATCATTGCAAAGCAAAAACAAACAAGAAAATAACAAACAGTAAATAAAAAAAAAATAGAGGATGAACCAAAGACAAGGAAAACAAAGAAAAACAAAAGAGAAGAAAAGAAAAGAAAACCAACAAGGATTTGAATGGAAAGAGTCATGAACACCATGAAGAACGACAGACCAAACAAACACAATGAATGACAACAAAGAAAATGTAGAACAAAAACCCTACCTTGAAAACAAATCCAACAGGTTGGCTCTTGACATGAATCCACGCTCAAAATTCTTTGCTTCTGATTGAATCATACTCCCAAATGCCCTTCCTCAATTCTGGTTTGATATTACTTGTTAAACAATAATAATAACCAGCCAGTTAACCTTACTTAAGGATAAAATCTAATTTTGTGCATGTGAGGTACCTCTAATTAATGACATTAATGTGGTAGGTCAGACATGGAATCGCGATGGGAATAGGCACAAAACTATTGTGCGACCGAAGTAAAGTCACACAACAACAAGAAAGGTGAGAGCAGAAGCGAAATAAGAACCAGGTTTGGAAACTTAGTCCAAGTTTTGAGTTTGGTTCCAGTTCTGGTTCTAGTTCCGCCAATGACAAAGTAAAGGAAAGAAAGAACTCAAAGGAAGACACCGAGATCCAAACAAGGTAAATAACAACAATCCAAAGTCCAAACAAGAAACCAAAAAGAAGGAGGTGGAGACGAGATGGAAACAAGTTTGGAACTTTGTATAAATCCTAGACTTAATATCCATTCCAGTTCCGGTTCTGGTAAAGAAAAACAATAAATACCTAAGAGACCAAAAAAGAGACGAGTTGGACCGGAATCGGAAAGGAGTCAAGGAATGAAACTCAAAACAAGCTTGAAATCCAGATTTTGTTCCGGTTTTGGTTCTGGCAAAACAAAAATAAAAACAAAGTGTTGGAAGAAAGAACAACTCCAAACTTTGTTGAAAAAAGACCCAAGGACAGAAAACAAAAGAGGGGGACCCATTTTGACCAAGGAAAAAGATGGGATGGTTATGAAAAACATAAAAAATGGTGACTTGGCTAGGAAAACGGTTTACCCATTTTCAAGACACTAAAGAATTCAGTCACCCAAAAACCTTCTGGTTTATGAATCATGTTAAATTGAATAAGATCAGATATATATAATAAGGTTGAGCTGGAATCTCATATGTGTGTGCTCATGAACTATTCTAAATCTAAGTGTGTGTGTATATGGTGCATCCTTCTTTATAGACACTTTCTCCACTCCTAAAAAACTACACCTAAGATCCAAGCTATATAAGTTGAGTCCTTCAACTATCATGCAATGAAATCCTAGGAATTGCTCCACTGCCAGAAAGGCATCCATAGCCCTGACATATATACCTCTAGTTCTCTCAAAGAATTCTCTACTGCTAGACAAGCATCCATAGCCCCGATAGAGATACTTGATTCAACCATTGATATTGAGTTTTCCTTTTCTTTCTTTCTCTTTTTTTTTTTTACTTAGGCTTCACTTGTGGGAACTCTTTATTAACTTTTCTCAATACTCAGGTGCAATTGATCTTAAATGTGGGTTGAGAAATACAATGAATTTCATGACCGTCTTGGAATCAGAGATACAACCACCCTGAAATAAATAGGTATTTTACTTAGGTAGATGTTTATCTATTTTGTGACAGACTTCGATCATAATTCATGAGATATTCATAATGTACCTTTTTCCTTAATAAATTTTCAAATTAACATTAGAATGGTCATAAGACATGATTTTAGAATAAAATACTTCAACAAAAGCTCCCTAAAAATACCTAAATCAATATCTCTCCTATTACCTATAGCATACTTTGAATAACAACCCCTTTTCTTGGAATAGATAGAAATGAAGATCCCCAATGAACAAGACAAAACAAAAAGAAAAGAAAACAAAGAGAAAAAAAAAAAAAAACTAATTACATATGATAAAATATATTACAGTTATTCAGAACATCAGACCTTCATGAACCAAAGTAATGCTTAAGAAAATAACCATTAACTAGAAATGGAATAGGTTCTCCTATCAAGGCAGTCAAACGGAAAGCATTCTCGCCTAGTATCTCAGTTACTTGATATAGACCCAACCAGACTCTATCAAACTTTTGGTGATCTCCCTTCTTCTCTTTAGCCTTGTCCCATAGTAGCACAAGATCTAATATCCTAAAGGCCTTTACCTTGGAACTCTTGTCAAACCAACATTTGACAACAACTTGATGTTTAGAGAACTGTTGCAAAGAAGCATCTCTTTGTTCTTCCATGTTGAGCAAGTTGGTTAGTCTGACCTCAATCCTATCATCCTTTGTATAAAATTCCTGCATAAATTTGAGCATAGGTATTTTCAAATGGATTGGGAAGATTGGTTCTTAGCCAGAGACTAATTTGAATGGTGAATTTCCTAGGGTAGCTTTGATTCGAGTTTGCTCTGCCCATAAGGCAAATCTCAACTGAGTGTGCTAGTCCCTAGGATTGTTTTCTAACAATTTTTTTATTACCTCCAACAAATTTTTATTAGTGGACTTAGCCACTCCATTTCCCTGAGGGTAGTAATTAGATGAATATTTCAAAATAATCTTATGTTCATAAGCCCATTGAATAAATTCAGCTGAAGAAAAAGTAGGGCCATTATCACATACCAAGGTGAAGGGTACTCCAAACTTGGTGATGATGTTCTGAGTTAGAAACTTGATAACCACTTTTGTGGTGCTATTTTTGTAGGGTTGAGCCTCGGTCCAGCATGTGTAGTAATTTTTTGCAGTCAAGATGAACTTGTTTCCTATAGAAGTGTTTGGATTAATTACACCTACAAAGTCTGGTGCCCATCGAGCGAACAGTTTTACCTCATACACTGGTTGCAAAGGCATTGCTGGATTTCATTCCCTTGGTGCAAAGGTCTGGCATACATGACATGTTTGGACATGTTGGTGTACATCCCAAAACACATAAGGCCAGTAATAGCTTGATCTAAGAATTTGATGGGCCAAAGCATCCACAAATCCATGTCCTGTACCATGTCTTCCATGAAACTCAACAATGGCGTGCTTAGCCTCTTGTTGATCCAAATAGCGTAAGTAAATTCCTTGAAAGTTCCTTTTGTATATAGATCCCCCTTTGAGCATATAATGAGCACTCATCATCCTCAGTGCTCTCCTCTGATTAGAATTCATCCCCTCTAGGCATCTGTTGTTGAGGAGGAAGAAGATCAAATATGTGTACCAGGGATCCTTAGTGAATGACTACACAGTGTACTGCTGACATGTGATATTCTTGTCAACATCTACCATTGCCTTTGATAAAACCTACCTTCAGATGAGTTTCATTGGATGAATTTCTAAGTCAAACTCTTGAAAAATAGCCATCCATTTTCCTCTTCTTTCCCCCAATTCACTTTGCATCAGGTTGGATTTCACAACTAGATCAGGAACTATGGCAATAACCTAACTCCGAAGAATGTAATACCTGAATTTTTTCACTGCTCAAACCAATGCAAAGGCCTACTTCTCAAGGCGTGGGTACCTGAATTCTGCATTCTTAAATGGGGATCTCATGAAGGTGATAGGATTTTCCTCTCCCTCGCCTCTTCATTGTGTTAAAACAGTTGCACACGAATTATCAAACGCGAAAGAATAGATATAGAAGGGCTTTAGATAATTTGGGTTGGTCAAACCAGGTGCCTCAAATATTGATTGTTTAATCTTTGAGAAAGCAGATTTGGCATCATTTCGCCATTCTATTTTTGCATCTTTTTCATCATCTCATTAAGGGGTTTAACGATTTCTGCAAACCCTATTATAAATTTTCTAGCAAAATTAATTCTTCCGAAGAAGGATCTCATTTCTTTCTTACTTCCTGGCCTTGTCAACTTTAAGATGGCCTCTACTCTATTAGGGTCTATGGATATCCCTTCTTCTGATATGATGTGACCTAAGATTTTCCCTTCAGATACTCCAAACACATACTTTTTTGGATTAAGGGAGACACCATAGCTTATACACTTTTTGAGGACCTTTTCCAAATCTGCAGCATGGTCTTCCCAGCTCTTGGAGAAAATAGTTAAGTCATCCACATAAATAGTGCTGCAGTTACCTATTAAATCCTTGAATGCTACATCCATTGCATGTTGAAAGGTTGCTCCAACGTTGATGAGGCCGAATGACATCCTCCGATAGGAAAATGTGCCTCACTTGGTGGTGAAGGTAGTTTTCATTTTGTCCTAATGACTAACAAGAACCTAATTATACCTAGAATAGCCATCAAGAAATGATATCATCTGGGACCCATTGACTATTTATAATACCTCATCAAGAGAAGGAAGTGGGTAATTATCCTTCTCAGAGTTCTTATTTAAGTTTCTAAAATCAACACATAACCTGATTTCACCACTTTTCTTGCTCAGAGGAACTAAATTCGCAACCCAAGTAGAATGTCTGACTGGGAAGATTATTCTTCCAGATAGCTACTTTCGCACCTCCTTCTGAATCAGGGGCTCAATCAAATCATTGACTGAGTGTTGTTTTTGATGAAAGGTCTTGGCTACTGGATTAAGAGGTATGGTATGTGTGATCACCAAAGTTTCAAAGGTCTTTAAGTCTTCATACCCCCAAGCAATGGTTGCAATGTTCTACTCCAAAAATTTAACTATCTTCTTCTCAATTTCTTTAGGACAAGTCTTTCCTATGAGAACATTCCTTTCAGGACTCGAGTGAGTCAGATTAATAGATTCATAATTCCCTCCATCACTCTCTATGGGCACCCTTTGATGATCATGTGGGTTAGATTCAAATATCCTTTCTAAAGCTACCATCCAGTTTCGAATACTATTGCTTTTCAACTCCAGTATCCCTTCTGTGTCACCATTCTCAAGATCCCAATCTCCCTGATCTCTCTTAGGTTCATCAATTATCTATCCTTCGAAGACATCTAAACTTTCCTAGAAGGCCAATATATGTTGGTCATCATAGAATACCTGAAAATTTTAAACATTATTCGGGACAATTGGGACTGAGACTAATTCAAGTGAAAATATTTTTAGTTTAGATTATTGCATAGGCTCTAAGGTGCTAGCAGTGATGGAAAGGGTATCTGCAATCTAATTAGTTTCTCTAGGAATTAGAGTGATCCCAAAAGCGTCAAATTCTTCAATCAAATTCCAAATTCTATTTATGTATGCAGCCAATATTTTGTTATGATAAGTATACCAGTTGCATATCTTATTTACAATTACTTTATAATCCCCCATTACCATGAGAGTTGTGACCTTCTTTTGATGGGAAAACATAAGTCTGCGAGCGAGTGCTTCATATTCAACCACATTGTTCGTGCAACCAAATTGCAACCTGTAAGATGCAAAGTAAGTATTCCCTTTCGGTTTGGTTAGTTCAATCCCTACTCCACTTCTTGCTTTGGATTTAGAGCCATCAAATTTAAGACTCCATAATTGATCTTTAGCTGGGAGCTCTTTCTTTTTTGGGATAACAGGGGATGACTTGCTTGAGATGGGTGGTGGCTCGGACTGTTGCTGGCCATCATGAGTTGAAAGTGACAAGGGGCAAGGTTCACTTAAAGATTCTTCTATATGTAAAGCTTGTTCAAGAATCACTCCCTGAACAACTTCTTGGATTAAGTTACAATCCAATTCATTTTTCATCAATGCCTTAGGCATTGAAAGAGTATCAAGGGTGGGTGTAATGGAGAAATATTGAGATACCTCAATCTTCTCTTGAAACTCAGAGCATATAACTTAAGTTTTCTCAAATGGTGAGGGATCTTCCTCTTGAGAAAGACTAGTTCTAGTGAGGATGGTAGTGTCCTTAGCTTCAAAGGGAAATTCATTGGTGGGTGCTTGAGGTTGATCTTATCAAATTATTTGAGGCTGGTAGATATGGTTTAAGATATCTATGCAGGATTGACATGTCAACTCAAAATGATTCTGATAATTTATCCTACACCAATTAGGAAGCAACAAATTGAATAAATTAGTCACTTCTCCCAATACTAGCCTATCTTGTTGCAATATTTTATTAGAACTTGTTGGTTGATAGAGATCATTAGGTCATTCTATTCTAGAGGTAGTGTATCATCATAATTGAGTATTGAGAAGGTCATGATCTCCTCCTGCTCGTTAACTCCTATCTCAGTCTCAAAGTATGCTACTTCATTGGGAGAATCATATTCAGTAATCATGTGTTTGAGCCTAGGCTCACTCTCAATTCTAATATGTTTCTCTACCCCTTTGCAAGGCAGCCACATGTGAGAGAAATCCAAAGACAAATATCCCCCAACACTCTTCATTAGCTCCTGACTCAAGAGCATACCATATGTTTCTGGGATATCAGGGACTTGGATATCTATGTAAGTTTGGATCCTTGGATCCGATACAACCTGTACATGCATATTTTTTAGTTCTCCCACCACATTAACCTCAGTTTTGTGCAACTGAATCACTTTTTTATTAGTCTGGGTAGGACTTAATCCTAGCTTCTTGCAAATGGAAAAGGGCATAACACTACCCGATGCTCCGAAGTCTAGCAGACAGTTATGCAGATTCTTTCCAAAGATTCTTAAACTCAAAAGGAAAGGTGGGGTACTAGTCTTAGCTTTATAGATGGCCACATTTGTCTCCTTCACTGGAATCACTTTACCTTTTCCTCTTGAATGATCTGTCTCCTCTAGGGCTTTCAACACAACTTTCCATTGAGTTGGGCACCACTTCATAATATCAAAGAATGACAATGATGTATTTTGTTTGTGCAACTCTAAAATAAAATCAAACTTTGAATCATTCCTAACTTGATACTTAGGAAAAGAAGGTGGATTACCTTTATTATGAGAATCAGAAGTCTCCTTTGGTGGTGGTGGGTTATTAACTACATTCTGATTAGGTGGGACCATGTTGTTGGGAGGTTCAAATGTAGTGAATGGGCCCTTATTCTAATTTCTCAGGAAGTGACCACCTTTAGACTAGAAGGCTTGGGCATCATACACACCTTCTTCTAGTTCATTATCTCCCTACATGGCAAATTGATATTGTTCCTCAATGATCTCATAAGTCATAGAAGTACTTACTAACCCACCATCTTGATTGGAATTTCCTTGTGGAGGGTGGGAATCAGCTTGCACAATCTTCACCATTTTTTCCATTTTTGGGAAATTAACCTCAGAATGTGCTGCAATATCATGTAGTCTACACCAATTATTCATGAAATTGAGATATGCAACATTAGCAGTGTGTGGTTTATCTTCACTAGACGGATAGTTATGGGGAACTCCCCCATTGTTCGGTCCAGTGTTCCACTGCCTATTTTTGTTGTTGGACCTCTGATTGTATCCTATGTTCTGATTTTGTTAATTTTGGTTCTGGAAGTTACTATTGGTGCTCTAATTTGTATTATGATTAGAGTAACCACCCTAGTTGTTATAACCTCCCTGATTCTGGAAATTTTGATTTTGGTTTTGTGGGGGGTTATGTCTAAGTTGTGCCATGTCGTTGGACATTTGTGATAGATTTATATTTTCCACATCATTAGTTAGTTGAACAGTGTATTCATTTTGCATAGTTTTTCCTACAAATGGAGAATGAATAGGAGTTGATCGTCCCCCTTGTTACTAGTAGTTTTGAGATTGCTGGGAAGAATCTTGAATGCCATTAGCAAAAAAATGAATGGTAGGGTGAGGCTTGTAACTTAGAAATAGGTCCATATTGGGAGTAAGAAATCAATGGGACCATATTGAACAAAGGTGGATTAAGCATTTGATAACCCATAGGGGGGAGAGCTCCTCCTAAACTTCTTGATTGCAGACTTATCTATTTTTGCAATTTAATGGATAGATGATAAAATTTAGACAAAGAGTCAATCTCATTAGCAGCATAAGTTCTCTGCAAGAATAGGCCAATCAAGGTATCAATAGCTCTTAAATATGTCATAATGGTAATATTTTCAGCCACTAAGTAAGGGTCTTTAACCTACGGAACATTCTTTGGAATCTAGTGTTGAATAACAAGAATGGTTCATGATGTTCCTTTCTTATAATAGTGAATTGATGATACAAGATGGTTGGGTTTACATAGACCTTGAATTGATTAATAAAGGAATTTTCTAAACCTACCCAGCTTAGAATAGACCCCTGGGGCAGATTTAGATACCAGTTGTATGCCATGTCTCCCAAACAATAAGGAAACAACCTACATACAATGTCCTATTGAGTCACCTAAGCACGAGTATAGGCATCCTTGAATGCTTGTATATGTTTGTTGGCACTTCTTGATTCTCCATGCATATACTTGGGCCAAAACCTTTCTGGATTTTTGGGTAGATCATGTATACCACTAGGAATAGTCCCTAGTGGAGAGGGGTTATTTACAAAGTAAGCCATGGGTGGTGGTGGGATTAAATAGAGTAGGTGGTGGTGATACTGGAAAAACTAGTGATGGTGTTTGTGGATTAGGTAGAAATCCAAGTGGAGTAAATGGTGGTGACAATGGTGTGATCAAAACTCTACAAGCTTGGGGTTTGTATCTAACCGCGGTTTGAAGTTCTACTAATGGTTCAGGTTTGGTAGAGGATCTGAGAATCCTCCCATACTTTTTCAGTGAGAATGACCCAATCCAAGCCAGCTTATTCCTTCAGGCCCTCCTTCTAGCACCAAATATTTTGATGGTCAAAATAGCACAAACAACATAAAACAAAATATTTCTACTCTATTTCTCCTCAGAAAGAAAGACAACATATAGTAGCCTAACTTCCAAGTTCATGTTAGTTGGTTCTCAACTGTCTAATTTCACTCAATTGGCTAATGCGACTATAATATTCAAGGGGCCTTTGTTGGTGATAAGCAATACAAACTATATCGGATTCATCAATCTATGTTTAATGGGGGGGTTTAAATAAATAGAAAAAGGATAGATCAAGACACAGATCAGTAAAACATGAATAAAATTATTTAACATCTAGACATATATTCTCAACAATGAGTATTTCTTAACAGATCAAAACCATAATATGATGCAACTCACAGAACAATCCATACCATTGCATACATTCACAGTGCTTAATTTAATCATCACAACCATTCATCAAAATACTACAAGATTATAAAAAAAAAACTCCTCATTCATTGCCAATAATATTGATCAACAGACATATAATAATTTCATTCATAGATAATTTAATGAAATAATATTTAAAATCTAGTTTCCCCTATTAATTTGTATCAAATAAGAAACATTTATGCACAACAAACTCACTGGCATATAGACTGATTATGGTTCATTAGCCTCATTCAAGAAGTTCAATTCCAACATAAAACTATATAAAAAGTGTATCTAAATTAAACATGAACTTAAAAATTATCTTTGCTCAAAGATATCAAATCCTATTTGCTATCATCAGGTGGCTAATCTTACTTTAATCAACCGGCCTTTACAACATGGAGCTCAAAAGTATATATAGACATGCTACGCATAAATCCTTCTCAATCAAAAATTGAGATCCACTAAACAAGGAACCAAAACCACATCAAGAAACTAGACTGGTTGATCTTTAGTTCAAAGGTTGATTGCCCTATTGTGCAAAATGTGACGCCCAAAAAGAGACAGGACAGGCTGATGAAAACCTTCAGTTCGAAGGTTGATTTCCTTGTAAAGTAGGAGAGAAAAGGGGACGTCATGTGCCCAAAACAGAACATTTTTTTGCCAAGTCACTCCTGTGTTGTTTTCTCAAGAAGATAATCATCATAGATGGATATTACTTATTGAAGGATGTCCACATCAGGCCCATTGACCCGGCTATCTTCAAATTTGATTATTTTCAACTTCATTGAGGCAAATTCCTGCATATCTTTCAATTCGGTCAACTCCCTCCTAACATCTTTCACCTCCTCTTTAATACCCATCACTCTATCCAACAATAAATCCTCTCTATCATCTTCTTTCTGCATGACCTCCTGGAAGTTTTTGTTCCATTTCTCCTTCAATTGATCCAAAGGCATGCCTTCTTTAACTGGTATGTCTATATTGACTAAAATAGCTACTACAGCTTCTAATTCATCAAGCTGCTCATTCAAGTCTTTACTAACATCTTGAACTTCATTTATATGCTTATATATGAAGTTAGACCTAAAATGGATTATGTTTGAAGCCTTTTCGAGGAAATATACATTATCTTCTTCAAGGATTGATTACTCTAGAAGATTTTATCTTGGCAACTTACTGATTTCTTTCATCTTCTAAATATATCCCCTATATTCTTCCTCCTGCTCTCCTAGAGTTTCAGTATGATGACCCATTTCTTCTATCAACTCAAGTGTTGTTTTATGGATTTCAAAATTGTTTACCATCACTTCACCCACTTCCTGATTAAGCTTGTCAAACCATCTATCTAGCATCTCATACCTACTCCTCATTTGTACTAAATCATCAACTTCTCTTTTGCTGAGTAAGATTGGATTTTCCAAGGCAACAGCTTGTTGGGACCTAGGAGTGGAAACATCTCTTAAGAAACTATGCAATTGATCAAATTGAGCCTTAAGCTCATCCTTTCTTTGTATTCCTTATCACCAACAAAGGCCCCTTGAATATTACAGTTGCATTGGCCAATTGAGTGACATTAGAAAGTTGAGAACCCAACTACCAGGAGCTTGTAAGTTAGGCTACTATATGTTGTCTTTCTTTTTTAGAAGAAATAGAGTAGAAATATTTTTTTTATGTTGTTTGTGCTATTTTGACCATCAATGGGCATGTCATGCCAGCACCATCAGTCACGTTAAAAATTTTACCAGGTGCACCCCAGTTTATAGGGGGTCATGCTACTCGATTCCTGTAGTCTTGAAAAAAATTAAAAAAATTGATTAGATCTCTTTAATTGTTTGATATTTATTTTACTTTATTATAATATTTTTTACCTAAGTTGTTTTGTTTCCATTAATTAAGTTATCTTAAGTTCTTTTTCAATTTAGTTAATATAAAAAATTATTTTCAACATCTCTTTAGGGTTGTACTTGAAAACTATAATAATAGAATTGATCTCAAACATGAAAAGTATATCGTATTCGAAAAATATGGTGTGGAATATTTGTACAAAAATAATAATTTTCAAACATAGTTGTTTTTTTCAGCTAATTAATCTTTCTCCCAATAAGTAATAATACCATCTAATAAAATAATAGATATACTATTCAGTCTATATAGACACTTTGACCAATATCTCAAATAAAAATAAAATTTACTTATTTTATTATATTTGATATAAACAAGTTTAGTAAAAAATCTAAAATAATTATTTTACTAATTATCTAATATTCAAATTCTATCGACCATTTTAGGGTTTTGGAAACCCTAACTCAAAAACTTGGGCAATGCACTCCTTTCTCATTCCATTTTTACTTTGCGCTACCTAGATTATTCAAGGTGCCACCATAGGGTTTTGACTGGTGCATTCATGGAGTTTTTTTTGGAAATTTTGAAGGCTCTCCTATGAGATATCAATCAAATAAGCTTAGGTAAGCTCTCTAATAGTGTAATCTTGCTTTTCTCTTCCATTTTCTGTAGAAAAACATATTCCATTCGAGCTTTGTTTGCAAAAATATGGATATACATTGGTTTTTGTATTTCTCTAGCATTTCTCCCTGAGAGAATGGAGGAAAACCCTATCTCCAGGCACAGCTCCACACCCACTTCTCTAGGGATAACTTTAGTGGTGAATTCTAGGAATCCAGCAAGGTGTTCAAATCGCCCGAATTTCACGAACTATCAGTCCAATGCATGTCCATTTGCCAGTGTTTTGTTTTAATGAGGCATGTTTAGGCAATAAATTCACCATAACAGACTATGTGTTTCCAATGGACCGATCAATATTTTCGCCTGGAATCCCGAGGAGAATGTCGTAAAACACCAACATATTCGCCAATACTATTAAAACAACATTATATGAGGAGCCACTTCGCCAATTAAAATTTACAAATAGTTGCTTGTGAAGACCCATTTCGCCAATCAACATTTATAAATAGTTGCTTATGAGGACCTATTTCGCCTTGAAAATTATAAGGTATCATTGTATAAGCACGCGGGATTCGCCAAATTTTTAACATACCATTTAAAAATCCCGCTGAATTTGCCAAATATGGATTGATATAAATACAATTGAAACTTTTATTTGTTCTTACACATTTTGTTCAGTTCTGAGGTTCTACTTCTCGATTCAAAAGTAAGCAAAACCCGAAAAACGTAGACTCAAAGGTGAGTGATCATTTCTTCATACTGTTATTAGTTATTAGTTATAATAATAAGATTTCTTTATCTTTTTCTATTCTTGCTTTAGTCTTAAACATGATTTTGAGTAGGGAATGGGATCTATTATCTATATTCTCTGTCGGTCTATCTTTCTTAAACAAGAAGACATTTTATTCCATCTTTTATTCAAAGTGAGACATCAATATGTCTAGCAGCAACTGCAAGGGTAAGACTCCTGAGGGTAATGAAGGGACTGGGAGGCAATCAAAATGCCCAAAACATGGAGGTACCATATAGTCTTACTTTGGAATTGGAAAATATTCTAATGCATCAAATCAAGGTGGAGCTACACCATCAGCTCTTCCACCAAATATTATTGAAGATGGCAATGACAATACCTCACCGCCACAGGAAGGTCAAGGTGAGATTGTCATTGTGTTAAATCAAAATGTATCAAATGAGGATGGAAATACAACAGAAGATGTTCCAAGGGATACCCTGGATAGCCAGAATGTGAAATTGACTTGGATGAGGATGATGTTGGTAGCAAGAAAAGAAAAGGCAAAGCAAAATTGGGGCGTGAGTGGGAAATGAAAAGGAATTTTCAAATTGGTTGGTTCTTGAAGTACCCATTCCTTGAAGCAGTGGGGGTATCAAACGAAAATGATATTGAAAGGGAAAAAAAGGTCAAATGTAAGATTTGTAGTTGGAAATGTGGAAGAGACAAGACGATGCAGCTAAAGCTTGACACTATAGAAAAGCATATCGACAAAGTTTATGAGAAACAAATCATAGACAAAAAGGAAAAATCAGTCATACAATGGAAATCAAAGGAAGAATTTCTTCATGTTAAGTATGTCATAGATTATGGAGAGTATAACCATAGAATGTCGAAGATTAAAAAATGTGAAGGTACACTTGAGGCTCATTTTGGAAAAGCCATGGCAGCAGCAAATCTGTCAAAAATTGTTCAGATGAGTGTTGTTTTTCATATTTTGTCCAGGGGGCATCCTATGACAGACTACCCAAAATATTTTGATTTATTATCTTATTTAAGTGTTCCCCACTTTCCCTTCTCACATTGGTCAATAAAGCTGGATGGGAATGGATGAACTATCTTCCTATAGTGGAAAAGCAAGATTTAATGGAGAAAATAAAAGAGTCAAATTTCATTGCATTATCTTTAGATGAAGTTACTGCGGTAGACAATACTTCTTGGGTTTGTATGCATTTGTATACTGTAGAACAACATGTTCGCCAAGCTCATCTTCTTTGTGTTCGTAAAATGAAGGACAATTCAACATCGCAAAATCTATTTGAACTAGTCAAGAAATATTTGAATGAAATTGTAGGTATGGATGAGTTGACAATTGCCAAAAAGTTGGTGTGTGTTGGAGTTGATGGAGCTGTAGTGATGCAAGGTCAAAGGAGCAGTCTTTGCACAAAGTTACAAAAAACTTGTGCACCATACATGCTTGGCATTCACTACATGGCCTACATAATGAATTTAGCATTCAAAATTGTAAGCAAGTTTCCTATAGTATTAAAAGTTAAAAATCTAGTTCGTGAGATCCATGCATACTTCTGCCGAAGTCCCAAATGTTTCCTTGAATTTAAACATTTTGTTGAGGGAATAACACCTAAAAAAAAGCTTCTCAAGGATGTCGATACCAGATGGATCTCGCTACATGGACCAATGCAATGAGTTCTTTCAAAATATCAATCCTTGATTAGAGTGATGTACGAGCATCGCAGCATAGTAGACAAAGCTCCTGACCTCTTACATAAGTTAAGCGATGGAGACACTCTTGACTTTAGCTAGTCTTCTCCCCATGCTAGATGAGATGAACAATCTTGTGAAGAAAGCCCAAGATAGAACTATGTATATTTATGAATATGCCAATCTACATAAACTTACATGCTTGGCCCTTGATCATCTATATCTAGATCTAACACAAGAAGGTGCAGATTATTTGATGTGGCAAAAAATTACTGATTTGAATAATCTTGATAATTATTTACAATTTAATGCAAGCGGGCACTTATTTATATGTGTACGTGGATATGAGATCTCAATGTACTGTTGTAAGATAGTCAGGCACTCTAGAAAAGAAGTACCTATTAACGAGGAAGATTTTAACGACATTGTTAAATTTGTTAGTGATAATTTGAAGGAAATTGCAAAATCTCTTTCCTCAGATATTCGTGAAAGATTTCCTCGACATAAAATACTTGAAGCCATGGGTATTGTGTATCCTCAATTTTGGGTAAAGCGAGATAACCCAAAATATTTTCATGATCAAGTAAAAATCTTGATCGAACAGTTTTCGAAAATGGTAACATATAATGAGCAGACAATAGAAGAAATTTTAAATGAAAATAAGCTTAGAAAGTAATGTGGGAGTTTTGCAACAACTATGAGGGACCAGTATAAGTCCATGGGCAAGAAGAAGGCCTTCGAACTGGGATCAATAACAAATATTTGGACAAGCTTAGGTCAGAGTGAAATATTGTGTGGTTCAATGTCAAAATATTTCAAACTTGTTGATTTATGTCAAACAATGATATTGGGGTCGGTGGAGGATGAGAGAGTTTTCAGTACATTGGGGTTTTTGAAATCAAAGTTAAGAAACAAACTAGACAAGAATTTGGAAAATTGCTTGAGGATGAAAGGATATGCATATAATGTCAAAAACAATCCTTTTGAAAGGGCACTCACAATCTGGAGGTCCACATGTGAAAGAAGAGGGATCGGGTTGTGCAACACAGGCTCTACAATTCCAAGAGTTGTTGGTCTTGGTGGTAGTACTAGTGGTAGTGGCAGTGGGACTGGGCTTGGGACAGATGACGATGATATTGAAATTGACACAAATCAGACAATGAATGTTGAATTTGAGACACAGGCCAAAGAAAGTGCAAAGAAGTCTCAGAATCAAGATGACTCTTTTACTTTATCTAAATATGAGCATCGGTTTGAGGACCCTGAATCCGTTTGGGAAATGGAAGAGAATTAGTAGGTTTTAGGTATTTTTACTACATTTCATGAATCAGTTTCCATTGTTCCAAAGTCCAAACTGTAGTTGATGATATTTTATATTTTATTCAATGAACATTGAAATTGTGAATCATTGCACTTCATGATATCTTATTTTATATTGCACTCAAGCACTACATGAATCATATTCCAAACTATAGTTGATGATTTTTTATATTGTATTCAAATAAATTGTGAATCATTGCACTTCAAGTTTAGGATATTTTATTTTATATTGCACTCCAAGTCTCCATGATATTTTATATTATATTGCACTTCATGAATCATATGCCAAATTCAAACTGTAGTCGATGATATTTTGTAAATTATATAAAATTCAATACAATCAGCCTAATAATGCTTCATCGGAAGAACCCCCATCACAATCCCGTCGATGGCCTAATGAAAATATCTCACAACCTAGTATCGGTGTAACAATACTCTATCGGGTTGACTCCTAAGGTGCTCTCCCGATATACCGATAGAGTCATCAAAAAAAGTAACCATGAATTATAATTTATGACCATGGGCATGAATTATCTTATTTTATCAATAATCACAAAAATATATCACACTTTGATTTTATGAACAATGCAAATTGTAGAAATTTGTGTGACAAGATCCATATTATAGCCTACATTCACATTGCATCCATAAATATTAAACAAATTTGAAATTTTGTAGTGACGTAGTCCTTCCCCCATTCCTAACAAAATTCAATACCATCGGCCTAACAATGCCTCATCGGTGGAACCCCCATCACAATCTCGTATGGCCCAATAAAAATAGCTCACAACCTAGTATTAGTGTAACAATACTCTATCGGGTTGACTCCTAAGGTTCTCTCCTGATATACCGATAGAGTCATCAACAAAAGTAACCATGAATTAACTTATTTTATCAATAATCACAAAAATATACCACACTTTGATTTTATGAACAATGAAAATTGTAGAAATTTGTGTGACAAGATCCATATTATAGCCTACATTCACATTGCATCCATAAATATTAAACAAAATTTGAAATTCCATAGTGACGTAGTCCTTCCCCCATTCCTAACAAAATTCAATACCATCGGCCTAACAATGCTTCATTGATGGAACCCCCATTACAATCTCATCGATGGCCCGATAAAAATAGCTCACAACCTAGTATCGGTGTAACAATACTCTATCGGGCTGACTCCTAAGGTGCTCTGTCGATATACCAATAGATTCAAGTTTTCAACAAAATTAACCATGAATTATAACCATGGCCCATAAAGTATATCGGGGGAACTATTGTGCATCAGGGAAACATTATCTAGCATCCCACTGATAGAATGAAGGATAGGTGTCCATCGGTGGAGAGGGTGGCTATCAGTGAAAGAATCATGTGACATCCCAGGGCATCAACATCTATTTTGTGGTGCATTTATGAACCAAAATTGAAGTGAATTATATCACAAGTTGATCGCATAGTTGTTAAAAAATCTTGGAAGATTTCGCTTAGGGCAGAAGCAGAAAAGAAAAAACTTGGAGTTCTCATGCAGCAAAGACCGGTGGGCTATGGAGGCTACAACGATAATCACGTAAGTACTTCACTTTCAGACCCAGTTGAGAAGATATTTTACTCAAAATCTTAAGATTTAAATAATGGGAGAGAGTACAGACAAACCCAAAGCTAAAAAATAGAAAACCAAAAAGCCTAAGAGACTCCTAAATGAAGACCGGATAGATCAATGTCCTAGGTCGGGGCCGAGACCCAAGAGGAGTGCTCAAATGAATCCTTCCATGGATCGATTATGGGACAAACAAAAGGGCTTAGGGGATATTTGGACACTGCAATGAGGGTACGACCTCCTCATGTACCATTACAGAAAACAATTTAGGTTTCAACCAATCTACAATCCATGGAGGTTGATCCTGGGAAGACTTGTGGTGCCCAATGTGTTTGTGAAAGTAGAGCTAATTAAAGCTCTTTCTATCAGATATGACCCCAAGAAAAGAACTATTCAGTCAAATGGCGGGGGTGACATGCTTTTTATTTCTAGGGATCTCATTTCTAATGTATTTCAGTTAGAGTGTTCACTGAATTTATCATTCACGATCAAAGATCTTTTGACAAAGTATTGCCACATGGATACCAGCTATAAGAGATGGAAATTACCTTTGCATAGGCCCAAGGATGAAGGAGGCCAACTCAGGAGGCTCTCTAGCAAAGAAAACCCTCCTTTCCATGAAGATTTGTACGAAGAGTATTTCTGATACACCTATTATTCAATTGGTAAGATTTTGGGAGTAGAGGTTTTTCCTCTCATGTCGATTGCCCCAATGGTCTTAGTTGTAGACATACAAAGCAAGGATGACAGGCCATTTTATTATGCTAGCTACTTGGCCAATGCCCTACATCGAGGGCTTGAAAAGATTAAAAATAATATTGATAATATTAATTTTGAACACTATTCTTTTCTTATGCATTTTCTATTGTACAAGGGACAAGTCAGAGGGGTCTGTAGTGAAGAATTAAGGATAAAAGATATAGATGAAAATGAATATTTTAAACCTGTGCAAATGTGGAATTCATTGTGGGACAATCGATTTGGTAGGTCTCATTACCTTTATTTTGAATATTTTTTTGTAAAACCATTGATGAAGTTGTTGGGGTATCCGTGCAACTCTAACCTATCCCCAAAAGTACAAATATTTCTAAGACCAAAGGAAAATGACTGAAGAAATAAAGTGAATCATAACTGGGGAGACTGGTATGCTTTCCCTAATTGTACAGTGATAAGGGTTTATGGGTTTGAAGGGGCTCCACACTTGATGCCATGAGTAGTTCCTGACTGATTTTTTTTTATATAAATTGTGAGGTAATTGGCAAAATCTGATTCCAAACACCTCAAAGGATATAGAAAACAATTAATTATGCCCAACACCTTATGTTTTGGAGACTTTACAATGGTTTCCAATGAAGAATATGGAGAAATTGATGGTAAATTAGCACAGTACAACCTACCTCTAGGTGATGTAAGGAAACAATTTGATGTAGAATGGTTTATTCACAAGGCGAGATTATCGCAGGGGCTATCAGGGTATGAACATTTGTTCTCAATCGAAGATGTCATAAGAAACCATGATGAGGCTTCCACCAAGGAAAGAATGGCCGCCTATAACAAGATTATGCTTGCAAAGGAATGGAAGAGGAAAAATGTCCCATCTTATTCAAAGGCATTTGGTGAGATATAGGATCCTTTAACAAGAATTGAGGAACTCATCACTCATGTCAATGAACTGGTAAAAGATGTTCCCCCAGTTGTTTTTGATGCACCTCATCCAACCTATTCAGGAGTACAAGCTGAAGACATAGAGCCCTTGGATTACATACCTTCACAACCTACTCCTGAGGTATGTTTTTCTATAGATACTGATATAAGTGAAGAGCAAGGTGATGAGGGTGAGAAGGTCAAACAAATCAGTGCTCCTATGATTGCACAGTACGAGCCCCCTCAAGAGAAGAATATTGTAAGATTTGAGGCATCAAATAAACTATCTGATGATGTGAGGGTCAAGGGTGGACAACAGTTTATTTCTAATTGTGATTTTGTTAAATCTTCTAAATTTAAATCATTTGCTTATGAATATAAATGTAGAAAAATGAGACAACAGATACAGGATATCACTCTTGAACATGAGGCAACCGCTCTAGAGGAATTGAAAAGGGAGGTAGAAAAGAAAATGGAGTCCATCACTCCTAAAAGAGGTAGGTAATTTCTTCAAGAAGCTGGAGTGCTACTCCTGCTAGGGTGGGATATTAGCTCTTCAAGTTTATTTGATAGCTTCAGAAAAAGAGGGGATACGACAATGAACTTAATAGAAGAAGCAAGTGACAAAATGTGTTCAGGATCTGGGTACAACCCAGATGAAGACACCTTGCTTATTTGGTCATTATATCCCCATGATAAAACACCTGCTATAATTATTAATCCAAACCAAGTGTTTGTTCATCTCTTGGTTCAATGAGTATTGGATACCAACCCTATGGAGACAGCAGAATTGAACATACATGTGGCAAAATCTACCAAAGCATGGATCAAAAAATTGATTAGGAAAAATGACAAACTGAAGAAGGAGCTAGAAAATCAGAGAGAAAAAACATCTTCCTCCTCTAGATCAGAGTTTTACTCCCCATGGCTTGAAAAATATAAGAGAGTGCTTGATGCATTGGCTAACGCAACCTACTCGAAGAATTGTCATCTGAAATCCCAAGGGAAATGCAAAGAATTGGAGAAAGAAATGAAAACCATCAAATATAACACTATATCTGAAATGATAAAATAAAGGTTGAATAAAATGATGAAATGTGCTATTGAATATTTTGAATTATTCAAACATACACGCATTGCATTGGTGGATTATGAACAATTGCAGCCTAGAATGATGGAGAAAAAAAAGGAGCTCCTAGATAAGAATGTCATGAAAGGACAAATATTGTTGACATATAACAAGTTGGTAGAATCACATAATGGATATCATAATAGGCTTAGGGAAGATTTCGACTACTTTGATTTAGTCCCACTCCCGACACTTCATTTTGGCATTGGAAATCCGCAGAATATGATGATTGGAAGCAACTTGTTGGGCTTCTAACTACTACGTTGCAAGAAATAAATGACGAGGTTATGGTTTTACAAAACACTCATAAGCAACTCAAAAAAATAATGTCTATGGAATATGATATGAAAGAGGCAATCTCTAACGTGGACACCTATGTTGAACAGGAGTACATCCATCACCTCTTTGTAGTCAATCTATTTATTAGCCAAACTATAGATGTGTTAGAATCAGATCCAACGGGACAACCATCAGATTTAGAGGAAGAATGCCAACCGATAGCATGATGAGTGCCCTATCATGCAGTAGAAGCCTTGAATAGATCTTATGTGGTTAATGGTCATGGGCTTCTGCTTGGAGATTAACAGATCAGTGCATTCACCTGTGGCATTGTTTTATTTATAATTTGAGTTATGTTTAGTTGTCAAACGCCATGACTTTTTGCAAGGGGTTTGTAGCTTGTTGCCTCTCATATATAAGAGAGATCAAGACCCCAATAGGAGATCAATGGATCATCACATCATTTTTAATTAGACTTTAGAGTAGAAAATAGTAAGAAGATAGATAATAGATTGCACCAATTCGCCCATCCATCTCATATCATAAACTATTTTTATAATTCATATCATTTGAAATCTGAAGATCAATACAATGGAGAAGGTTACACATATTTACTGATTTTCTTTCGAGTGTTCAACTTTTGTGAATTCATATGCTTATAAGTTATTAACTTATTTGGCTGTCTCCAAACTGGTTGTTTATGTTATTCAAATTGAGTGTGTGGAAGTACAATTAATTTGTCAATACATTGAATTTGAATTCATTAGGAATAGGGGTTGTGACCATGGGGTTTTAGATTTATTTATGGACATGATCATTGATCAAGTAGTAATGTGGGCCACAAAATTGATCTTGTCCCACAAATCTTTGCAATTTGTGCTAATCATAAAATCAAATGTAGTGTATTTTTGCAGTATGTGGGATGTGGGTGAGGTATAAGTTGGTGGATATTGATCAACATTTTTAGTCAAAACACAACAGAAGCTATCAGTTCAACATCCATAACTTAGAAGCTCTACCAAGAAGTAAATATAATGAGCTAACAGTTCATCACTAGTTCAAATGATAAAATAAATAATACAAAATCCAAATAATTGAACATCATCACATTACTGAAGTCTGAATTTGAGCTTTTTATTTGAATTTGACATGGAGTTCATATTGGCATTGCCAATGCAAAATCTTGCCAATGCCCAAAGATAAGTCTGAACAGAGCTAAGTTGGAACTTCGAAACTCATATTATCAAAGATTGAAAATAATAAATCAAGTCACTATATCAAATTTTCTAGCAACTTCCACTCTTCAGGTGGTGGAATTGCCATTTGCTCTAACTGATGTTGTTTGACTTGAATTTTTGTTAACATTTCATGATTGTAATTGGAAATTGAACCTGTCTTGAATTCTTCAGTCAATTCTGCATTCAAGGTTATCAGTGTTCTGATGGAATCCAAATAGTTCACATCTAGGTTCTGAGGAAACTGGTCCAAATCAATCTTCCTTGCACCTTCCGTCTTCTTTCTAAAACCATCCTTTCCAATGAATCGCTCATTTGTGTCAAAATCCTCTGGAAAACCAAGCTCTGTGAAGTTCCTTACCTTTTCATCCACCACCTTCATCTTGTCTGCAACCAAATGCAAATATTCCTTTGTTCCAGACATTCTCAAACACTTTTCAAAGATAGATGACAACTTCATTGAGGTTTCAATCCAATTAGTAATCCCTTTTGATTTCAGATCATTGTCACTGGCTTTGTAGACTATTTGTAGAACTTCATTTGCAGATTTCTCTAATTCCAGCACCTTTTTGTTGTCCACTAAATATTTGTTGAGCTTCTTATAATGTTGTCTAATAGCATCAATCAATTGAAACATGTCACACAAATGATCAAACCTCTACATTATTTCATCCCAAATCTTTTGTTTCATATGCCTTACTGTAGAAGACTTAATTTCTTCTTTTTCTTTCATCAGCTTTGTCTCCAATCTTTCATTTTTTTTCTCCGTTTCTCCAATTTTTGTTCCCATTGTGCATTTCCATTCACAATGCTTAGTCTTAATTTTTCTAAAGTGGATTTTTCCTCATCATATTTCTTGTTTCTCTCATCTAGCCTTCACTTCAGGTCATTCACTTCTCTCTTATTTGATTTATCCTCTTTTCTTGTTGATGTAGAGGCAGATTTTATTATTCTTTTTTCTAATTCATTGCTCTTGTTATCTGTTGCTTTCCTCTTTGCTTTCTCACTTGCTAGGTTTGCCTATAAATTTTTTATTTGGGTCTGCAACCTTTTCTTCTCTCTATCTTGCTTTAGCAATGATGTGTACACCAATTCATTGTTCTTCATTGATACATTAATTTTGTCAGTATTTTTCAAGCCAAAAAAATCCAATTGAAAATTGGTTACCTGGTATTCAAATCGATCCATCTGATTTTTTGGTTTGTTTTGAACTGTGGGAACAACAATTGTCTACTCCATGGTTTCTTTATTTGTGTCAAATGTGGGTAATACCATGGTTGTTGCAGTCTCTGAAGTTACTGTAGATGCACTCTCCATCAGTTGCTTCTTTTCTTTTTTATTCAAGTTTGATTTCTTTTTAAACTCTTCAATAAATCATAACCTGGGGAGGCAGGAACAACGAAATGCTTGAATGGTGAAGGAATAGGAGTACTTTTAGTTTCTAATGATGTCACACCCACACTAACTAGAATTGTGGGAGTGTCTGGAAATAACTCCTTTTTGGTACTAGTGGATCCACTAATAGTGTGACTTGGACCTGTCAAAATCCTTTGCCTCTTTTGATTGCCTTCATCACCTGGTGTTTTTGTGGTATCTTTTATTGTTTTCCTCTTAGTATTGTGTGTAATTTTTCATTGTAGCACATGTTGACCACTACTAGTACTACTACCCATACCATCACCACCAATGGAACTCCCAGTTGCACTAACCTGTCCACTAGGGGTATGTCCTAGTTGTGATTGTATCTGACCATGAGGATGAGGACTAGAAGCTTTAACAAATTGAGTTTTACTTGTATGCCCTTGGTATATTTTTGCACCTCCAAGCCCAAGGCCATATTTATCACCTGTTTTTCTATGCTCAATACCTGGTATTGTCCTTGGGCCTTGTCCTTTGGACCCCAAAGGACCACCTTCATAACCTATTTTTTCAAGTATGGCTGCTCCTAAAGTATATGTTGAAGCATATTCTTCTTTTGCGGCCTCACTTAAACCAGGTTTGTAATTGGCATGGGTTTGTTCTTCTTATTCCTTATCAATATCATCATTAGATTCATCACTTCCTTTGCTTCCATGTTCATCAGGATGCTCTATATTCCACAATTTGCTAAACTCTTTATCTTCTTCTTTAGCTCCATACTCTGCAAGAGATCTTGGATCACCTAGGTCCTTCCACATAGACCAAAAGGCAGTAATTTTTTATCGTGACCAATTTTTATCTATAACTTCCTTCTCTAGAGACCCTGGAATTTTTACTCTACTAGATGGTTTATCACTTTTTTCATAAAAATTATTGTATTTCTTGATTTTCTTTCGGTGCAATGCCATAATTTATGCTGACAATTGTTCAAAAGAAATACCATTCTAAGAAACACTTTTCTCCATTCCTATTTTGACCTCATCCCAAGAATCCTTGTTTCTCAAGTTTTCAAGCAAGGGTTTACTTTGATGTTGAATTCTATTTGCAGCATTCTTATTGGCCACAATCATTGATTTAATGATGTCACATGGATCATACTGCCAGTGATAGATAGCATCAAATGCAAACAAATTCGAAAGATTATGTGGCACACTAAATTATTTTCTCTCAAATGTGAACCCTCCACATGAAAAAGGTAAAGAAGGAAATAAGGTTTTCTTTTGCTGACTGAGAAAGTGTAGTTCATCAGCACTCTGCACCTGCCTTACATATTCCAATGCAAAAGCCCTTTATGTCACATGTATTGGAATTTTGTATGGCTATACTCCCAGTCCATAAAATCTTAGCACAGTATATTCTTCCATTAAGTACCAATCAGCCAATTGTATTTCTTTTCCTAGTTGCATGCAGTTTCTACATGACATAGGCAATCTAGGCATTGGAGTATTTGTAATTACTTGATGCAATGGAGCCTAAAAGTAGTCCACAAAATGACTGTAGTTCCTTCAAGAATCATGCATCCTTATCTCAGTGGTCCATTCATATACTAGATCCATTTTAGTTTCCTTTGCATTACTATAGGGCTGAATTTGAAGCTTGTTGGTCTAAAACATTCCTCTAAATTTGAATAGAAAAGGATAGCACAAGTAGGTTGTGAACCTAAATGTCTTCGTGGAACCTGCTTTAATCATTAAAAATTGTTTATGCATGGATTCTTCAATGTGTTGAGTATAATTATATTTGACATGTTCATCAGGATAATGGATATTATATACCATTTCAAGGAGGCTTGCACCCACTTCCAAATTGCTATCCAGACCAAGGCAAAATGCTAGCATGAAAATAGTATCTTCAACCCACGGTTTAAAAATATCCAAATTATAAGGCGGCTTATGATCACCTTTCAATTTGTTTCTATCCCTAACTATTTTATTTAAGAAATCATTTTTCAGCCTTTTTTCCATTGCTTCATAATCACTAGCAAGCTTTTCTAGGTCAATGTGGTGGTTTCCAAATTTTTTGGTTGTAAACCCCAACACTTTTCCAAGTTCTTCTACATTAATGGATAAAAATTATTCTTGATTATCTTTATTAACAATTTCTCTTTTCTTATCATCATAATTTTTGGCACAAACCATGATAAATTTTGGGCAAGGGAAAACTTCATGTAACATCATGCGCCCTAATCTAGTTACCCACGGTGCACTGATACTATCAAATTGCCATTGATTTGAAGCCTTATTCTGAGATGTAAATCTAAGTTCTGAGGTATGCCTACCATATATTTCAGGATCATAAATATCATGGTACCCATCAGTGAAACTTGGGGTTTTAAGCAATTTTGCATAAAGTATTTTTTTATTGAGCATTGCTCTAGTGGTACTGGTGGTAGACATGCTTATACAAATGTGAAGTTGTGAAATTTGAACTCCCTAATAAGTAAGACCTATTAGTCCTCCTTAATTTTAATGAATTCTTGAGTCTCTAAACCCAAAATTCAAACTTTGACAAAATAAGAATTTAAGAAATGTCAAATGATGAAATGTAGCTACGAGAATTCTTTCACTTACCCAGATTTTGAGTCCCGACTCTTGAAAATTGGAATGGCATTGTTGGAAGTGGAATTATGGAATCCAAAATAGGGTGGTGCACTACAATGAGCAATCTAATCAGTGAAGAGTTTAAAAATCACTGTACAATTTCAAAGGGAAAAGTGTTTGAAATTCTTTTTTCTCGTAATTGGAACGTTAAAGTGAATGACACGTCTTAGGAGTTAGGTCTACAAGTCTACAAGACTACAAGTTGCAAATTCTTAATCTTAACCATTGATCTTTCTAAATCTAACGGTTCTAGGGTGATTCCATAGGTTCAAGTTGGGAATCCCATCGCTCTGTGCATTTCATTACGGAATGCAACTACAACCATACATCAAATGTTCATCCAATGATTGAAACTTGAGTAATTTATGAATTATGATATTAAATTTTAAAATAAACATTAATCACTTGATAGCTTGAGTTGACACTTAGCAGTACAAAGTCCTTTAAATGTTTTGTTTCTCAAAATTGGAATATTAAATTGAATGACACGTCTTAGGTCTACAAGTTGCAAATTCTTAATCTTAATCATTGATCTTTCTAAATCTAACAGTTATAGGGTGATTCTGGAGGTTTAATTTGGGAAGCCCATCACTCTATGCATTTCATTACGGAATGCAATTGCAACCATACATCAAATTTTCATCCAACGGTTGAAACTTGAGTAATTTATGAATTATGATATTAACTTTAAAAATAAACATTAATCACTTAACAGTTCGAGTTGACACTTAGCAATACAAAGTGCTTTAAATGCTTTGTTTCTCAAAATTGGAACATTAAAGACTAAAGTGAATGACACATCTTAGGTCTACAAGTTGCAAATTCTTAATCTAAACCATTGATCTTTTTAAATCTAACGGTTATAGGGTGATTCCAAAGGTTTAAGTTGGGAAGCCCATCGCTCTATGCATTTCATTATGGAATGCAACTACAACCATACATCAAATGTTCATCCAATGGTTGAAACTTGAGTAATTTGTGATATTAACTTAAAAATATAAACATGACACATGTGTTTTAAAGTCAATAGCATAGGCATCAGCCTAACAATGCTTTATCAGTGCAACCCCCATCATAGCCTCGCCGATGGCTCCAAGGAAGACTCATAACTCATAAGGTGCGCTCCTCAATATACCAGTAGAGTCAACAAAAGTAAGAACATCGTTGTAACACATAAAAATTGGTGGAATGAATTATTGCATTCCCCTTATGGCCCGATATAACCATGAATTATCAAGTGCATATTGCATAAAGTATATTACTTAATTTCTCAAAAGAAAAAAACTGATTTGAATATATTAAATTATTAATAGACACTGAAGTTTTGAAATAAAAAAGTAACTCTTTACTCTTAAGTGTAAATGAATAACGAAGATTCAAGGAATCAAGAATAACACAACACAACCATTTATTTTATTGCAACTGAATTTCAATGTCACATTATTACATATCTTTTTATAGGCAAGTAGCACTGTAGCTCCTATTTTGTATAAATAACATATCTCAGTGTGTCACTTTAATACTTTACATAGAAAAAATTTAATTATTTATTCCAAGTTGTTGCTCGTTACAATGGATTACAAATTGATTCCAATTTCCAAGCTTTTGCTACTGAAAAATTACTACAAATGTAACTCTAAAAATAAATGCATGATTCCAAGCTTCTACTGGTGGATTTTCCTACCATGTTGGGGAAAGGGGGTTCCAATCAGTCCTAGGGAAATGGGAGCCGTGAAGATACAAAATTTACTTATCACCTTTGAGAACCAGAGCCATGTTGGGGAAATGGGAGCTATTAGAATACAAGAGGAGAAGAAAATCTGCTCCCTTCTTTTGCATGCAGCTTCCATGCACCGATATAGCACTTAACTCCATCAGAGCTCCTCAACCTAATTCAAAACTTATCTGAAAATTCAGGTTAACCAAATCAACTTCTTTCCAATTCCACCCATTATGAACTTGAAGGAAATTTTTCTTTTATTGATCAATATATAACTACATAACTGCAGGTAGGATAATTTATAGTATCCCCAATACTACATCATCTTCTTCATGAATCCTTATTAATCCTAGAAAATAAAAACCCTTATGGCACTATCTACTATTCACTGAATCACTATCCCTATTTATGGGCCACCAGTGTTGCTACTAGCCTGTATAATTAAAATGTTTAATTTGATTTATGTCTGGCTACATGCCAACTTGAACTATACCTCAAGCTGACAAGCTGTCAAAATCACTCAAATTTCAAATGATATGAAATCATTACAAATATTGTTTCATTAAAGCTATGAGTTGTCCAAGAAATTGCTTCAGATGTTCATATCACATATGGCATTAATCACCACCACTGCTTGCACTACCAGTATGACAACCACACTTTCTTCAAAAAGAATGAGAATTTCAATTAAATGAAATGTACAATTTTGAGGCATTGAAAAGACAGAATGAGTGATGAGTGATGAGCCTTGATCTTTCCACATGTCTACATCTAACGGTTATAGTGTTATTCTGAAGGTTTCAAATCACAAGTCTAGTGCTTCAGAGATTTATTTCCAGAATGTAACTACAGTCGTCCATCGAACATTTAATGAATGAACTCTATGATTTTTCGTTGGCATATCTGTTTATTTCACCACTAGATTTTTTTACTATTTTGAGATTCTTTTTAATTCGCCAATGACAATATATTTTTTTCTTTCAAAAAAGGTTTTAATTGCCAATGGAAAAACAATTCTGGTTTCAAAAACGGTTTTATTCGCCAATGAAAAATATTTTATTTGACATGAAAGTCTTCAAGAAAGTCAATACTAGGCTATGTAGTAGTTCACAATCTCAAGAGTAGCAACCTAAATATGGCAACATTGATATAAGGACAAAAAAATGCATGGTTGTGCATATATGACACTAATTTCACTTTTAGTGGACATTAAAAGCTATGATTCAAAAGTTTCCATGCTCATGAAAGATAGTTAGAATTCCATGACTGTTAGAAGGGAAATACCTCATGAAACAAAAGGACAGTTTAATGACAAAAAAATGACAATATAGGGATTGCATATTAAATCAAAGGGAAGTCCTATCTACTTGAAAGATTCTAAGAATCCTTATCAAAAGAAAAATATTGATACTCCTAGATAGTCATCTTAAAGGAGTGACTTGACAGTAAAGAACACGTGTTTAGTGCGAATCCTGTCAATAGAATGATGTAAGGAGGTACAAAGGACTATCATTAAACACAAATAAAGGGGTAGTTATTATGGTTTTGAAGTCATAAAACCATAAAGACAATCCATGATAACCCTATCAAGAGTTAACAATGGAAGCTAGCAAGTAAATCATAAAGGCATTTTCAATTCTTGCATGAGTTGCCCTTGTGAAGTTTATGATTCCCAATATGCTCATTGCATAGGAAAGCTATCAATCAATACTATTTCTATTCAAGATGAAAGGGTGCAACCTCAAGAACATCGAGGCAATATATTATAAAGTGTATGCTTCTGGATATGTTGACCTAGTTACCTTATGCTTCCATTAAAATTGAAAGAATACTATTCTCTGTATGCTTCAATATGAGTTTAAAGAGATAAAACTACCAATCAACTATAAATCCACCCAAAAAATTCTTATCTTGATTACTTAACTTGAAAAATCAATAATAATTAGGGTAAAAGGACTATTTTGGAAAGGTCACTTAAAAATAGTATAACCAAAGTAAAAAGTGTCTTAAAGAACTATTCTCTGTATGCTCAAGTATTGTTGCATGTCATAGCTTTCTTACAAACATAAAAAATAAACCATAAATGTAAAATAGAGTTGTGCTTCAACCATCCCCATAGTACCATTTATACAAATACATTTAGAGAATGAAGGAAAAAAGAATATTGCATCCTAAGATCACAGTGATAGTAAGAAATGGAAAGAAAAAATAAGAGCACAAAGTTCTCATGCCACATTAACTTTAATAAATGTCATACATGACCAGATTGGATTTAAAGAATGCTAAATATACATCTTGTTAACTATTATTCTTTCACTATAGTAACATGGATTTGCTATGTAAGGTTGTTTTTTGGTTAATCTAAGGGACTATTATTCTTTCACTAATTTTTATTAGAGTGTCTTCTACAGATCCTTATGGAATATTGCTTTAGGAGTTCCAATGAGTATTTTACTAGATTTATTTACACATTTTAATCTTCCTAGTAGTGATATGCATTTAGCCACAATAGACAAAGTTTTGACTGCACAAATAGGATTAGTTTCTATGTTGGAAAGTGACGGTCTAGATGATGAAAGGCTGACCACAATGTAAAAGAATGAGAAAAGCATCATGGCAGATTTAAAAGATTGATTTATCAAACATGACATACAATGTTAGAGGAAGGTGCCCATGTGCATCCAAATAAGAGTAGTGTTCATGAAGGAATGAAAAAGATGCATAAAGTCGTTGACTTATACCCATACTGTGCAATGGAATTGAATCATTTTGCAAACCATTTTTTTTCTTCACAAGGCCGCATTTTTCTTATGGACTAGTTGGATCGAAATCTCATTTATACTATAATCTTGCACATTTTATCATAGCAAAGGGGATTATGACACTATTGGTTGCCATTACATGGCATCATAAAAGTAAAGATGCTTATTTTAAAAAAAAATCAACTGAAAGGAAATGTGGAGGTCATGGCCTTGAAGAAAGAAATTTAGAATGCAAAGATGGAGAAGTGTAGGGAAAACTTTAAGAAACCCCCCCCTCGGTGCAGGTGTAAAATCCTTGAAAATCCGGTATACTTCCCAATGAAAATTTTTAATTTTATTGGCGATTTTTTTCATTATACGGGAAAAAAAATAATCCCAATTGGCGAATCTTTTATAATCCTTGGAAGTTCGTGGAAAATCTTGGCAAATTGCAAAAAAATTTAACTTTTATTCTTCATGATTGTGGTGTGCTTATTCTTTCCATTGTTAACAAATATTTACATTAACACTACCCTCTTAAACATTTGTAGACTGTCACTAGTCTGCCCATTGTCCTTTGTCCTCAATAGGCTTGTAGTCTATTTATTGCTTTTGACCTCGAGATCTTGCTCTTTATAATCACTATTTATGATAGTCATTTTCATGATTTTATTCATCACTTTATAAACTCCTCCATTTGCTTTGAACTCTCATTAACATACACTTCATATAACATGCCTTTTATAATACTTGACTATTTGGTAATGTCAAAATGATTGCCATTGACATATTTTTTGCTGGCCGATTATCCCACTTGCTTATTGTTGAATCATTATTTTTCTTTTATTTGCACCAAGAATGGGTAAAGAGTAGTAGTATTCTTCACCTGATCCATGCCCTTTGTATATAAAATTTAAAACAAATAGATATATTGTAGTTTTTTGATACTCTTGCCTCCTTATGTGCTTTTTCCACTTACAAACTCCCCTAAGGCTGCCATACCCTCCTACTAGACTATCTTCTTTATT
Organism: Sequoiadendron giganteum; assembly: GCA_007115665.2. Taxonomy (NCBI): domain Eukaryota; kingdom Viridiplantae; phylum Streptophyta; class Pinopsida; order Cupressales; family Cupressaceae; genus Sequoiadendron; species Sequoiadendron giganteum. Next base: position 129,437,198 of record CM021100.1, read on the forward strand.
CCAAATCTTAATCATTCTTCATAGACATGTGTGAGAATTTGATGAGGTTTTCAAAATTTTACATGGACTCTTCACTAAAACTTGTTCTACCAAACTCTTAGGAAAGCAAAGAAACCCATTGAGAACCATTTGTTGTTACTTGCCCCTTAACTATTTCACCAATAGACAGTCCCAAAGAAATGACTATTGATAAAATAAAAGCAATATCCTTATAATTGTCCTTTTGAAATATTTTTTCCTCAGCTACCATACTTGCATGGAATGTCCTCTTTGTGTATGTCATGAAATCTTGGCATTCATTGAGATTATATCTTCTTTGAGAGTCTTGTGTGTTGCTTGATATATCCATAAGGGAATCTTCATGTTCCCACACAAGAAAATGAGAAAATCACTACTCTTTAAATTTTATTATGGTATTTGCACTTTGATATGATGTAGTATAATTATGGTTTCATTTGATATGTTGTAATATTAGATATATAACAAAAAAATAAATTATTGCAAGAAATAAATAATAACTTTTCATTTTAAATGTTTTTTTTTTTGTAGAACACCAATCTTCTAGAAGATCAAGATGATCCTCATGATATAGATCTAAAATATGTTAGTTCTACTACAAATCACATGGTAGAGGATGATGATGACATAGATACAGAAGACACCGAGGTCGATGATGATGATGATGATGATGATGATGATGATGATGATGATGATGATGATGACGATGACGACGATGATGATGATGATGGTGGTGGTGGTGGTGGTGGTGGTGGTGGTGGTGGTGGTGGTGGTGATGAGGCAGTTGTTGGTAGTAGCTAGTGACATTCATGATCATATAGACTGCATCATGAATCATTGTTGATATATCATTATGGTGGTCCTCTTTTCATGGTTACTATAATATGTATCATTTTCATGGCTTGCAGTACCATATTATTAAGTTGCATTATTTTTACATGTATCATTTTGACTTATATCATTTGGACATGTATCACCTTGACTTGTATCATTTTGAGTTACATAAGTTATCATTTTTCCTTATATCATTTGTACATGTATCATTTTGACTTATGTCGATTGTTGGACATGTATCATTTTGACATGTTATTGATCTACTAGCATATTTGACTTTCACTTATTTTAGTTAATATGTTGATGATCTTATCATTATTGACTTGTCAATTTATATATATTGAAAGTGGTCGATGAATTTTGGATGGATATTTATTACGTATGATGATTTTAATTTACTGCTCAAGATGGATATTATCAAATTCAATTAAATTATAGATATTTGACTCACTTGTTTTAATTATAGATGATGATCATGTTATAAGAATTATCTTGTTATTTAATCATATGAGTTAAATAATTGAATTACTTACTCTATAATCATATGAGTTCTTTAAGAGGCATGATATATTTAACTAATTAAATTAGTAAATGGAAGAAAAAGAAGAAGCATATTTAGAAGCAAAAATGGAAGCCAAACTAGAAGCAAACTAGAAGCAATCTTGGAAGCAAAACTTGGCATTCTCTAGGAAGCAAAAATAGAAGCAATTCAGGTAGCAAACAAAGAAGTAATAAGGGAAGCAATTTTAGAAGAAACAAAAGATGCAATAATAGAAGTCATATTAGAAGCAACAAAAGATGAAAAAATAGAAGCAAAGCTAGATGCAACAAGCAACATTATATCAGAAGCAAAATTGGAAGAAAAACTGGAAGTAAAATCGGAAGAAAAATTGGAAGCAAAACTAGAAGAAAAATTGGAAGCAAAACCAGAAGCAAACCTCGAAGCAAAACTAGAAGCAAAACTAGAAGCAAAATTGGAAGCAACATAAGAAGCAAACTAGAAGCAGAAGTGAAATCCAAACTGGAAGTAACAAAATCTGATAATACATCTAGTGCTAAATTCGGCGCTAAACCCGATGCTAAATCCAGTGCTAAACCCAGTGCTAAACGTGGTGCTAAACCTGACGCTAAATCTAGTGCTAAAGTGAAAATGCAGTTTTGCACCGATTTTTGCATCGACAAAAGTGTCCAATTCATGAACTCAGATGCACTAAATTTCATTGCTATTTTAGGTGCTAATTGCCTTTTTTTTGTAGTGTTAGTGGTCTCTTTGACCTTGGCGATGCCCATCAAAGAAGTATCATCAAAAAATTGTAGGTGTGACTAAGGAGGTAAACCATTGCCCCAAACCCAACCTTGGATAAGACCTTGCACCACATTTCTCTTAATAACTCTCCCCAAACCTTCATTCAAAAGAGGATCCCCTTGTCGAATACCTTTGGAGGCCCCAAATAAGGAAGACGATTCTCCATTAATCAATACCAAAAAAGAAGTGGTCATGACACAAATCATAACCCACTCCCTAGAAAAACCAAAAGCAATAAGCACTTTACGCAAAAAGGACCACTTAACTCTATCATAAGCCTTAGCCATATCCAGCTTGATGAACATAGATTTTTCTTTAGAGGTTTCCATGGAGCAGATAGTTTTGGTGGAAATGACCACACCATTCAATATTTGTCGATCCACCACAATGCCTCCATGTTCCTCAAAAATAAGCCTGCTAATCCACCTCTTCAACCTCTCATCAATCAACTTGGAAAGAATTTTATAGACTACATTGCAAAGATAAATGGGCCAAAAAAAACTTAGCCTATCCACCCCATCACATTTAGGTATGAGAGAAATAAAATTGGAATTCATAGTCCTCAACATCTTCTTGTTCCTCTAAGATTCACAAACCACCTATAATAAATACAGATTTATGATGTCCCAAAATTCCAAAAGAATTCAATAGGAAATCTATCAAGACTAGGGGCTTTCCCTTTCTTCATCTAAAAGACAATGAACTTCAATTCCTCTAGAGAAATACAACCCAATATTTTCTCATTCATCTCCATAAAAACCAAAGAAGGGATACAGGAAAAAACATGATTTTCATCCACCAACACATCCAAAGAGTCCTCCCTAAACAAAGAGGAAAATTTTTGTGAAGCTTCTCTAGAAATATCACCCAAAGAGGATAAACTCTCACCTCTGGCATTCACAATAAAAGGGATCAAATTACCATGTTTCCTAGCCTTCACAGAGTTTAAGAAAAAGGCAGTGTTTTTGTCCCCCTCATATAACCATTCAACTTGATCCTTCTATTTCTAGTAAATCTCCTCACACAACTCACACTCCTCCAATACTTTCAAATCCCTCACCTCCTCCTTGAGAGAGTCCTCAAAAATTCCACACTCACTAATCTCATGGGTGATAGCATCCAAACCAGCCTAAGAAACAACCTTAGCATGAGATGTTATCGAAACACTACATGTTCCACCTCTTGAGCTGGTACTTCACATACTGTAGCTACTTGGCAAAATAATACATAGCAGTGCCAAAAGAAGGTCTACCCAAATGCCACCACTCAACAAAATGATCATGCAAAGAGGGATCCTACAACCACATAAGTTGAAAATTGAAAGAGGGAGATCGAGTAGCATGAGTTGATAAGCAGATAATTTAATAGACCAATGATTTGAACCCCACCAGTCTAGAATATTCGAACAAATAGACCACTATCCACCAATCCAAAAACAAGACACTAGGAACATGTCAAGCCTCTCATTAATACAATCCTCCCTAAATCTCCTATTGTTCCAAGTAAACTGACCATTACTAGACTTAATGTCAACAAGATTCAAGGCAAAAATACTATCACAAAAAAATAAAAGAAGAAGGCTCCAGCCTCAAAATTCCTCCTCTCTTTTCATCCAGATCAACAATGGAATTTAAATCACTTACAGTAATCCAAGGATAAAGAGGGGTAGAACTCCAAATAAACTGGATGTGAGACCATAGGCACTTCTTACCAGAAAAATTAGTAGGAGCATAGATATTGGAAAGAAGAATATTTTCTCGAGTTTCTAGGCTTGAAGCAACCACAAAAATAAAAGACTTACAAAAAGAGGTAAAATATTCAATGGGCAGCAACACATTGGAATTGACCACACCCCTAAAGCTTAGGCACCAAAATAAACATATTATCTACAGACAACTTAGTTTCTTGTATGAAAAGCATATCAGGAGAATGATTTCTCACCAAATCACAAACAACTTTTTGTCGAGGGCAACTATTCAAGCCCCTTACATTCCATGAGAGGATAATCATTTCTAAGAGTTGGAAAAGTGTGAATCAAGACTCTTAACATAACCTAACTCCACCAATGTCTCCCCCAGCATCTTAATTTTCTCTAATTCCTTTCTCCTAGCCTTGGAAGCTTTCTCAAGAGCCCCTTTCTTAATTTTTTTCTAGTGAATCCCCAAAGAAGGAGAAGCCTTGTTTCGTTTTTCTGAATTAGATGCAATCTTCACCAATGGAAGAGAGATCCTCCCCAATCTTTTCCATAGCTACAAGGGCCTGAAGAACCACTGAATCCACCAAACTAAGATCAGTATCCATTTCAAATGTACCAAATTCCTAGGTATTATGAGAATTATCAAAAATATTGCCCTCCTAAACCACCTCCAAGACACCTTGATCTGGATCCATCATACTCAAATTTACCTCCTATTGGATAAGTTCATCCAACACATCAAATCGATAAAAGTGTCCCCTTCCTTCCTCTCCTTAAAATTCCTCTTATTTCCATGATTCCTATTACAGGGCTTAATAGTAGTGAAACACTCTTTATCTATAACTTCACTAGGAATGGGAGCCTTGCCTTTGTCAACCTTAGGAGGATTGTGAGGATGTCGATTAGGCTAAGACTCAGAATATATGTTCCTAGGACATTTAACTACAAATGACCATATTTATGGCACAATCGACAATGGAAAGGTAGAGTCTCATAATCAAGATGTTGCATCCAAGAAGATGTACCCACATGAATTTCCAAAGAGTTTGGAAGAGGGTTACTCAAATTAATCTCAACACAAATGAGAGAAAAAATCATTACCTTTCTATCCTATGTTTTCTAAGTAGGACCCATCGACTTCCCTAGAAGTAGAGCAATCATTTGCAAGATGCCATTGTGCCAATACTTAACTAGGAACTAGGGGAGGTGCACTCACATAGGAACATAATTTGGGAGCTCCTCTGATGGGTTAAAACTAGTGTGCCAAGGCTTGATAAATAAACCAATCTAGTTGTGGAAATAAGACACACCCTCAAAAACTCTGTTGTGATCAACCATGCAGTTGAAGATGACCATAAAATAGCTATTTTCCAAAAAAATCACTTCCATTTCACCCTTTGGAGTCCAAGTTTGTTGAGCCCACGAATCCAAGAATGGGAGCGAGATACACATTCCCATGAATTTTCATATCAAGCCATGATTTGAGAAATACTCAATGTCCTCAGCGATTGATTCTAGTTGAATCACTAACATAGGACTATATTTTCTCCTTTCCAAACATTCGTTAATTTTTAGGATACGAGGGCCTCCAAATGAAGCAAACCCTCCCACCCCCAAATCATTATAGAATTGGTTATTCTTAGCAACCCTTTTTGAGGAAGATGGTGACTTCACACCCAAAGAAGCACAAAAATCTATTATAGGTATATAACCAAATGCTTCACCTGAGCCCATCACCATAAGAATCAAAACAAAAACACTCCTTATACCTACCTACAACCTTTAAACAAAGAACCAAACAAGCAAAAGAATAAAGGAAATAGAACAAAATAACCCCAAACCCCTTACACAAAAAAAGACCCACTCCCCAAGCAGATAAAACCACCCCCACACTAGGTATCACCCCTTGCAAGCAAGCATAAAGGAGCAACGGACATGCAGGCCATGGTAGCCAAAGGCCACAGACTTGCAACACTCGCACTCGCCCAACCAGCAGTTCGTCCATCCTCCATCATTATGAAAAAATTCTAGAATCAATAAGATCAATAATCAAAATCCCCTTTAAAATTTGTTTCTTATCACTATTTTTTTTGTTTTTTATTTAACTATTACTGATCAACTTTTTTTGAACCGGATTTTTCTTTTTCATTTTTTTTTTCAACTTTATTGTTATAGGTTTTCATTCTTCCTTATAAATTTTATTGCAATTTTTCCATTCAACCTTAATGTTGCAAGAAAATGGTTAAATCTTATTTGGTTCCAGATTACAAGATTGTTGTTCTATGGATTTTCACAAAGGAACAATGGTAGATTTAGAAGAGGTTGTTTAACCTGTTAATATTAATGACATTGTTAAAAAAAATCTTTTGTTCAAATCTATTGTAAACGATCTAATTGAATAATATACTTAAGAATTTATTAGTTTTCATATCAAAATTATTTTATTTTTTAATTTATTATTGTTTTAATTTTTTTACAAGGCATCCATTGGTCTTAACAAGCGTAGCCATACTCGGTCCAAGGATAGTTTAATATAAAATTCCTTTATTTTTTAAAATAAAATCAATAACAAAATTTTAAATGTATTAAGCATTGTTAAAAGTAGTTATTGGGTTTAATCGAGGTCACTACCACCCATTTGGAGGGGTGGGGACTCACAGTCGCAACCTCCCCCCGCTCTTAGGGGAGGTTGTGGCCTATGGTGGCCCAAGTTGCAAGCTGTATAATGTTTTTAAAGTTTTAAATTTAATTTTGATATCAATGAAATTTACTTTTGAATTAAGTTTACATTAATATTTTTATATTAAAATTGTATTTAAATGAAATTTTAATTATTTATTTTAATCATAGTTGATAAAAAATTTAGTATTAAGTTTTTTACCATTTTCATTTTTGCATAGATTTATACCATTTTCTTTTACACAAATTTAAAGAGTCTCTGTGGGTAAATGTATGTTAAAATTAAAATCTAACTTATAATTATGTGTTATATAGTTATATTTTTTTATTAATTATATTGCTTAGTGTGATTAATTTTATTTGTTAATCCAATCAAGAGTCTTAGGGTCTATGTTTGTATAAAAAAACATTGTTTCATACTCAAGACTAAATTTATGTTAACATTATTTCAAACCCTTTATAAATTCCTTTTTTTAAATTTTCTTATACTTCAAATAAGAGTAAATTGGTTTTCAATATAAAATAATTGCCTAGTCTAAACATTGGTTTCTTTCTGTACATATATATCTGGTGCAGGAGCACCCTAAAGTGCATCTAGGAGAGTTAACTAGAAGGTCAAGAATTGGAAATTTGTGTAGGCCACATGTAGCAAACTCCTTCCATTCTTTGAGTTTGTGCCTTAGAGGCATTTGAGAGCTTGCATTATGTTAGTGAAGGTCATGTTGACCATTTGTTAGATTGGGGTTTGGCTACAAGGATGACTTAAGACCTTTGTAGACCTTCCTAGGTGTTAGTTTCTTTAAAATTTTGCAAATAAGGCCTATTGGGAAAGCCACAAGTGGCCATGGAATAGTTAGTCTCGAGCTTAATTGATTTGGAAACCTTTATAAGGTGTGTCTTGACCTGTTGGAAGGTTGAAAGCTTTTGTAATGTTGAAAGTTCATGAATACTAGTGTGGACAGTGAGAAGAATATGTAATTTATGTGTTTGCTATGAATTTGTGTGATCAGGAGTGATCATGGCTCTTTAATTTGTTGTAGTTTCTAGTGTAGCTATGTTCTAAGCTTTGTGTGGTGGTAATTAGTTTGTGTGATCAGTTTTCAGGCGTTGTTTTTGTAGTTAATTTTTTTCTTTTAGATTGTTGTTCTGACTGGAAGACTGTAAATTATGGAGTTTTAGTTACATGCCCACTGTACTTTGTGTACGGTCCTTGGGAACTATGACTAAGCTCCATGTATGTATATAGAATAGGGTTAGGAGTCGTTAGGAGTTAAGGAATCATGGAGAAAGTCTTCTCCTAGGTGAGCTTGACAGTGCGCGGCTAGGAAAGACAGAAAGTGAAAATCACTATAAAGTGCAGGGGTGTCCATTCAAAGCAATATTCCTATTGAAGAGGGAATATGTGATGGTTATCAAGTTGTGGAAACAATGAGGAGAATCCATCAATCCATTTGGTGAGAGGAAACCTCAATAGTCTGCAAAGAAGACAGGGAAAGACCTACAAAACCTAGGTTCTTCATCATTTCCGGTTTAGAGTGTTGTACGGGCAGTGGAGACTTAGGACCCCTAAAATCTTTGAGAGGTGGATTTATACCCTAAGAAGCTCAAGGAAAGATTGGGTGGTCTATGGAGAACTTTAGAAATCTGACCAGTTTCCTCGGAGTTGGAGACCTAATAGGGGCTCTTGGGCTAGTAGCCTTTTTAACCCTAGATGAGGGTTTGGTGAAAGTGATGGACAAAGGAAGCAAGGTGGAGTTTTTAGAAGCAAGTTATGATGGTGTGAACCTGTTGGAATCATCCCCACACCCTTGCAAAGAACAAATTGAGTGTTGAGATTAGATTATCCTTTAGGGAAGATTAAGGGCTAAGGGAAGAATAGAAGCATTGCACCAAGGTTGGCTTGGTAGGTTGGAAATGAGATGGTAGTGGGGTTGGTCAGGGAACCAGGGTTACCTAAGAGAAGGTCCTAAAGGTTAAGGTGGTTAAGACACCAAGGATATCTTGCTAGCAAAGATCCAGAGCATGGAACAGTGATTGTTCCATCCAACCCTACCCTATCAATATCTAAGTTCTCTAAAACGTGTTATTTTACTATTTATTTACCATCAAAATACATGAAACACATATTCATGAATGCTCTTAAATTGTATCAACTTTCCTTGTCGCTTTCCAATTAAAGTTTATAAGAAAAAATACAAGATAATCATAAAACTTTTCTTCCCAAACAAGCATATAGTTTCATACTTTATTTCAAATGCTTCCAAATACAACATATTTATTTTCTACAAATGACCTATATGCATTTTTTCTACAAAATGTAATACAATGAAATTTTTTAAAAATCCAAACAAAATTATGTGCTTTTATTTTAAACAAATTAATCAACCCCAAGAAGTAACTCTAGTCTCCATTTGAGGGTTAGTTCAAAATAAAAAAGAAAAGAAAAACAACAAGGCAATGGGCTCTCCACCCATCCATAAGGTTGTGAGACAACCCACCCTCGAGCATGGGGAAAATTTAGCTACTTGGATAACTCTTCACAATAAAACAAGATCACTTTTACATAATAATACACACATACACATATTTGGCTCACAAATTGAACAATTATAAAACACCCAAAAGTACATTTCTAACACATTGGATTTTAAAAAAGTAATTCCACACGGGGGGAATAGGCACTCTACCTATTAAGGGGAGAATATATGTATCACATTAACCCAAATTTCAATATCCACATCAAATCTCCATACATCACAATGCACCATCAACACACCCTTTTTCCCTCCAAGCAAATTTATATATATATATATATATATATATATATATTTATATGGGATACTCATATCCCTAAATAAACATGGGTAATCATACGCTGAAAGAAATCCCCTTAGAGGGAGCCACACCCACTTGACCCCTTGCATATGGAGGACCAAAATAAGCCTCTTCGCAAGAGGGGGTCAACTCCCCTATAACACATATAAATAAAAGAAACACATAACACAATAAAGCACATACTCACAAAAACCCAAACAAATTTCCAAGAACAAATGCATTCAACAATTATATTTAATCAATAAAGGAAGGCATCCTACCTCACAAACACACTATCCCACTAATGGAAGAATCCTTGGTTAAGAAGCTTCCTCCTTCAAGCCTTCACCTTCTCCTCCTATTCTTCACCTTCTCTCTCCCTCTTTCCTCAAGAAACTTTTAAAAAATCACAAAATATCAAAGAGGCAAAACTAATCAAGCAACTCTCTCCTCTTCATGAAAGAAGAGTTTTAAAGACAAGGGAGGAGTAACTTCCTACCATGACTAATTCAACTACCCAACTACCTCACATTTTCACCAATTTTAAAAGTGAGGCATAAAGGAGGGTCTAAACACCTTTTTTAAAAGTTATAAATAACAAAATAAACTTCTAACCCATAAACCCTCCTATGCTATTTTTTCCAAACATAAAATATAACCTATACCTTCTAAAATCACTTTAAAATCACAAGGTTAAAAATTACTCAAAAAGAACAAAATAAAATTTCAAATTATCACATAAGGGTAAGTGCACAAAGATGGGGGCCAAAAAGGGGTCTTAAGTGGCCACTTATTTTTTAAATCAAGAAATATTGACGTTGGATGATAAATTAAGGATAGTTTCACTCAAAATTTTACTATGCAACAAAAACAAGGGTTGTAGTGCTCTAAATCTACTTTCTAAACTACTAATTTTATTTGAAAATGGTAGAGATTAAGGGGTTCAAAAAAGGGAGCCACACAAATTGGTCCTTTTTTCAAAAAAACATAACATAGCATCTATTGCGGCTCCCTTAAAATGTTAACTTTTTTTAAGTATTGTTAAAATCGCTTCAGTGAGAAATTAGCTAACACCATGTAGTTTATGCTCGATTTTTCTAATAACTTTTTTACTAATTTTCAAAGTGGACACATCCCAAAAAATAAAAATTTGACCATGCTACCCCTATATTTTTTGAAAAATAATTGAAAATCAATTTTTTTTTGAATATGTGTAGAATGAAGTCTAGTTTATAAAAATGTAATTTATTTTCAATCAACGGTTAAAAAATAAAGTGAAAAATACCAAACATGTGTTTTTGACAAAAAAATGAATACACCAACAAAAGAAATTAAACATAAAAGCCTTAACATTGTCAAAATGTGAAAAAATTACATCGTTAAATAGCTAAGAGAGAGCTTAACATTACCCAGGTATTTTTTTTACTTGACCTTGAAACACATGTAAACCTGATCGTTAGCATGAACACCATTATGTGAAATTTTGTGGAATATGCAAAAATACATTTTTGGGAATTGGAAAGGCAATCCAAGCCAAAGGCTTGGGGATCCCCAAAGCAGGACAAAAAAAGAGCATGTTATAACGTGTTGGAGTTATTTGAATACATTGACAAAATGTGAGCACATTATGGTCTGTATTGAAAAAACATTCTTCTCTTTTTTTCTCTTTCTTGTCCTTATTTTTTAAGGAAACTAAATACATGAAATAAAAATTTATGTATAAGTTGACATTTATATATGGAAATTTACTTTCTTATACTTTAAGTTATATTTAATGTATATAGTTTCAGGATGTTTGAGAGTGGTCTCATATCTCTAGGAGTCATAATGCAAATTCTATTTTTTGGAAGATCTTATAATTTTTCAGACTTAGTCAAATTTCAATAATCATAATGTCAAATTTTAATAAACAAGAGACCAAATTTTAATATTCATAAATTTGTATCATCTTTCTCTCTCACTCTCACCTTCTCTCTCTAATCTCTCTCTCTCTCCTTTCCTCTCTCTCTCTCACACACACACACCCCTCTATCTCCTCCCTACCTCTCCCTTCCTCCCTCCCCTATCTACTTCTCTATATCTCTCTTATCTCTCTACCTCTCCTTCCCTCTCTACTTATCTTTATCTTCCCTCTCCCTCCATCACTCTCTTTATCTCACCTATATCTCCCTCCCTATCTCTTTCCCTCTCTACTCTCTATCTCTCCTCTCTCTCCCTTTACCTACCTCTCTCTCTCTCTCCACTCTCTCTCTCTCTCTCTCTCTCTCTCTCTCACACACACACACACACCACATACAGGTGTGCGTCACGCCACGCACATGCACACCTCTATCTCACTCCCTCCCTCCCTCCTTCCATTTCTAATTCTCTCTATCTCTCCTCTCCCTCCCTCTCTCTACCTCACCCTCCCTCCCCTTATTTCTATCTCTCCTCTCAGTATCTCTCCTCCTCTATCCCTCCCTCCATCCCCCTCTTTCTCTCTCGCTCTCTCCTTCTCTCTATCTAACCACTCTCTCACACTAACTCACTCCTCTCTATCTCACCTCTCCCTCTCTCTCTCTCTCACATACACTCACCTCTATCTCCTCCCTACCTCTCACTCCCTTCCTAACCTCTCTACTTCTCTCTATCTCTCCTCTCTCTTTACCTTTCCTTTCCTCTCTATTTATCTTTATCTTCCCTCTCCCTATATGTCCCTCCATCACTCTCTCTCTATCTCACCTATGTTGGAAATGTGATCATGATGATATATGGTGTTGTAATTAATGGAAACCCATTGTATAAATGATCGTACATCAGTATGCATATAGTCCAAAGAAGACCAAGTGTTTTTGAGATGTTGGCTAAGTCCCAAACTAAAATGGTATATAACAGAGAATCAATTTTGTGCTCCACATTGCTCCGCATTGCAATTATTGTGATGTAGTTTTGAGGAGATAACGGTATAATGTTGAAGGAGTCTACATTCAAAGTTTCAAATTTGTATATCTTTCGTAGTAGAATATATTTATGACTGAGTATCAAGCTAAGAAGAGACAGAGTTATAGGTGTAGGGTTCATATTGGAATGGTTTGCATTCCATCACGGATGATCATTATCATTTTTAGATTTCATGAAGTTCTTGAAGATGTTAGATGAGTGTGCACTCTGAGTTTCAAGTGGTTTGGTGGTCCATGTGTCAAGTTGTGGATGAAAAATTCGTTCATTCAGTTTTTTGCTTCACCAATTTTGTTGTCTGGTGCTAACCTAAGGGTTTTGGGGTGATGTAGAGTAGGGAGGAAACTTGTTTTCAATCACAATTTGAACCAATTCAAACAATATTTCAAACCTTACAACCCTATCTTGACATATCTCCACCAACTCACCTAGTCTTCCTTGTAGGTATCCAAGCACTGAAACCAAAGCATATCTCCACAAATCTTGCTAAAACCCACAAAAAAATTAGGTTTTTAGAGACCCTTTATCCTCCTTCAAAACATCTCAAAAACAACATAGGTCACTTTGGACCAACACCATCAAAATAGGGCTTCTACATTATCCCTAAAGGTCAATTAGGCCACATTTACAAAGCAACCACTATCCAGGAACCTTCCCAATTTCAAAACTCTACTTAGACCTTCTCCACAAGTCACAAATAGCCCAAATCAACAATTTTCAGAATGGGAAACGCCCACTAGGCCATCAAATTATAAAACCCTCATTTTTGCTTAATTTGAAGGGGGTTTATTGAAAATCGACATCCCCAACCCAATTTCACCACAACAAAGCCTCAAAAACTTTCAATTGTGTCTACAAAAACTCAATCCATGTTCAAAATCTTATGCCCCCAAATTTCACAACATCTACCACCCTCTAACCACTTACTTTCACTCAAAATTCACAATTTTGCCAACTAGAGTGATGAGACAAAATAATGACTCATCTTTTAGCCATATAAAAATGTATATTTTGCCTATTTATGAAGTTATCAAGACTGAGCATGATGATGAAAGTAATGTATTTTTAGTTGCAGCAGTCAAAGATTTCATAATATCTTGAAAATTACGATCTAGGTTCTAGAGATTTTTTGTCAAAAATTCAAAAACAATATGGTGACAAAACCCATTAAATTGCATGAAAACTCAACTTGTGATTTGAGAGAAAAATTCACCAAAATATGTTACTCCAGAATTTGTGGAGAGGTGCTCCAGAACTTGTGGGACAACACTTGAAGTTGTTCTAGAATTTGTGGGTTGCTCCGGAACCTTTCTAGAATTGGTAAAAGCAGTAGTTATGAGCATTAAAATAGATTGGGGTGACTTGGAAAGAAGTTGAGAGCATCTAGGAGGCAGTTCCAAGAATTAAGGCAAGTTTTTGGGTTGTGCAAACAAATAGAGAATATCTAGGAGACAATTTTGGGTAGTTTGAACCATTTTGCAAGCATCTAGGAGTTGTTTTATGAGCTTTAATGATACACAATGGGAATACATGACTTTTTTAGCAATCAAATTCTTTTTTGTAGCTTGTTTAAGGGCTGCAAAAAAGGCATATTTTTTTTGGACGACCAAAGAATATTGACTCAACAAGATGAAGAAAGACCTATCTTTTTCCCTTAACACATGTTCCTATCTTCTAGCAAGTGGTTGCACAATCATAAAGCTTATCTTTCAGATTAGTTGAAGACAAGAATTCTATAAATTCATTGTAATCAATAAATCAAATGGGGGAAGAGTTTATAAAATAATATAGTTCAGTATTTTAGCAGCAATCTCTTTGTTTGTAGTTGCATTTCTTAGTAGTCATTTTATTTCTAGCTCTTTACATTTTCAGTATTCCCTTTTACAAGTTTCTTAGTATAGATTTGATTCAAGCATTTCATTTACAAGCTCTTAGATTAGATTTGATTTTAGTAATTTCTTTCATGCATTGCCTTTCAATTTTGTTTGTAGAAAAAATATGTCATGCAAATGATTTCTTCTCCCTATTGCATATAGCCATGGACACCGCCTTGGATTGACATTTATAGTTAAATGTTGAGGATTGCAGCAACACTCATCATAGGACATCCCATAAAACCCTTCAACTCACCTCCCCTGCTCACATAGACTATTTACACACTGATCCTACACATTAATGATCCATTCCACTGAGTTACAGAAAGAAACAGTGGGTGGAATGGCTTATTTAGTCATTTTTCACAATCAAACCCTTAAAATAGGGTATCCACAGGCAGTCACAAAAAATGGTGAACAAAAATCTTCAAATTTAATGAAACTTCACCAAACTTGCACCAAAAGAGATTTTATTCATTTATTCATCCAATTCAAAATATTCTACACCAATAACCTTTTGTACGGAACCGTATACAATCTAAAACAATAAATTACCAGAAAGTTTCAAGGAAAAACATTGATTTTGTATTCAATATTCAAATTATCAATGGCTAATCCTTCTTCAAATGTTCACAAGGACTTTTAAAGGCATTACAAACATGACCAAATAACTTCCAGTTGTTTTCCAATGAACTACAATAAGATGACTCTTGAATTCCATAGTTTTCCTTTTTGCAACTTTTGCAAATTTGTACACAACTTGACAACTTTTACAAAACTTGCATAATTTGACAATATAAACTCTACAACTCCTAAATACATGTGAGATGGTCTACATTGACCTTATTTGAGACAAAAATAAGACCTCACACATGTAAACCTACCAAAAGACTTGATTGACCAAAAAATTGCTTTGGTACCCCTGCACCATACACCCAACCTAGAAAAAAAATATTTCAAGTCCCATTGGAAATGCATTGCCATAGATCCCTCTTCTTTCCAATATCTCCTTGGCCTTCATGTGGTGATCTTCCCCACCAAAACTAAAACTTTGCATCATTCCTTGCACAAGTGACCTTGTTGTCATCTACATTTTTCTCCCTCTTCATACCCTACCTTGGTGGGCAATCTCTGACCTTTCCTACATTCAAAACTGATGTTGTACTTGCTCCTTGAATTGCAAACACATCCTAACCATTTTTCCTCTAACTTATCCTCTTTTCCACCTTTTCTTCATGCCTAAACTCGGTCATATACCCTTGCCAAACACCCTTATGCACTTCACTTTTTTTTTCATCTTTACTTGCAGACTCTTTGCCACAAGTTCCATTGTCCTGTCAAACTGATAAACATTTGACTTATTAGATTTAGGAATCCTTGTTCTGACAGAGATTGATTATCCCTTAACTCCTCTAGTTTTCAATGGACAAAATCCTATCCCAACCAAAATTCCATCACCCTTTCCTAACTCATTTTGAGCCTCCTTAAGGAGTTCATACTTGACCTTCTTTGTTTCAATCTTAGATACAAAACTATCAACTCTCTCCTTCAACCTTGCATCACTCTTTGAATCTTCAAACCTTGAAGTGGTTGCATACTCTTTTTTTTTGTCCTCCTCAAAATTTATATGCTCCTTCTTGCCAAACATGATGATCTTTGTTGCCTCGCCTTTTGCCTCATCATTCTCCTGCAATGGTGTTAGTGTGAAATTAATACCATCCTTTTTAATGGTGTAAGTGTTCTCTCTACCATCATAAAGTGATTTCCTATCGAATTTCCATGGCCTTCCAAGCAATAGATGTCAACAATCCATTCGTAAAATGTCACAAAGTATCTTATCCCTATATTCACAAATCTAAAACTCAACTAATGCTTGTTCATTTACCAAAATTGACCGATCATTATTCACCCAAGATGCTCTATATGGTGTTTCATGAGGAATTTTCTCTAACTTCAACTTAACCATTTCACAAGACACCATGTTATCAATAGATCTTGAATCTATCACTACCTTACACACCTTACCTTTACATTTGCAAGTTGTCTTGAACAAGAACCTTCTTTGATTCATCTCCTTTTCCTTGGATTCCTTCAAGATTTTTCTTCTCAGCATCAATGATTCTCGTATCTCTGAAGTAGCAACATGACTAGAAGAATTTGCACTTTCACATTCATCTTCTTGCACTATTTGATCCCTTCTTTCACTTATTCTCTTACCACCACTTGATGTAGAACCTTTCTTTTCAAGGCACTTGTATGATGGATTCCCAAACTCTTGAAAATTGTAGCACTTACCTACAAATGTGTTTGAACTTCTACCTCCACCAAATTTTATTCTTGAACCTCTAAAGCCACCTCTAAAATCTACAGCTTGTTCTAGTCCTTTGTGCACATCCTCTCGGCTCTCACCTGCTTGTTTTGAAGTAGGGAATTATCCTCTTCCCCTAGAGGTTTTTCCTCTACCTCTATTTTTTTTATCTTGCCTTCTTTTCATTTTTTCTTCCACTCTTATTGCCATTTGATAACACTCTTCAATTGTCCTTGGATTTGCAAAAACTAACTCATCTTGAATGTTGAATCTCAATCCACCAAGGTACCTAGAAACCTTTTCTAATTAATTTTCATCATGACCAGACCTTATTTCAACTTATTAAATTCTTCAGTATATGTTTTAACATCCATTTCTTTTTCTCTTAAACCTTGAAATTTTTTCAACATTTGAATTTCATAGTCTTTTGGCAATAACTTACCTTTCATTTTTGCTACCATTTATCCCAAGAAACAATATTTGACTTACCTTTCTTTCTTCTCTCAGATTGCTCATAATACCACCGCAAAAGTGCATGACCCATCAGCTTTGTCTTTGCAACATTCACCCTTTTCTCTTTAGGAACATCCTCACATTTAAAGTAATTGTCCAAGGTTGCAATCCAATACAAAAATTCATCATTCAGATTTCCTCCATATTTTGGCACACCAATCTTTATATTTTGTTTATCTCCTTTAACAGTCCTCAGTAGCTTTTCCATCGTTTGGTCTTCGGGATCCAATTCTTCATCCACATCTTCAAATTCTTCTTCCTCTTCTTCATCGAAATCACTCTCATCACTCACATCCACATCCCTTTTCTTCCCTGTCTCTAGACTAGAAAGTCTTTCCATAAACTCTCTTATCTCCCTAGCATTCTTATCCTTCAATTCACTCATTTCCTTAGCCATATTTTTCCCTTTTGGAGGCATTGTGACTATATTGTCTTTTCACCTTCCACTCTTCCTTCTTCAATTTGATACCAATTGATGTAGAGTAGGGAGGCAACTTGTTTTCAATTACAATTTGAACCAATTCAAAAAATCTTTCAAACCTTACAACCCTATCTTGACATATCTCCACCAACTCAACTAGTCTTCCTTGTAGGTATCCAAACACTGAAACCAGAGCATATCTCTACAAATCCTACTCAAACCCACAAAAAATTTAGGTTTTCAAATACCCTTTATCCTCCTTCAAAACATATCTCAAAAACAATATAGGTCACTTTCGACCAACACCATCAAAATAAGGTGTCTACACTGTCCCTAAAGGCCAATTAGGCCATATTTACAAAGAAGCTCCTATCCAGTCACCTTCCCAATTTCAAAACTCTAATTATACCTTCTCCATAGGTCACAAATATCCCAAATCAATAATTTTTATAATGGGAAATGCCCACTAAGCCATCAAATTATAAAACCCTCACTTTTTCTTAATTTGAAGGGGCTTTATTGAAAATCAACATCCCCAACCCAATTTCACCACAAAAAATCCTCAAACACTTTCAATTGTTTCTGCAAAAGCTCAATCCACATTCAAAAAAAATTTCCCCCAAAGTTCACAACATCTACCACCCTCTAACCACTTACTTTCACTCAAAATTTATAATTTTTCCAACTAGGGCATCCCATAAAACCCATCAACTCGCCTCCCCTACTCCCATAAACCATGTAGACACTAAGCCAGCACCTTAATGATCCATTCCAATGAGTTACAAAAAGAAACAGTGGGTGGAATGGCTTATTTAGTCATTTTTCACAATCAAACCCTTAAAATAGGGTATCCATAGGCAGTCACAAAAAATGGTGAACAAAAATCTTCAAATTTGATGAAACTTCACCAAACCTGCACCAAAAGAGAGTTTATTCATGTATTCATCCAATTCAAAATCTTCTACACCAATAACCTTCTGTATTGAAACGTACACAGTCTGAAACAGTAAATTACCAGAAATTTTCAAGGAAAAACAATGATTTTTGTATTCAATATTCAAATTCTCAATGACTAATCCTTCTTCAAATATTCACAAGGCCTTTTAAAAGGCATTAAAAACATGACCAAAAAATTCCAACGAACTACAACAAGATGACTCTTGAACTTCCACATTTTGCCTTTTTGCAACTTTTGTGATTTTTTACACAACTTGACAACTTTTATAAAACTTGCATACATACATGTGAGATGGTCTACATTAACCTTATTTGAGACAAAAATAAGATCTCACACACCTAAACCTACCAAAAGACCTGATTGACCAAAAAAATTCTTTGGTGCCCCTAAACCATGGGGTCACGCAACATTAAGTTGAGTATGAAGCAAATTCATAGGAGTGATTATAGGTCATGCCAACCTATTTTAGTGAAGAAAATTCTTTGGTTACTTCCACAAGGTATGTATGATGAATTTTTGATCTAACAAGTTATGGTGTCACACATTTCATCTAATTAGGTCGACCTAACTGATGATATGATTATGTGTAGAATATATGTATATATAGAAGGTCAATTTAGTGTGTGTAGTGTGATATGTAAGTAATGCAGAGTTTATGATGTAGATGATGATGAGAAAGAGTGTGAACTATGCAATATGATAGTGGTGAAGAATGAAGTGTGTAAAGTTAGCTTACTGAGCCTAAATAGAACTGTATCTTCAGCATATTACAAATGCATTGTTAGTAGTTCAAAAAATAGTAGTGAACCACTCTTTTCTATATATTTTGTAATTTTGGAAGAATTGATCCTCCTTGGACAGTGAGCCCTCCTATTTTTTGGATATTTATTCCTCTGAGAAGTGATTCCTTCTAGTAGTGAGCCTCTTGTAATATGTTGTAACTAGTTATGATATATTATGAGCTAATCCTCACCATGGTTTTTCCCTTCCAAGGTTTTTCCACGTAGATTTGGTGTTCTTGTGTTGTTTGTTGTGGTGCATACTTCAATTGTTTTTTTCCATTTCTATAAGTTCATTGAGATGTTTTAAATGCACTTTAAGTTAATGAATTTCAAGGAATACTAGTTCACTCCCCTCTTAGTATTTTAGGTGTACAACAATTGGTATCAAAGCAAGGTTCCTTCAATTGGCTTAACCATTGAGGTAGATCTTAGAGGTTGAACACATGGAAACTAGGAAGTATCATATCCCTATAGAAGAAATTATAATGGAATGATTTATTGAAGAAGATTGTGAAGTTGATATGGAAGGAGAACTCAAATCTTCTCTTGATGACCTAAATAAAACAAAATGTGATAATAGAGATCTGAAAGAAACTCTTAAGGAAGTAGATGAGTGCATCAAGAAGATGAGAAATCAAGTCAAGAAAGTTAAAGAGCAACTCAAGGAAAAAAATGAGCAACTTAAGCAATCAAATGAGACAATCACTAATCTGAAAGTGTAGGTTGAAGAAGGAAAAAGAGTTGAAGACTACCTAAATATCAAGTTGAAAGACAAGTCTACAGAATGCTCAAAGCTTGAAGAATAAATTGTGTCTCTAACGAATGATCTAGAGAAAAAAATGATTCAAGAGGAAAAATTCAAGAAGAGCTCCACCTTTCTTGATGATATGTTTTTTATTCAAAAATATTCAAAGGAAAAAGAAGGATTAGGTTTTGAAAAAAGAGAAAGATCAAAGGAAAATCAGACTCTAAACAATGTTGAAAAGTAGAAAAGTTAACAAAGGAAGATTGGAGATAAGAAGTGTAATATCAAACATATATAAAACCAGAAGAAAGATTTCAAGAGACCTCCTATCAGACAACCGGCTACACAAAGGTACCCATATTTTAATGGATACTATTATTATTGCAATAAATTTGGACATGGAGTTGTAGAGTGTAGAAGTAGGATGGATCAAAATTTTCAATCATTTTATGGTCAATGCTATGCATGCAATAGATTCGGTCATAAGGCTAGTGAATGTAGAAGATAGATGATGAAAGGTTATAATAATGATATAATTCCCTAATAATTCCATGGTTAGTGTTACACATGTAATGGGCTTGGACATAAGGCTTTTGAATACATATCTAAAATGGAAAGAAGTAAGTTTTCTCCATAGCAAAGTGTCACATGCTATAAATGTAATAAAATTGGACACAACTAAGTTTTGCAAAGAAAAGAATGTGAAACCTTCCCCTCCACAAAAGAAGATTGATTTGATCGAGGTAAAGAAGGAGATGAACAAGATCCGGAAGAAAAAGTAAGAAAATGATGTGAAGAATGATTATGTGCCAAATTCTAGTGCAGATGTTTCCTCCTGAAACTAGATAGAAAGAACTGGCCCAGGGGGAGTTTTAATAGAAAATTTTCTAAAACCCGTACCAAAGATGTGATGTTGATGTCCTCATCATATCGATGCATGCATAAGTTGGTTTGCTTGATCCATTTGTGAAATCTCTATTGAGAAATCTCTTAATGCAGAGATTTACATAATGTTTAGAAGTGTTTGTGATGATACAGAGAGGGCTTGACAACTTTTGACCTAACTTTTTCTACTACAATTGATGCATACTTCAGGTCATGAAAAAGTTTTTATATTTCATTTTACATATTCTAAAAGGCATTTGTGTTCAAGAATTTGACAAGGAGAGCAATGAAAATGAGAGCTATTTTGAAGTGTTGAACGAAACCCTATCAAAAAAATTCACAAGGTATTTACAATTTCCTGTGAATCTTAGCTCAAGAAAAGTTCAAAATGTTTGCTCCACAAGTTATTGATGTGCTTAAGAGGTCTAGACCTAAGTTTAATAAGCATACATACAAGTCAATGGAAATGGATAAAGAAGGGGCATTCTCTAGGGTTCCTTCAAATGTGTTACACACAGAAGATGTTTGAATCTATATTCAATCAAATTTGGATGAATATGATCACTTGAAACTAGCGGACTTTAGGGAAAAGTGTTAAATGAAGATTATTTCAAGCTAAAACCAAAGTATGCTTGTTTAATAGAGAACAAGTTGGATGTGTGGGAAGAATTTCCTAATATTTGTTATGATAATGAGTGAGTGAAGTATGTTGTGAGTAGAATTCATGACAAATTCATTTGGTTGGACATGCCACATATGATAACGAAAGGGGAAATTAGGTTTGATACCAGTTTGAGCTCCCCTGGACCAGTCCTAACAATGAAGGTGATAAAGAATGAAGTAGTGATGAATCTTATCGAATCCAAGTTTGAAAAGTGTGCCCTAATAGTCACTAGTAGAATTTAGCAAATATATGACAACATGACTAAAACATTTAGTCACAACAACTAAAAATGACTAAATTCTACTAGTTTTTTGTAGCTCAACTATAAATGAGTAAATAAATGACTAATTTGGTCATAGACTAAAAAATATTTAGTCACACAAATAAAAATGACTAAATAGTTAGTCATTTATTTAGTCATAGTCCATTTGAACAAATAAATAAAAAATCAATAGTACTATTCCTAATTTTAATTTTAATAAACATACTCTACAACTTTTGTCGAAACCTTATTTTCACGCTTGCCAAAATGGAGAATTTAAATGACATAATTTTCATTTAAATAAACATACTCTAAAACCTTCATTGAAACCTTATTTACAGGCGTAGCCCACCAAAATGGAGAAGTGAAATGACTCCTTGTAAATAATTGAAGCTAGTTGGGTTCAAGATTTTTAGTAAAGAATGACAGAGAATGGTAAGGAGATGTGTGTGATAGGAGGCATAGGATTCATTGTTGTTTATCTAATTCCTGCTCTGCTCAACAAGGGTTACATTGTTCATGCTATTGTTTGTAATACAAGTATTTAATTGACATATATTTGCATAATTTCAAATTCTTTCAAATGCTTTTGAAGTATAAATGTATCCTATATAGGGTTTAGAATGATTTATTTAAATAAATAAATAAAAAAATGATGTACTTTCCTATGATTATATAATGTGCAGAAGATAGGGTATGTATGGGATTTGCCTGGTGCAAAGCAAGGCTTAAAATAATGAAATCAGACTTGTTAGAAGAAGGCATCTTTGATGAAGCGATAAATGGAGTGGATGGGGTGTTTCATAATGCTTTCCCTATCACAATACCAAATGATGGCAACATCATGGTAGGTTGTCCTCCATTGGATTTTTTCTTTTTTTTGTTCTAGTGACATAAATTAGTTTAGTTTTATTCTCTATGAAATTTATTTCCAAGTAGGAGGCCTTCATTGATCCTAGTGTGAATGAGACTCTCAATGTCCTCAAGTCTTGTTCAAGATAAACATCTATAAAGAGATTTGTTCTTACATCCTCCTCATCTATCAGATATAACTACAATACTCAAGAGCTTTCTCTTTTAGATGAGTCCCATTGGAGCAATCCAAAATGCTCCAAATAGAATAATATATATAAATACCCTCCTTTGAATATTATATTTCATCGGTTAGAAGCATTTAGTTGCTTGTACAAGATTAATTAATAAGCATTGGTTGTTGTGAGTATAAGAGTAAACTTGATCATCTTGGAATAAACAACAAAAAGGCCCAAAATGTCTTCATAAACTTATCCATGAAAGCTTTTACTTCTGAGGATCAATTCACATCTGTATAATTCTAAATTTAGGGTATTTTTTTCCTACAACTTTGGTATGCATATGCAAAAGAAATTGCTAAGAAAGAGGCCTAGAAGTATGCAGAGGGGCAAGGCCTCAATCTGGTTGTGGTAAACCCATCATTTTTGTTGGGCCACTTCTTGCACCTGAACTACCAGCACTCTTGCCTCAGTCCTAAAAATAATGATATTAGGTTGGAAACTTGCATGTGGTGGGAAATTATTTCAACAGATATGGGAAAAACTATGTGAATTTATGAGATTTTATAAGACACTTATAGTGAAATATTATGGATAACTACTACAAGCTTTAGTTTTAGGTTAGGAAAACTTAGAAATGGGTGGGTTATTGGATTGTATCCTTGATGTTTTAATATTTTTAGTTTTCTTTCACACTTGTAACTCTAAAACCTATTTAATGCTTGTAAGAATTTATATTTTATAACCTAACAGGTTAATATTGTTATCTATAGGAATAATTTGTGTTTTTTAATTTTATTTTGATGTTGTAAAGAATATTGATTTATTTTTGCTAAAGAAACATATTCTCTCTACTAAAATGGTGCTATACATTTGTTTGTGATTGCAAAGTCAATTTTTGGTGACAAGACTATTACATTCTTATTAATGGACAAGGAAAAATACTTTTCCATGTCATGTTTGCAATAACCTTCCCCTATTGTTGACCGAGGGATTGCACTGCATAAGGTGTGTAATGTTACTCTATAGCATGGTAAATGCAACTCATTTTACATCAAAATCCTTATTTGGTGATGTGGTTGAGTTTCCACATATAGGTTATATTATTTGCTTGATTTAATTTTAGTATAATATATCTATAAACTATTTTCATCTTTGGATTGCATATAATAAATTGATTATAACTATAGTAATATAGAATAAAATGTAGAAGCTAGTGTCATAATATGCAATTTCATGTTCAAGAATTTTTTGTTCTTATATAATTGATTATTTGTTAGAAGGTCTTTGTAAAAGTATTTTCATCATCAACTTTGGAACATACATCAACATAATTATAATGATAAAGAAAACAATAAAATTTGGTGTCACACCATACATAATCTTACATTGAAGCTTTTTGTTTGAGTCACAGATGATACATTTCATAACAATGTCACTAGATGGCGATTTTTATCTAAAATTTATGGGAAATGAGGTATGTATTGAGACCTTTTCCTACATCTTTACTATAGTCTTAGATAAAAGAAACGCATTCTATTATTTATACATATCCTTTCTGCAATACATATTAAGAGTTAGCTAGCAGCCTTGGCCAAGTGCAACATGTTCCTCCTACCTCTTGCAAGCTCCTATCATTTTATGTAAAATTAATTCTCATAAAGTCTACTGCTTGGATATTAATAATCTAGATTGAGAATGTGACAAACAACTATAAAAATCTTAAATAATGTATAAATCTTGCAATAAAACTTTCAAATTTTTATGAAGCTTATAATTGCAAGCAGCAATTTTCCAAGATAATGATATGTTGGAGGTGGTTAAATCAGCGATGAAATTTGAAAGGCTTGTCAAAGTTAATTTTGATGACACAATTTCATACCCTTCTCTATGGAATTAATAAAATAACTTTTTTTTCCTATTGACGTTTGTAAATAAAAGTTACATTGTAAACAACATAGGATGAAAATTTCACACAAATAATATCCTATAAGAATAGATGAAAATTTTACAGTATAGAATATGATGCCACTGGTGATAAAAAACTTTCCAAACATGGAGATTGGAATACCATAATACATGATGTTAGGCTGGAAACTTGCATGTGGTGGGAAATTATTTCAATCCTTTTATGACTTATTTATTTTCTAGCATCATCCATGGCATGTATTAACCTTTGTAATTATTTTCTTTGTATTAGGGACATGATTTAATCCGCACATATTGGAATACATACATATGCCATAGGTTGCATTTTTGAATCTAGAACAATATATAAGGTAAATGAAAAAACAATCTCCAATAATAAATAAGGTAAATGGAAAACAATCTCCTTGTGGAATTTGATGTCTCTCTTGGTAGTGACCTAATAAATTATCTTTACCTTTACCTATATTGAGGAGGAGATTTACCTAGGCAGAAGGATATAACATAAATGAAACTTTGGTAGTGATCTAGTGAAAATTATAAAAGTTACACAAGTCTATATATGTATATAAGCCTTACTTAAAATTTTCTAATAATCTTGGTTTTTGGTAGGAGGATAGAATGGTGCTTGCTAGGAAGGGTTCTCTCAAATAGTATATGTTTATTCTTGCTTCAGTCTTGATTTTGTTTACAATGCTCATATAAGAATCACTATATCTCATTGGTGCATTACAGACTCTTCATGGATATGAAATTGATGTAATAGTTGAAGAAGTTGAAATTAAGGTAATGCTCTAATATGGATACAATATTTTCAAAGATTTTAGTTCCATATTCTCTGATTTGTATCAAGCTTCATTCAAGTAATCAACATCAATAGTGGTTAAGTAGCTGATAAGAATGTATTATTTTCTCTCTCACATACTATTCTCAACCTTTATGATGGTCATAAGACTGCCCTTTCTATCCCTTTAACTGTCATTACTTGAATGTCATTTATAGTCTGAAAACAACCCTTTTCTCTTGCTCATTTTTGAAGTGACTATTCTCTTATTATTGTCATTTATTTAGCTTTGCAATGTGGTCTATCTTGTTTGTGTCATTTCTCAATCAAAGGGCTTATAATTATCCTTCATTTTGAATCCACATGGGCTCCATTTTTTTGTTGAAGGGACTACTCCATCATAAGGTGTCCTCATTTGAACTGGTTTCTTATCATTTTCATGGTCAATGATTGTCCTTTATGACAGTCATAAAGGATGTTGACAAGCTTCATTTATAGTCATAAGACTGTTGATAGTGCTCTTGAAATATTTTCCTTGTATTCAATTTGATGACTATCCTTTATCAAATTTTGTCTTTCATTGATCCTTTACACCACAATCCTATTTGAAATGCCACTATAATTGCCCCTTATAAACCTTGCATTACTTATCTTTTGAACCTTCATTTGCATGATCTTTGATTACCATAGCATTGCATTTGGTAAGGGTTATCTTTTATTTGATGCTATCAATACCACTCACTCTATCCACTATAAAGAGCACTCTCTTTATCCACTATCAAAAGCAGTTTTCCACTTGTCCATTGTGTCCTATTTTTCTTACATAAGAAATTTATTCAATTCCAAAATCAGGGATCATATGCAATGTATTATTTTGAGATGAGGTATTTGTAGTTCTAGAAGCAGGGTATGTTTGTGAAGTTTCTACACCATGAATACTAGCATCATCTCTAGTCATTTTTCTATACTTCTCATTTATTTTTCCAAGGGCAATGGGAATTCACCTTTTTTGTTGCAGAAAATTCCTCATGGGTAGTGGCACTGGAATTAATCTTCTAAATTAAAGAACTTATATGGCTTTGAATAATTTTTCTTTCGTAAACTAAATGTCATCGCCACAGTTACATCACTAGCTTGTAATGACCAAGTCCTTGAATATGATTTCCTTTGATTGTGACTTTTCTATTCTTTATGGGACTTCCATTTATGAAATTTATAGTCACATTCATACATTCCTTGATTGTCAAGGACTCATCTATAGCCCAAAACATAGACGTAAATTTCTTAATCACAATCTATGGATAGTGCTCTTTGTCTTTAACTTGTACCTCTAATCAAAAGTCTATCCTTTATTGTAAAGATTGTCTATTAGTCATATTTCATAGGCAATTAAACCCTTGAATATCACTATTTTTCCTCTTTGAAACTATCCATTCAAGTCTTTTCCCTTTATTTATATGACATGATTTTCCTAGGCTTTATAGGTGATTGTCCTCTTCATAGACATGTCATAGCCTCTTTACCTTGTTCACATTTTTTATGACTGTCCCCATACTTGTTTTAGGTTTGAAACTGCCCCTTTGATCATGAAACTATCCTATCTTTAATGAAATTTGTGGTTTTCCCTTGCTCATATTTTTCATTGTCTAGGGTTTGTCCTTTCGTTGACTTCATGTTGTCTTTATTTTTTGTCATTTTGAAGACTTTTAGGACAATAAATCGAGACAAATATCACAGGAAAAAAAGAAGAGGCCAAATGAACTCCTTGTAAGAGTGAAGAGTCTTGGACAATGTCATAGGCATCTTATCCATATCCATATTGAAACTATAAATTTTTTAAATTGAACTGATACTGTAAAGTGAAGGAAATATGCAAAAGAGTGATGGAAATAGTTATTAGAAACCATAGCTACCTACCATCCCCTTCTCCAATCGATTATCTCTTACAACTTGAAAGCTCCATTGATCAAGGCAAAGAAAATGTTGCAAGACTAAAGCTTGAAAGGAGTCCATGGAATCATTTTCTTTGAAGGAGAATCTGTAAAAGTAGTAAGAAGTACCAAGATTTTTAGAAAAATGGTATATGAAACTATATATTTCTCCATTATCCCATTGTATCTAAGTAAGATCGTCAATTTTAAATTCATAAACTTCACAAAACCAAATTAAATCTACATGGTGTCTATTACTTTTCCAAAATGGAATTCCTACAACAAAAGGAAAATTAGGTTCTTTTTGAAGAGATAAGATGCCATTTCCAATTCCTCAATAAATGGTTGGCCTTAACCCCAATATATGAGTGAAGTTGAATTCAGATGGTGCTTCCAAATACAACTTAGTTCAAGCTAGAATCTGAGCCATAATTTGAGACCACAATAATGAGCCTCTTTTATGATTCTACCTTAAATGCAAGTCCACACCTCCAAGAGGGCACATGCATGTGTTTATCCAAGTCTACTTCAACAAGGCATCATCTATTTTTGGCCAAACACTGATCCTCTTTACATAGATATTACTCTCAACAAAACTTTGCCATTGATTCCAATGCTAAGTGATCCATGAATCCAATTTTTTCTAACAATGAGAGATTTTCCTTATGGGTAACTCTTTTTCAAGAAAAATAAAATATTTATTCAATGGGATTATACTCCACAAACACAAGATATTCATGATTTTTATTGTTCATATTTCCTATTTTTTTGTTCTTAAATTATTTTAGTGTTCTTCCTTCAAATTGATAAGATTATATATAATGTTTATTTCTACATGCAAATTAAACAAATACCTTGGCTGATACTTTGTAGGTATGAAGTACTTACTAAAAATTTGATGGACCCTTCCCATATTCCATGTGCACATTGATGAGTCTAGTTTATGGCTTAAATATTGATAGGATTGTTGTCTATTTCCTACAATTACATATGACTTTGATTCTTGAAAGATGATCTTTCATAATATTTCTTTGAAACCATAAACCTTGGATATGGATTTATTTTCATAAGCTTTCAAATGATATCGATATGTTATATGGATTGCTTGTGTTAACTTTGCATGTGATTAATGAATATCGCTTTAGGATGATTATGGATATGCAGTTGTTGTACATGCTAACATTGTCATGCAGATGATTTGAGACCTGCGATTCAGGAATACCCCGCCAGCTGGACGTGTGCTATATCGGTTAACAAGGTGGTCATTGAAGACTCTTGGTGGCTAGAGATTCCTCATGCATCGAATTGTAACCACCTCATTGTGATCTTAAATTTTGTTGAGCATGCGTTGGAATTACTATTGTGCCAGATTCAGGTTAAGGAAATCATGCCTGACAGGTTTTGTGCATGCATAGTCGCCCCTCCTCTTTTCTGGAATTTCCCTAATGTGGTGTCCTTTGCATTTGTTGGAGTTGACCACCTTGCTAGGTGGTTGAATAAATATGGGCTCTAATGTTCTTTTTGGCTCTCAGTTAGAAGATTGCTTAATTGATGTAGTCACACCCTTGATTTTTTTAGCAATACAGTTATAATGATTGTACTCATGTTTCTCTTTTGAATAAAATGAAGTTATAAGTTCATGCATTTGAGTCTATCTTAGTTTTAGGAAATAATTATCCAAGGGGGCCCACTTGGTGAGTATTCCATCCCGTACCTTAGTTTATTTTAGTTGTTATTTTCTATTAAGTAATTAATTGAGAAATATGGCACTAATTGTTCCTGCAGCCAAAGCAGATAGAGTAGTTTCCTGTTTGTTCGTCCAGATATTTATTTGTCATGCATTTCATTTTCATCTAGTTTTTGGGTGATGTTTAGCATTTATTTTATTTCCTTCCAAGCAATTTACTTTCAGCATTTTGTTTTTCTTAGCTATAGGATAGATATGAATACTTTGGATTCCTAGTGCACATACAGTGCTGACCCATTTCAAGTTTGCGTCCCTAGGTTGACAATTTAAATGCACCTTCATGATGATTGAAATGGTCATTCAGGTTAGATGTCCAATCCCTGAATCACAGCTATAAGGGGCTTAGTTTTTAAAATCATTATAGGAGGCCAACACACATCATGGGCTTCTCACTCAGACATTTAGACCCATTGGTTTCAACAACAATGTAAGTTCTTAGATTACCTTGTGTAAGTTTGTTTCACATTCTTTAAAATCAGAATTTTTTAAAATAGAAACCTTAGGAAGAGTTGTTGAAAATGGTAAAATCTAGTAACATTTTGAATGTGATATTGTCTTGGATTGACTTCTATGTCATTCTAGATCCCTTTTCTACCTTTAGTGTATGCCTATCAATGCTATCTTTGCATTGTATATCTTCACAAGGTCATTGTATTTATTACCTTGATGAACTGTTACCAATCCCTTGCTTTTAATACTGAGTGTAGGAATCTCATGAGTTCCTTTAAATGAATATCATCAAGCCCTCCTTTAACATATGCATACCTGACATTGAAGATACAAGGTTATGCTAGACCCTTTACAATGACTGCATTGACCTTATACTATTTTAGCAAGCGTTCTTTTGCCAGGTGCTCCTAATGAGCATGTAGATCTTACACATTCCTATAAGGTGCATGGGATTCCCTTATCATACAGACTTCATAATGTTTGTGCAAGGCTTGGTGAAGATATCCCAACAAGTGGGTTTATGCACACTATCTTCACAACCTTTATGAGATCATGTTGACTGTCCAATACTCAATTCTCAGTGTCTTCTCACATCTTCCAACTTTGTGATAGTCCATTTTTTTTTCAACTTTCTAGTGGAGGTCTCTATTAAGAATGAGACAATCATATTATCATGGAAACCTCATAGTTAAAAATGGATAGAGAGATGTAAAGGTGGGTTTGGACTGTCACCTTTCCTTAGACCTATGTATTCTTGAACTAACAGTCTTGGGTCATTGTCTCTCTTGTGCAACGTATCTCAGTATCTTCTTCATTTTTCCCTATATGAATTTGATGTAGTTTAAAATCCCTCTATATTCTTTTTTTAATACTCTCAGAGATTTCTTATGAATGAAAATATTCTTTAATTCAAACCTTTGTGTGACAGTGTAAAAATTTTCTTGATAGTGTAGACTTTCTACAAGACATTCTAAAGCTCAAACATGATACCCTAGAGTGTTGGTTTCAAGGCTCTGTATAATTTTTCATGATGGACCTTTGTTTCCTGTTATCATTGTATCTTTTTTACCTAACCAAAAACTATGTCTAAAGAGATCCTTTATTAGGTTTTTATATGTGATTTTTGTTCTTTGTCATGTATATCTCCAAATATGAGGTTTTCAAAAAAGCTTAACCATGCTTAAATCTACTTTCAAGATCAGGCAACACCTTTATTCACTTTGTCCACCCTCAGTCTTCTTGAACATCTTCATTCTCTATCTTCTTGACCTCATATCTGCAAGCCCATCTAGAAACTCTGCTTCTTTGCAATGTATCTTAGTCTTTATTCCTTTGTAGTTGTATCCTACACATTGTCATGCAACCATGGAAACCTCTCTTTGAATTGAATATGTTTTGTAAACCTTGGTCTCCCCAAACTATGGATAGTTGGAGTGAATTATCGTGAGAGTTCCTTGATAGAGATCAAGACTATCACTACATTCTACAGGCCTATTTGACAGTCTACAAGACCATACAAATTTTGAAGATCTTTGGAGGTTTAAAGAATGCATAAATAGGCTTGATGAGAGTCTAGAGAAGTGTGACAAACCTAAAAGTAAAAATGGTAAAGATTTAGACCTCAAGATTAAGACAAAGAAAGATCACAATGAAATTGCATTTTCTTGAGATTTTCTAGAGCATTTTCAAAAAATATAATTTGTGTGTATCCTACAATCATTGCAGTCCATGAGATCATTTTTTTTTTAGACATTCTATCAAAAAATTCATGTGCCTTGTCCATGGTTCCACATTTTGCATACATGTCCACCGAGGCAGTTGCAACTACAATAAATGACAAAATTCCTCTATCCTTCATGCTTTGATGGATGTCCATACCCTATTCCAAATCACCCATTTTGGCGCAAGAAGGGAGGATGCTGACAAAGGTTGAGGAGTCTAGATTTACACCTAATAATTGAATTTTCTTGAATTTTTTTAATTTATTCTCAAAAAATTCAATTTGTGCATATCCTGCAATCATTGTAGTCTATGAGACCACATTTATTTGAGGCATTTTATCAAACAATTCACAGGATTTGTCTATGTTCCACATTTTTCATACATGTCTACTAGAGCAGTTGCCACTATAACATATTGCAAGCCTATTTTTTAGATTTCTTCATTTAGCATCACCAATTATCTCCTCAAGAACATTGTCCCTATTTAAAATGATGGAAACAATTTGCATCTATCACAACAATTTCTATTTTAAAAATACATTTTGTACATATCCTGCAATCATTGCATTCCAAGGGATGAAATTTATTTGAGCCACTTCATCAAATAGTTCACGTGCCTTATCTATACTTCCATATTTTTCATACATGTCTACCAGAGCATTTCCAACTATAATATCTGACAAAACTCCCCCTTCCATTATGTTATGATGGATGTCCATACCCTATTCCAAAGCTCCCATTTTGGCATAGGCAAGGAGGATACTGGAAAAGGTTATCAAATTTGGCTTTACACCTGCTAATTGTATTTTCTTGAAAGTTTCTAAAGCATTTTCAAAAAATCCATTTTGTGCATATCCTGCAATCATTGCATTCCATGAGATGACATCTCTTTGAGGTATTTTTCCAAACAGTTCACATTCCTTGTCAATGCTTCCACATTTTACATACATGTCTACTAGGGAAGTTGCAACTACAACATCTAACAAAATTCCTCTATCCATACATTTCAACCTCAAAATTTTCAAGCACAACATTTATCATCACATCCAAAATTAAAATCACACCATCCTCGTGCACACACAAAATTTCCTTCACGGGGATGCGAGGAGAGCCCGCCATCCTGCACCCTTATGCCCTGTCTCCTTGTGGGATTGTGGGGAGCCTAGATTGAAATCACACAAAACTTCCTTCATGGGAGATAAGTAGGTGAGGTAGCAATCACACCAAATGAAATACCCAACATATTTCTTCCCTGAATTTCTACCACCCTGCCACTCTACAATGGTGACTAGAGAGGTTGGCAGGTGTGTGGGATGGATGTCCATACCCTGTTCCAAAGCTCCCATTTTGGCATAGGCAAGGAGGATGCTAGAAAAGGTTGTCTAATTTGGCTTTACACCTAATAATTTTATTTTCTTGAAATTTTCTAAAGCCTTTTCAAAAAAAAACATTTTGTGCATATCCCACAATCATTGCATTAAACCATGAGACCACATTTCATTGAGGAATTTTGTCAAACAGTTCTCATGCTTTTTCTATCTTTCCAAAAATTTCATACATGTCTACTATGGAAATTGACACTACAACATCTGAAAAATCTATCCTTTCTTCTTTGATGGATTTCTATAACCTATTGCTAAGCTCCCATTTTGTCATAGGCTAGGAGGATGTTGGCAAAGGTTGTAGAATTTGGCTTTAGAATTGCTAATTTCATTTTCTTGAAAGTTTTGAAAGACCTTTCAACAAATCCATTTTGTGAATATCTTATTAAGATATGAGAGAACTTTTGTGAGATTTATTTAGTATATCTTTTTTTATGATCTTGTCTATCAAGTCCAACAATTGTTAGTTTTTTTTATAATGTTTTATAGATTTTTCATTATGGTCTAACTAGGAAAACTTTAAAAAAATCATTGATCGAGTACTTAAAACTATATTTTTTCTTTGCAGGTCCTCTCTTTGTTGTTTGCAATAATCCTTCATATCATGGTTTCACCCACAAGGAATGATTATGACAGTGATATGACTATAAAATAATAAGAGGACCTTCTCAAAAGATGGTGATAGTCATTTGAGGCTGAGCAGAACTTAAAGACCCATGGATGATAGGGTTACACTGAGAGCCATAAGTAGAAGACACTGGGATGTTTAAAACAATATAGTGAGAACAGTGTGAAGAGATTGGATAGTTTCAATCTAACCTGGAAATACAAAGTGATTGTCCTAATCAAATGGCATCATGGCAATGATAGTGTTTCCAAAATAATTATGACCATGGTAGAATCACTCCTCAAACTTGATTGAATATGTTTGCAAATGAGGATGTATGATAGTGAAGATTGAAAGGATAGCCTATAAAAGAGCTTTCATCTATGCATGAAGAAAACCTACAAGTGATTGTCAATGGGCATAGATTCATGCAAAAGACAATGATCATGAAAACATTAAAAGATAATCTTGAGTCAATGAGAAGAACTATGCAAAGGTTACAATCTTGTCAATGTCTCAAGAGGCATTAAAAGGGGTGAGGAGACAACCTTCTAGTATGCATTTGACAATGCCAAATCTCATGGTATTCAAGAGTCTTCATGTTAGATGCATGAACACATAGGATAGTACCATAGAGTTAGTAAGTGAGCAGCAACAAGGTTGAGGGTTATCATGAGCTATCTTCCAAGACATATATATTTTGAAGCAGTAGTATCATAATGGGATGTTGATTTCTATATTAGAGATAAGGATAGTTTATTGCTACATGTAACAATTCACAGTGGAGACTTATGAGCTAGAGAAATTTGGGTGCATGAGACAAGATCTCGACAGATATGACAATGTGATCTTGAACTAGGACAATGAGTTTCATGGGATAGTCATGGATTTGTGAAGAATACATCTATGAATGTATTTGTGCTTCTATGTTGTGATACTCAGAAAAATAGTTTCTTTCTCATTCTTTGAGCTATGATTTGTAACCATGAAATTTTTTTAGCAAAGAGAAAGCACTATAACATATTTTTAGATCTATATGTTGTTTGTAAGCATTTTTTATCAATAAAACAAGCTATTTTTACCTTCTCAAAGTTGTTTCATTGTGCAAGCTTCAAAACATACTACTAAATATACTAATGACTAAATGCAAGCTTCAAAATGACTAAATATACTACTAATTGATGTCAATTCATAATTAAATTGACTAAATATACTACCAATTGACATAAATAAGTGAACAGTGAATAAATATGACTAAATATATGACCAGTGTTAAATCAGTGAATAAAAATGACTAAATATACTACCAAATTGATCAAAATGATGATTAAAATTAATGACTAAATACATTACCAATGGACAAAAATTAGTGAATAAAAATGACTAAATAAGTGAACAGTTAACAACAATCAATGACTAAATAAGTGACCAGTTAACAACAATCAATGACTAAATATATCAGTGCATAAAAAATGACTAAATAAGTGACCATATCACAACAATGAATGACTAAATCAGTGACTAAATATACTACCAAATCAATCAATCAAAACAACCAATAAATGACTAAAAATGGTGTATTCATCAATCTGGTCATGTTATGTATGACTGGCAATAAACTACTAATGGTCGTGTGACCAAGTTTAGTCACTTATAAGCAGTTTTTACTAGTTTTTTCTTTTGTTTATTGTTGTTTATGTACTAGTGAGTGAAAGAAATTGAAGATCCAATAGTCAAATATTTTGTAATGGTGATTGGTTACAAAATATTTTACCAAAATAGAGAGAATTATGTCACTACCACTGCAATACACATGGCTTATCAGATGGTGAAAGAAGGCAAAGATTTTGATCTTTGTAAGCTCATGAGATTACAATTGTTGGAAAACATAAAATACAAAGGAGTCAAAATACACTTTCTGATATGGTACTCTTATCATTTTCTTAATGTTTTACTTTCTCAATGAGTTGCCTGGAGTGAAGAATATTGTGCGGCTAGATAATATTCATGTAGCTATTCAAATTAGAGATCATTTGAGGATATTTCCTAGTAAAGAGTCTTTTGATTCAATGTTATGTGGATTATTTAAACCTTTTCAAACTCAAATGCAAGAGAGAGAAAATATTCCAAGTAAATTTGTGGATAAATATAAGAATGAGTTAAAATTTATGGTTAGCAAAGATTACTGCTACATGGAAGCAGTTGAACCCAAAAAAATTTGGGTTCTAGAGCTGCCTTATGAGGTAGATGAGTCTGAATGCATTGGTCTTGTAGAGATTGTATTGAGAAAATCTAAAGATCCAACAATTGAAAGGTTTGCTACTTATAAAGATAAATCAAGTAAAGTGAACTTGGAAAAGAAGGACATTGAAGAAAAAGTTGAAAAGAAGAAGGTTGATTTAGAAAGCGAGTTTGGTACCTCTAAGGACCCTATGGAGAAATCCAAAGGTACATATGCTCCTCTGCATACTCCAAAAAAATCAAGAAGATTAGGTAGGACATCAGTCTCCACACCACCTACTATTACAAAGCCTTCTGGAACAAAGTCTACAAATGGTTCTAAGAAGAAATATGCATCCAACTAACCTGAGCAACAAAAGGCTCCAAAGAGAAGAAAGAAAGAAAAAGAAACAAGAGTTAGGTATTGAGAAGAAGAAGAGGAAGAGGAATAAAATTAGTTGGTCCAAAAAATGAAATCAAAAGTATCTCAGGAAGAGATTGGTACAAAAAAAGGAAAGAAGAAAGATGAGATCCCTCCAGTTTGAGAGCATAGTCCTATGATTTTTTATGCAATATTCAATGCTATTGCAAAGTTTTGGATTCTGAAGGACATTGCTGAAATGTATCTGGAAGACAATAATGAGGATAAGATAACAATTGAAGAGGCCATTGTCAAATACATGGTGACTTTTAATGTTGTCCTAGGTGAGATAGAGGATCAATTTTCAGATGATCTTAAAGGTGTATTCAGTGCAGGAGACAAGAGGAAATTGTAGAAAATGAAAAGATGAAAAAATATTCCTTGGAGAAGATTGGTTCCTCTTTATCTCATGAGGAAAGAGCTAAGTTTTCTTAGTTATGTGCACAAAAATTTAGAACACAACAAAGATTAAATATTCTTATGAACAAATACAAGGATGACATAGAGAAACTAAAGAAAGAAACATTACAAAAAGTTGAAAAATATTATTAAAGAATTGGGAGTTTCTTTGCGTGATGAAGATCAAATACAACAAGATACATCCCTCCTAGAAAGCAATGAGACAGTCACAAAGAAACATGTGCATAATCATATGCAAGAATAAATGTTAACATATAGCACTCCTCTAGATGTGGAGATAACTAGTGAGAAAAACAAAGAAGTTGAGCAAGGATTCTCAGAGAATACTGAAGCTCAAAAGGAACAAACTGTGCCTCCTCTCGATGTTGATAATATTGTAGAATAGTTTTCTAGTAGTGGAGAGAAGGAGAAGAGTGATACATAAGAAGAAGAAATCTCTAAAATAGGTTGTGAATCCTATGGACCCTCTAGAGATTCATTGAAATATCTTTTGGACATACAATTACAGTTCCAACCAGTGGTGTCTATACAACTACTAAAAATCCCCATGCAACAAGGTCAAGTGGACTTGGATAAGATTTACCCTCTAAATAATTTTCATCTTGGTGATGTATTGCATGCCTCCATGAGAAAGGAGATACTTCAAACTCACCAGAAGAGCACATAGTTGATTAAGAGGTCAAGGTGTTGCAAGGACTTCTTGGAGTGTCCATTGATACTTATTTGTCAAGTATTCAACAGTTGAAGTTTTTTTTGGACTCTTTTAAGGAGTAATCTATAGTATTGGAAGAGAAGATGAGAAGGAAGTATCAAGGAATTTGAATGATAAGAGGCTAGCCAATGCCTCAAATAAATGTGCTACTTCTCATGCCAAGTTGCAAGGAAACTTGAAGGAAGTTCAAAAGTGTTTGGAGGAAGCCAACCAATTTTTTCAATTCTATTTGAAGTGGTCATTATCTACAAAGAGCATCAAGGATTATATGGACTCAATTGAGTCTCAAATTTCTCAGGAATCAAGTTCTTATGATCTAGTGAATGATGGGGATGGAGCAACAAGAGTGGTAATTGAAAATATACATGGTCAATTCTTTTTACTATAGGAGAAAATAAAATAAAATCATAATGTAGTATAGTTAGCTCTAAGATTCAGTAAGTGTAAGGCTTACATATTTAACTGAAGCTTTGGCCAATGTGAAGAAGGTTGTGCAAAAGACAACAATTCCTAGTTCTTTGAAAGAAGAAGAAGACCTTCATGTACAGTTTGAGAACCAGAGCTACATGATTTCCTTCACCAAGAAGGATTGGGAGGCACACCTTGAAAAATTAAAAGCATCATATCAAGGTATATTACCCTCATCCAATTAAGGTGTACACTTTTGAATTATATAGTCAAATTTTGATCTCAATATACATATATGGAGTTAGTAGATTGTGTTGTAGTACATTTTTTTCTTTTTGGTGATGGATAACATAGATAGAGGGAGTTATTCTCATGTAAATATAACAAAAATGGGGAATGAAGCAAATAAGTGAAGTAGATTTACTACAGGCTTTTCCCTTGATGTCAAAGAGGGAATGAAACAAAGAAGTGTGTTGCAATCAATTACAAAGGGGGAGATATTTGGAAACATGAGCATGAGGATATATTGTGTTGTCATTGATCGAAACCCATTGTAGAATTGATGGTACATCAATATGTATATAGTCTAGAGAAGACCATGTATTTTTGGGAAGTTGGCTAAACCTTAGACTCAAAAGTATGAAATAGAGAATCAATTTTATGGTCCACATTATCCCAAATTGAAATATCTTGTCATGATTTTTTGAGTAGATAATGGTATGTGTTGAAGGAGTCTACATTTAAATTTTTAGGGTTGTATGTCTTTTGCAATAGAAGATATTGATGATAGAGTATCGGGTTAAGAAAAGACATAGTTATAGGTGCATGGTATGGGTAGCATATTTATGATCATAGTAGAATATATTATGTAACCTAGAGACATAGTTACAAGTGCATAATATGGGTAGCATATTGATGATCATTATGATTTGCATATTTTAGGAAGTGCTTGAAGATATTAGACGATTGTGCACTCTAAGTTTTACATGGTTTGGTGGTTTGCATGTCAAGTTGTGGATGTTCATTTGGTTCATTCAGTTGTTGCTTCACTAGTTTTGTTGTGTGGTGTCGCCCTAAGGGTTTTGGGGTCATGTAGTATAAATTTGAGTATGAAGTGGATTCATAGGAGTGATTATAGGTCATTTTGACCTATTTTTGTGAAGAACATTCTTTGATTACTTTCGCAAGGTATGTATGATGGAGTTTTGAGCCAACAACTTATGGTGTCACAAGTTTCATCTAATTAGGTAGACCTAATTGATGATATGATTGTGTGCATAATATATGTATATGTATAAAAGGTAAATTCAATGTGTTTAGTGTGATATGTAAATAATATATATTTTATGATGTAGATGATGATGAACAAGAGTGTGAAGTGTGAAATTTGATAGTGGTGAAGAATGAAGTGTGCAAAGTTAGTTTATTGAGCCTAACTAGAACTGTATCTTCAACATATTGTAGATGCATTGTCAGCAGTTCAAAATTTGGCAGTGAACCACTCTTTTCTATATCTTTTGTAATTCTAGAAGAAGTGATCTTCCTTGGGTAGTGAGCCCTTTATTTTATATAAAGTGAGTCCTCTGGATAGTGAGCCTCATGTAATACATTGTAACCGGTTATGATATATTGTGAGCTAATCCTCACTGTGGCTTTTACCTTCCATGGTTTTTCCACATAAATTTGTTGTTCTTGTGTTGTTTTTTGTGGTGCATGCTTCAATTGTTTATTCCCATTTTTGCAAGTTCATCGAGATGTTTTGAATTCATTTTTAAGTCAATTAATTTTAGGGAATACTAATTCACCCCGTTCTCAGTATTCTAGGTGTTCAACAAGTCTCCCTCTTTACTCTCTATCACTCCTATTTGTGCCTCTACCTACCTCTCTCTCTCTCACACTCACTCCCTATCTATTCCCCTCCTTCTCTCTCACTCTCTCCTCTCTATCTCACCTCCCTCCCTCTCTACTTACCTCTCCCTCCTTCACTCTCTTTGTGTGTCTTTATATTTCTTTATCTACCTCACCTATGTCTCCCTCTCTACTCTCTATCTATCACTTTCTCTCCCCCCTCTTTCTCTCTCACTCTCTCCTTTCTATCTCACCATTCTCTCTCTCTATCCCTCTCTCTTTCCCTCTCTTCTCTCACCTTCCCCCTTGTTTTCTCCCACTCTATCCTTCCCTCTCTACTCTCTATCTCTCATATCCCTCTCTCTCTCCCTTCCTCCCTCCCCCATATTTTTGTCTCCCCCTATGATGGTTGAGGGTATAGGGTTTAAGGTATAGGTTTGAGGTAATAAGGTTAAGTGTATAGGGTATACGGATTAGGGTTTAAGATATTAGGTATAAGGTCGAGGGTATAGGGTATACGGATGAGGATTGAGGGTGTAGGTTTTATGGTTTAAGGTATAGGGTTAAGTGTGCAAGGTATAAGGATTAGGGTTTAGGAATTTGGGTATAGGTTTGAGGGTATTGGGTATAAGGTTGAATGTAGGGTTTGAGGTTTAAGTATAAGGTTTAGGGTTGAGGTTTGATGGATAATTTTTAGGGTTTAGGGTATAAGGTTGAAATTATAGGGTATAGGTATTAGGATTTAGGAAATTTGGTATAGGGTACAAGGTTGAATTTAGGGTTTAGGTTTTAAGTATAGGGTTGAACTTTTAGGGTTAAGGGTATAATGTATAGGGATGAGGGTTGAGGGTGTATGGTTTAGGGTATAGGGTTGAGGGTTGAGGGTTTAGGGTTTAAGTATAAGGTTGAGGGTTGAGGGTTTATGGCTGAGGGTATAAGGATTGGGGTTTAGGATATTGGGTATAGGGTTTAGTGTATAGGCTTGGA
Organism: Sequoiadendron giganteum; assembly: GCA_007115665.2. Classification (NCBI taxonomy): domain Eukaryota; kingdom Viridiplantae; phylum Streptophyta; class Pinopsida; order Cupressales; family Cupressaceae; genus Sequoiadendron; species Sequoiadendron giganteum. The sequence goes on from CM021100.1 coordinate 129,477,489, forward strand.
GGTATAAGGTATAGGGTTAAGGGTTAAGAGTGTAGGTTTTAGTGTTTAAGTATAGGTTTGAAGGATAATTCTTAGGGTTTAGGGTATAAGGTTGAGGGTATAGAGTATAGGGATGAGGTTTGAGGGTATAGGGTAACTGTAAGGTTGGGAGATTGAGAGAGAGGGAGAGAGAGGGAGGGAGGGAGGGAGGGAGGGAGATGGAGAGAGAGAGAGAGAGAGGGAGAGAGAATTATATAAGGAGAAGGGAGGGAGAGGGAGAGAGAGAGGGAGAGGGAGAGGGAGGGGAGGGGGAGAGAGAGAGAGAGAGCCTAGAGATCTGAAACCACTCTCAAATATCCTAAAACTATATACATGAAATATAACTTAAATAACATTTATTTCATGTATATAGTTTCATTGAAACATAAGGACAAGAAAGAGAAAAAAAGAGAAGGAAATTTTTTAATACAGTCCATAATGTGAGCATGTTATAACATGCACACTTTATAATGCACTCATATTTTTGTTATTTTGAGACCAAAAAGTGAAGTGGCCACTTTTTGGCCCCCCATCTTTTTGCACTTACCCATAACACCAAAAATCACATTTTTGACATCATGGATAATTTACTTTAGGACTCCATGTGAGCCTAGGTCCAACATCACATTGGAAGAGATAAAGTGGCTAAATGACCCCATCAACTATTGACACTATAATCCACCTGTACACTCAACAAAAAGTGTTAGTAGAATATACAGAGTATATAGCCAAAATAATTCCATCATAACAAATAACATATTATCACAAGTCCATTAGCAACCATAGAATAACATATACAATACATCATTCATAAATAATCAAAATGATCTCATCATAGGATGTCATATAAAATCAAATAATCAATAATCAATATAAAATCCATAAGTATATCAAATACTATCCACAATAAACATGCATCATCAAATCAATCACCTCAAAAACCCCTAAAATTTGATCTATCCAATAACCCATCATAACTGAGCATCTCAATCAACACCTATTTACATAATCGATAAAAAGTAACTCGTCTAGTTATCACAGAGATAAAAAGTAACTCGTCTAGTCATCATTCATAAATAATCAAAATGATCTCATTATAGGATGTCATATAAAATCAAATAATCAATAATCAATATAAAATCCATAAGTATATCAAATACTATCCACAATAAACATGCATCATCAAATCAATCACCTCAAAAACCCCTAAAATTTGATCTATCCAGTAACCCATCATAACTGAGCATCTCAATCAACACCTATTTACATAATCGATAAAAAGTAACTCGTCTAGTTATCATAACCAATAACAATCAAGCATATGAACATCACTAATGTATATTAACAACCATCACTTATAAACGCAAGAATAATATCCAAACATAGAAGCACATAAATCATTGAACAGGAACCATCAAGGACACACACAAACCCAATAGGATTATGAAAAGATGGGGTCTCACATTCTCCCCCCAAGGATTGGACTTCCTCCTAGAATTCATTAAGGATTTAGGAGAATTTCCAATCATACGATACACATTTGCAGAGATGTTATTTCAATTATGAAAAATTTCTAGGTATGTTAACAACAAATATTTTACAAAGTATCCTAAAATATTAGAGTAATCTCTATAATTAACTATCAACACAACCCAAATGATTGTATATCCATATTACACTAAAACAATGTTACACATATAGATATCAGACCCACATTACTTCATATTTCATTTATGGGATTATTAAAGACTATGCTACACATAGATATGACAGATTCACTTCAATAATCACAATTAAATTGACATTCTACAACTACATTCTTATCAACATGACACTAACATACCACAAGTCTCATGGAATGGGATTTATGAGGATGAACGATACCAATTGCCATTGAATAGTCATATGCCTTATCAATGCGATCAGAAACACCATGTAGTTGTGAAATAATTATGCCATCACTAAGTAACCATAGAATCAAGGAAAGATAGTCTCGAGGACCTCTGTTATGGAATCCTCCATTCATTCTTTAATAACTTCACTTTGTTTCAGTAAGGGCTAGCCTCCACAAGAAATCACCAAAAAAGTTATGAACATCCCATACTGGCCCCATTTATAGCCCTTTCCTCACATTATAAATTCCCTAGCACATTTGCACCCCCATACGACCTACGAGGGCTCCCTCTTGGATTTGGTATTTTACATCTTTCACATTACACCACATATTCTAGTAATACAAAATCGTTAAGAAAGCCTCAAAATTTAAGAAGGTAAAACCAAAATTCCAAAATTACAAAAAAAATCTCATGAAAGAGAAGTAAAGAAGGAACAAAGTAATGACTAAGAATACATCTTAATTCAAATTAAAAAAAAAAATCCAATTAAGTCCTCGAGGAAAAAAGGACCATAAAAGAAAATTAACACAAATTAAATAGATCAAATATACAACACTACTGGCATCAATTTGAAAAATACATAAAAAAATAATCATCATTTAAGAAACACACATTCTCAAAATAAATTGCACATTACATCCACTATGTGACTTCTCTAAGCCACTCAAGGGGTGAAGGGGAATGGTTGTCTCAAATCACAAATATCCACACAATACCCAAGCATATTCCACACAACCCCGGGCATGCCAATCCATTTATCCATCAATCATATATGTTTGAATTATATTGCATAGATGTTATTTGTATATTGAATCTCACTCAATTATTTTCCAACACATAACTCTACCACAATCACTATTGAATTTGACACACAAATAATACAACTAAAGTAACCCATGATGTGACACTATCATGAACTTTACATTTTATTTCTTATATTCTTTATTGTAAATGTTGGATAATATAGTCAGAACAACTCTCATTCTTCCCACTCTTTCCAATGTTACTCATGACCCATGTATACCGAACTTTGAACCTTATGCAAATAATAAAACAATAAGGATACCTCAAACCCATGTATTGCATTCAATACCCATTCTTCTGAATATCCAATCTCTATAGCCCAAGTAGAAACTTGCCAAATGTTTGTCACACAAGATCCATCCTCAACCCATGGGATACAAAACTCAAGGAAAAAGGTCTAGATTTATTTTCTATCACTAGTACTAATCAAGGAACAACCATAACTTACAAGATAACTTCATCTATACAAAACTGATAAACATGTAACTCCTATAATTCCTATTTTACTTGTTTTTCCTATATTACACTTATTGAAATTATCATTACTATTTTGCAAGGAAACACAAGAATGTAGTTATTCATATCCTAATCTAAGTTTTGTATATTTCCTAACACTATTGAATTTTCATAGTTCTATTGGTATCTCTAAGTTTATCTTAATTATTATATTATTTCACACTACATCTAGCAACCCAAAGATTCAAATTCAAAAAAAAATTATTTACTTTACTTTCAACATGCTACAATCAACAAGTAAATAAGATTAAAGAGTTTAATCCATAATTGGAGTTACCTTTGGCTAGTGAAAATCTTTAGGTTACTAAATGTATTCAAGTTTTCAATCAAACATTATAATATGAGCAAACAATCAAGCATAAGGGACATGCATGATTCAATTTATAACTAAAATATTTCATCTTTTGAAAATCAATAACTTACTAAGTAGTAATTGAATTCAATATGACGATGATCCAAAGGATACTATTCGAAACCACTTAGGAGATTCAATAATCTTAGTGGATTTACATAACTACAGATTTATCATTTTTCTGAATTTCAATCCTAAAATTAATTTGACTAAACTATAATTGAAATTTATTTTTCGTTCTCATTCTTGCTATAATTATTTCATTTACCTTAATGAGGATTATTTTTCGTAATTTTTTTGCAACCATCCTACTAAAAATTCCTACTACCTCATTTTGAATTCTTTCACTTAACTACTAATTTTTTCTTTGGATGCTAATTAACATGCCCCAAAGTAATACCTCTTAGCCACAAAGAACTTCTCTAAATGGTCACCTAAGTTGAAACTTTCATGAGACCTAATTTTCACATTGGAAAGGAGGAATATATTTTTTTGTGATAAAGGATAAGATAAACCAAATAAAAATATTTTGAAAAAAAATAGGACCAAATTGAGTTTACACGTAAAGCTATTATTTCTTATCGTACAAATCGAGTACAAACAATTCTTCTTCCTTTACTTATAACTTATCAATTTTCTTAACTAGTATCACTTATAATCAAGGATATATCTTTCTATATCTATGATCCATTAAGATTTCTCACAAAAGAGACATTAGAAGTAAATATTAAGGGTGAACATACATAACAAAGTGGCTCATCAAATAAATTTATGGGTGCAAAATACCTTTTAAGTATATCTTTTCATATTTATCAATTTTATTTATTGCCTTATTCTTAACTATTCCAAAAAAGACTTAAAAATACACAACACATTAATCAATAAGGACCTAAAAAAAATTAATCACTTAACACAACCCAAAGTTCCTAGTGTTGGACCTCTACTCTGATACCAAATATCATGCCCTAAAATTTACTCAACCTAAACCATACACAACTACCAAATTATTTTAACTTTCTATTGCTACTAAGGTGAGTTTAAGCTTCATAGATCAACTTGAAAATAATGAAATCACATTTACGATGTCATTTGTATCACTTTATCTTTCAAGAGGAGGAATTTCTAGTTACAATCTACTCCCAGTGACTCTAGTTGAGACGTTCCAACTACTTCTAAGAAGTTTGAGATAAAACGAGTGGGTTTAAATCCCCTAAGTTAACAAGTTTAATAAGAGAACTATACTAACAATTGTTCTTCTAACTTATGGCTTATTTAAAAAAGAAGAAATGTTACTAATAAATTCAAATGGAATAAATTCTATTCTAGAGGGAAAACAACTTTTAAGAAAATAATTTAATGGTTCTTCTTAGCTATTTAATTTTCAATCTTTAATATCCAAGTAGGGTGAACATGATTTTCTCAAATCTATTTTGCCTATACATTTATGTAGTGCAATTTTACTTTACTTTAGTAGATTGACATAGTAGTTAGAATTCTATCCTCTAAGGGATCATATTTAATTTCATTTGTTAACTCGTACTTGATTTTCTTCATAAGTTTAAGGTTGGATTTTCACATTATGCTAGAGCGACAATTACACATTTTTTTTTCTTTCTAAATCTAAGTTTTTTTTCTAATTTTGTGCATGAATATCAAGTTTCCTAATCCAAATTATTTGCTACATCGGTTTGAAGGGAATTTTTAAATATTTACAATTAGCAAACTTTAAATCATCTTTAAATATTTAGGAATTAACAAAATTTTATAATCATTAAATAATATTGTCGAGTATCAAACTCTATTTATTTACATGTATATATATAACTTTTAGTTTTCTCTTTTATTTTATTTTTTGTATCACGTACCCGAATTTGGTCTTACATTTTATTGATAAGTATTTTCTTAAGTATTTCATTTTTAGTTGTATCATGCTTAACTTTTTCCAAATTAAATATATAATTTTATATGTATATAACTTGTATTTATTAATACTTTCCATTACGTAGTACTATTGCAATGAGTTTTGTTAGTACTTTGTGTAACTGGTTATTAATAAATTATTTTTCAATGAATTACATATCAGTATTTTAAATTTTATTAGGAAGATTTTATTTTTTTAAAGCCAACATGAAAGTTTTTAATTTCATAAATTTTCAAAAATGTTTTTCGTCAATGTGATTGGCTTAAAAACTTTGAGTGTTATGGGTGGATTTTTTGGGAATCTTAAGCATGACCCATTTTCTCACAGTTTTTGGGGCATTGTTTTTTTGGGTACATAAATAGGGTTTCAATTGATTTCAAAACGCTTTTGAGTAGATCTATGAACTAGTGAGACCACATTCAGGAGGCCTCATCCTTGATATACACCTAGTTAAGTAGATATCCCCATTTCAGAGGCACTTTGTCCCTTTGTGGTTGATCTGAGAAACATATGGTATTTTCTCGAGGAGGATTTCCTCCTCTTAAACTTTGTCCATTCCATCTCATCGTGAGGATAGGTCAACATGTTTTGGTCTAATTATGCAAGGGGAACCTTCCCTGTCATCCCTTCAGATTTTGTGCGAGCAGACTGAACTATACCCCTAGTATGAGGACTAGCAAGTTTTGGTGAGCCTATAGATGATGTGGAGTGGTCTGAGACTAAAGATGTATCACTTCCCATGAAACCAATATGACTTACATCCATAGAGTTCTTTAAGTGTATACTAGGAGGGTTTGGCGAACATGCCCTAGGAGGAGAGGGATTCGAATTGTCCTTCAGAGAGGCTTGAGATTGTTTTGTTTCTTTGAGAGAAGTGGGAGGGACAATATAGTGTTGAGATTCTGCACCCACCCACCAAGATGGTTTACTTGGGGCCAAGTTCCCATTTTCATGCTACTTATGACTGTAGATGCATAAAAATGTCCTCATAATCATTTTTATCCATCATCTCCATATTTATAAAACTATTCAAATATTATAAGCATTTATAGGCATTTAATCATAATCATTTATCATTTAGGCATTAATCACTAAAATATCATTTGCATTCACATTAATCATCATCCATTTATATAGTTCTTAAAATCATTTAAACATTTATCCATTTCATTTAGATGATCCATTTACATATTTCACTAATCCTTATCATTTCATTAATCATCTATCACTTAAATTCGTTGCATAATCATATCTCCATAAATTCATTTAAATATTGCATATTTCATTTAAATATATTTGCATTAATCATTAAAATCCATTTGCATAAATTTCATAAATCATTTCCATGAAATTAGCTCAAAATTGCACATTTTGAGCTTCCAAACAAGAATCATGGCATGAATCACTCCATTCATTTCTCATTTCTCATTTTTCACATTATGCATTCATCTATATAAACCCCCTCTTCTCACCAAAAAAGGGACTTTTCAATCATTCGAATCCATTCATCATAGCCTCTTGCAGCATTTGTGCTTGTGCAAAATCTGAGAGCACCAAAATGCTTGAAAACAAGATCTTGATGATAGGATGACAATGGAGTTTGATTTCTTTTGAATGCTCATGTTGTTTTAGTTTGCATAATTAGTTAAATTTTACATGTGTTTTCATTTAGAGATGCTTCATTGATGTTATGTTGAGAAGTTGATTTGGATTCACAATTCAAATTATTCAGCTTTCAATTTTTCAGCATAAACAATGACATTGAGAAGTACCATGTTCTATTGAAAAACATCTCTAACATCTGAAAGAAATCTTCTCGTAATCAATAGGCTTCCTCTTGCATCTGCTACCCATCTTCAACAAGATCTCAGTAGGAAGGCCTTTAACTAAATCCATTTCTACATCGATTTAGGCACATGTGGAGTTGTGATAGCTGATATTCTCCTCATCAGAGCAACGATACCTTCCCCAGGCATTGCCTATGGCCCTCAAAAAATCAAGTTCCCAAAATTGAATGGGAAGGTAAGGTAGCCTAATCCACAGAGCTGCAGTAGTGAAAACCTCCATTTGCAGATCAAACTCTGGGAACCAGGGCTTCATGCACATTACATCTCTTTGGAAGAACCAAGGACCACACTCCAGAACCAGCTCCTTATCATTTTTCCTGTCAAATTCTAAAATTAAAAAACATCTTGCACAGGGGTAGATGCTTATTTCCCTGCCCATGTACTCTTGCCAATTCATCATGACCCAGGCATGTAGATCACATAACTTAAGCTATAGCTTTGTGAATTGACATATTAAAGTGTGATCTAAGAGAAAATATTCTTGATCATATGCCAGATTATCCAGGAATACTTCAAGGGTGGATGGAGTCGAACTAATTTGAAAATGAGAGTTGTTCTTTGTAGCACCACCCAACCTAGGGTTTTTAGAGTCATAGACCAAATGAGAGACATCCAATGCACTGTCATTCCCAACCGAGGGAGAGATCAATGAACTTGAGGGAGCCTTGAAACCCCCGAAGCTAGAAGTATCCCCAAACTGAACTACATCTCTGAAAGAGCCCCTTGAGGCGTGATTGTGTTCTTATCTTGGTCTCCTTGGAGACAAGAAAACCCTCCTCTGCACACTCATAGCCTCTATGCCAATATCTGTCACCGCATCCTCCATGTGTCCATTGTCATGCGACCCCTGATCTTTGGGATGCCGAGCTAATGAGTTCTAAACAACGTTGCAGGAGATCCCTGTGAGCAAGCGAGTGGAGTGAACATGGGAGTCACACAAGGCAAGGGAGTCATGTGGAGCCATCCAATGAATATAAAAAATGTAAAAAATAATATGTAATACATATATTTTTGGGACATGTTTTGATGATATTTTTTTATCATGATTTTTATTACCTAAACTAAATCAAATTTGTTGGAGATGAGGAAGAAAACATTGTAGGGAGGTTGCAAAAACTAACACAATTATTATTATCCCTATGGCGTGTTCAAGTTTTATCAAAATTTCAAAAATCCTTCGACAAAACCCTTCAAAACCTAACGAAAGTGTACAAAGAAGCTTTGATGGCTTCGTTCTATTATTTATTACGATGGCACGTAAATCCTTGAGGTCTTTATTCACACAAGGTTCTACATGGCTTCTTAAAATATGTGTGCCAATTTTTTTTTGTGCAACCAAGGGTTAGTGGTGTGATAATCTCACATAAGCACGTAGTCAAGGATAATTCATAGAAGAAATAAAAATTACATGTTTCGTGATGAATTTAAAAGTATTCATTTGGGTATTGTTCTTTTCTTCTCCAAAGCCATCCAAAACCTCTCTGGGAATTTGCTATGTATATAGAGAGGGAAAGAAGTTACCTATATTAGTGGACTAGAGAAGGAATGGTGTCGTAATAGAGGTTAATGACCAATCCTCTTGTGGTAAATAGGGGTTAATATTTTTGAATATTTCTTTTCCAAATTTGTATATTTTTTCAAAGGGTTTTCTTGATGTTTTTTAATATCTTTTATAGGAAGCTATAAGGATTTCTACACAATTGTAGCAATTGAAGGAGTTAATCATATTGTGTCCAAAAATTTAATATCTTTATCAAAACAAGAGCTAGTAGAATTTGATACTTTGGCCAACCAGGGATGGAATGGTGGATTAATGGAAACTGAATTTCATATCTAGTGTGGAGAATGGTGGTATTCATAGTGAGGACATGGAAGATTGTTGGGAAAATCATGAAATTTTAATAACTCTATTTTATTCGCCTATCTTTTCAATCTTCTATATAGTGCAACCATCAACAGTATTATTGTTTTCTACATGCAACTAGAGTGTAACTATTTCCTAGACGTTAAGAGGTATTTATGATAGTTTTTTGTGTTTATATTCTTTCTTATACCTAAGTTTTTGTTTTTCTTCCTTTCTATCATTGTTTGCATTACCTTGTTTATAATTGTACTCTGTAGTTTATATATTTCTTATATTTGGCATATATTATTTAATTATAGGAAAATTTTAGTGATTAATTTTGATTTGATGTAGAAACAAAGTTGTTATACTTTCAATCTGATTGTCATGAATATTGTGAATTTTGATGAAATCTCAACAACAAAAAAATTTCCTTTTGTTGATGCAGTCAACAATTGAGAAACCAAAGAGGTTTGTCAATTGTTGCAGCCTTCCTTTACAAAATCAACACTTGAGATAATTTTAAATAAAAAATCCAGCATAAAATATTTTATTACATTCATAGAAATACTAGAAGTCTACAAACTCAGAAAAAATCAACATTACAATCAATATTGGAAGCTCCATATGCAACTACAATCAACTACATAAAGATTCAAAGCCAAAATGCAAAACACCTACAGGCAGGTTTTGGAAATAGACCAAAAATTGGCTACAACTCCACAAACCCATCACTTTCTTCTTATCACTGCTCCTTCATTCCTCTAAATCTTCTAAAACAATTTATGGGTTTTGTGCATCTACTTTCCAGTTTTCTGGAACATTTTAAACTATTCCATTTTGTTACCATATGAGAAATTTATGCCCTTTTTTCTAAGACCAGTCCTCTTAGTTACGACTTTTGGCCATCTTCCTCTACCATACTAGTCAACTTTCCTCCTCCCTATTCTAAGCATGGGAATCATGCATTCAGCCCCTTAATTTTTTTCCTTGGAAAATTTCAAATATTTTCTTGAATTGGCATCCACTATCTCATTCCTACACCTCCACTCCCAAATGCCAAGCTTCACTGGCAATCATTTATTCCAATTCTTTATTTTTGTTCATGGGAGTTAGAAAGCAATAAAAATATTATTTTTCCAACCTTGACATGGGACTTTGTTTCCCAGATGCAATTTGAATTCACACCAAATGTATAAACATTACATTTAAATTTCATTTCAAATAAAAGTGTATGGAAGGGGTCCCATCCTAAGTTGTTGAAGGAAAAATAAGAAACAATTCATGCCTACAAGACCATCCAAAGAAAACACACCAAAATATGCAAATTAAATAAAACTTTACTTTTGGTTGTGCAGGATAGCCCGTGCACCCAGATGCTCCTACATCATTTGTTGAGTTTAACTACTTTCTCCTATCTATGTGTACTTTTCTCTTTATGATACTGGAGTGAGGAAAGACTAAGTTAAGACACATTGTAGCTTGAGAAGAAAGTTGTTGGAGCTAAAACCCCATTGTTGTTACACAAATCTAGAAAGAATGAGTTTTTTTATCATGTCTATCATGACATAAGTTTCACTCAAAGCCTTAACGAATGGTTTCAATAGAAAATGCTACATTTCTTGGAATGAACTCACATCTACCTAAATTTGTAGGTGTTTGAATCATAAGTGGTGCTAATTAAAATTGTAATTTGCAAATGTTGCATCAATAAGAACTGATTGTAGGTTTTGAGCTCATCAAGCTTAATGAAACCTAAAAATTAGAAGAAATATGAGTGAACCAACAACTTAAGCTACTATAATTCACTCACTCCCAACAACAAGAATAAAGATTAGTCACAAAGAATTTTTTTGGAGGATGAGTATCACTTCTCAATTTAGAAGTTTATTCTTACTACCATATTTTTGAACATTCAAAGAAGACTATATTTTTCAACTGAATATCCTTAGATGTCAAATTAAACAAAATGAAACTCATGTACAAAAGGAGAAATTTGAGAGAGTGCTAATCTCTAAGACCTTGAAGAATGGCAATGCTAAACATGGTTGTCATACAACAAAATAATATGAGCATCTAGTTCATGAACACTCAATTTCTTTTGAAGAGTAATTTTATAATAAGCATACTAAATCACACTCATATTTAAGAGTTTTAAACCAGTAAGCATAGTTACCAATTTCACAAAATTAAAATTTGTTGAAGAGGTTAATCAAAATTGGTAATTTTGAATTTTAAAAAAACTTCAGTATAATTTTTAAAGGAATTGAAAAGTTCATATTTGATTTAAAATTTCTTATCTAAAAATCATAATAAGTTTACTCTAATGTGGGTTTGAAAGAGAAATAATATAAATTTTACCAATTAAATGGATCATAATTGGCCACAAATACATTATACTTCTAGTTTATTAAGACGAAACATTTTTTAACTAAATTTTATACATGAATTTATAATTTTTTAATGTAGAGAGGAAAACAAGTTCACAAATTCCTCTCCAAAACACTCACAACACAGCTTAAATAGAAAATAAAATATTGCAATAAACTTCAGAAACTTGTTTGTAGATAGAACCAATGAAATGATTTGTTCATCAAATCTGATTACAATGAAGTTTCAATCTCTAATGGATTGAGAAAAAACAAATTATCTCCCTACAAGAATCACATATGAAACTAGAAAATAATCTCAAACAAGCTATGCTCAGACATATGGGCTTTTACAAATAGAACCATCTCGTAGCTCTTCTAAACCACCTACAAAACTTGCAACTTCAAACCAGTCATTCTAGAATCTTCATGGACTATTGTTTATCAGTCCAAACCTATAAATAACATCCCCAAACATGCCTCCAGAGAAAAGCTACACTTCCTTTTTGTCTTCTCAAAAATTGGCTTTGAAAAATTCTCTCATTGCTTTCAAATTCCTGATTATCCACTACCTTCATTAAGGGAATTAATTCCAGAATTTAATTTTTGCCTCCTTTTTCCAAGGATGCCATGTTTTATGTCTGCTGATTCAAACCTCCAAAAAAACCAATTAAACACCATAATATCCATTCCAAGAAACTTGGTCAAAGATAGGGGTTACTGTTTTAACTCTCCACTTGAAATTCCTGAAAGAAAGAAAAAAGAAAAAAAAAAAACTAGGTCCTGGGGGCCCACCTTTTTGTCCCTACTTTTTAGGTTCATGATTCTATGCTTTAAAACCCCATTATCCATTTCCCAATGCCTTTTATTGAGTTTTGAATATTTTAAAATTTAAATGCTTTAAATATGCTTTTTGTTTTACACCCCAGTAGTCAACTTGTCAAAGTTGCAAAGTAAATTTAATTAAAAAGTTAAATTATTCAAAGATTAATAATTTTCCACCCCCTCAAAATTTAATCCAAGCCAAAATTAATTTATTTCAAAATCCAAAAATACTTGATAAAAAATTCACCTCTTTTTATTGATACGGGATTGCCAATTACCATGGGTGCTCCTACATCAAACACCCATAGTAGAAAGGAAGTGATCTTATGATCTCTTTTCAAGAGGATATCCAAGATGAATAACCTCAGTTTCAAACAACCAAGAAGCATCATCAACAATCCTTCCAATCCATTTTACCAAATACTTCGTGTATTACCTTCTCTTAGTGCTCTTACCCTATGATCAAGAATAGTTTCAATCTGCTCCTTCTTTGAACTTGGTATTGATGCTTGTTGTTGCACATCTACTATACCTTCATCATTTTTAGACTCATGAAACATGGTTAGATCAGAAATATTGAAAATTGGTGAAATATTGAGTTCACTTGGAAATTCCACTTCATAAGCATTACATGATTCATGTTTTCTCACAATATGGCAAGGACCAATCTTCTTCATTTTAATTTGTTGTAGGTAGCCATTGGAAACCTTTATTTTCTTAAATGAACCATCACCTCATCACCAACTTGGAACTCTTGGTACCTTATCTTCAAATCAACATTAGTTTTGTACTAAAAATTCATTTTATGAATGTGCTCTCTTACCTCTTCATGTAGCCTTTTCATGTGATCAGTAAAATCCTTTGCATCTACACTTTTATTTTCAACTTTTTCAATATTTTTCAGATCTGAAATAACTCTTGGACTGCTACCATAAACTATTTGGAATGGAGACTTACCTATGCTTCTATTCACTGAGTTTCTATAGGAAAATTCAGCTTGAGGTAGAATCAAATCCCATCCTTTCGGCTTGTCTCCAACTAGACATCTTAGAAAATTCCCCAAGCTCCTATTCACAACTTCTATTTTGCAATCTTTTTTCGGATGGTAGGCTGAACAAAACTTCAAATCAGTCCTTAGCTTCTTCCACAAGGTCCTCCAAAAGTAGCCAAAAAACTTTGTATCTCTATCTAAACCGATGCTCTTCGATAAACCATGAAGTCTCACAATCTCCCTAAAAATAAAATCTACAATATGAACATCATCATTAGTCTTTTTACATGGTATAAAGTGAGCCATTTTGGAAAACTTATCTACCACCACAAATATAGAATCATGTCCTCTTTGTTTCATTGACAAACCAAGAACAAAATCCATGCTAATCTCCTCCCATGGCCTCTCGGGTATGGCTAGTCGTTGATATAAACTAGTATTTTGACTAACTCCTTTTGCCACTTGACACACCCTACAACCTTACACATATTTTCTTACATCTTGCTGCAATTGAGGCCAATAATACTTCTCTCCAACAAGTGCAATGGTCTTGTCAAAACCAAAGTGTCCTGCAAGACCTCCACTATGTTTCTCCTTAATTAAATTCAATCTCATTGAGCTTCTAGGAATACACAATTGGTTACTTTTAAACAACATACCATCTTAGATCAAATAATCCAGCCATTTGGTTCTATTTTTTGTAATAAGCTCCTTACAAGCCTTCCATGCTTCTCCAAAATTTGAATCTCCTTCATACTGTAGACACTAAAAAATGGCTTAGGCTTGCGATTGCATTTTTCATAATCAATTCAAGATACCCGTAAAATGATTAAATGATTTTGTCATTTAATTATAACTTAACATCTTAATTCCTCTAATAAATTAAATAGTTTTAACCATTTAATTAATTCATTTCATTATTCTTCTAAAATTGATTAAGAAAATTACATTAATTTATCATAATTACATCGCCAATTAATTATAATTTCATCTTTTGATTAATTAAATAAGTTTCCTAAATTTATTTAATTACGTCCCTAATTAATTCTGATATCTTCTTATTAATTAAATAAGTTTCATAAATTTATTTAATTAAGTCATATTCTCCCATATTTAATTAAATAAATGATTATTTGTTTAATTAATTATTCTATCTTCTCACCTAAAGTGCTTCCATAAATTAAATAGTTCATTTAGCTATTTAATCATGTGCACACAACTTCCTCCACAAAAGAAAGGAATTAATTTAATAATTAATTCTTCTATTTGAGCACATGTCTCCTACATTTTCAAGTAAATATCTCATGCATTTATTCTCTCCAATTCTGACTAACACTCTCTTTCAATTCACTCACTGAATTGATCTGCCACCTCCTTCTGACTAATGCTCTCTTTCAGCTCACTCACCAAATTGATTTGTCACCTCCTTTTGACTCACACACTCTTTCAGTTACACCTCTTGAAATGAATTGATCAAGTCACTTAACTATTCAATCAAATGAATCGATCAAGTCAATTAACTATGCAATTAGGTCATCACACTCGATCTGGATCATTCAAATTCAAATCAATCTCAATCGTCGAATCTGTGAAACTTCTATAAAAGAAGCCTTTCAATTCTATTCTCGGTAACCACAATCTTCAAAGTTTTGCTGTCAAAATAATTACAGACTAAAATAGTGCACTCGTGATCTGAGGGCATTGAAGCAAATTTAAAGCAAAGTTGAGAAAAATAATGAAGATGAGTCAAGCAAGAATGGGAATTACATGATATGATTCTTATTTATTGAATTCCTTTGTAGCATTGCATTTCATTATTAATTTGGGGATCTTAGCATAATCTAGGAATTTTTTGGTTGTTGTTGTTGTTATGCTTTTCTTTGTTCCTATTTATTTTCCCTTATTATATTTGGTGAACCCGATGTGAAGTAACAAACTTCAAAAAATTTCATAGAAAATTTGATTTTTTGTAGGTAAATTTTTTTATCAACACATCTGATTTACAGAACGATGCTTTTGATGCACATAATGACACATCTAACGCACATAATGATGCATTTGATATCATTAACTGCATCTGACTTAGAACAACGCATTTGTGGCTCCCTACGATGCATCTGATTGGTAAAAATGAATTTTTTGATTTTTGAAATTTTGAGTTTTGATTTTAATAGGTAAAGTTTTTTTATGAGTAATTCAGAGTTTAGGACGTGTGATCTAGTGAAGTCAACATAATTTTTACAGGACGATTGATAGAAGACCAAAATTACAAACTTCTAATGTGTGGTTTTGCAGGACAATTGTTAAAGAAAATAATCTGAAACTCCATGTTATCATGCTTTCTTACATGTTTTGAGTCTTCACATAGGATTTATTTTATTAATTAATTGGTTAATTAACCATGGTTTGAGTCTTCACATAGTAGTCTTGTTGTTTAATTAGGTTGGATTTACTACTATCTTTTGTGCTTGGGAAGGTTGGTAGGCTCATATTCTCTCACCTTGGGAAACCTCGGTGATCAGAATGCCAGAACCATCCACTTTTATTTTTACCTATTAGAGGGAATGTCTTGGTGGGAAAAATTACTCACCCCAAGGGAAAAACTCAAACTGGTAATGAGCTAAAGCCAAGCTACTCCCAAGCGGTATATAAATTTGAATGTTGAGGAAATCTTAGCATTACGGGTGCTCTTATAGACAAGCAAGAAATATCCTTATTAGAGCTAATCTTGCCTCTTGTGTGGCCACCTGAATGGGTGCACTGACTAAAAACTTATTTTTTATCTTTTCCAAAATCCTTTCTATTTGTTGGCACAGGAGGTCAGACCTCCGAAGTCATCCCATATTTTCACGGTTCTTAGTAGAGATGACAAATTCCTTGTTCATGAGGGAATTCAGATCTTGGTAAGCTTGAGAAGTGAGTGCACTATAAGGGGGAGCCTATCCTACCAAGATCCTAAGTCATCCGCTCTAAATAGGTGCCACTAGATAAATCCAAGTGGGAATCCAATGGATATTGTCTTTTCCAACATTAGGATTGTAATTGTCGATTTATTTATTTCAAACACTCTGCGTGGTGTGTCTTATGTGTGTGTTTAGTCAAATATGATCAAACAAAAACATCCAAAAATTTGATCCTAAACAAGTCATAAATTTGTCAAAACCTAGGACCATTTCACTATTCAACGCATCTGTCACATAGAAAGCCGTATTTGATATCCTGAGTCACAATTGTCAAAAACTGCAATGCATCTAACATTCTAAGTCGCAGTTGTTTAAGCCAGAAATGCATCTGATACTCTAAGTTGTAATTTCCAAAACCTAAAATGCATCTGACATTTTAAACCACATCTATGAGCTACTATGGTGCCTCTGATCTTATGCGCCGCATTTGTAGTCTAGAATGACGCATCTACCTGTTACATAAAATCTTACAATTTACAAACAAAAAACTCAGAATATTTATTGTAGGATTTCATTACCTAATCTGCTCTCTACTATAAACTTGATCCAGACCTATGAATTGCTCATATTTAGGTTTATCCTTAGTTTTCCTAGATAGTGTCATCATTGCATTACTTAGATCACCCTTAGCATACTCAGGAAAATCCTTGTCCATAATACATTGTAGATCTTAGGGTAGATAAACTGTCTTACCTTGATTGAAAACATTGATTCAAATGTGATTTCCCTTGACATATTATTTTACAATCTGTCCTTTATCGTCCTAGTGGAATACCTCAAACTCACCAGGCTAGTTTGAATTCCACCCAGTCGACCTGTTACTTAGTTTTTTCCAGTATTGATCCTAAAACATCATTGGCAATCTTAGTTTGAACTTTGCATCAAACTTGGTCAGTTAGTAAATCATCCCTTAGTATTGACATATAGTTTACATTATACCTCAGTTATTGCATGTCATAATTTATGCCAAAAACACACCAAAAATATAGCTTAACTTTCACATCCTAGATATTTGCATTTTAGACATCATCCTCCTTTGAGAGTGTCTTATCTTATGGTCCAAACTAGATTACAAAAGAGATGATTAGAAATGGACCCTCCACAACAAAGTGATGACCTGTACAATCCCCCTAGCAAATTGAACCTCGATTCTACACCTCCTCGAGATAATACCAATACCACACACATTGGGTCAACATCACAACAACCTCTGAAATCTAACCAATATGGTAACCCATTTGAAAATTTCCTCCTAAGAGATGTCCAAGGTAGTATTGTTGTTGAGGAACTTGAGGCAGCAGCTCAAGATCCTGAGGTGGCTAAATTTTTCAATGATCAAATCATGCTCGACCTTGAGAAATTTTTAGCCAAACTCCTAAAGGATGGAGTTAAATTACCACCTGGATTTGACATTAACACGCTACAAGCATTGCCTTCACCTAGAAATGTCTCAAACCAAAACCAGGGAACTATAACACATATTCCATAGAATGTTACACCTCAAGTAAACCTCAATATACCTTCAGGAGAAGCTACACAGAGTGCTTCAATGATTCACACTACCCCAATACCATCATTTGTTCCACCATCTATGACACAAATTGTGACACAATCAACATCAGTCCCTATAAAATAGTCAACAGTACAATAGACAAGCACTAACCCATTTGGGACCTTAACAAACACTATGAATACCTCCTCAAACAATCCTACCAAATGCAAGAGGATAATATTTCCAGGTTTAGGACCCACACCAATGGTTAATGTCAAGGGTACCACATATATTCATGTTATTTCCCAAAATAGTGCTACACAAGGACAACAGGGTACAAATACATCACCTCAAGTAAATCAAGCACAACCATAATTTCAATCAAATACCTTTACATCAAACACATCACAACAAGGTACCCATGCACAACCTGGAGTTCAGAACACACAAGGGAAACCCAACATGAACACCTCATAAACACATATACCCTACGTACAACAACAGATGCCTCCATACACTTATCAAGTATCTACGCAAAATATGGTACCCAACAATATGAATGACACATCAAACCCATAGGTGGATGCTCTCACTAATGCTTGCTTTATAGAAACAAATTGAGAACATGCAAGTAATAACCAAAAAATCCTACAACATGCAGGATCTACATCTGTATCCCTTTGATAGGACTATCTACATGCCTCCTTTTTCAAAAGGATACACTATCTCGAACTTTCCAAGTAAAAAGGTACAAGCAACCCAATAGAGCACATCAAAGAATTAAGCATGACTTTCATTTACATTGCATCAGACCATACATACTTGATGAGTTTATTCCCTAGAACTCTTACGGGTCCTGCACTTGAGTGGTTCTCATGATTACTAGGAGGCATATCCACATGGTCTGGGTTAGCCAAAAAAATTGTAGACAACTATGCCTTTAACATAAAAAATGATATCACATTAGCCACTTTGTGTACTTCGAAACAAGAAGGAGATTCCTTTATCAAATACTTTCTAAGATGGAGAAACTTGGTGAGTCGATGCCAGATAGATATCCCTGAGAAACAAAAGGCGAAAATGTTTGTTGAAAACCTCCTAGGTGCTTTAAAGGATCCCTTGCAAGTTCATTGTTGTGCCCACTTTATAGACCTAGTTGAAAAAGGAAAAATGATTGAGAAATCACTTATCACTAAGGGTGCCCTTAAGTCCTCTAAGAATACAAACAACCAAAACACGTTCAATGAAAAAAAATACTAGTTTCAAATAAAAAATGTCACAAATGACGGGTTGTGGATACCAAAGCAGTAAACAAAACTATTCCTATTGTCACTCTGAGAGGATCTGGAGTACCAACAACTACACCCAAAACCCCTACACCAACAACCAATGCCATGCAAAACAACCAAGGACTATTACAATTGAGACAACTAAGGCAATACATTAAACATGAATACACTCCCCTCAAAGAACCCATTGAGTTCATATTGAAGAAATGTATTCAATCAGTTGTCATAAAATTACAAGAACCTACGACTTACATCTCTAAATTTAAACCCTCTTGGTATGACGATAAAACTTTTTTTGAATACCACTAAGGTAAAGGACATAAAATATCCACTTTTAGAAAACTAAAAAATATTATTCAGGACCTTATCGAAGACAAAGTAATTGAAGCAGAGGGACAACAACAACACACTTCCAATAAATATCACACAATCTACAAGAATCCTCTTCAAGACCATGGTTTGGGGAAAGCCTTCGGTTCAGGTACTAATAACAATAACTCAGCCAATTATGTGGCTACTGGCTATAACTACTCCAAAATCTATCATCTTTGAGCTGCAGATGAACATATCAACACCATTATCATCAAGAAGACCCCAGAGTGCATTGTAAACACTCACAAAAATAAGATAATTGTACCTAGCCCTTCACCTTCCACATAGTCTCAAGATAAATTCTATTTTAACTTGTTGGATTAGCTAGGAAAAACCCCAACACAAATATCCATACTGGAGTTGCTACGCACATCACTTGAGCATAGGGCCATCTTGGATAAAATGTTGAAAGAGACCGCTATCCCAGACAACCTTGATGTCAACCAATTTCAAGCCATGGTTGGATTCCAAGAAATCTCTCACCATGTTACCTTCTCTGACAAAGACTACTCAACCCAAAAGATGAACCATAATGACTCACTACACATTGAAGCCTTCATCCATCAAAATATGATCAACGAATCTTGATAGACGGTGGAGCGGGATTGAATGTTTGTTCCCTAAAATTGGTTAAGGCACTGGGTTTCTTTGAAGCATGTTTGGATAAGACAAAGACCATAGTCATAAAATGTTATGATGATGATGAATGATCCTCTGTCGGCGTAATAACACTTCCACTCTGATTGGAACCCATAATGTTGGATACGACTTTCCAAGTACTAGATCTAGAAATCCCTTAAAATATTCTCCTCAGTCGACCATGGATTCATGCCATGAAATTCGTTCCCTCCATGTATTATCAATTCCTAAAGTTTCCCTTCAACAACACCGAGATTACAAACTAGGGTGATCATGATCCCTTTGAGTATTGCACTAACCTACGAGGAGTCTTTGAATGTTAAATTCCACTTAACTGTGAAGCCTCAACATCAAATTCGGCCAAATACATTGACCCCTAAACACTCCATGAGACATCTAATGTCACTCAGTCATTGGCCTCTACATCCTCTGCTTCCACTGTCAAATCCCTAGATCCTGAGATCCATATCCAAAGCAAAGGATGCGGAGAATACAACATGAACACTTCCTTTTGCATCACCATGATGCCAAAATCACCGAAGACATATGGAAAGGCATGTTACAGCATCGAACCTAAGGTCTTGGTTCATGTACCTCCTAAAACTAATTTCATAAAATGCGGAGACCTTGGTAATGAAGATATTGAAGATGTGTCTGATTAGATCTATGAAGAGGAGGCGACACCACTTCCAACACAAAAATATAGTAAAGGGTTTCTAATGATGTAATCAAAAGGTTATGATGGCACCAATGGGTTAGGCATAAAAAAAATGGAAGAAGAGAACCCTACATACCTACTAAATGGGGGAAGAATATTGGGTTAGGGTGGAAGCCACTGAAGATTGGTACTAGTAAAACCAAATTTCCTTCAAATAAGGAAGTACGTGATTTTGAATGTATTGAGACATCAGAGGATTCCGATAATGATTCTAACAACTAGGAACGGGAATCCTATGCCTCTAGCACTTACGAATTGGATAACATTTTCCCTGATACAGACACACCTAGCCCTAAGGTAGCCAACTGTATGAACGTCAACATCTGAGACAATATCTCAATCCTTACCTTATCATCTGCTTCCCCATAATTTGTAAATACTAATGATGGAATTTCCCTAGTTTAACCATAACTAGTTGACTGGGACCAACAAGGTCCTATTGTTTTCGATACCTTTGAGAATGACGAAGCTATTGTTGAGTTCATGGGACTAAGAGAAGGAATTCCACGATCAGACCATAAATTTGGCTTCACTATAGAACTCGATGTGGCAGCATCCTTCGGGGAGACTACATCACCCTCAATGTCACAAAAATAATAATAAAGAGAAAAAGAAAAGGTCTTTGGGTGAAAACCGTGAGGCACTCTTTGATCATGAAAAAGTTAAAACAAAGGATATATTCGAAGGTGAAAACCTCTCTGAGGTGCCTAAGGATGGAGGGTTGAACTTTATCCCCATCACACAAGAGTGATCATCGATGCTAATTGAAGAAACACAAGAGGTCAACACTGGCACACTTGAAGATCCTAAGATGGTCTTACTAGTAGCTTCCTTGATAGAAGAAGAAAAACCCAAGTTCCAAGAATTTTTCACACAGTGCAAGGGTAATTTTTCCTAGTCATTCATTGACATGCTTGGGTTGGATCCTGATCTAGTCTTACATCACTTTCCATTGAGTCCAGATGCTAAACCAGTAAATCAAAAACTCTGAAAAATGCATCCACAAATCCCCTTGCTGGTCAAAATAGAACTAAAGAAAATTTTGGATGTTGGCTTCATCAAGTCTATTGATTAGGCAAATCGGATCTCCAATTTGGTACCTGTCACAAAACCAAATGGGAAAATCCACATATGTACTAACTTAAGAGATTTAAACAAGGTGTACCCTAAGGATGAATTTCCTCTCCCCAACATCGACATGATCATGGATCTTACAACAAGATACAAGATGTTGTCCCTTATGGATGGCTTCTCTAGCTATAATCAAATTCGTATTTCTCTAGAAGACCAATGTAAAACAACTTTCACTTGTCCCTGGGGTACCTATTGCTAGAATTCCATGCCCTTTGGGTTGAAAAATGAAAGAGCTACATACCAGTGGGCAATGAATACAATATTTCATGACCTAATGCATACCCTAATGGAGGATTATGTTGATGACCTCTTGGTAAAGTCCTTAACCAGAGCTAGGCATTTAAAGGTTTTAGACAAATTCTTTCAATGACTAGAAGAATATAAGGTTCATCTCAACCCAAAGAAATGTGTCTTTGGGGCAAAATCCATAAAATTGTTGGGATACATTGTCTCACATTGAGACATAGAATTTGTTCCTGCCAAGGTAAAATCCATCATCGACATGCCTCTACCAAAGAACATCAGTCAATTAAGGACATTACAAGGGATACTACAATCTATTAGGAGATTCATTGCCTAACTCGCTAACAAATGCCATCAGTTTCAGTACCTTTACGTAAAGGGATCCCTTTCATATGGATTGAAAAATTCTAGGAAGCCTTTCAACAGATAAAAGAATACCTCCTAACACCGCTCATGTTGATGCCAGCAATAGATGGGAAGCACCTCATATTATATGTATCTACAACCACAAAAAAACTGGGCGCACTACTTGCTCAAAATTACCACGAGGAAAAGGAAAGAGAAATCTACTATATTAGCAGGACCTTGGTAGGGTATGAACTCAACTACACTCATATTGAATGGGCCTGCCTTGCAGTTGTCTTTGCAGCACAGAAGTAAAGGAATTAGATGTTGAACCATCAAACAAAGTTGATAGAAAAAATTGATCCACTCAAGTATCTTCTCAGCAGAGCAACATTAATAGGGTGGTTAGAAAAATGTGTCATGGTTCTTAGTGAATACGATATCCAATATGTTGAATGCAAGGAAATCAAAGGACGGGTAATAGCAAACCAGCTTGCAGATGCGCCAACACAAGAAGACCATCCTCTCATCGCTAATTTTCCAAATGATTCACTCTTCATTGTTGAGACAAGTAATATATGGAAGATGTACTTTGATGGCTCCTATACCAATCGTGGATCAGGTGTTGGGGTACTGTTCATCACCCCACAAGGTGACATGATACCTAAATCATTCAGAATAGAATTCCCTTGTACAAATAATATTGCAAAATATGAGGCCCTATTAACGGGATTGTGTATGGCAGTCAAGTGGAAGATCAAAAGTATATAGGTCTTCAGAGATTCATAGTTAGTCATCAATCAGGTCAATGATGACTCTAATACAAAGGATGAGAAATTGACTCCCTAAGAAAATGGTCGACAACTTCAAGCTTTACTTTATCAACATCACCTTTTGTCAAATACCCCATGTACAAAACAAAGTAGCAGATGCCATGGCAACCATTGGATCGCTCTTGGACATACCTAACAACATGTCACAATACAAGTTCTTAGTGGAATAGCTATTGGTCCCAACTTTCAACATCCCAGAATCCGAAATGGTTTGTGAACTTGTTGGTCCTAATTCACCTTGGTGCCTAGATACCTATAATTACCTCTATTCCTAGATTTTACTTGTAAATTTATCCAATAATCAACACAAGAAATTTACCCAAAAATCCTCTGATTACACCATCATCGAGGATACCTTGTACCGACGAACCTTTGAAAATTCCCTAATTTGATGTCTCAATAATACAAAATCACAAACAACTTTATGCAAAGTGCATGAAGGAATTTGTGGTTCCCACTCTAGTGGTCCTACTTTAGCTAAAAAGATTATGCAGCTAGGACACTATTGACCAACTATGGAACAGGAGGCATATCGATTTGTCAAAAGATGTAGAGCATGTCAAGTTCATGGTGATCTCATTCATGCTCTAGCACAAGAACTAAGGCCCATCACTTCACCTTGGCCCTTTGCTCAATGGGGACTTGACCTCATGGGAAAAATTTACCCCACTTCCTCAAATGGCCACAAATTCATTATAACTGCCATTGAATACTTTACCAAATGGGTAGAGGCCATTCCCCTTACCTACATCACCAGAAACCAAATCGCAAAGTTCATTATTAATTACATCATTTACCAATATGGTATTCCACAGTC
The DNA here is from genome assembly GCA_007115665.2 of Sequoiadendron giganteum. Taxonomy (NCBI): domain Eukaryota; kingdom Viridiplantae; phylum Streptophyta; class Pinopsida; order Cupressales; family Cupressaceae; genus Sequoiadendron; species Sequoiadendron giganteum. Next base: position 129,501,715 of record CM021100.1, read on the forward strand.
CATAATCACCGACAATGGTTGTCCCTTTAAAAACCAAGATGTTTGTGAACTGTGCAAACAATTCCACATCCAACACCATTTTTCCACTCCCTACTACCCGCAAGGAAATGGTCAAGCTGAGGCATCCAATAAAACCATCATTAAAATCCTTATGAAAACCCATCAATGATGCTAGTCGTGACTAGCACATCCAACTAAACCCTGCCTTATCGGCATATCGAACCAGCATTCATACTCCCACTAGAGCCACCCCATTTTCTGTAATCTTTGGTTCATAGGCTATTCTCCCCATTGAGGTCGAAGTCCCCTCTCTTTTGAGTGTCTATGAAAGGGTTAATCAATGATGAAGAATACAAGATATATAGGTTGCATGAGCTAGAATTACTGGATGAGTGAAGACAGAAAGCACTGACTCACTTACAAGCATATCAGAACTATCTTTGCAGAAGTTAAAAAAAGAGGGTCCTGGTCAGAGATTTCAACATCGGCAACCTGGTACTAATGTAGAATCCTAAAAACTAGCCCGAACAAGAGAAACCTAGAAAATTTGAGCCCAACTGGCTAGGCCCTTATGTCATAACAACTTCCTTCAGTTTCGGTGCATATCATTTGTCTACTCCAAAGGGAGAACCATTATCTGAGCCTATAAATAGCTTACACCTACACAAGTTTTACACATAGCTTCAGAGAGCTCAATTACAACCGTAAAAATTAAAATTAAATTAAAAAATATCAAAAATAGTAAAGAGAAATAATCCATCCAACAGTGAAAACCATCTCGATGGCACTTTGGATAAGTACCGTGGTGAAAACCTAGTAAATAGGCACCATGTGTAGAAAATCTTTGCTCCATCATCTATTATCACTTTACATGGTCTTTTCACCTTCACCCATATTAATATAACTATCCCTCCTTCATTCCCCAACACTTACAATAGGAGTAGTTGCTAGTCCTATGGCTTGACATCAATTGACGCTTGCAACACCCCATGCAGAATCCATCTTACCATCCCATCCCACAAAGTACCTGATTGGGGGAAAATACCTAACACCCATTCTTGGTGGATTAAACCTCTAGATCTTTAGGACCTAACACACTTGGAAAATACAAAAAAAAAACATTCAAAAAACATGTCAAAAATGCAAAAACATTCAGAAAATGTGTCAAAAGCCCAAAAACATTCACAAAGTGTCAAAATCCCAAAAACATCCAAATAATCAAAAAACTACAAAAAAACAAATGCCTATCATGCCAGTCTTTGTCATTGTGTCGAACTACATTGCCTCTCCAACTAGATGTAGGCAAGGCCATCTATCGATGTGCCCCCAAGGCATTAGGTCAATTTCTTCTAGGTTTGTCAAATAAACCATGATAAAATCATGACTTACTCTTTGTCAAATAAAGCAAAGCAAGGTTGTGTCGAACTACGAGGTCGCTGAGTGTATAACGTAGGCAATTCCATCAATCGATAAGCCCCCAAGGTCGCACTAGGTTAGTCCATTAGGGTTCATTCACTATCACACATGTCAAATATCTTCAAATAAAATAAATCCTTTTCAGTCAGTCTTGTTGGTAAAAGTAAGGTCAAACTACGAGGTCTCTGCATGTATAACATAGGCAAGGCTAATCTTTGATCAGCCCCCAAGGCCCTTAGGATAGGTCCTTAGGTTAGGTTATTGGTCAAAATATCAGAAAACATGAAAACATTTGTTAAACATCTCGAAAACAAGGTCACAAATGAAGCAAAATCAAACCAATCTCAATCAACAACAAGTGTACCAGGTCAATTATTTATGGTTCTTCAAGATGTGTCCTTCTTGACGTCAGACTCTCTTTGGTCACACAATTTATTCAGGAGATGCAATTCCTAAATGAAAATCAAATCTATCAAATCAATCTAAATCAACAACAAGTCTACCAAGTCAATTATTTATGAGTCTTCAAGATGTGTCCTTCTTGATGTCAGACTCTCTTCGATCACATAATTTATTCAGAAGATACAGTTCCTGAATGAACATCAAATCAATCAAATCAATCATTTAAGGGTCTTCAAGATGTGTCCTTCTTGATGTTAGATTTTTTTTGTCCAACAATTTATTCAAGAGATACAGTTCCTGAATGAACATCAAATCTATAAAATCAATCATTTAAGGGTCTTCAAGATTTGTCCTTCTTGACGTCAGACTCTCTTTGGTCACACAATTTATTTAGGATATGCAGTTCCTAAATCAACATCAAATCTATCAAATCAATCATTTAAGGGTCTTCAAGATGTGCCCTTCTTGATGTCAGACACTTTTATGTCAAACAATTTATTCAGGAGATGTAGTTCTTGAATCAACATCAAATCTATTAAACCAATCACTTAAGAGTCTTCAAGATGTTTCCTTGATGTTAGAATCTTTTGTGTCGACTATGGGTCTTCAAGATGTGTCCTTCTTGACTTCCGACCCTGTCATGTCATCTATTCAGGATGTGTCCTTCTTGAATCCCAACTCTGGTAATAATCAAACTTGACATTTTAATCTTCTTTAGGACGATTCCTTCCTAAAGAATGAATAGTCAACCTCGTCATCACCAAGTCAACCTTGGTAAAAAAACAAAGATCTAACACACATGTCTTGACAAGCATTTTCATTTAATTTTCAATGATTTTATATGACCATGTACCTAGCCTCCTGGACGATGTCCTATGATGGATTTAGAGGAGCAACAATGTTACATGAGCATATCTTGCTTTTTGACTGATTCTCTTATCTTTTTTAAATTTTCATGGTACTAGCCACCTCAAGGATGTCCTGGCAACAAGATTTAGAGGAGCAATGACGTATCATGATGATTATCTTATCTTTTTGAAATTGTCATGTTACTAGCCACCTCAAGGCTGTCCTAGAAATAGGATTTAGAGGAGCAATGATGTATCATGATGATTGTCTTATATTTTTGAAGCTTTCATGTCACAAGCCACCTCAAGAATGTCCTAGAAACAATTTTTAGAGGAGCAACTATGTTTCATGACACATTTTCTTGTGATTGCTGCTTACGGTTTGTCTCGACAAAAAGGCAGAATAATTGGGTTCCTCAATATGAGTCACGACAATCCTTGTTTGTGACTATTTTTTTTCAGAAAAAGCATGACATTGCACACCATTTTTCTACCTCATATCATGGTGTTTCTTGTCTATTGCAATAAACCGCTCAATGATGATAAAAATGCAAATGCTTAGTATAATGACAACAAAGTGATCACATATCTATCTTTCACGCTAACATAAATCATCTTCAAACTATAATTATTCTTCCATCGCATCAGGATGGTGTACTATGACATACAAAAATCACCTACATTCATCACAACATTAAAGCAACATACATCTTACATCCATTTTTCATAAGGAAATATAAACATCAAAACATTATCATATAATTTGCATAACATGATATATATAAATAAAACAATGCATACAAGGACTATATATCATAACTCACATGCATCCATTACATCAAAAATTCAAGTTCATCAATCATAATTAAAAGCATACATCAACACCATCAAATAAGCATGAATCATAAACAAATCATCAATAAACAAACACATCATATAATCGCCGCAAAAAATGTATTGCATATATATATATATATATCTCAAAATATGTCGTAGTATAATATCCAATATGTATATAAAAAAATGGAGCTTGTAGGCTCTATAATCATAATACAGTGTCTACAATATATAAACATTTCCCTATGTCGAACTCCCACTACTCTGATGAGGAGAATGACTAGGTAACTGACGAGGACTCCCAAAAGATTGTTGTGTGGATGGGGACCTATCATAAGGTCTTGTCCCATGAGGTCCTAGGACACCACCACTGCTCTTTGATTTGATGTGGGACTTGATGTGGGATCTACTACGAGATCTGTTGCTAAGCACCTAAGAAGTACTGGGAGCCCGTCTCTCAAGAGGTACCTCCTACTCATACAAATCCTTGTAATATCACTCTTGCTCCCCAGCTCTAACCAAATCCCGAGCCATATCTACAGTCGGTCCACTGTAAAGAGTGGTGAACTCTGAAAATATTTGCTCAGTGTCTTGTCTTTGTGCCACTGCCCGATCTCTCTCCTAATAGGCCTTGTCTCTTTCTAGTCGCATCTCGTCTCTCTCCGCTGACACAAACCTTGTCTGCTCCTCTAGAGATTCTACACTAGCCCTAAAATCGACTAGCCACTGATCTATGGGACCCTCATCTTGCACGGGTCTCTCCTCCTCATCTACATCCCACTCCTCCACAATCTGGTCTTGGAGCTCTCTCCTCGTCCCCCATCTCCTCCTTGGGATAGTCCTCCACATCTTGGTATCCTACCTGTAACAACTCCAAGGCATCCACAACCAACCCCTCTCCACCAATGGCCTCCTCTCCACCAATGACCTCCTCCCCAATCACCTACTCACCACCAACCTCCTCCTCTCCCTCCCCCTCGACCTCACGAATGGGTGCCAATACTCTACCCTGGCCACTGCCACCTCATCGACCACCCCTCCCACCTCCTCCTCCTCCTCCTCTATGATCATCTCCTCCACCATGACCACCATGACCACTTCCTCTCCCACCATGTCAACCCTATGGGCTTGTACCTCGATGCTCTATAGGCGTTAGCTGATTTGGATCTATAGAAGGCACATGTCTATGTTGTTCCCACTAGGTATCATAGGTTGTTGTAGTACCAGCATCCATTGGCCCATCCCTCCATACCCACTACACTGGCTATAGTGCATCAATATTAGCCTCAGTTGTCACTACATGAATCATAGCTCCCCATAGATGAACCCCCTTGGAAGATCTGGTAAACTTAGCTCACCCGCACAACTCATCCTAAATCTCACCAAACTATCAAAGCACTCTATCTAGTAAGTGTCTCTCAATGATATGAATAGTAGCAATGGTCCTCCCAATCAGATGTATATCAACAAAATGACAAATGTCGATCCTCATCCCACCACTACGCATAGTCCATGTATGGTCTCCAAACAAACTACAGAAGAGTGTCAATTGCATGCCTCCAGTATTCGTTATCTCCAACATGTGTCTGTGTAATAGACTCGGCATATTGAAATACATATGGTGATCAATCATCTAGCTAATGCACAGCTGGTGGATGGAAAACAACGATGTGCTCCAAGGCCTAGATCATCAACAAAGTGGTCTCACAGCTCATGGATTGCACCTCCCTATATGCTATGTCATGCAAATGAAATATAACATCGCTAGTAGACAGGGGCCCCAAGAATCCCAAGAATACACAACCTGCCTTTCCAACATCCCCACTAACATCTCTCCCCATCCCATAGGAAACCCATGCCCTCGACAGTTTGGCAATATAATCCCAGCGATGAGAGTACACAACAATCAATCAACCGCTCGTATCTATTTGCAAGCACTTTCCATCTGATCTCATAGTGCTCAATACTAAGGTGTCTAACATCCTCATACACATAGTATTAGGTGATCTCATTGTAACCCCTCTGAGTATCATACCGAACCCTCTCACCACAAATCAATAATCTTAGTATTTTATACACATCCTCCAATGTAATTGTCACCTCTCCTATGGGAAAATGGAAAGATGAAGTCTTTGAATGCGATCTCTTGGCAAGTGCAGTAAGCATCCCTCGGCTATCCTACATGCTTGGCATAAATGTAACATGATGAAGTCCAAGCCTCCATATCAAACACTGCTTTGCATTGGACAACTGGTCCTGCAATCTATAAGTAGCTGGTCTAGACTCCCGAGTGTATATCGGATCCAAAACAACCTGCAATGCACAACACAATATCTTGCATTAGAAACACAAAGAAAATTTTATACTTCATAAGCTCAAAAATAATTAGTAGGAAAATGCATCATTTCATTTCACATATGCAGTGCATAATGTAGATGTGTCGTATCATTTAGCAAATATGGTGCATAATACAGATGCATATTATACATCACAAATGCATCAAGCAAACAACATGCATCACATAATAGTCAAATGTGGTTCATAATGCAAATGCATCATTCCATTTAGAAAATGTGAACTAAAAATCAAATGTGTCATTCCATTTAGCAAATACGAACTAAAAATCAAATGTGTCACTGTACCTCGCACATGTGAATCACTAAAACATATGTGGTTCTAAAACATTCAAATGTGTTGATTCACATGAAACACAAAACCAACCCCCATGTGTTTCCGCAAATACGTTGTATCACAAATAGATGTGTCGCATACGAATGCATTTGTGGTGCACAACAAACGACGCATATGAAAAAAAAATTCAACATCCTAAAATTGCATGAAAATTAAAATTTCAAAAGTTGGATTTGGGGTACATATTGGCTCTCCTACGTCGGGTAGCCGTTGGAAGGTCTTGATGCGATATCTACGATGATTAGTGTACAGAATGGGAGACTTTTTTGCAAGGAGCTCTAGAGAAAAATCACAAGTTTCAAAATCCAAGGGTGAAAATGAATTCAAATTCTACCCAGTTTCTATTTATACCTAGGGTTTTTAGGGTTTTCTTTGAACCCTATGTACTGGACACACTATTTTAACACTTCCAATGCCATTTCATGTACTAAACCTCTCCAAAACTAATTTCTTTCACCACCATCAAACTTTTGGCTATCCAATTACCTAATCAGGACAATTTCCAAAATAAATTGGATGTTTTAAAAATTCATCAATTTTCCCGAGGGGGCATATACCTTTACCTATTTCATATGGAGGCATGACTGGGGCATGTTATTCTTTGACACAAATGCCGAAATGACATTATTTCAAAGAGGGGCAAAAATGTAGACATTGAAAAATGGCTTAAGCCTATGACAGTATTTTTGATCGTCAATTCAAGATACCCGTAAAATGATTAAATGATTTTGTCATTTAATTATAACTTAACATCTTAATTCCTCTAATTAATTAAATAGTTTTAACCATTTAATTAATTCATTTTATTATTCTTCTAAAATTGATTAATTAATCTTAATTGTGTTGCTAATTAATTCTAATATCTTCTTATTAATTAAATAAGTTTCATAAATTTATTTAATTAAGTCATTTAAATTAAGTCATATTCTCTCACATTTAATTAAATAAATGATTATTTGTTTAATTAATTATTCTATCTTCTCACCTAAAGTGCTTCCATAAATTAAATAGTTCATTTAGCTATTTAATCATGTACACACAACTTCCTCCACAAAAGAAAGGAATTAATTTAATAATTAATTCTTCTATTTGAGCACATGTCTCCTACATTTTCAAGTAAATATCTCATGCATTTATTCTCTCCAATTCTGACTAACACTCTCTTTCAATTCACTCACTGAATTGATCTGCCACCTCCTTCTGACTAATGCTCTCTTTCAGCTCACTCACCAAATTGATTTGTCACCTCCTTTTGACTCACACACTCTTTCAGTTACACCTCTTGAAATGAATTGATCAAGTCACTTAACTATTCAATCAAATGAATAAATCAAGTCCTCACACTCGATCTGGACCATTCAAATTCAAATCAATCTCAACCATCAAATCTGAGAAACTTCTATAAAAGAAGCCTTTCAATTCTATTCTCGGTAACCACAATCTTCAAAGTTTTGTTGTCAAAATACTTAGGCTAAAATTGCACACTCGTGATCTGAGGGCATTGAATAGAATTTAAAGAAAATTTGAGAAGAATAATGAAGATGAGTCAAGCAAGCACTGGAATTACATGATATGATTCTTATTTATTGAATTCCTTTGTAGCATTGCATTTCATTATTAATTTGGGGATCTTAGCATAATCTAGGAAATTTATGGTTGTTGTTTTTGTTATGCTTTTCTTTATTCATGTTTATTTTCCTTTATTACACATACAATTCTTTGAGCTCACCAAAATCCACAACTTTAACCTACATTTCAACCAACAAACCTTGCTTTCTACTCAAGGCATCTGCAACTTTGTTAGACTTCCCACTCCTATGTTTCAAAACAAATGTATAACTTTTTAAAAACTCAACCCATGTCATGTGCCCTTCAATCAACTTCCCTTGACTACTCAAGTATTGGAGTGCTTGATGATTGGTAAAAAACAATTTATTTTGGTAAAAGATAATGTCTCCATTCTTAAGTGCTTGAACGATTGCATAAAACTCTTGATCATAAACCGAATACTTTTTCCTATAATCATTTAAATTCTCACTAAAATAAGCAACAGGTTTACCTTCTTGACTTAAAACAACCCCAATAGCATTACCACTTGCATCACAATCCACCTAGAATACCTTGCTGAAATCTGGAAGTGCTAAAATAGGTTGTTTTGTCACTTTAGCCTTCAATTAATCAAAAATCTTCACTGCCCTTGTAGTCCACTTGAATTCCTTCTTATCACCCCTCATGGTTTCAGTTAGTGGTGCACATATACTACTAAAACCTTTGATGTACTTCCTATAAAAAAATTTAATCCATGAAATGATCTCACCTTCGTTACACTCCTTCATGTTGGCCATTCTAAAATAGCTTTCACCTTTTTTAGGTCCATCTTGATGCCTTCCCCTAAAACAACAAAGCCTAAATACACCAACTCCCTCTTCACAAAGCTACACATTTTGATGTTAATCAACAACTTATCATCTCTAAGATTTTCAAAACAAGTCTAATATGCACCAAAATTCTCTTCTAGAGTCCTACTGAAAATTAAAATGTCATACATATAAACAATCACAAATCTGCCCAAGAACTCTTTCAACGCCTCATTCATTAACCTCATAAACATACTAGGTGCATTGGTTAGCCCAAATGGCATGAATAACCACTCATACAAACCTTCCTTTGTCTTGAATGTCATCTTCCATTCATCTCCTTCTCTAATTGAAATTTGGTGGTATCTACTCTTCAAGTCAATTTTGGTGAAGTACTTTGCTCCACTCAAGCAATCCATGATATCATCCATCCTAGGTAATGGAAATTTATACTTAATGGTAATCTTATTTATTTCTCTAGAATCCATGCACATCCTCCATTCTCCTCCTTTCTTTGGTGACAAAATAATAGGAACTGCACATGGGCTTAAACTCTCCCTTATCAAAACCTTCCTCAACAAATCAGCAACTTGTCTATTGACCTTTTCATTCTCTGGAGGTGACATTATGTAGGCTACCTTGTTTGGACAACTTGCTCCTAGCACCAGGTCAATTTGATGACTAATCTTCCTCATTAGTGGAATTCTTCCAGGCACATTATCTAAAACAATATCTTTGAGCTCTTGCAAAAAATCTACAACTTCTACATGAACTTCTTCAACATTTTCACTGTTATTCTTAGGAATCAAAGAAAAACAAACTCTCTTATGTTTCATACCTTCCAAAAAATTTCTTGCATCAACCAAACAAATTCGATTATTTCTAAAAACTTGCACCGAATCTTCTTTTAGAGGCTTCAACTTATTCTTCACTCCATCTTTGGTTATTATGTATGTATTTGCATAACCATCGTGCATTGCTTTCCTATCATACTGCCAAGGTCTTCCTAGTAGAATATCAAAAACACCTATTGGAATAATATCACATAGAACTTCATCATAATAGCCTCCTATCTTAAATTTTACCTCACATTGTTCATTGATCAAAAGCTTCTTGTCATCTTGTACCCATGCTATCTGGTATGGATTCAGGTGCTTCTTCCTTTCTAGCTGCAATTTTCTTACCATTTCTTTAGGCACAAGATTGTTTGTGCTCCCACTATCAATAATGACATTACATGCCTTTCCTTTACACTTGCATCTGGTCTTGAGAAATATTCTCCTTTGTGCAAGTCCATTGTCTTCATTTATCAACACTCTTCTTGTCGTCAAAACTTCACCTCCTTTCCCTTCTTTTGAATGTGATGACTGTGCATCTTTTGCATTTATGTTTTCTGCTCTATTATAATTTTTAGCCCTTCTCCTTGGTCTTTCCCCTTCATGAGGGCAGTCATATGCTCTATGACCTTCTTCTACACACTTGAAACAAGTCCCTCTAAAGGTTCCTCTTCCAAAACCTCTACTCGATCTTCCTCTACCTCTCTGATTTGGATCTCTTGACCCATAAGAATCTTCATTCCTAGGTTGTTTGTTGTTGCCTTGGTATTCATTTCTCTAATTTTTCTGATTGCTATCATATCCTTTATAAGATCCTCCTCCACTCTTCCCACCACAGCTACTTCCTTTTTATTTATTTTCAAACCTTTTACTCACCCTTTCTTTAATTTTTAAGGCAACTTGGTATGCATCTTCCATGGTTAGAACTCTCAATAATCCCATATCCTCTTAAATGCTTGGTCTTAGACCATTGATATACCTCACAACCTTCTCTTTGGTGGCTTCTGAATGTCCTATTCGAATAAGAATCCTATGAAAATACTCTGTATACTCCTTCACGGTCTTTGTTTCTTGTCTTAATCCTTGCATTCTCTTGTGAAAATCCATCTCATAATACACTAGAATAAATTTCCTTTTCATTTTCTTTACCATTCTATCCTACCTTGTAATCTTCTCTTTCCCTTTTCTTCCTCTCTCCAACTGAATTTCTCTCCACTATATTGAAGCATGTCCCTTTAATTTTTTCTTTGCATATCTTACTCTATCTGGGTCTCCAACTTCTTCAAATTTGAAGTAATCCTCCATATCATTTATCCATCCTATTAGTTCTTTTGGATTCAAACTTCCATTAAAGGTAGGAACATCAATACTTGATTTTTTTCCCATTTTTGATAGGACTCCCAATAAAGGATCCCTTGTAGCTACTGCAACTTCCTCTCTTTGTTCAGTTGTTTGGCTAGCATTCTCTAGAGCTTTTTCTTCCTCATCACTCTCTAGTTCCCTTCTCTATGTAAACCCTCTTCTTATTTCTTCTTTGATTTCTTCTACTTGTCTTCTCAAAGCTCTAAATTCATCATCATGGACAAAGTTTTCCATTCTTCCTCTTCCTCTTCCTCTACCACGATGGGCTCCTTTCCCATCCATTTTCTCCAACACCCACAACACACGGGCCCTAGTGTAAACTACCTCTCTTTAGTAGTCTATTTACAAACACGGGGTCTTTCTGCTCTAATACCACTAATGTAGAGAGGAAAAATAGCTCACAAATTCCTCTCTAAAACTCTCACAACATAGCTTAAATAGAAAACAAAAGATTGTAATAAACTTCATAAACTTGTTTACACATGGAACCAATAAAATACCATTCATCAAATTGGATTACAATGAATTTTTAGTCTCTAACGAAACGAGAAATAGAAAATTACCTCCCTACAGGCATCACATATGCAACTATAAATTAATCTTAGACAAGCTATGCTCAAACATACAAGCTTTTACAAACATAACCACCTCCCATCTCTTCTAAATCACCTACAACACTTGCAACTTCAAACCAGCCATTCTGGAATGTTCATTAACTATTTTTTATCAATCTAAACCTTCAAATAACATCCCAAAACATGCCTCTAGATAAAACCTACGCCTCCTTTTTGTCTTCTCAAAAATTTCCTTTGAAAAATTCTATCATTGCTTTCAAATTCCTAATTCTCCACTACCTTTCTCAATTCCAAAATTTAATTTCTACCTCCCTTTTCAGGGACATCATATTTTATGGTTGCTAATTCAAACCTAAATAATAATAATTAAACACCATAATATCCATTCCAGGCAACTTGGTCAAAGATAAGGGTTGTCATTTTAACTCTCCACTTGAAATTCCTGTAAAAAAAAAGCAAAAGAAAAAGCAAACCAAGTCTTGGGCACCCACCTCTTTGTCCCTAATTTTTAGGGTCATTATTATGTGCTTTAAAACCCCATTATCCATTTCTCAACACCTCCTTTTTATTTTTGAATATTTTTAAATTTAAATGCTTTAAATTTGCTTTTTGCTTTACACCCCACTAGTCAACTTGTCAAAGTTGCAAAGGAAATTTAATTAAAAAGTTGAATTATTTTAAGAAAAATAATTTACCACCCCCTCAACATGTAATCCAAGCCAAAATTAATTTATTTCAAAATCCAAAAATACTTAATAAAAAATTCACCTCTTTTTGTTGATATAGGATTTTCAGTTACCATGGATGCTCTTGCATCAAACACCCACGATAGAAAGAAAGCGATCTTATCACTTTTCAAGAGGATATCCAAGATGAATAACCTCAACGTCAGACAACCAAGAAGAATCCTTAATTGGCCTTCCAATGCATTTTACCAAATACGAAAAGGTCTACACCCTAGAATTTTTATTGAATATTCTACATGTCCTGCATACTTTGTATTGCAACTTTAAACACAACAGATTTGACCAATATAATGGTTAAACAGTGGAGAACACTCGATCTTAGCCTCTTGAGCTCTAAAATCTACAATGTAAATGCATGTAAAAAATGCATTATGTACACTTGGACACTTAGATTTGATACTCTTTAACATAAAAACCACATGTTTGCATTAGAATTTTAGTGCTAAACATTGAACTTTTTATGATTTATGTATTTCTTTTTTAAACAACCTTTCTTATTATATTTACTTGTTAGATTTTCTCTATAATTTATTGTATGCCCTAAGACAGAGAGAAAAAAATTCAAGCCACTTCGATAAGAAAAAAGAAAAGAAAATGGAAACAAAAAAATCAATAAATGAAAGCACATGACTTGGTGATTTGAAAATGGACTATATATGAGGCCCTAAGATTCAACAAGTTTAATAATGGCTTCATCAGTCTTGGCTTGACAAATAAATATATTGGATGACATTGTTGCATGAATCTCTTAGATGGTTTAGTTTTCTTAGTATTTTTCCATAAGGTGGAGTTCTTTAGAGATGGTTGAATGGATTTTAGAGTTTTTCCTATGAAGGGCTATGGCCCCACAAGATTTATTGAAATTTTAATAGTATGTTTTAATTTGAGTGGACCCCAAGTCCACAATTTACCAATAAACATAAAAACTTGTAAACAAATCGTCCAAGTTTAGTAGGTCAACTAGTTTAAACTCCACCAAAGAGGAATACTAGCTAAAATTGGCCCATATAATTCATTCTCAATAAGAATAAATCATCTGATAAATGGAACAACATTCTTCATTTCCCTTGACTATTTTGTTGTACTGCAAACATCTTTTTGTCTTTTTTATCTCTACACTGATAATTCATTTACATCTATAAATCAATTTAATGCAATTTCAGTTTTCTTTGCATAAGACATAGTTTTTTACTTCTTTGTAGAATAAGATGCATGCAAAAGGTGAAAATTTGAGGAGATCAAAAGCAATCAACATTACTCTCATCACACAAGCTCTATGTATATATGTATGTTAGAGCACATTTAGAGAGATAGAACACAGACAATATCTTGCAAAAGTGTGAAGGATATTATAAGAGTAGTTCATATCTATATGTTAGAGAAATTTTTAGATAGACCATTGATTGGATCTTGTGACAAGTTTGAACAATATGATAAGACCAATGAGTGTTTCCATTTTTCTATTCACAATAAGTGCTTTACAAATATGCAAAACACTCTTGTTCTAAAATAATTTATGGAGATAAGCCAAACACATAAACCCTTTATGACCTCTCTCATATGGTGTATGCCCTCTTAAGGTTGAAGAATTAATTTATATGAACAAAAAAATTGATAGAAAATGGGGAAAGAAGATAGTTTATGAGCTTTGTTCCTTACACAGGTCTTCATCTATCACGAGAGAGAAACCCAAGAAGCCTAGTTGAATAGATCTATGTTTTTAACCCAACCTTTTAAACATGATTCATAGTAAAGGAAGACAAACTGTACTACACGCCTAGAATAAAATGATTTAAAATATATGTGGGCTTCAAATTTTGTTTAAGGTGAATCCCATGTAGTGAAGCATGATTGTATATACCCATAAACAGGAGAGGAATCTAGCCATTTATATTTTAAAATTTGAATTGGGTGAAACAAAGGAAGAGGTCTTGCATAGATAGTTTATGTCATGCACACACATTAGTAGGATTTATCTGTGTTCAGAATTCCATCAAAATTTGGTATAACATATAAGGTTATTATGTTACACGATTGATTTATAACAAGATCAAAAACAATACTGAAAACAATTTTAGAGAAATATTTATTTCGAAAAGCATAAAACAAAAACATATGGGACAAGCAAAGGTCATTTTGTGTGGAAAATGTTGCAAGTTGGATTTTGTTTCAAGATAATTAGCACTACTAATGGATATGGATATGAATTAATTTATGTGGAGTCTTTTTTATGAACGAATATATTTTTCTTTCAGTTTAACTCTCATTCCTTTATAAATATAATTTAAATTTTATTTGATTATTTTTTCTTTTTTAATTAAATATGATACTAAAATAGGTATAAATGTATTTATTAAATTGTTTTTGTAATTTTATGAATAAAATATATATTTCAAATTCTGCTCATTCAACATATTAATAAGAATCTATTATTTCAAACTATTATTTGACTTGCCCTAAATTGATATTTTACAAATAATTTATCGACTAAACAATAAATACAATTACTACAATACTATATAGGCAAGTACTCCCACTACATGACACTTGTTCTTTTAATCTTAAATAAATGAGTTTCTTATTTAAGATTGTATATTGCTTGATAGTTTTAATGAATTTAAATCATACTAAAACTTATCTTAAATTAATAGTTTTAAGGAATTCAAGTTAATGACAAGTTCATAGAGAAGAATAAATTTAATTTCTAAATTCTCATTTCTCTTGAAGAATAAGTGATTATAAATTTCAGATTCCATCTAAATATGAACACCAAATTTTAGATAGCATATGAAGAGAAATAAAATTTTAAATTACAATAAATATTATTTATTTGTTTTTATGATTTGTATTTATTATGATTTGAATAATGTAAATTTATACCTTGGAAGTCTTAATAATTTATGAGAGATCTTCATTTATTTAATTCTATTAAATAAATGAAGATCTTGATAAATTCTTTTAAATTGTTTGCATTTAGAAATGATTGAATTAGAATTTACTTCTACATTTTACAAATTAGAGCAATTTCACTACATTTATTCTTGAACTAATTTAGTTTACTAAATTTTCAAAAATTGACTTAAAATAAAATTTTAATAATATATAATATTGATTATTGTATATTTTCATTTGAACTTCCTAAAGATTTAACAAAATTTTATTTATAATATAAATAAACTATTTTCCAAATCTTTTATTTACTCTTAAAAATCAAAATCCCCTTTTAAAATTGTTTATCATCACTATTTTTTTTCTTTTTATGTAACTATTATTGATTAAGTTTTATTGGTTGAATTCTTTTGAGTTGAATCTAATTAACTTCTAACAAATAACCAAGTTTTTTTAACCTATAATTTTTTTTTTCATTTTAATTGTCAACTTTATTTTGCCTGAATGCTTGTTGTGGCTTTTCATTCTTCCTTATAAATTTTATTGCAAGTTTTCAATTCAATCTTAATGTTGGAGGAAAATGGTTAAATCTTATTTAGTTCCATATTACAAGATTGTTGTTCTATGGGTTTGCACAGATGAACAATGACAGATTTAGAAGAGGTTGCTGATTAATATTAATGACATTCTTATAAAAGTCCTAGTGTTGATGGGTTGTGAGTGGAATTTTACCAAAAAAGGTGGGAAAACATTAAAGATGATTTCTACCTAGTTTATTTCGAGGATTTGGAGCATGGTTCTTTAGGGCCTAATATAAAAAATGGTTTAATTAAACTCCTTTTGAAAGAGAAAAATGAGGATACTATTTCAGGTTAACGCTCAATCACCTTGCTTAATACTTCCTATAAAATCATTGCTAAAGCATTAGCAGCAAGAATTAAACCAATTATAAAACAAATAGTCAGACCTAAACAAAGTGGGATTCTTGCTGGGAGATTCATCTTGGATAACCTTATTCTTGCTTGGAAAACTTTGGAATGGGCTCAACAATTTGGCCAATAGGCCCTTTTGTTCAAACTAGATTTTGACAAAGCATATGATGGAATGTGTTGGAGCTTTATAATCAAGATGTTACAATGGTTGGGTTTTGGTCCTAAACTATGTAGACATGTTTAAGTGTTGTTTAATGACGTCAATGCTCAGTTAGTGATTAATAAAGAGTTGACTAATATCTTCCCTTTACAATGTTCAATTAGACAAGGTTGTCCCTTGTCTCCATTCTTGTATGTACTTGTTGCTAGTGCTCTTAAATATTTGCTACAAAAATATAATCAATTGAACCTAATTAAGGGTATTTCTATCCCCCATAATATAGTGGTGATTAACTCTCATTTCGCAAATGACAACATGTTTATCCAAAATTTAGAGACGAACACCAATAATGTCATGGGAGTCCTTAACCTTTATTGTGAAGTGTTTGGATCAAAACTTGCTCATCATAAGACATAATTTTTGATGGTTCAATCAGGTTCACCTCTATAGTGGATTCCTAAAGAGTGGAAACAAATTAAACATGGGTAGATTACTCAGTATCTTGGCATTCCATTTGGGATGGTTGTCTCAATTTCTGAAATGTGGAGCTAGTACTTACAAAAATTAAAAAAATAAACTGTGTAATTGGGGGAATAAATTTGTGTCTCTTGTAGGCAAAATTCAAGTTGTGAATCAATTTTTTTGGCTTCGCATGTATACTATTCTTCTTGTTGGATGCCATCAAAAAAAGGTTATGAGGATCTTGTTAAAATTGTTTGTAGCTTCTTATGGGCTAATTGGGGTGGTAAAGCATGTTTTAAATCTGCCTCTTGGCTTCATTGTATCCAACCCAAAGCCAAAGGTGGGTTGGGAAAATTATTGATCCAAGGACACAAGGGACTTTCTAAACAACAAAATGGATTGTTAGAACAATTAATGGAGATGTTCTATGGAAAAATTTGGTTCATTTTCAGATTTCTCAAGCTAGTGTCAAAGGTAAATGGCAAGTTGTCAACTAGGAAGATAAATTTTTACTAGCAACTTTCTTCCATCTTAAAGCTTCCTTTCCCTTACTTTCAATCTGGAAGGCATGACCACAAGTCAACAATTTTTGGACTAGAAAAGTTCCCTTCAATACGGGTTCAGCTTTGGATCATCGTCAATATGGTGGAATAAACTAGTGCAATATCATGGTCAACCTCTTGTTGTTGCCTTTCCTAGGTTGGTGTATTACTTATTTATGAAAGGAGTTCAAAGGTTTGGGGACTTGTGGGATTTTACTACTCGAGAGTGGGTCAACTGGCACTCCCTCAAGAATAACTTGGGTCTAAATTATAAATGTAAAAGTTTTATTATTTTTGTTAAGTCGTTGGTTTCTTTTGAGTTGGTTATGAAGATGTGTACTCCCCTTCATTGTAATTCTTTCAAGGATTGGTGGTGGTTGTCCAAGATTCAATTTGCGTTGTTTCCTCTTTAAAAAGTATACTTAAATCTACTTCCACACTTGCCTTAAATCCCAAATTGAATCTTAAATAGAATTGTAGGTTTCAAGAAAAAACTTGGAAAAAGCTAAGTGTTCAAATCTGACATTCTAAAATTGAAGTAAATGTTCAAATCTTAGTTTGGAAAATCTTGCACTGTAAGCTGCCTGTTGGTGACAGATTGGGATACATGTAGATTCACTCTATTAAATGCCCCTTTTGTAAACGCATTGAAAGTTTGAAACATATATTTTGGGACTGTTTTGTGACGAAAAGGAAATGGAGGGTTGTTTTTGTTTATCTCCCTAAGGTTTTTTAGCATAATTATAGTTGGAAGAAGCTATTTTGGACTTGGGCTTGCGAAACAATATTGTTGTTGATTATGTATGGTAGATTGTCTTGTTTAATCTATGGAAAAGTAGATGTTTGCCTGTTTTTGTTGATCATAATGTTCATCTGGAAACAAAAATGCTAAGGTTTTACTTTGACATTATTTTGTAAATTGTTTTCCTATGTTCACAATTGTAGGGAGCTCCCAAAGTTAACGTGAATATATCAATCATTTGGACAAGATTACATGACAATTATTGGAGCTCCACAAAAATGATGTACTTTGTTCCAAATAGATTCAACACATGTTAAAATTTAGAGTTTGATGTTTTTTCTTTCAGCTTTACACTGTTATTGTATTTTATTTTTCGGATGTCAACCCAATTTATTTAGTATGGTAATCTTTTGTTTGTAATCTCTTTTACAACAGCCTTTGATTGCCATTCTTTTTGTATTATTATGCATTGATTTAATACTATATATATATACTAAAAATAATTTTTTTAGATATACAAACGCTGATGTCAAGCATTGGTTGATAATTGTGTGCCACTTGCAAAGACTTGCTTTTTAATTAAACAAAAGGAAGACTTGCCTTGCCCGTAAACATGGTGGTGCAGGAGCACCCCATAGTTCATCTAGGAAAGTTGTCTAGAAGGTTATTAATTGGCAATTTGTTTAGGCCAAATGTAGCAATCTCTTTCTATTTCTTGAGTTTGTGCCTTAAAGGCATTTGAGAACATGTATTGGGTTGGTAAAGGTCATGTTGACCATTTGTTAGATTGAGGTTTGGCTACAAGGATGATTTAAGACCTTTGTAGACCTTTCTAGGTGTTAGTTTCTCTAAAATGTTGCAAATAAGGCCTATTGGAAATCATACAAGCGGCCATGGAGTAGTTAGGATCGAGCTTAACTGTTTTAGAAACCTATATATGGTGTGCCTTGACCTGAAAGTAAGGTTGGAAATTTTTGCATTATTGAAAATTCATGAATACAAGTGAGGACAATGATAAGGTTGTGTAATTTTATGTGTTTTCTTTTGAATTTGTGTGTTGAAGGAGTGATCATGGCACTGTGAGTTGATGTAGAATGTAGTGTAGTTGTGCTTGAAGCTTTGTGTAGTAGTATTTAGTTAGTGTGTTCAATTTTCAAGCGTTGCTTTGTAATTAGTTGTTTCTTTTAGTTGTTGTCCTGACAGACAGTCTGAGAAGAATGGAGATTTAGTTCACATTCCCACTGTACTTAGTGTACAGGCCTTTGGGAATTGTGACTAGGCTCCATGTCTATAAATAGGATAGGGTTAGGAGCGGTTAGAAGTCAAGAAATCACTGTGGAAGTCTTCCCCTAAGTGAGCCTGACAATGCTCGGCTAGGAAAGACAAGAAGTGTAGAGCACTTGACTTGCAGGGGTGTCCATCTCCTGGCAAATCACAGTGTGGAGAGGGCAGGTGTATGCCTTGCCAAGGCATAGCAAGAAGGAAGGAGCTCCATCAACTCGTTTGGTGAGAGGAATTCTTAAACAGTCTGCAAGAAAGCCAGAAAAGACCTAAAATAACCTAAGTGTTTGTTCATTTCCAGTTTGGGTTACTGTACGGATAGTGGAGGCTTGAGATCCCAAAAATCATTGAGAGGTGGGCATAGACACCAAGAACCTCAAGGAAAGATTGGGTGTTCTTTGGAGAACTTAGGAGAATAAGCCTGGTTACTCGGAGTTGGAGACCTAATTGGGGCTCTTGGGCTAGTAGCCTTTTTAACCCTAGATGAGGGTTTGGAGAAAGCAATGGTCAAAGGAAGTAAGGTGGACTCCCTAGAACCATGTTGTGATGGTGTGAACCTGTTGGAAGCAACTCCACACCCCTGCAAAGATTAAGGTTAGCCTTTAGGGAAGATTAAGGGCTAAGGAAGAGTTAGAGGCATTGCACCAAGATTGACTTGGTAGGTTGAATTGTGATAGTAGTGGAGTTGGCAAGGTGAACCAGGGGAACCTAAACAAGCATTAGGTCCTATAGATTAAGGTGGTGGAGTGTGACACCATAAGGATCTTCCAAGTGAGACCCAGAGCATGGAACAGTGGTTGTTCCATCCAACCCTACCCTATCACATGGCAAGAACATGTAAATGTTCCCTTTGATTAATGTGACAAGCAGCGAAAAAGCCTGTCCAGTAAAGATTTGATTTTACATTTGAAAAACAAATATGAAAAGGCCTGCCTAGTAAAAATTTGATTTAACATTTGAAAAGCAAATATTTTATGTGGGTGAGTAAAATGAAGCACTGATATATTTGTGCTATCCATAAACTACTAATTTGCCTGGACTGAAAACGAAAGCAAACCTAGGCTCTTCAACCCTTTTTAACAATCCCGGGTCGCTTTCCACCTTGGGGCACTCTTCCCTTCGAAGCAAGGTGTCCTTATCTGCTCCAGAATACCAAACGGAAAGGCACAATCCCCTCCACGCTACTCTATTCGCAGAATATTCCCACCGTATTCCACCCTCTTCCCCATTATAAACTAGAGTCTCTCCATTCCTTCCTGATAGTGGAGCTCTGTATTTCTGTTACATTACAAAATTCATGGCTTCCAAACTGTTAGTACTAGCAGTGATAACGGTGCTGCTCATCTTCCCATCTCTTGAAGCGACTCCGATTCAGACGACGCTCGACGGGCCCTTCACTCCTGTCACTGTTTTCTTTCCTGACGGTCACAGAGGAGCGCAGGCTTCGGAAGATTTGCCGTCGGATGACTCTCGTGTAAAGAGACGTGTGACAGGAATTTTCCCTGAGCAGATTTCTGTGGCCCTGTCAACTCACCGTTCCGCCTGGATCTCCTGGATCACAGGTAATTGTAATGAGGTTGGTTTTTTTAGAGTGTAAAAGTATGCTAGATTACTCTGGAATCAATTGAAAGCTTGTTTTTTAAGCTCATGTATATATATTTTGTATGTGTGTTATAATTTAGCTTTGAAGGTGTTGTTGCTAGTGAATAACATGTTTTCTTCCGCTGTTCAATTTAGTGGCATTGGCAAAGAGAGTTTCAAGATACAGTTTTGCATTGAAGGTATTATTGCTAGTAAACAACAAGATCTTTTTGCTGTTAAATTTGATGGCATTTTAAAAATTTGTCAGGAGAGTTCCAAATTGGCAACGATGTGAAGCCCCTGAATGCTTCTAGTGTGGGCAGTGTGGTGAAGTATGGCGCTTCAGATGACAATTTGAGTAATGAAGCATCTGGGTATTCATTGGTTTACAGCCAACTTTATCCCTTCGCTGGTTTGCAGAACTATACCTCTGGTATAATCCATCGTGTTCGCCTTACAGGTAATTTTAGGCCATATGCATTCCGGGTCAACTGGTAAAAAAAATTGTTAAAAAATAAGTGTTATCATTGACTTCTAAAGTTTATCCAATTCTCATATTCTTGAAATCCCTCCAATGCTGTTATTCTTGGGAGTCTGTTGTACACTATGGCTTGGCTTTTGTCACCCTCATGGAGATTCTCATTAAATTCACTTCCTTATATGCTTGTTCATGGTGTTTACTAACGTAATAGCTAACCATCTTCTAAATATTCCCACTTCAGCATCTTTAAGACATTAGCACCCTTATTCATTGGTACACTTGGACATATATTTTGAATCTATTTCTGTCAATTTACCAGGTTCTCTGTATTTTTTGGTATACAGGGACAAATATTTTGAATCTAGTTTTTGTCATTTTTATCGCCGAGATCCCCATGAAACTAAATTACTTGTACGCTTACCAGAGGTTTTTAGTACTTTCCCAGTGGAAACATATTTTACATTAGTACCCTTATTCAAATCTGTATAAATGTAATTATAAGGCATTTTTTTTTGGGATACTTGCTCAATGTAAACGCGCGCCTCCTATGGAGTACACAGCCGTTTGCTTTTAGGCTAACTTAGGCTGTGCAACTCCATGAAGTGCAAACATTGTATCCAAAAAATTCTGCCATGTATGATTGCATATGGTTTAACCTTTTTACTACTGTTCGAGACTGAGTGCTTCCAAAATTAATACAAACATGTAAGATTCTGTTTTTTACATTAGCACATTTGATATACTAATGGTAATGAATACATTATAAATAAGCATCACCTCTATGATTGCACCCCATTTGTTCCACCATCTTTAGGCGACCCCATCAGACATTCATATATGCGAGCGAATTATGTATATACCATCTATGTGTATACATATGTATTTCAACACATGGACTACTGGTTAACAGAGCCTTATACGGTTTGCGCAGGACCTTGTTTACAGTTGTTTATTGGCTGCAGTCATGGGTTTATTTTTGTGTAGTTTTTTAAAACTGTTACAAAGGCATGCCCTCAATCTGGTGTTTAGTGGGCTTCTCCAGGGCTGAAGGGCAGTACAAGATACTATTACAAATGCGGAGATCCCTATCAAAGTGCCATGAGCAAGGTTCTGAGCTTCAAGACCATGCCAGCCCCGGGCCCCAGGATGTTTCCTGATCGAATTGCCATTGTGGGTGACCTCGGCCTGACATACAATACTACATCCACTATTGATCACCTCAGCAGAAATGATCCTGATTTGATTTTACTTGTTGGGGATGTCACCTATGCAAACCTGTACCTGACCAACGGCACTGGTTCTGCTTGCTACTCTTGTTCTTTTCCAGATAGTCCCATCCATGAGACATACCAACCTCGCTGGGATTACTGGGGAAGGTCAGTATGCTCTGATTTCCTCACCATTTTTTTTTCTTTATGATGATTGAATTGCCATGGATATTTGAACTTTTCTTCACCCAAGAGAAAACATGGCCTTATAAGATCCTAATTATCACTTCCATGTGCCCTTCTCACTCCATGACTATTCTATATTCCTTGTTTTTGATGTTCTATTATGGTTCTGAATTTGGGATTTCAACAGGTTTATGGAGCCCCTGATTTCTCAAGTTCCTATTATGGTAGTGGAGGGTAATCATGAAATTGAAGAACAGGTGGACCATAAAATGTTTACAGCTTACCAGTCTAGATTTGCATTTCCAAGTGAAGAGAGCAGATCGAGAAGCCCTTTCTATTATTCATTTGATGCTGGAGGCATCCATTTTGTCATGATTGGAGGATACATAGATTACAATAAGACAGGTAGGACAATTGTTGACAAGCTTTGTTTAGTTATTACATCATACAAGAGGATGACAATTTTTTTGGAAAGAATTGAACCAATTCAATCTGCTGCAGTGATAATAAGCATATGGTGCTTAATATGAAGGGTAAAATTTACTGATACTCTATGTTGTTTTATTAATTTTAATTATTTGTTTTTGTTTACAGGGGAACAATACAGATGGTTGGAGTCTGATTTAGCAAATGTTGATAGGAGTGTAACTCCCTGGCTCGTTGCTACTTGGCACCCACCTTGGTACAGCAGTTATAGAGCTCACTATCGCGAAGCTGATTGCATGAGACAGGAAATGGAAGAGCTTCTTTACAAACATGGTGTTGATGTTGTATTCAATGGCCATGTAAGTGATTCCTTTGCTATATGCTGTGTTTAATGTAAAATGTGCTTAGACGCCTTAGTTATTCAAACCCAGTACCACTTTTGAGCTTGTGGGCTGCAGTCACTTAGCTATTTGACCTCTTGAGACTCCTCATGTTAAATGCATGGATTCTTATCTCTGATCCTGATGAATGTTAGCTTTGATAGAACCAAGGACCGACCTACTGAAAGTCAGGTACTCTACCACCAAGTGACATGTCTTCCGCAATCCTTGTTGCTTGATATGGATTTTCATTTCTCACACTTCACCCTCAAGCCAAACTCTGCTCAAGATTGCACACATGTAAGTATTGGCTATGACTGGATGATGGAAAAAATTAAAATGAATTAAGATTCAAACTAAAGATAGACCACACTCCTACCAGTCGGCTTTACAATGTCTGAGCTACTTGTCCCTTGGGCCACACATCCTTGGTTATCTCCTAGCTAAGACTGGCTTTGATACAATGTTATAAAAGCTGGACAATTAAGGAATCAAACCAAGGATCTCTCTTCAAACAGTAGGCTACTCTACCACTCAGTTACTTGCTTTTTCTGAAGTTCCTCATTCCACATTGTGGTCTGCCAGCTGCAAGGCAATGTAATTTAAATTTGTCTATATTTTATCTTGGGTTTGTTTCACTTTCATATATTTGTAGCATAACTATAGAATCCAACCTGCATGACTTGGGCTGATTATGGAGTTCTGTATGTTACTTGCAGGTTCATGCTTATGAAAGATCAAACCGAGTTTTCAACTATACATTGGATCCATGTGCACCGGTGTACATAACCATCGGAGATGGTGGTAATAGGGAAAGTATGGCCGTAAGTCATGCTGATGAACCAGGAAACTGCCCTGAACCTTCTTCCACACCATACACCTTTATGGGAGGTTTATGTGCCTATAATTTTACATCTGGTCCAGCAGCTGGGAATTTTTGTTGGGATAGGCAGCCTGACTTTAGCGCATACAGAGAGAGCAGTTTTGGGCATGGAATTCTTGAGGTAAACCTCCTTAAGTTTTTAAGGATTTTTGGTTGATCGATGTGAAAAGTTTAAGCATCTGACTTACTATTTGGTGCCATATTTCAATATGTTTTACAGAGACTGATCACATTTGAATTTATAATTTTATAATGAAATATATTATATTGATTTTAATATCCAGGTGAAAAATGAAACTTATGCACTGTGGACTTGGCATCGAAATCAAGATGCTTACAACAGCAAGGGGGATCAGATATATATTGTGAGGCAGCCAGGAGTTTGCGCAAATCAACCCAAGGTGATGACAAACATTGCCACGTTATGAAATTGGAATATCCTGAACAATTTCCTATGTCTATCCTTGAAAGTTCAAAAGGAGTGATGTGAAACACAACATGCTTGATTGCTTGACTACTTGCGTGGATCTCTGTCAAGGAATCAATTTTGCCCTTTTGGCTTTGGGGTTCGTATATGAAGCGAGCCTTTTTGAAAGTACTGTATATTGTGATTGGTCTTCCACCGAGGCACATCTCAATCACCCTGTAGCAATTTCCTGGCTGTATGCAGTGGAAGTATAAAATTACACGGTGCAAGGTACCATTCTTCCTAGCAATTGCAAGGAAGACATGCAATGAATTGTACATTTCATTATAAAATGAGATCATATGAATCCATTGAGCTTGTAAAGTGCTCCTTTTTATAACGACAAATTTGAAGGCAATTCAGTCATTTATAAATTCTTAACAAAAATTTGTGAATATATCCAAGATAAGAAAGAAAATAGCGATCTAATGGATAAAAAAAAGTTTTTCAAGAAGTTAAAGAAACAAAATCATGGACAGAAAAATATGAAAAACCCAATTTTTGTTTGGCTAAGCTGATATGAAGTTTAGGGAGATGTCACATAAATGTTTCCTTGAAAACTAAACTAGTGCTTTCCAAGTGATGGAAACTATAAACAAAACCACTACCAAACACCCATGCTTTTGTTTTGCTAAGCTGATATGAATTTAAGGAAGAAATCATGTAAATGTTTTCTTAAAATTAGACCGGTGCCTTCCGTGTGATGGAAACTATATACAAAACCATAAATAATTTGTCATGTAAATGTTTTCTTAAAATTAGACCAGTGCCTTCCATGTGATGGAAACTATAAACAAAACCATTACTAATTTGTCTGACACAATTTGCTGGAATATTGAGAATATACTGTCCAATGAAATACTTTAGTTAGAAGCCAATTTGGACGAAGAGTGCATTAAGAGGAGAGGAGGAAGAGTGCATTAAGGGGAGGAGGAGCCACTAATTGAACATGTTATGTAGATGGATCTCCCATTCATACTTGGAGCCACAGGAACCAACGGAGTTTGTGGAGTTGGAAGACTAGTATACATTTATATAATTGGAAAAGCAAATTTTCTGTCACAGCATATTTTAAATGTAAAGATACTTGAGCTGATCTGTCCTTTAATCATTAAGTTATCTAAACAAAGTGCATGTATGTTGAATGACATGATAGGTTAGTTTTTCCCAAGCAAATTTAAGTGTTCTAAAATCACTTCTGCACAAGACTCTGCCCTTGGGTATCTGTTAATCACATCTGTAAAAATATTAGTCAATGTTCTTAAACTTGGTTGCTTCATGTACTAAATCGCCTTGCTGGTTTTGTACAGGCCTTTTAATCTACTCCTTAATTCTTCAAGAGAAGAAAATACAGAAGGATGGTGGAAGACATAGTGGTTGCAAGGGCTGAAGTTGTAGTCTTCTTGCTCATTCTTGAGCTAATCTGCGCCTGAACCATTTAAGTTATCCAAATTCCAAACTAAGTGCATGCATGTTTAATGACATGATAGGTAGTTTTTTCTGAACAATTTTAAATGTATTAAAATGTACTGCGCACAAGACCCACCCTTGGGTATCCGTTAATCACATCTGTAAAATAATTAGTCAATGTTCATAAAAATGATTGCTCCATGTACTCAATCGCCTTGCTGGTTTTGTATAGGTGTTTCAATCTATCCTTTCATTCTTCAAGAGAAGAAAATACAGAAGGATAGAAGAAGACACAATGGTGGCAAGGGCTGCAGTTGTACTTTTAATTCTTACTCTTGTTCTATGGTTGCTTGGTGCTCGTCTTGCGCAGGTGCAAACTACATAGTTGGATTATTTTCTGGTGTAATAAATTAGTTGGTTTAGTTTGATGATGGAAATGATTTGGGTTCAGAGATAAAAAATGTGGTAGACAGAAGGATGTATGGTGATTCAAGCAGAGATGAAAGGAAGAACAATTCGGGCAAGAGTGCCACCAAGGAACATGACTAATGAATCATCGATTTGATAGTATCAAGTGGATTGAAGTAAGTTCTAGAGAAACAGAGAGGAGAGATTGTGTTCCTAAATTCTCGTAAGACTCACTTCTGGTTTCATCCATCATTTGGTGATTCCAAGGAATCAGATCGTGCTGGGCTCTTAGTAAGATAGAATTCTCCATCAGTCAGGCTTTGCCCCATTCTGTCAGATTTTTACTTCTTTTTTTTTCAATGCAAAGTGTGTGTGCTTTGTATGTTGTCATCATGGTCTCATACTCAGAATTGTTTCTGAGCTTTAAATGGGATCTATGGGTTTCAAAGTCCATAGACACTAGGCTATGGCCTCTGTTTTCTTGTAAATAAGCGTCTACCAAGGTTTTGCTGTAGAGAGTGTTTTCTAACATTGGGTGAAAAAGCAGAATACTAATGACCCATATATAAAAGGAAAGTGGTATCAAATTTTACTTTTATGTGACCATCAGTCGGTAAGCATGGTCTTCTAGCCCTTTATGGCAGCTTCCATTATACTTAGAATTTATAAAGTTATTTTATTGAGGTAAAGGTCCAGGAATGTAAGCATTGTTATGGTTCACATTTATTTTGGTTGGAGTTTGAGTTTCAACTTGCATTCTAAGAACTAACTTATTTATTTAATGAAAATCTGGTAAGGAAATAGATTTTGCAAATATGCATGGCAACTCTTCTCCCTTAGAACCTCGCCTATTTTTCACACACTAATGATAACTGGAATGCAACGACAATAGAAGCATGTTTCATTAGAAACTAGATGGCTTGATATTTTAAGCCATTTCTTTTGGTTGGAGTTGAAAAATGATTTAACTCACCATCTAATTAACATTTACATTTCAGTGAAAATCTCTTAAAGAAAGAGAATTTCTAAATATGCAAACATAAATCTACTACCTTCAATCCTTTTTCATCTTTCACACGATGATTGTCACTGGAATACAAGAACAGTAGAAGCATGCAGGAAATATTCATTGGAAAACAGAGTGCCATCAAATTTTTACCAGGGACACATTCATGTTTCAGATGCACATTAAATTTACTTTGAAGTCCAGACATATTCACAAATTACTTAAAACTTCACAATTTACTTACGACTTCACCATTTACATGGTCTGCTGAAGAGAATACCATGTAACAGGATGCTTCACCATTATGCGAAACCCCAATGCAGTCTATCTTTTTATTCAAAACTAATGACAAGTTACAACTAATACAAGCCCTTGGTGAGATGGAGGATATGTCTCATGTTTGGTATTTCAATTGAGAGCCTTATGTATGTTGTGGATTCACCCAAACCAACTATTGCTCAAACAATGAGAGTCTTGAGTTGTTTAATGACTAATTTTGGTAGGGATCTTCAGATAATTGTAGGGTATCTCAAAATCCTCTTCTATATGTTATCAAAGGAGCAATGTATTATAAAAGTTGTAACACTCAAGAATATGTGAATTCAAATTCGATATAGATAATATAAAATCTACCAATAAATATATATTTAATCTATTAAATGCATATTTGATTCACAATTAAAATAATTACATCCATAAAATCTTAAATTAGAAATCACATAAAATAAAAACTGCTTAAATTAAAACTAGATACCTAAAAAATATAACATAAATATTTGTTGGGATAACCTAATATATAGATTAAACAAAAATTTAGATTACGCCAACTCTAATTTTGGTGGTTAGTTGCAGTTTTCTGTTATGGAATAATGTTTAATATAGTGATTTGTGTTTGTTCAAAAGAGATATTTTGAATTTTTTATTGTTCATGTATGATATGGGTGCATGTATTATGATCATACATGTGTATTTGATGGTCATGTCCACAAATAAAGTATTGTATTTTTTGTCAAGTTGGTGGTTGTGTCATTAGAGACTTTGAAGTCTAAAAATATTTTCTTAGCATTGTCTAGCAAGAAGTTGTGGCAAGGAATTGGCTTTCATACTCTTGTCATAAAAATAGCCTTATCAAGATTAAGAGCCTCTTTATATTTAAGAGTATCTATACGTTTATTGAGGTAATGAGATTTTATCTTTCAACAAGCACATTTTTTAGAAGTTGTTTATCATTAATGTCTCTTGTCCATCTTTGGTTAAAACTTCTAAAATTGAAGTTCCTAAAGTCTTTCACAAAGACATTCATACCATCAAATTGGACCTCATGGCCTACATTGCAACAAAAGTTTTATCTAGCAAATATTGATTTTCCTTCTATCGGTCAAATACAAGAGTTGATTCCAATTGTTATGCTCTACAAGTTGGGGCTTAAACACCCTCTTATTGGATGGAAAGCTTGATGATTGAATGCTAACATTGTGTTCAAGAATTACACCTTGATCCTCTTGAATGAAGTTCTTAATCCCTTCTCCTTCACTCTTAGTAATCTTAACAAATGATGGGGATTGAGTTCATTCCCAAGCAATTGGCTATATAGATTTACTAGAGTTTAGCAAGCCAAACTTGAGCTCAAGATTACTCATTTTTTAGGTGTCTACTCTAACAAGGGTTCTTGCTAAGCAAAAATATTATTCATAGGGGTTTGACTCATCCTAAGTGCCTAGTCTACCACATATCGGAGTCCTTGAAGAACTTCTTTTCAAATTTCCCTTATGCTTAGAATACCTGGAAGTTATCTTACCATAAATACCATTTCTCATTTTAACAAGTTCATTTTCATCTTAAATATTTATTTATGGGGCCTGTCATAGTGTATTTTCCATTTGTAATATTAATGTAAAACAACCATAATAATGACCATGCTTTCAAAAAAATTATTGTGTTTTTTGTTAATATTCCCAATCTTCATTTAATAAAACTTTATCTTTTTTATAATCATAATCTATACATTTTTATAATATAAGTTTATATTGTTTTCTAAAATTAGAATATATAATTAACATCAAGGAGGGGTAATTTTTTTATTAAAAAAAGAAAGAGTTACAAAGCAATGGCATTAAATAGCCCTATCAAGCTCCACCAAATGATCCAACTATTGAGACAAATTCGGGGGTAGTTGACCCCAATCCACCAAATTCCAATCATGAATATGATCAAAATCCTATTTAGCCAAACAATCAACAACACCATTCCATTCTCTAGGAATATGAGAGAAAGTAATATACTCTAGAGAAGCACAGAGAG
Source organism: Sequoiadendron giganteum (assembly GCA_007115665.2). NCBI lineage: Eukaryota > Viridiplantae > Streptophyta > Pinopsida > Cupressales > Cupressaceae > Sequoiadendron > Sequoiadendron giganteum. The sequence goes on from CM021100.1 coordinate 129,531,529, forward strand.
TGAGAATTTGTTCAACAATCAAAGCCAACTGCCAGCTCACATCATCTAAATGTCACCTATTCAACAAGTTCACCACAACCTGGGAGTTAGACTTACATATGATCCTTCGCCAGCCCAATTTACTACCCCTCTTCATAGCCAATAAAATGGGCTGAGCCTCCATTAAATTATTAGTATGGAGACCCATATAAATAGAGAAGATAAACTGAACATCTCCAGAGCTATCCCGACCAACACCACCAATTCCCGCATGACTCGGATTTCCCCAAGAAGAGCCATCCGAGTTGATTTTTAGGACTCCTTGAGGAGGAGGGGACCACCTTCCCTCCCTATTCACCTTCAGGCCTAGGATGTATACATCTATTGTGCATGAGGTGTCATTGTAGAGGAGGAAGATGAAGATGATTACAACAACCAACATCACGAGGGTCCACCAACACAGTCAGATCACACTTAGCCACAATAGTTTCCCCCAAAGAATGCATAATTTTCCTCCACAGGTGAGGGGCCATCAACAATGCATCCTAAAAAATTCGCCTATTCCTCTCCAACCATGGGTTCCAGATAATGAAGGATGGGCCAATAGCCCAAGCAGCTTGAAGAAAGGAGGGAGAATATATAATTATTTGAACACTTTTTTATTAAAAAAATAATTTAGTAATTTTCTTTTGGTAGTAAATCTAAATATTCTTGTTCATTTTTAACAATCAAATTTCTTACATCTTTGTTTTCATTTTTATCTTTTATATATTGTAAATTTGTAAGATACAATTGGTAAAAGGATTGATAAAAAGATTAGAATTTGTAAGTCAAAGTTGGCAAATAGAAGTTGGTAGAAAGATTAAGAGGAAAACTATAGTTAAGAATTGTAGTCACACTCTAATTATGTTTATTTCTTTCATCAACTAATTTATTAATATCTATTTCACATACACAATCTCTAAATATATTGTTTCTTATCATGTTACCATTATTATTGTGGTTTGAAATTTTCATTTCTAGTAACATAGCATGGAAGTGGATCCATATCCTTTTCTCATCCTTTGATCCAAAATTATTTTCGTAGTTAATTTCTATGTTTGAGGATATGGCCTCATGGCCTAGCTATTTGCTAGAATTTAAAAATTTATAGAGTTTTTTGTTTTATTTAATCTTTGAAAAGCTAGAAATGCTACTATAGTTAATATAAATTCCATGGATTGTTATTTTTCTCTTAATAATATTTAACCATTTTTCTTACCTCCTTATTTTGAGATCCAAGTGTAGGTGTAGAAAGTTACATTGGTATTCTATACCTACAAGACTTCCTCAATTATTGGAGGATTGTGCATTATGAGTAGAGCATTGCTTGATGGAAACACTCAACAAAAATTGCTACTATCTCCCTATTGATGGAGCTACTCATGCAAGAAAGTATGCATGTAATATATGATGTAAGGATATAAGGATATTATATAAGAGAAATATAAGAACAAAGACTGATGTATGAATAAACTATACATTAGAGTTATATATGATGAATAGAATATATGGTATGATGATCTAATGGGTATATGATGTGCTATGAGATATGATTTTTATATGAATATAAATATATTATTAATTTTATATTATTCTTTCTTAACACAAATTTTTGTAACTTACCACATAAATTTCAATATTCCTTTTATTGCTCATATTGGGGTATAAACACAACACTTAAGTAACTTAGCCTTAGATCCTTTATCTAAGATTAGTTCTTGCTAATATTTTGGTTTGAGACCCTATTAAAATGGTAAAGGAATAAAAAATTAATAGGAGTGAAAAGTAGTAGAATAGAGAAAAAATATGTAATATATGATATAATGATATTGTATAAGATAAGTATAAGGGAGAATCTATTAAATTATGAATAAACTATGTATGATAGTTATAAATGATGAATGGAATATATCACATGATGATCTAATGGATATATGATGTGCTATGAGATATGATGTTTCTGTGAATATGGATATATTGTTAATTTTAATTGTTCTTTACTACCACAATGTTTTTGAAACTCACCACATAAGTTTTGGTTTTCTTTGTATTTATCATATGATGATATAAACATAACACCCAAGTAACTTAGGCTCAAATCCTTGATTTGAGCTTATTTCTTGCTAATATTTGGATTTTATGTCTAGTACCCTAGTAAAATGGTAAAGGAATGCCAAAATTAATAGGTATATTATATACAATGATATGAGAGTTAATAAGAAAGGATCATAGACAAATAAATAATTTATTTTTTATGGTTTGTAGTAGGAACCTTTAGGGTCTATCCTTATAAGAGGGGTTTAGACACCTAGAGGATGTTAATTTGAAAGGGGGAATCTTGAAGAGATGCAACCAATAAAAGTATGATGAGAATAAACCATGAGAAATGAATAAAAGAATTTGTGAAATACCAAATAAAAAACACTCATGAAAAAAAGAGATAATAAGAAACTAAGAGAAATTAGGGAAGAGATCGAATTGGAAATGGAATTGAACATGAAATACAAAAGATTGAAACAAGTATAGGATAGGTAGGAAAGATACAAAAAAATATTCTCTTGTTCAAGTTGAATCACTATGTATAAGTAAGATAAAGTAAATGATACAAGAAGGAGAAACTATTAAAGAATATGATCGTTGATTCAAAACAATAAGGAAAATGGAAGAACCCCTTAAAAATAACTAGAGAGTGGAATGGTTTATATATGAGTTATTTATATAGTTTATATCTACTCTAGATGAAAAAATATTTTAGATTTACCCAAGTATGGTGGAATTGGCATGCAAAGTGGAAGTGCAACTTGGAGGAGGAAGAACAAATAGATAAAAATAAATAAATGGAAAAAATAATATTAGAGTTGGAGAAATTAAAAATAAAATAAAAAATAATAGAAAAATATGAAAATAACACATCCTCACAATCAAATAAAAGAAAGAAGATTGGGTGCACTTACTATTCCAATGAAGGTTGGCTAAGGGATAAGTTCCTAGTGTTGAGGGGAAAAAAAGAGCTATGGAACATAGAGTGAACTTAAACCCAACCAATAGAAGATTAAAAAATGTGTACTATACGATATGAGGAGAATGGGATGGTAAAATAATGATTTCACATCTCTTTTTTAGAGCAAGGGAAGAAAAAAAACTATAATCCTAGTATATCCATCGTGGCGAGCAATGAATTTATTCATAAATGAACAAAAGGGATAAGGGACAAAGGGCTAATAGAATTAGCATTCCACAAGTAGGATCATGGATATAATCACCCATCATGGAAAATGTGATGTAATATTTACGCTATTGTAAGTATGTTGTAGGTGTTGTCATTGATATCAAGAGTTGGTCACTAATGTCAACAATATGGATATTATTGGTATTGTAGATGGGAAGATTGTTGGCATTGCAAATGCTATAGATATGTTTCATTAGTGTTGCTGATGTGGTTGGTTCACTTGGCTTCCAAGTGCTTTCGAGAAAAAATGAATAAACGAGTGTGTTGTGTGGCAGAAGTGTGTTCACTGTTGTGCTCCACATTTCTTCATGGTTGAAGATATGCTTGTGCAGTTTGGATATGATGATTACAGGTGTTCAAAGGTTCTATAGCTAGAGTTTTAGGTTTTGGATTGTGCGGCAAAGGAAATTGTGTTTGACAGTGTGTTTGTCTATGTAGAAGGTTACTTGGGAGAAATGGAATTACTTCGAATTTATTTGTATTGTTGTTTCTTGTCTTGCAGATTTAGGAACATGCTTATACTATTTGTATATATCTTCCCTTGGAGTTTCTAGTGTTGAGTTTCTTTGCAAGTTTAGTTCTTATGTTGGAGTTCAGTGGTAGTGCATCCTGATGCGTAGGATGAAAGTATTCTTTGTTTCAAGTGGTTGCAACTGTGTTGCAGTGTAGTATGTTGATTTTGGAATATTCTAGGATGTTGTGCGTGTGTTGTGAAGTGTTGATTTATGATTGGTATGTTGTTTTCAGACCTAGAGAAGCGTGTATGTGGTCGCTTGTACTGTTAATTCAGGTTTGGCGAACCGAGCATGCTAGTGCTATTTGTAAAGGTACCTCATGGATTATGGATGTGTTGAGTAGTGTGGTGATGTAGATTTGGGTCCTAGTTAACCCTTGGTGTCATTTTCCTTCACTTATTTCCACCATGGAAGTGTTTGGTGCTAACCTATTTGGTGTTGCATGTTTGAGGTGCATACATCTCATTGAGGCCGACCTTAAGGAGTTGTTTGAGGTTGCACATGGTATAAATGCAAGATGGAGTTTGTGTTGAGGGTGTGGAAAGTGTGAATGATGAAAATTTGATCAAGTGTGGTGATATGTGTGCAAGCTTAATGCCTATGACTATGGATGTAGTGAGTAGAAGGTGTCTACATTTTCAGTATGCTTGAAGTTGCTGGAGATAGTGAGTTGAAGGTTGCGGATGGTGCAAAGTTGTAGTGGTGGATTTTCTTGTTGCTTTGAGATAGTGAATCTCTTTGTAGCAGTTTCTTCTATTCTTCTTTCTTCTAGGTAGTGAGCCCCCCGATAGTGAGCCTTTCTTCTTTTCTAGGCAGTGAGCCCTTGGTAACGAGTTTAATTATATTTGGTGTTGTTATTCATATATATGTGAGCTAATCCTTTCCATGGTTTTACCTACTTAGGGTTTTCCATGTAAATCTAGTGTTCTCTTGTGTATAGTTATGTTTGTATTGTTGTTTCACATGTTTACATTTTTCTAATGCTTAATGAGGTTTAAATTTTGATAAGGGTTTGAAAGTTAATGAGGGGTTGAATGTTTTAATGTACAACTGATTCACTTCCCCACTCAATTGTCCTATGCATCTAACAATTGGTATCAGAGTTTTGGTTCCTTGAAGAATATTAACCACTAGAGGTAGATCCAAATGGAACACATGAAGGGTATCAAAGATCTTATGTCCGATGGAACAAATTATGCTTACTAGAAAGCTATGATGGAATCCTTTTTGTTCTCTCTTGGATTTAGAGTCTAGAAATTAGTTGAAAAAGGATACACTATGCTTGCTAATGGTCTGACAAGTGATGAGATCAAGGATTATGAGAACAATGGAAAATCAAGAAATACTATCCTGAGTGGTCTCTCTAATTCAGAACTTGGAAAGGTGATAAGTCTAAAAACTACAAAAGAGATCTAGACAAAGTTGGAGAGTATTTATGTAGGAGATGACAAGGTCAAGAAAGAAAAGATGTATAATTACAAAGATAAATTTGAAACCATAAGGTTGTCTGAAGATGAAGATATTACAACCTATGTATACTTAGAGTGAAGTGGTTAATGCCATCAATGGTCTTGGTGGTAAGCTAGAAGAAAGCGAGGTTGTAAAAAAGGTACTAAGAACTATTCCTATAACTTATAGTTATAAAGGTTTTTCTATTGAGGAAGCTCAAAATTTAGATCAATATTATAGAGATCAGATGTTTGGTGCTTTAATTTCTTATGTATTGAGAGAGTTACGTTGTTGATGTGTTGATGTTTCACTTGTTTACATTCATGCTAATGCTTAATAAGGGTTTGAAGATTCATGAAGGTTTGAATGTTTGAATGTACAACTGATTCAACCCACCTCTTAGTTATCTTGTGTGTCTAACAATTGGTATCAGAGATGTGGTTCCTTGGAGGAAACTTATCTGCTTGAGGTAGATTTGGATGGCGTACAAGAATGGTGTCAAGGTCCTTATGTTCAATCGATCAAATTATGCTTTCTGGAAAGCCAAGATAGAAGCCTTTATTGTCTCATTAGGGTTTGGTGTTTGGAAGTAAGTTGAAACTGGATACACTATTCCTACTACTCTGACAAGTGATGATGAGATCAAGGATTATGAGAATAATGGAAAAGCAAGGAATGCTATCTTGAGTAGGCTTTCTGATTTAGAACTTGTAAAGGTGATAAGCCTCAAAACTGCTAAAGAGATCTGGACAAAGTTGTAGAGTATTTATGAAGAAGATGATAAGGTCAAGCAAGAAAAGATGCAAAATTTCAAAGCTAAATCTGAAACCCTAAAGATGTTAGAATATGAATATATTGTAGCTACATGCTTCGAGTGGATGGAATTGTTAATTCCATCAATGGTCTTGGTGGAAAATTAGAGGAAATTGAAGTGATAAAGGTATTGCGAACTCTTCCTAAATATTATAGTGCTAAAGTTTTTGCTATTGAGGAAGCTCAAAATTTGGATCAATATTCTAGAGATCAAATGTTTGGTGCTTTAACTAATTTTTAATTAAGAGAGTTTGACAAAGATGCTCCAAATAAAGAAAATTATTTTAAAGTCAACAAGAAAGAGAATGATGGATTTGATTTGAATGATCTTGATGAGTTGGAAGCAAATTTTGTAAGGAGATTGAAAAAGGACATTGGAAAATGTTAGTGTGAATAAAGTCTTGTACCTAGTTAATTCATTACCAGGGGACTTAGAGGACTTATTTACATGTTAAGTTTACTTAGTTCCTAGGAAGGAATCTTTCTAGAAGGTGTTAGTTGTCATTAGATCTTATCTTCTCTTTTGAATTTTAACACATGTGTCCTAGGTAGTTATGATATGTTATCACATACCATAGGATTAAGACACTTGTCATAATCATGTTTAATCATATGTCTCACCTTGGCTATCTAACCAGGTGGTTCTCATACAATTGATATACTAAATTCTTAGATAATCAAATTCCATTGCAATCTTGAACATTGCATATTGATCTCTCTTGTGCTTTCATGAAGTTCCTAGATCTTGGGTGGCTATACTCTTCAACAAAATCTTGCATGGTGTAGTTATTATACACAGAAATAAAATAAAACTCATTATTTTTTAGAAAATTTTATTAAATAATTTTTTTTTTAATAAAGCATAGGGTATGCCTGCACAGGGTACGTATGTTGGCAGATTACCGTCTGCCACACAGCTTTGGAACAATAGGCCATATGGAATAGAAGTACCCACACGCATGCCCCACTGACTTCCACCCACAACCAATTGGATGTAGAATATTTCGCCAAACAAATAACATAAATCGATGAATAAAAGCATCAACCGTGTAGAGGAATATTCCAAGTGTCAAAAGAATATTCTACCCAAGAATTATTTTTTTTGACGGGAACAGGACAATCAAATGTAATCGAGTATTATGCTGATGTCAGCAGTGATGTTAGCATCCATAAAAAAAATTGCCCCCCTCCAATGTAATTTTCATTTTGGAGGGCAATTTTCAAGCGCTCATAACTTGGTCATACAAGCACCTTTTCTCAAGAATTTTTTTTATTTGGGGTAGAATTTTGTGCTCTATGCAGTAGTGCAATGGTTTTTGATTTTGGTGGCTGGTTTTTCCATAAATTTCAGATTTGCATAGGTGTTGCTAAGTAGTTCTCATTTTTCAAAACATCTGGGGCTCTATTCTTACTCCTACAATAACATTTTTGGGTGATTTTTTTTGAAAGTGCATAATTTTTCATGTAATTTTCAGTGGTGTAATCAGATTGATTCCATCTTATGTAAAATTTTACTTTGAGCTTGTGGCCAAATTTGGAAATTTGTATGCACTAAGATCAAGTCCACTTCGTTGTTTTTGGAAAGTGGCATTTGTAATCACACTAAATATAAAGTTCCACAAATCATATAATACTTGGGGGTTTCATAATTGAGTAATTTAGGTGGGTAATATTTTTCCTTTGTTGGCTTATGTCTCTTGATTGGTCTATTGTGTGACTAAAATTGAGGAGTTTAATATGGGCATGAAAAAACATCCTACTGTAATAAGGTTAAATCAAGGGAACTTTAAGTCTTGGTGAGATGGAATCCTAACACATTGAGGATATAAATGGAAGAACAAATCATTTGCAAGTGAAAAAGGAGGGAATAATGCAGTAATTAATGTGAGATGTATAAATCAGATGCACTTAACACCTCAATTAGTAGTGTATTGTTGACATATGTTGTAAATCCAAAGCTTCATGTATCCTGCTTAGAGATAGTGGGTCTCCCCAACAAGTCTTTATATCTTGCCCCAGGGTTGTGCGCCTCAGCCCGCAAGTCCTTGCATCTTTCCCTAAGGTTGTGCTTTGTAGCCTACAAGTCCTTTAGGGAGAAGTGTGCTTCCTTAGGCAATGAGCCTTAAAACAAATTGTAATCTTATTCATATATTGTGAGATTTCTCACTATGGGTTTTCCCCTTCTTGGGATTTCCACGTATATCTAGTGTTATCTTGTGCATGTGTGTTCATTGCTTTATCTTTCATTATTTTTGATCTATTTAAGAGTTGTTGGTCTATTTAAGGGTTTTTGATCTTCTTAGAAGAATGAATTTACATTGTGCTGAAGGGTTTAAGTTTTGAAGAGATTGATTCACCCCCACTTCTCAGCATTCGGTGTGTTCAACACTATCTATCTCACCTCTCTCTCTCCCTCCCTAGCTCCCCCTCACTCCTTCCCTCACTATTTCTCTCTCCCTCCCTCCATCCTCTATCCACTTATTTATATCACTCCTATCCCTCTCTTTCCCCTAACTCCCTCCCTCCTCCCCTATCTACTCTTTATCTCCCCTCTCCCTCTCTAGCTACCTCTTCCTCTTTACATACCTCTCCTTGTCTCTCTCACTACCCCTCTCTCTACTTATCTCTTCCTACCTAAAGAGAGAGATGGATGGAGGGATGGAGAGTGGAGATAGCTAGAATTAGATATGGAGAGAGGTAGAGAGAGGGAGGGTGGGAGAGGGAGAGGTAGGTAGAGAGAGAGAGAGAGGAGAGATAGAGAGAAGTAGAGAGGGAAGGAGGGAGGGAGAGCTAGGGAAGAAGAGAGAGGTGAGATAGAGGGAAGTAGAGAGAGATGTGGATAGAAGTAGAGAGAGAGGGGGGGAAGTGAGATGAAGAGAAGTAGAGAGAATGGTGATATAGAGAGAATTAGAGAGAGAAGGAGAGATAAAGAGAGAAAGAGGGGGGGGAGGGAGAGAGTAAGAGAGGAAGAGGGGAGAGAGGTAGAGAGAGGAGAGATATAGAGATGTAGAGAGGGAAGGAGGAAGGGAGAGGTAGGGAAGGAGAGAGATAGGTGAGATAGAGAGAAGTAAAGGGGGGAGAGAGAGAGAGGTGAGATAGAGAGAAGTAGAGGGGAGAGAGAGAGAGGTGTAGATTTGTGTTTCATTTTTATCTTTGATTATCAGATATTTTCCTTTATTTTCCATATAATCATTCATCAAGTAGTTTTGTTGGGGGAATTTATGCAAATTCTTGTCTTCTTGATCTTGATCATCATCTATTTTGAGAGGAGGTTCTTCCTTTCAACACTATAGTAGTCATCTTTCGGTAGTTATCTACAACTTCTTCATATTCCAATGATGTTCTTCATGTTCCTATTCTTTTTTGGATATTGGTTTGGAGGATTCTTAGTCCTTCATTCATCTTTCTCTCTTTTGGAGATGATTTTTTTTATGAGTTTTTCTCTTTTTATCTAGTTATGAGAGATTATATTGTTTATACATGGCTACCTCATCAAGCCTTGTTGTCGGGACCCATTCATGCATTCTTTTTTTTTATGCATTCGATTTTAGAGTTTTTTAGTTACTCCCTAAGTTTTAGTACACTTAAGTGGGTGTTAGAGTAATCATTATATATCTAATAATTAATTAATCGTTTATTATTTCTAGGGTAATTTTACTTTATGCATTTAAGCTAAATTTAGGAGCACCTTTTTTATTAGATTGGGCTATTATTAGATCATTATGTCTCATTACATAGGATGCCAACACTTATCATGATGTAATCAATTTTCTCATCTAGGGTTTACTCTTATAAACATTCTCCTTCATTGTACTATTTTCATTTTGTAAGTTTTTATTTTTGAGGAAATAGAAAATCATTGTTTGTATTTCTAGTGTGTGAAAGGTGTTCTAGTTTGTTGTTTGATCTTGCTTTGTTTGTGTTTCACAATTTCAATGCATCATATTGTTGGACTTATGGTCATAATTTTTTGTAATATGAAATTATTTTCTTAGTTGAGTATTCATATAGACTTTTACTACACTTTTACAAGGTAAATAGGTGGTGAATTCCATTTGTTTCACAAACTTTTCTTCAATCTCAAGCATCTTTATGTTCAAAGACTCATTTAAGAAGTATATTATGCCAAAAAATTGGATACTTTTGAATTACCAAAATACCAACAATGTTATAACAACATTGCTAATGGCATCACATGCATGTAGAAATTTAGTGTAATATTGAGTCTTGTATTCCTTGTTGCATTGCCAAGCCCACAAATAAGATTCTCAAGCTTTATTTCATGAGAATACTACATGTAACAAAGAGTAAATATAAATTTACATTTTATTGCTAGATAATATTTTAAAAATAGACATCATGAGTACTTGCAAGAAAAAAATCAAATGCAAGAAACCATGTGTCTCTTGTTTAGTCATGTTTGGGTGTATTTTGGACTAGTTGCATCCATTGTGTCTAGTTGTGACCAAAGGTTTGTTAATACATTTTGGTGATCCTTGTGGAAGAGATTGGATACATAACTAGATTGGTCTACAACCTTTCATTTGAAAAAAAAATGGATAGATGGAGGCGGTCTTGAAACTATACACTATTACATATTTTACACCTTTGCAAACATGTGCATTAGTGCACTTGGAGAGATAAATTTCTCTACATTGATCATGCTTATGGTAGATATTTTCATAGTTCTATGAGGTATACACTTTTCTAGACACATCTTGTTAGGAATATGATCATGTAACACTATACAATAAAATGAATGCATAAATAAAATGTAAAAACCATAGAGACAAATTTGCATGGTTCACCCAATATGGCTACATGCATAGAGAAAAAAATAGTCCTTCCTTTTATTTATCCAAAAAAACAAAGGGATGCGACCTACGACATATCCACTATAACATCCTCTTTTATCTTTCATAGTATCCTCTCGCAATACAATACTATACACAGTTGTTATACAATACCCTCACAAAGAGGGTTTCCTTCTAGGCCAAGAAAAGCCAACATAAATCCCACAAAATTAAAAGTCTAATCAAATTTAGCTTTTGGATTCAACTATGTTAGTTTTTTTGTCGACATTTCATATCACACTCAGTGATCCATCACTAAGAAGAGGAAGAAATTAAATGAGATTGTAGAACAAGTCTTAATAAAGGGTGATGTGGAGGAGTATCTTTGCACCATTTTAAAAAGGAAAGGTTTGCAATCTGCTTTGATAGCTTGATCCTCAACTTCTCGAGAAGCTTAGCTTTGGAAACCATTTCCCTCCCATGAAGGGTAGCAATAGTTGGTATGACTTTTTCATAGTCCATGTAGTTACAAATTTAGCATTTGGATTCAACTGTTAGTTTTTTTGTCGACGTTTCATATCACACTCAGTAATCCATCATCAGGAAGAGGAAGAAATGAAATGAGATCGCAGAACAAGTCTTAATAAAGGGTGAGGTGGAGGAGTATCTCTGCACTGTTTTAAAAAGGCAAGGTCTGCAATCCGCTTTGATAGCTTGATCCTCAGCTTCTCGAGAAGCTTAAAGCTTTGAAAACTTTTTCCCTCCCATGAAGGGTAGCAATAGTTGGTATGAGTTTTCCACAGTCCATGTAGTTACAAAGTTAGCTTTTGGATTCAACTATTTTGGATTTTCAATTTTTTGTTGACAAAGAATAACCAAAAGTAATATAAAACATTAATAAAAATTTATAAGTTTTTAGAATCCAAAGGAATTCTCAAAGCTTTACACTTTAAACCTATAAAAACTATCTAAAAAATCTTCAAATAGAGTAATATAATTATAAAAATATGTTTTGAAAATGTGTAACACTATTCATAAATGGTAATATATTCACTATTTGAATCAAATATATAAATGATTTGATTTTTTGCTTAAAAAATAAAATCAAAATCTCTATTTTGATGCATTTATAACCTATTTTATGAGGCAATATTGTAGGAGGGGAATTAATTATATGGCATAAACAATTTATGTTAATTAAATCAATATAATATTATTTAGATTAATTAAAGTTAAGCTAGATAATTGTAATAAATATATGAAAATTAAATGTGAGAAATAAAAGTATTTAGTTTTAAAAAATGATAATGGAAGAATAATACTAATGATATTTTAGATGGATTTGCCACAATCACAAAATTATTATTTCAATATGATTATAGTTTTAGATTCTAAATTGGCATTTAAATATACTAAAGGTTGATCTTAAGTGTTGTGAGTTTGGTCTTGACTATTGTGAGCTTGAATTGGTGCATAGATTTGAGTTGTGTTATGTGAATCTAAATTGCTATCTATTGTGTGCTTAAATCTCTACTTGTCTTTAACTTTCAAATTGTTCAATTTGTTAAGATGGTGTCTTAGAACACCATTGAGGAAATTGCCAACTTGATAGGTAAACATATTCAGGGTTAACCCATTTGGTGGTCCATAATAACAATGATGAGAAATATTGAAGACAACAACACACCGACATATTGATATCATTTTGTTATCTCTTAAAATGGAAGAATACTCTTATGATTTTTGCGTGATTCTTTATTTTAAATAAATATATTAATTATACATTAAATTTCTTTAAATACCATAATATAACATATACAAATGTATCCATTATATATATATATATATGAAAGTGATTACATAAATTAAGATTTGAATTTGAACATTTAAATTATAAGATCATACTCACATGCTTTGAAATTAAACTACTTAATCTCTCATTGATTAAAAATATCTAGAAAAATAAAAATAATTATCTTGAAATATGAAATAAATACAAATAAACACTACTAATCTTGACCATTCCACCGAATAAATACAATACAAAATGGAAAATGACATGGTATGATCATTTCACCGTTACAATTACAAACAACATTAAAAATTCATGGTCGATTGTCCTAAGCACATAATTTGCTTCCTTAAACGTCTCTTCAAACTAACTGATCAACGACAATGTGGTGATTAGGTTGGTGTGAACTATTTTCTTACTTTTGACACCCTCAATCACAGGCTCCACAAATTTCAAAGGCTTCTACCAACTTATCCACTATTGACTTCAAGCCTCCATTGGAATGTAACTAAAATCTAAGTATTCTGTTAATAAGGACTGTAGCATTGGTTCCCATTATCCTCCCTCTTGTTAGAGCACATGCAGATCAATTTTCCATAGAAGTTGTAAACATGGGCATTCAGGAACTTGCCATTTCTACTCTCACCAAGCCTGCTACATTGGCCATATTCCTCATTGTGGTTCTTTCAGTAGCTCCTATGACAGGTATGTATGAATGGCTCTACACCCATTTAGACTTTTCAATGACTGAAGATAGTAATCAATTGCTTTGTATTGTACAGATGGAGCCATTGCAGAATGGTGTGTAGCAGATCCACAGGCACCCTCCAATCTATTGCAGGGTGCTTTGGATTGGGCTTGTAGACAAAGTGGAACAGACTGCACTTCAACTCAATGGAACCACACCTGCTATCAGCCTAACACACTAGTGTCACATGCCTCCTATGCTTTCAACAGTTACTGGCAGAACAATAAGAACAATGGAGCTTCCTGCTTTTTCAATTCTGCAGCATTTGTCACCGAAACTAACCCAAGTATGTCAGTAAATTCAAAACATTTTTTTCATTTTTGAAACTTCTAAATCTTTTTATCATAATAAATCTTGGGTGAGGTTATGGGCGACATTGAAATGGGACTACATTGTCAAGATCTGTGATAACAGATATGTTGGAATGTACATTATAATCAATAAACCACAACTTTCTCATGAGGACTTGGCTGATAGGAAGAGTTTGTACAACTGGTTTGTTGTGATTAATGCACCTGTTGTTGATCACAGGGCACCAAACAAAACACTTATTACTGTTTCTATTCATTATGACATGCATTTTAAACTGTATTAATGCACCAGAATTAAACCTGGGTGTTTACTGTAGTAAGGACCATCTTTACCACTCAGTCCCTGAACTAAAAATATGTCCTATAGCCCCAGTACCAACTATTTTTGCTTTGTAAGGTAACACCCCTAGGATACATTAATGTTGCTGCCTTTGTTTCTACAGCCATAGAATGTCAAGAGTTCAGATGTTATACTTTTTGGCTCTCCATGGATGCATTTCACTTATTCATTATATTGCTTTTATTGCTTTTATTTTCCTTGTCCATCTACATCCTTCATGATTCCCACCAGTTAACAGAGAAGCCATGTCCTCTTTGGTCCTTTCTGGATTCTTTTTCTATTTATACGTTTGCTGAGTTCCATGTTTCTGATGGATTGTTGTCTGTTTATGCTTTGTGGGTTGTGTTGCAGGTTATGATGCATGCCGTTTTGTGTATGTTCCTTAAGGCCTAAGGAAATATTTTCTGAGTACAGAGTGCAGGAGTATTTGGCTTAGATGGAGCGTGAAATATTGAAATAATTTGTTAAAGCAGTAGATTATAGAATATAGATACTGGGTTTCTCACACAACAATTAGTTGGGGGGTTTTAATGTTGCTTTTCATTTGCCATTTTGTTGGAAGCAAGTGAATGCAAAAGTAAATGCTCTTTCTGTGGAAAACCGTTGCAACAGGAATGAAAAACAGAGTTCGCCAATTTCTTGTGTGGCGTTTCTTGCCTGTATGCTTTTTCTCCTCATGTACGATTACTTTATATTGATAAATGAACTTTCTAAATCCTTCACACGAAGAAACAATTTTTTATTTATTTTTATTGAATCAATGTAAAAAAATAAAATTACAGTCCAGAAGATAGAAAACTGGAAATTAAACAACACTATAAAATCTCAAAGAACTAAACCAATTTGATAATAATTAGTCAAAAGACAAAAAGAACGACAAATATCCATAACAGTATCACATTACAACTCAATAACGACCAGTCTAAAGTTCATAAGAAGAACCAATAACCACAAAGACCTTGATATGTAAGTAGCCAACGAAAGATTTTACCACTGTATATATTTGTACACACAAGAAATTGTTTTGTTTTAGCACAACGCTCAAATTTTATAATTAAGTTAAAATACAATTGGTTGATACTAGCTATTCTTCTTACAAAATTCTCATGACATCATATTATATCATGTTATGATGAACTGTTAGTGATGTTGATGTGAATCATAATAGTCGTTAAATGAGACATATTGACCTTGTCATTTTTCATTATGATGATTTCCGAGCTATATTTTTTGCCTTTCCATTTTTTGTGAGCATTGTCACATTTATAACATATGGAGCCTAAACTTTCAAATATGTGTCACTTACATTGCCACCATTGGTTTTGATTTTAAAATTCATAAAAGAATAGCAGATGATTAAAGTTGATTTCTTGGTAGGTTTCGACATGTTCATTGTCCTCTACCTCTTATGTGCCTGCATCATTCTCTCAATCCACCAAGGCATTTGGAGAAAAAAATTATATTAGAAAAAAAGGATGATGTCCATGCCAACATCTAGTTGGCTAATTTTTCTTGAGTTTTTGCAGAATCGCTATTCTTCTCTTGAAGAGTTGGATAGTGATAACACGCCTCTTGACTCTCATCAATGAATTTTGTCTCTTGAAATGTTCAAGGTCTTACTAACCTCTCCAAGGAG
The DNA here is from genome assembly GCA_007115665.2 of Sequoiadendron giganteum. Taxonomy (NCBI): domain Eukaryota; kingdom Viridiplantae; phylum Streptophyta; class Pinopsida; order Cupressales; family Cupressaceae; genus Sequoiadendron; species Sequoiadendron giganteum. Next base: position 129,547,176 of record CM021100.1, read on the forward strand.
TATTTCATGAGAGATGCTCATTAGAAATTTATTTCCTTTGATATCCTCTATTTACAAGAAGTTAAAATTATAGGTTTCTTACTTTCTATAGCTTGCCATGTTATTTGGCAAGCAATTTCATTTTTTGTAGCAATCACAATGCAGGCTGTGGAGGGGTCATCACCTTTCTCTCTCGTAGGTGGCTACAACATGTTGTCAATTAGGGTTGTGACCCCACCAATCAGGTGATTTGGAGCCTCTTAAATATTAAAAATCATTTTTTTAGTATTCTTAAAATTTATGCTTCTAATGATGTTGTTGAGAGATCCATTTTATGATGTTGGATTGTTGATTTTGTGAGGTCCACTTATTTCCCTCATCTTCTATCTTATTTAATGGACATTTATATGAAGCACTCATGAATATACAATTTTACCTTATTTTGATCATAGATGATATAGACACTGATATTATATTTAGAATAATAGTTGATTATTGATTTTGAACATGAATTGGTTGATTAATTATAGATTTATTCATATTTTTTAGATTGGAGTTACAAATTATAATTAGTTGTCTCTATGGACTGATTTTAAAATGAACATAATTGTGTATGATAAATCTAAATTAGATTTAATTGAATGCTAATTATTTATGTAATTTTATATAATATGATGATCAACTTGTTATTTGGTTTTCATTTAAATATTGTTAATTATAAAATATTTATGATGCATATATTAATTTAATCTTGAATGTTACTTTGGTTATTATCTCATATATATTAATGATTGTGTGCAAGTATGCAAGTAAAATTCTAGGACCAATGATTTGCTACAATGTATCATACCTTGATTTTAATATATTGTGGATATAAATTACCATGTCATGATGAACCATTAGCAATGTGGACGTGATTCATAACAACCATTAAATGGGATATTTTGACCTTGTCATTTTTATTAAGATGAACTATGAGCTATGTTTTTTTATTTTCCATTTTTTGTAAGCATTGTCACATTTTTAACATATGGAGCCTAAAATTTCAAATACATTCCACTTACAATGTCATCATTTTTTTAAATTCTAGAATTCATAAAGGAGTTGTAGATGATCAAAGTTCATTTCTTGGTAGGTTTCGACATAAAAACTATGATTTTTTATTTTTGTATGCTTACAAAGGGCATTTTCTAGTTTTCAAGGAAAATTTTGTTTCAACTTAAGACAACTCTTCTCAGTAGGTCTCAAGGAAATCTATCTCCATTTATATTATGAAGACATTTTTCTTAAACTTTGAAGAAGTAGAGTTTAATTCATGTAAGAGAAAATAATCGTGCACTATATTATTCTTCTACCTCATTTCATGTTAGAATAAGGTAGGAAAAGTGAAATATGACAATACGATGCAACTACTATCCACTTTTCTATCAACCTAGTTACATTTTAATTTTATGGAAAAAGTGATAAGCTACTATAGTAGCCTAGGTTAGAACATTTTCATTTAGTACTACAAAGAAAAGGGTTTACACATCAAATTAACACAAAGTAGTAGTTTAAATGAGCTAAAAGTTTCATACGTAGTTGTGGCTTCCAAGAAATAGTTTTAGTGATTTCATTAGGCAATAATAGAGCATGTAAGGCTAAATTTTTTGTTGGATGTAGATAATGTAAGCTACTATTCTTTTGTTAGTGTAAATCTCATTAGGTACACCCTCAAAGGCTCTCATGGGGCTCTATAGGTCTAGAAAATATACTTTTCTAGATTCCCTTACAAGTAAAATCAATTGGATTTGTACAACCCATCAAGTTAATCACTTACTTGAAAATTTGTGGATGTCCAAATGTCTCATTTTATTTATGAATCAAATTCTTGCAAGTTTTATTTATATTTATTATTATTTATGCACATAGGTTGTGGTATTCAAGTTATAGTTCCTCTAAATTTCTTTATAGCCTAGAACTATGTAGGAACATATTTAGAATAACAATTGGATCTTGGGTGCTTGGGATATTTTTTATGTTTCTATCAAGACAAAACAATAAGTTCAACAACATTTTGTTGAAGTATGAGAAAAGAACATTGTAAATCATCTAACGATGTGAATCTTGGAGATCATTTGATGGTCTCATGCTTGTGGAACCTTATTAATTATTCATAATTTATAGATTTCATTACATATTATAGAGTAGGGGGATTTGTCACCCTCAGGACTCTAGGTCATGGAAGAGTCCCAAGGAACAAATTGTGCTAAACTACCTCGATTTTGACTAGATAGGTTTGAAAGGATGAAAGACTGAGGCTGAAAAGGAAGGGAAAGAATCACACCACTTTCCTTCTACTAAAACCAAGTGTTTACAAAATCAGAAGAGCCGACTACAAAGGTTTCAGTCTACTACCCAGGTAGCTAATTGTTTGAGGATGACAACATAGTTCTCAGACTCCAGTGCAACATGTTGGTGTCTCATGGATGCATTGGAATCTTGTATAGATAGAGGTCCAAAAAGAAAAAAGAAAATACTACAAGCCTACTAGCTACTTGACTAGTTGGTTTTTGAAGTTTTAAAGAAAATGCAAAAAACACAGAAAAAAAAGTAGTTGAGAGAAAACTATTCCAAATAAACTATTCTAGAAATGATGAAGAGAAGATAGAAAAGGGTTCTTCCCATGACTTGGTTCTTGAATTAGCTCTCCTCAAATGTGCCTACACACACGAAAATGAGAAAAATGTTGGGTTGTGTTTGAGGTCTGCCTTAGTCAGACCCCTGTTTTGGTGTTCCCACCTCCATAAACAACCAAGATGCCACAAGATATGGAAATCGATAAAGAAAGTAGAAATGAAGTAGTAAAAATAGATAGACAGCAAAGAAAACTAAAAGGCTATCCAATGAGCACAATGATGCAACCAAATATAAAGATACAAAGTTACCTTCCCAACTACGATCTGTCAAGGCCAATAACAGAAGGAATAGAGTGACACCACCATGTAGAAAAGGTGAAGCTTGATGATCCTAAAATAAGAGTGGTGTTGTAACAAGAGTACACTGTTGGAGCCAAATGAGGAGCTTGCAACAAGAAGAACAATGGTGCAGAGTGAAGCAAGAGTGTGAGAATGAGAGAATGAAGCAGTAGAATGTGAGAGAGAGCATGCAAGAATGAATCAACAGTGAAAGAATTGGAATGAATTGAGTTTGAATTGGAAAAATTGAGGTAAGAGGTCGAATCTCATCAGTCAAGGGAGGTAGGGAACACCACTCTTCACAACCAATAGAAAATGTAATGTTTATGTACATCCCAGGGGTAGGAATCTTGTTAGGATGGTAGTGCGGTGTGCATAGATCCTTAACAAAAACTCCTCTAGACCTCAATGCAAAAAGATGTGGCCAAGTGGAAGGGACAAGGTGGCGACGATGGATTTTACATCATCAAGTTTATATTTTCTAAGGTAGGGGAAATTAAATGGGGAATTTTCCTAGGGTGAAAATTCACACCATTACATTTTTCCCCCACTTTAGCGAGCATACATGTCAGTGCAGACGTAAGGTAAAGTAGAAAGAGATTGAAGATAATATACCTTAACCATCGAGGATGCAGACCTTTGATCTAACAAACCTGGATGTAAAGGAGGAAAATCCACAGGTTCATGGTCCTGCAGGGCAACCTTGATGTGAAAGAGAGAGAGATGGCTCCACGAGTACTCGGTCCTCTAGAGTTTGACATCAGCTTTATAGGTTCTCGGTCCTGCAAAGGAAGCACTATAGGTTCTCGATCTTGTAGGGCTTGAAATGAAAGGCTTCTAAAAGTTCTCGACCCTGCAAAATTTTATATGAAATATCCTTACATGTTCTCGGTCTTATAAGGCAAGTTTGATGAGGTGCTTGGTCCTGCTAGGAAAGCTTGATTTTAAAGGAGCTTTATAGGTTCTCAATCCTACAAAGCAACATTTTAAGTTGCAAACAAAGTGCGTTAGGCAAAAAATACAAAAAAACACACACACATCATAGGGCATGCAATTGAAGGAGAAGTTTTCAAAGGGCTCCCTTCGGGAACCCTTCAAGATAGCAAGGGGCCTACTCAAAGGGTCACTCCCATTTGAAAGACATGATGTTTTCTACAAATGATTTTGTCATCAAGGAATCCATTTGAAAGATTTTTTTGTCAAGGAATCCGATAGAAAGAATGCTCCTTCTCAAAAGAAAGTTTTTAGACTTCTTCATAAAAAAAAAGTACTCCTTTTTTGAAGGAAAATTTTTAGATTCTTTCGTTACGAATTCATTTCCGAAAGAAAAATTTTACTAAGAGGTCATTGTTGAAGAATGCATTTTTAGAAAATGAAAAAAAAATTAGTAAGTGATTTGTTGGTCACCGAATTTACCTTATCAAAAATCAGAGAAGCATTGGTAGCCCCCCCTTAGGATGGTGTGTGCTACATTGAGGAGCGCGTAACATACTAAGGAGAGAAAGAAGAGGCAAAGATGTGGCCCACGAAGATAGTGAGATGTAAACATGGAATGTTGTCATACACATATGGGACAACACATAAAAACCACAACATCACTAAGAAGATGGAGAGAAACAAACAAAGGCAAAAAAATACAAGAGACAAGAAGAAATGAAGAAATCAAAAGACAGGGGGATCTGGGAGTTTGGGGCCAAATCTATTCATATATATAAATATGTAGCACATGATGTATGAATGAACAATCATCAATCCCTAAAGTTCCCATATTGTGAAGAAGAGAACATGAAGAAAAAATAAAAATTAAAAAAAATTGGGTCAACATGGAAGAGGGCCTAAATGCCCCCATGCTTTACATCGTCTACAATTATTGAAAATCAAATTTACAACAGATGGAAGAATGATGAAACACGTAGAATAAGTTTATGACAAATTTTCCAGGCCTATATCCAAGCACCTACAAGGGTCCTCCAGGAAATATAACAAACACATAAAAACAAGCATGGGGAAACACAAACACACACAAATCTAATCTATAGATAAAGAAGAGATACCACCCTACTCCTCATCGACCAACAAGTCATCCTACTCCCAATCTAGATCATTATAGGGGGAGGGAGGATGGGTCTGCAAGGACGGGATAGCGAGGGTAGTTCCCTTTGATTCTCTCGCAACAAGGGCCAAGGAAGAAGACCCCTCAAGGTCTTCTTCACTAAGCTCTTGTGAGGTAAGGGTCATCGATCTTGCAAAGATCGAGGACAAAGTCAAGATATCATCCACGGAGCTAAACATGCACTTCACTGGAGTTCCATGTTGATCTTGACTTGCTCTTGATAATATTATTTTCTCATGAATTCTTGTTAATGCTAGACAATGTGTGGTATATTTTAAATGATAAAATAACTAGGTATTTATATGCAATTGTTCTAATTTCCCAAAAATTAGATCCAAAAATCTGACACTTGAAATTTGAAATTTGAATGTTAATATTCCACTAACAACATATTAAAAATTGGTCCTCGACAAGGTAGGGGACCCATACAACCATGGGCATATGGGTCTTGGCCCTATCTTCTAGGACATTAAGTGTCAGGAGCAAAACATTAATTGCTTGCAATTATTCAATGCTTGCAATTCTTCAGAAAATGGCAAAAATATGCCTTGGAATGCATAATTTAGGAAATTAGGGGCTTAATTAGGTCCAATAAATTAGTGGGGACAAAACATAATGTGAAATTGTTAAGGGTGACAATTTTCAACACTACACTATAATTTAAAATAAAAAAAAATATGAATCAACTAAGAAGTTTTGAAATTTGAAGGATATCTAAGAAACTTATTATAAGTGTTACTAATAATTTAATTTGTATATTAAATTTTTGAATAATTAAAAAAATTATTTATTTATATCAAGGAATGTAATTAATTTATAATTTAAATTATCACTAAAAATTATAAGAAATGGGTGCATATGTAGATTGAAATACACACTATTTATTTCAACTTGTAATTTTCTTCATCAATATTCAATTACATAATATGTGTTTTATCAATGTATTAATCCTAACATTTGACACAACAAAATGTGAATCAACCAAGAAGGGTAAAATTTTCAAACACATCTTAGAAATTTATTACAAGTATTAATGATAGTTTACTTTATAAATTAATTTACATAGTGAATTTTTGAGTGATTAAAAAATAGAATGTTTATAGCAAGGTATGCAATTAATTTATAATTTAAGCTTTCACTAACATTTGTAATAAATAGGTGCATGTGCATGTTGAAATATATTGTTTTGAACCTATTATTGTCTTCATCAACATTTAGTTACACAATATTCATTTTGTCAATATATGAAACCTAATATTTGAGAGAAAGAAAATATGAATTAACTAAGAAGGTTTGAAATTTGAAATATATTATGAGTCTTAATAACAATTTAATTTGCAAATTAATTTACATATTAATTTTTTAAATAATTTAAAAATTGACTTATTTATAGTAGGGAATGCAATAAATTTTTATTTTATTTGTCACTAAAATTTGTAAGAAATGGGTGCATATGTAGGTTGAAATACACACTATGTATTTCAACTTGCATCTTTCTTCATCAACTGAGAATCCTAATGTTTTAAGCAAGAAAAATATGAATCAATTAAGAAGGTCTAAAATTTGAAAGACATCTTTGAAACATAAATTAATTTACATATTACTTTTTTTTAATAATTTAACAATTAAGTTGTTTATAGTCAGGAAAGCAATTAATTTGGAATTTAAATTATCATTAACATTTTTAAAAAGTGGGCTGCACTCATCGATTGTTAATATAAAGGAGGGATTTAAAATAAAAAATTTAAGGTGAGGATAATCTGGAAATAGGCTTTAGAAGATACCAAGGGGCTTGACTAAATACAAATTAATTTATTAATGTGTTTAATTGTATTAATATTTTAGTAATAGTTGTAATGATAGTAAAATTATGAATTTTAAAGTAAACTAGGTACATAGTACCCAATAAATTTAGATTTTTAACATATTTTTCTAAAACTAGATGTTTAAAATAGAAACAATCACTAATAATATATATTTTTAAGTACACAGTTTTTAATACTTAGAAACTTTGATATTGTATATAAATGATTTTGGAACCCACAATTGTATAGTAATGTTAAGAAATTTATCTTGTAGTTGAGATGAGTAATAAAAATAAGGGGTTGGCACTTCACATCCATGAAAGAACTTTGATACAAGTTTAGTCGTGATTAAGTTTCAATTTTTGGTAACATTTGAAAATACTCAAAATTGAAGAGGATTGACACTTCACATGAATGAAAGAAATTTAATACAAGTTTAGACATGATAAAGTTTCATTTCTTGGTAATATTTTAAAATTTTAAAAATTGAAGAGGTGTGTATGCTTTTGCACAAAAGGTACCTATGTTGATAGCAAAAAATTAGCACAAAACATGCTAATGAAATGAATGGGAGTGTGCTTAAATTTATATATTTTTGGGAGAGGAAATGGATAGTGGAGATGTGATGGAGAGATCAAAAATGGAGGATGAATGAGAGGATTTACATAGCATTGAGTAGAGAATGAAGGGTTGTGATGGAGTTTGTTGGAATGCGAAGAGCTAGGATCCATTTTCCAAATTTAGTAAGTAGTTGCAACCATGAGGGATATAAGGGACAAGTGTACTTAGGACCCCTTTATTCTTGGAATTTGTTGGAGAGAAGATTAGAACCATGAGGGATGTTGGGGATACATTTTCTTAGGTTTCCTTTATTCTTGGGATTGGTGGAAAGAATATAGCTATAGCTAAATAATAACATTATTTAATTATTTTAGCCATGGATGAGATGGAAAATAGGTTTAAATACTAATAAATTTATTTAGTTATGTGAGATGGGATGGAAAAGGGCCTAATTAAATGATAAGATTATCTAATTAGGTGGGGGACATAAGGTAAATGAGATTTAATTAGGTGATATAGTTATTTGGTCAATGATGAAAATGGTATAGTAGGAAAATATTTAGGTGTCTACATGTTTCCCCTCTTTGATACAATGTTGTGACTAAGTGGTGTTGTGCCATAGAAGAATAAAAAGTGGGATGGGATGAAGATTTAGTGGCAAATTACATTATTTTCTCAAGGATTATGATGGCCCCTCAAGAGAATTATGTTGGTGATCTGAGTTGTAGACCCCAAATCCCTAAGGCTTGATAATCTCCCAAGTGCTAGGGGTGTCAAACTTGGGAAGATTACCAAAAACCTATGTTCAAGTTGGGAAATTAGGACCAATTGTTGAGGTAGGTAAGACCTCCTTCACTTTTATTTGTGCAAGGCTAAGGGGGTTTCCATAAGGTGTTGTAATAGACATTATCAAAGGAACACAAAAACTCACCTTGACATAAACCATACCCATTGCATAGTGCACTCATATTTCAATCATGACTTTGTGCCTATATGTTGGTTTGTAAAACTAAAGGTTGAGAAACTTATTAAAATAGATGATCTACCACATAACTATCAATGAATATGTTTTATGATAATACATTTGATGTTATGGACATTTAGATATGGCAGTTGGAACACACTAAAATAAATGAAACTAAAAAGATGTTTAAATTTATGTATTTTGAGTGTGTAGAGGATGATGGAGAGAAAAAGAAAGTAACATACCATTGAATTTATCTAGTTGGGTAAAAGAATATTTGAATTCATTCAAACATGCAATAATTAGAACTAAGGTGATAGCTTTTAATCAAGATATTACAAAAGACTATTCCTTTCAAAATACATAGGAAAGCTAGGCTCTACACATACATTAATTTCATACTATTAGATGAGTCTACTTAGTAATTCATGGATATATCGATACATTTCCTTTATTTTTTGAGAAGATGCCCTATAAAATATTTATAGAAATTGTGAATGCCCTTCCTAGACCTGCTCAAAGATGAACAAACAAGTGAACATTATTCAATAAACAAGTAGGAACTAAGCATTCCCTATAAAATTCATTTAAACACAAGAACATGAAAACAAAGAAGAATATCAAATAAACTACTAATGAAACATTATTCTAAATGCTCAAACCAGCATCCCATAGGGGGATTGGTGCTTCTTTAATGTGGATAGAAGCCCTTTCCCAATCCCTTGATAAGCTTGATGATGGATGTGTGATGAACAAAATATGAAATTGACTATAATCTAGCTAATTGCTTGAGAAAATGATGAAAACTATGGAAATAGAATGCCTGTAGTGATAATGCTCTTAGTTGTGGATCCATATTGTGAGAATGATGCGTATATTTATAGAAGCCAAGGATTGAAGAGTGAAGAATAGGAAGAATGTGGGATTAAAATTTGAACCAATGGCATGATGCCACTTGTCAACATGCTAATGAATATTGGGGGGAGATGTGCTCACACATGTGTGAGCATATTTGGGTAGATGAAATATGTAAGAAGAATGAATGCCAAGGTGGCTCGTGTAAGAGAATGTGTAAGAGCTATTAAAAGCCAAGGTGGCTTGTGTAAGAACATGACACATAAGAGCTTTTAATGACAAGGTGGCTTAAAAAGAGGACAAAAGTCCTTTAGGAGGGAAAAGTCAAATGGGTGGAATATTCCAAGAATACGCCACTTTTTGAATGAAAAATAGGGTAATTAGTAAATCAAATAAATTGATTTACATTTGCAACTTGACCAAGGTTGACTTAATGTGCAACTTGACCAAGGTTGACTTACCCTAAGGTGGAGTTAAAAGCTAGAGGAATTGGGGATTAGTGTTAGGAGTTAATTAATTTAGGATTAATTAACTTAGATGAAATTAGTTTGATTTATGACATTGGATTTAAATGTTTGGGTTTATTTAAATCAAATGAGAGGATGTTAGAACATTAATATTTTAATTAAATAAAATTGATTTATTTAATTAAAGGAAGAACATTAGGACTTTAATTACATAAAATTGATTTATTTAATTAAAGGAAGAACATTAGGATTTTAATTAAATAAAATTGATTTATTTAATTAAAGAAAGAACATTAGGATATGATGAAATAATCTAATAATGTGTATTATCCGATTTAAGGAGGAAATTTAATTAATTAAATAAAGATTATTCAATTAATTGGTTAGTGTGGAAATGATTAAGGAAGAATTAGTGTTAGTTAATCAGAATCAAGTGCATGATATTGATCAGGATATTTCAAGTGTCTACATTTTGCCCCTCTTTGAAGCGAAGTACCTGTTGTGTCAATTCAAAGAATAACACTGTCGAGGTCAAAATTTTTAAAAAAATTATTATTTTTAGATGCCCCACTACAAACCCAGCGAGAAGAATTACCTCGGTATACTGCCCCCTCAAGAGATCAAACAAAATTTGGATTTTTGGGTCATCTCACGAAAAAAGAGGTTCAAGATGGATGTATGGATGGTTAGAATAATAGATCTATATGATAATGATGATGCAAATGAGATAAATTAAGATGCTGAGAATAAAAAATCTATATTATACTAAACATCTTAAATGACGATACAATGCATGTGAGATGGATGATATTTACCTATTATTATGATATGTATGAATATGCAGGATGTAGACGATTTGTGGATGGCATGATATAATGTTAGTGTGAAAGAGGATAGAAGAAATAAGATGGTGAAAAAGGATCCAACAAGTCTATGATCTATCGAGACTTTATTAGAGATGATGATGAATGGTGACGATGTATTTCTTATCCAGGGATTGGGGACATAAAGAGCTTACTTTCCTTATGTTTGATAACACACATAGATACGATGCATCAAGGTATAGAGAATAGGATGGCGTTGTACCTCGTGTGATGAAATTTGACTCAACAATCAGATATGAGTATTCTTGTTCACACCTGACATACAAAAACCTTACTAGGATGTACTTCATAAGTTTTGAACATCTCAGACCAAGACACAGAAAGGCATAACCTCCCAATGTAATAGTCAACAAGTTGTCCAAAACACCTTCCATACACACCTAATAAAGCAATTATTCACCGAGGTTATATTACAAGAACATCCAACAAGCACAAAAGACAAAACATAATGATCAATGCCCCATTCCTTTATCTCTAAATCGTTTGATTAGATATCACGAAAGGTCATTGGAATGAACTCAATAAGATAAATGAACAAGACAAAGATCAAGTACACAAACAAGTCAATGTTCTTCATACTGCTAGCCAAGACTAAACTATGGTGATGCCTGATGTTGATGTCCATTATAGGAAGGATTCATACTAGGACATGATGTTATCAGATGATTTTGGGATTAATTGGATGATAGGATATTGATACCAAGAGTTGACCAACATGTTTACCTATTGACCTAGACTTAAGACCCTGATGTTGGAGTTCACACTTTCAACTGCTAAGCTTGTTTTTGATTCTTTTGCCAAAGGACGAAAGCGATGATTGATTTATTGTGAGATGATACTTATTGCAGGTGAAAGAAAAATGGGATGGATGGATTTTTTCAAATATTTGGATGTTTTTGGTATTTTGAAATGTTTTGAGGCTGTTTTTGGTATCTTCAAGATGTTTTACAAACGTTTTTGGTTTTTTTGAGATTTTGACCAAGAACCTAACCTAAAGACCTATCCTAGGGGCCTAGGGGGTTGATCAAAGATTAGCCTTGCCTACTTTATACACTCAGAGACCATGTAGTTTGACTAACACAAACTCGGTTTATTGATGAGATATGAACAATGGATTGTCAGCTTATTGTGAAAGACTCCTAAAGGACCGACCTAATGTGTCTTTGGGGCACATCGATGATGGCCTTACCTACTTTCAAGCTTAGAGATCCTTAGTTCAACATGACGACTATTTTTTTTGAATTTTCTAATTTTTGACTTGTTTTCAGTTTTTTGATATGATTTGGATGTTTTTTTGGATTTTCTAGTCTTCTTAATGTTTTTGGATTTTAGAAGGATTTTAGGAGGATTTCAAGAGTATACACGAATCTAATCCTATTTCGGTAAAAGATCATGCCCCCAACATGATGTGATAGACTACCTCGATATAGGCAGGACAAACTGACCTTAGGAATGTGCCAAGTAGTACTAGGGAGGGAAATGATACAAACACATAATCAAGCTATGATGTGGACATGAATGGGTGAATGAAAGGATTAATGGAATGCAATGGGTGATGCAGAACCAGTCGAAGAATCCATGGTGGATGGAAAGTGCTTATTTACACAAGGCACCTATTTTCCAAGTTTTCACCAAGGTACCTATCCAAAGCGCCACCGAAGTGGTTTTCACTAGAGGATGATTTTTATCTTTACTATTTTCAATCCTTTTTTCTATTTTTTTTGGATTTTTCTATTTTTATTTTTTTTTAGATTTACACCTTGCAAGTTTAGGCATAAAACTTCTTGAGATGGGAGCTATTGATAGGCTCCTACAAAGGTTCCCCTATGGGTGTTGACAAGTGATATGCCCCTGACTTGTAACTTGTTGTGATGACAAAAGGTCCCAACCAGTTGGGTTCAAAATTTCCCTTGCTATCTGGATTCAACACATTTTTTTAATTTTCTTTCATCATGAGCTCGCCAACTTGAAAGGACCGGTTCCTTATCTTCTTGTTGTAGACCCTCTTTAGACAGTTCTAGTAGACTTGTGAGTGGTTCAGAGAATCCATGCGTTGCTCATCCAATAGCTCTAGCTTGTTCAACCATGACACTCGATATTCTTCATTTGTAATGAGATTTTACAGTGATATTCTTAGGGATGGGAGCTCGATCTTGATGGGGATGATGTATTTTGATCCATAGACTAGGGAGAATGGGGTTGCACCTCTTGGTGTGCAGATACTTGTTCGGTAAGCTCATAGGGCGGGGTTCAACTATAAGTGTCAGTCATGACCAACTTCATTGACTATCTTTTTGAGGATTCTTAAGATGGTTTTATTTGTAGCCTCGGCTTGGCCATTACCCTAAGGGTAGTATGGAGTAGAAAAGTGACGTTGGATATTGAATTTTTGGTATAGATATCGGGCATCATGGTTTTTGAAAGGTGTCCCACTATTTGAGATAATGGCCTATGGGAAACCGTACCGACAAATGAGGTAATTCAGGATGAACTTAACAATCTGCTTTCTTGTGATATAGGTCATAGGAATGGCCTCTACCCACTTTGTGAAATACTTTGTGGTAGTGATAATGAACTTGTGTCCATTAGATAGGGTGGGAGATATTTTACCGATGAGATCGAGCCCCCATTGCAAGAAGGGCCAAGGAGTTACAATCGGGTGAAGCTCTTGAGCTGGTGCATGGATGAGGTCCCCATGTTGTTGGCATTGCAGGAACTTCTTGACATATTCGTGAGCTTCTTTCTCCTTTGTAGGCCAATAGTACCCCATTCTCAATAGTTTCTTAGCCAAGGTCATACCACTCAAATGTGAACCACAAATATCTTCATGTACCTCGGTTAAAGTAGTCAAAGCATCCTTAGTGTTTAGGCATCTTAAAATAGTTCCTTCAATATTCCTATAGTATAGGGTGTCACCTAACATAACAAAGCGAGAAGACTTCTTGACAAAATTTATTTTTATGTTTGGGGTAATATGAGCGGGGAGGACTCCTATTCTTAGGTAGGTGTATATGTCATGATACCATGAGTTACCTAGACCAATGATTTCACACACAAATTCAAACATTGGTACCTCGAAAGTTGGTACGAGAAGTTTCTCTACCAAGAATTCATGCTTAAGGATGTTGCATGGGATGTCCAATAGTAATGCGACCGTTTCCATGGTGTCTATTGCTCTATTGTTTTCCCTTGGTATTTTCTTGAACATGATGTCAATGAAGGATTCATTTAGGTTCTCCACCAGTTTCTTGTATGGGGTCAGTTTGTCATCCTTTGTTTGGTACTCATTGTTGGCTTGGTTGATGATTAGCTGAGAGTCTCCATAAAATTTAAGAGCCATAATCTGCCATTGTACTACAATTCCGAGTCTAACCACAAGGGTTTCATATTCGACAATGTTGTTAGTGTAAGGGAAAGATAACTTGTAGGATTTAGGAATACAATCTTCTTGCGGTGTGATGAAGAAAATAATTTGCAGTGTTGAGATTGAACACAAACTCATCTGGGAATTTTGATATAAGTGGGTTCTCTGAATAGATGGGTGCTTTTGCTAATTGATCTACAATCACTTGTCCCTTGATAGATTTTCTTTCCACATATTCAATGTCATATTCTGAGAGGATCATGACGCACTTAGCCATCTGCCCCATAAGTGTTGCCTTGGAAAGTAAATACTTGAGGGGGTCTATTTTGGCAATGAGTTTTATTTGATGAGCTAACATGTAGTGCCTATACTTTTGTGAGGCAAACACTACTGCTAGGAAATCCTTTTCAATAAATGTATAATTTAACTCATGTCCTACCATGGTTCGGTTGATATAGTATATAGCTCTTTCCTTCCCCTTCTCATCATGTTGTGCTAATAGAGCCCCAAGTGCGGCTATTGTCACCGATATGTACAAGATCAATGGCTTATTCCAGATTGATGGCATGAGTACCGGTGGCTATAATCTAGCTAATTGCTCATGCCATCAGTACAATCAGATAATGATAGCGAAAGAGGATCAACATAAGACAACCTTTACCTATCCATGGGGTACATATTGCTGGAACATGATGTCATTTGGGTTGAAGAATGTTGGAGCAACCTATCAAAGGGCCATGAATCTCATTTTTCATGACATGATTCACAAGTCTATAGAAGACTATGTGGATGAAATATTGGCCAAGTCAAGAAAGCGATAAGATCACATAGCAACACTTAGCTCCATCTTTGACAGGTTGAAAGAATATAAGGTTAGATTCAATCCTAAGAAGTGTGTCTTTGGTGTGTGATCCAGTGGATATTTTCAGTGAAAATTGAAGTGTCTCATTTCTCTCTAGAATCAGCACCATTAGAAAGAGCTCGATGTCCTGGTTCCAACGCAACTCGAACAGAGCGAAAAGGAGTTCGTTTGTGCAAGTTATGGCCAGTCAAACCTTGGGTCAAATTGGAATCAGAGGGCGTCCAGGGCGAAAAAAATGGCGTCATCAAAAAAATCTTCGAAGTCGGTGTCATCAGGAAGAACTCATCGCAAGCTTTCCAATGCAATTCGTTTCGTTGAAATCCGACATCAGAGGCTCAACTTATCAGCAGTCAAAGTTTGCAATTGACTTTTGAGGTGGTGGACTGTACGGATGCTGACGTCAGCATTCCATACGGTACGGACGGTGAAGTGGCTGAATCGGAATCTGACATGTGGCCTCCACGTCATCATTGTACGGACCAATCGAATCGTGACACGTGTCGTCCGTGTACAGTCAGCAGGCCACGTCATATGACACGTCACCTCCACGTCGACACCTGTCAGCATACATGTCATCACACACGTCAACGTCATTGGCGAATGATATCTCACCACGTGGCACCCTCCTGGTGCGACACGTGGCCCCTCCGTGTATTTTCGACGTTGGTTGTATTTGTTAATAAAAGACTATGACCGGCCCGCATGGGCCTCGATCCGGCAACCTCTTGCGCGCAACGCCCGGCTTCTACCAATCCGGCTATAATTTCGCGTCTATCTATTGATGGTGACAGTTTTGTTTTGTTGTGAAAGAGTTGGGAAATGGCTATTTAAAGCCAGCGGCGGGGGTTGAACCCCCAACCGCCGACCTAACCAAAAGGGCTACCTACCGGTAAGCCATGCGACTGGTTGACAATGTAATTAGCAGCGGTTTGTTTTGTTAGAGGTGTCAAAACCGAATGTTATTTAAATTTAAAAAAACAAACTCCCTAACTCCCTAGAAAAACAAACAATAATCCTTTTAAAGGATTAAATAAAAACCTTCTCAACCATAATAGCCCGAATAATGCTAAATTGAAGGGCTTAAATGAATTTATGGAGATGTATATTCAAATAAGGGATATTTTTAATGATTCTTATGTATTTTGGAGAGATAAGGGGAATATTGTGAATCTTTTGGTTGAGGGCCAAATTGGGTTAATTATTTGTATAAAAAGGGGTGTGAGATGAGAGTGGAGAGGAAGTTTTTTCAGGTGATGAAGTTTTCTTTCAGGTGACGAAGTCTTGAAGCTGTGGAGATAATCGAAAGAGAGGTCTTGTAGAGATTCCATTCTTGCATGTCAGAGCGTTGTTATGCTGCCGAAGTGCTTGGAGAATGATTGTGGTGCTTTGTAATTGATTTTGGAGTTAATCGGATCAGTCTCTCTATTGGAGTGGACCCGGAGACGTAGTCACGTTTGTGACGAACTCCGTAATCAAACACTGTTTGCACTTCTCTTTTTCTCTCTCTTTCTTTCTCTCATTTCCTTCCTTTCTATTATAATCACCTTGTTATTACTTTCATTTTGTTATTTCCATAAGTTAATTTTGATTTAATTAACTTGGAATAATCATTGTAAAAGCATTGTAAAAGTTAAGCATTTCAATCTGCAATCTAGTCTAGATCCTATATAGATCAGTGTGCAATTAGGAAAGCTCCTAGGGTACATTGTATCAATGAGAGTGATCAAGATAGACCTGGCTAAAGTCAAATCAATTCTCGAAATGGAGGCACCAAGGACATTGAAACAATTAATGGGTTTACAAGTAAGACTTCAATCCATCCATAGGTTCATCACACAATTAACATACAAGGTTGTTCCCTATTCTCACCTACTCCACAAGGGGTAGCATACAGGTACTCATGCCACCGATCCAAAATAATCTAGCTAATTACTTGAGTATATGATGAAAACTATGGAAATAGAATGCCTATAGTGATAATGCTCTTAGTTGTGGATCCATATTGTGAGAATGATGCGTATATTTATAGAAGCCAAGGATTGAAGAGTGAAGAATAGGAAGAATGTGGGATTAAAATTTGAACCAATGGCATGATGCCACTTTTCAACATGCTAATGAATCTTTGGGGGAAGATGTGTGAGCACATTTGGGTAGATGAAATATGTAAGAAGAATGAATGCCAAGGTGGCTTGTGTAAGAGAATGTGTAAGAGCTATTAAAAGCCAAGGTGGCTTGTGTAAGAAGAGGACATGTAAGAGCTTTTAATGCCAAGGTGGCTTAAAAAGAGGACAAAAGTCCTTTGGGAGGGAAAAGTCAAATGGGTGGAATATTCCAAGAATATACCACTTTTTGAATGAAAAATAGGGTAATTAGTAAATCAAATAAATTGATTTACATGTGCAACTTGACCAAGGTTGACTTACCCTAGGGTGGAGTTAAAAGCTAGAGGAATTGGGGATTATTGTTAGGAGTTAATTAATTTAGGACTAATTAACTTAGATGAAATTAGTTTGATTTATGACATTGGATTTAAATGTTTGGGTTTATTTAAATCAAATGAGAGGATGTTAGAACATTAGTATTTTAATTAAATAAAATTGATTTATTTAATTAAAGGAAGAACATTAGGACTTTAATTAAATAAAATTAATTAATTTAATTAAAGGAAGAACATTAGGACTTTAATTAAATAAAATTGATTTATTTAATTAAAGGAAGAACATTAGGATATGATGAAATAATCTGATAAAGTGTATTATCTGATTTAAGGAGGAAATTTAATTAATTAAAAAAAATATTATTCAATTAATTGGTTAGTGTGGAAATGATTAAGGAAGAACCAACATTAGTTAATTAGAATCAAGTGCATGATATCGATCAGGATATTTCAAGTGTCTACATGAATTTACAGTTGAATCTAATTGGCCAACTAATCAGAAACACATATAAAAATGTACACCATGCACAAGGAGACACTTAATAAAGTTTTAATCTACCTTCAATCACTCGAGATACAACGGTTACATGTATTATTACATACTAGGGATAAACCCAAATAATTACACTAACAAAGTGTAATACATAGATGTAGAACTGTGAATCCTTTGGTTATCTTGCACGATTCTTCTTTACATTCCTATGTCCCTCTTCAATCTAAAAAATTTCCCCCCTCTAAAGAATGAAACTTAACCTTCATATATATCCTTCAGCAAATCACCCAAAATGGGAATCATTTAGACTTGCATGAACCTATTGAAAATCCACGACTTCTTACAAATGTAGGTGGTGGCCATTCCTTCCTATCAGATTCTTATCATTTATATGCTTCAAACATACCTTGACCATGTCCTTATTGTACTAGTTGATTATGGGATTCCATCTCTCATTTGCAGGCATCACTTTTGGCCATTAATGATATCTTGGTTTGTGTAGGAAGGTAGGAAGGGAATTTTGTATTAAACATTGGAGTTTGAGACTCTACATGCCAAAAGGGGATGAAGGAAAAAATATTCCAAAAGTTTGATAGGCGTGTTGGTATGAGAAACTCCAAAATTCAGAAATTTGAACTTGAAGGGAAGGGTATGGCAAGGATGATAGGTCTAATAGGGATAGAGGGGCGAAGACACCTGAAATTTTGAGGATAACTTTTGAGGAATTATGGAAGAAAGGGATGGTAGGAAGGTAAGAGAAAATCCTAAACTTTGAAAAGTTGGAAACAAGGACTTTGATGCAATATCAAACCTTTGAGGATGGATGGGAAGAAATCCCAGAGAAAGGAGAGGCCAAAAGTTTGATAAACTTAGAAGAATTTGGAGTGCACTAAGGGATGTTTTGATGTAAGGATATGATGAAATGTATGACGGGGATGATGGGATGGATGAAGAACTGTGATAGACTGAGGAATAAAGAGTTAGGGAATTGGGGTTCATGGGAACATGTACCAAGGGATAGATGGAGGAGAAAGTCCAAAAGTCTAATATACACACAAGACTTAGGCCCTTTAAAATTATTTTAAACTTTGGGGATTAAGGATGCCAAGGGAAGGCATTGGGGCAAGCACAAAATTGAAACTCCATCAAAAAAACAAAGGAAACTTTTAACCTTTGGACTTTGGGGATTAGGGATGCTTAAAAGTCGTATGAGTGTAAGGGAAACCCTAACATCCCAAAAGACCAAAAAATTTGACACTTATCCATTTTCATAGGGCTTCAAGGTGGGGTTTTGAGAGCAATAAAAAAGAAAGCAAGGATAGATAACTCCAAAAATTTGACAAGGTGATAAACAACACTTAACCATTTTTTCAAGGATTGGTAGGGAAGGTGTGAAAGCATGAAGAACCCTAAAACTTCAAATAAATCCACACTTGGCAAAAAAAATATTTTCAACTTGGGTATTTAACTAAGATATGAAAAGGGGTTTGATACACACCCAAAGGCATAATTTAGCAAGATGACTCATTTAAAATCTCTTAGATTGGTTATAAACTTGAACCAATCAAAAGCTACATACAAAACTAAGAGCACGAAAGGACAAATTTAGACACAACAAAATGAGGTGCCAACATTGGCTCTAGTTGGGGACATGTGTCTCTTGTAGGCATGGTGAGAATCCAGATCTTCAAGAGTAGACCAAAATGTAGAAAGGGTGAAGAATAATATTGACCCACACCTCATCATGAGAAACAAGGGCTATGAAAACAAAACAACAAAAATATATACAAGACAAAATAATATGCATACAAGGAGAAAAAAAAAACCTACAACCAATTACATGAAGGGGTTTGCCTCATTCAAACCCCCATTTTGGTCTTTCAACCTCTACGAACAACTAGAGATAAAAATGATAGAGAGAAAAAATTTAAATGCTATTGATATTAGGAATTAAAAATAGGGATTTAATGCTAAAATAAATAATATGGTCTCAAACTAGGTCTATGAGGAAAACCACCATACTATTTGATCGATTTGATGAATGATTAAATAGATAAATAATTCAAAGATTTACGATATTGATACAAAATAATAAAAAGATGCAACAAAGAGCATTACCACAGCCAAGACCCTCCCTTTATGAGATTTTCAATAGATTTGACAATGAAAACTGATAAGGAATCCCTAACTAAGTCGATAAGAGAGAGTATTATCACAAAGGATCTTGCTTTTCAATGTTTTCAAGGTTGTTGTAGAAATTTTGATAGAGTTTCCTTTAGGTAGAAGAAAAGAGAGATAGCTTGCAAAAGAATCAAAATCTAATTTGCCAAATGAGAAAGAATAAAATATTTGTTTACTTGGATGGACAAGAAGAAATGTTACTTTTTTGTTCAAGAGTTATGACGTGCATCGTAAAGATCCACATAGGAAGTGCACTTTTGAATCTCAAAAATCAGTTGGACACCAATACTTTGTGTGGAAGTTCATGCATGGTGTTGGAGTCCAAAATATATTTTTTATTTTTAAACCTCAAACTAGTAATGCTTCATGCTTGTTGATCATGGAATACAATCTTTGAATATCAAAGTATAATATTTATCATTATTTTTCAAATCTAAATGGGTTCAATTTGTAAGTGTGAAATTGCACGTATGAAATTTTTGACACTACACCTGTCTAAGGATTTCAACTTTGTTTGTTTTGATGAATATATCCATGAGATCACATCATTGTTCAAAATTTAGGATGGTATTGGGTTCAATATTGTATTTAAGTTGGTTGGGATTGTCATCATCAATTTCACTACTATCATGTTGTGATTGAGAAGGTTCTCCTAAGAAAGGAAAGCTTTTTATGAGTGATTGATTATGAAAAGTATTTTATTTAGTCATTTCATCTAGTAGTTCATCCTTATCTAGGAGGGCTATTAGTCTTATTTTAGGATATGATGTGTAAAATTGGACCTATATAAAATGAGTGACAAAGGAGGAAACCTTAGGATTCAAAAGATTGGACTTGTGGTGACTATGTCAAAAAGGAGAATCGATTCATAAAAATAAAGGATAACCTTATGATAATATAGCATATGACTTGAAAATAATTTATATAGACAAATTAGATGGATAAGATGATCCCAAAGATGAGAATAGATAATTAGGTGGACTATGCAGATTTAATTTGCTAAACTTAGATGAAAGTGTATGCTACACTCTTGGATCTTAAACATGATTTAATTTGAGTTAGAATTTGGAATCCATGGATGGTTGTAGAGTTCCAAGGATTATAATATGGTCCCTAGGATAACTTAAGAGTCCCAAGGGATGGATCAGGTGATGGTTTGATTAAAGGAGATCCAAAAGTGATGCTTTCAAATTATGTCCAAGGATTTAAATTTAGTGATGATAATATTTTGACTATAAATATGATTTGTGTAGAGGATGATGATGGTTTAATGATCAAGGATACCCTAAGATCTCAATGATTTGGACTTGAATCAAGGATGGCTAAGGATGTGAACCAATTGAAAAATGGGCAATGAGTAACAAAGGTACATATGTCCCTTGAACTCAAGGATGTGATGTTAATAATTGGATAATGAGAATGGTTAAAATGTGGATAATGGATATATGGCTAGGCGTATAGTTAAGACTAACAATGTGAAATGGAAAAAGATATTTGTTTGATTTGAGGGATGTAAAAAAAAAGCCTTATGAATTAGACTTAGATGGACAAAAGGATATGGATTATGAAATAAGACTTGTGTTTTAGAAAAATGGTCTAGGTATTTGGAAGTTTTTGGACTATGATTTTTTGGGTTGTGTTTTGGGGTGAAATTATGATCAAGGAAAGATGGGATTTAACAGTAAAATTATAGGTGATGGTTATCCTAAAAGTGGCTTCAATTTTATGTTTCAAGGATACTAATTGGGACTGTGTTTTCAAACAAGAAAAAATATTTTCAAAAAGTGAACTTGACTGTGTTGAAATGCACAAGACAACTGAGAGGTGGGGGTGTGAATCAATTGTATCAAAAAACCTTACATATAAACTTAAAATTTTCACGTTAATATCAATATATTATTAAGTGTAATCATGGAATGCAAATAACGAAAAGTAAACACCAAAGACACCAGATTTACGTGGAAAACCCAATAAGGGAAAAACCACACTGAGGATTAACTCACAATATAGAAGTAATGAAATACCAAATACAAAGCCTCACTGCCCAGATACAAAGGCTTACTACCCATATTAAGGGCTCACTACCTTAGGACTCATTGTCCAAAAAGGGAGGCTCACTGCCTATAGAAAATACAAAGAGATAGATAAAAGATCCATCACTAGGAGTTACACACACTTCACAACTTGATTAGAGAATTTATACAATAAAGTACCATCGGCTTGATTCGCTCTTCCACACTCTGCTTTTCGCACTTTTTTGCACACTCTACACTTGCTTGAATCGAATGATGGATGGATATAAAATTCACTACAAATTGTCTTGCTTTTATACCATCATCAACCTTAGAAACATTCACCAAGGTTAGCTATACAATTTTAAATTCAAATACAAACTAGGTCGGCTACTCAACATTCCCATAGTGGATAAAAATGCGAGAGGACCAATTACATATTTAATTTGGGACCCAAACAACATCTTGGATCACACAAACGCTTTCTCAAATCGATGAAAAAGCTTAATGTAATGTGTAAACACTAGATCGGCAAAACATAATGAAAACACCAACAATCTTTGAAGTACACACATCACTAGCAACATAATCTCACACGGATAGAACAACCGCTTCACTAGTCATTTCACCATCTCTGGGAATACCTTAGATACATCTGCAATAACCTCAACAAACTTTATTTTCTGATAACATATCACCAATCCAACTGGACCAACCAGTAAAGATACCGAAGCTCTGGAGCAAGTCTTCCGGAGTGCCAAAACACAAGAAAATTTGTCATAACCCATAAACCACCAGAAATAGTTTTTTCCCAAATCTACAAGATCTAAAACCACATATTAGAAGACTGCAAAGCCAAATCATTTCTCCCATTCCACAAATAAATAATTCTGACAACCAGTTCACACACCGGTGAACATAACTTTTACTATCCATCAAACTAGAAGCTGAAACTTAGGATATACGATCCATTGAAGCTTAAAAACATACTTACAAATCCGCACAGGAATAGGGTCAACATAGAGGAAATGAAAACCACAATATAGGATCACACTCAAAACACACTTCAACACAACTTTCATTATTTCTCAAATTTTCTCAAAAGAACCTAGCAAAAGCACAACTTACTCAACTTGTACTATGTTGACATCAATGAAAACATTAATGACAACACCACCAAATACATCCATACTTGCAACAATCTCCCCCTTTGTCATTGATGGCAACACATGATGTGAAAATACATCAAAGACAACATACATGCTTCTCAAAATCGATAATCTGCCAAGCATAGAATTTCCACATGCTCTCTCTCCCATAGGCATACATGATTTTCAGAAGTGACAACCTGCACAAGCATAGAATTTTCACACGCTCTCTCTCCCCCTTTGACATCAATGGAAAAGGAAATTATTTCCATAGAAAGCTCTGTTCACTCCCCCTTAGACATATACCCACACCACATACTGCAACAATGCACTTCTCTACTCCCCTTGAAGAGTAGACCTCAAACATTAGTCTAGAACAAGGAGAAATGCAAATCCATTGGACTGATGCACCTCCATGTGCACTTAGTTCAAAGAAGGAGGGGCATAAACCCCTAACTTCCCTCTGAGATACTCAAAAGTATCCTTTGGAAGGGCTTTAGTGAATATGTTTGCAACTTGTTCCTTGGTAGGTACATATTCAAGTCTAACTTCATTCTGCAATACCTTCTCCCTCAAGAAGTGATACTTGATAGATATGTGCTTTGTTATAGAATGCATCACTAGATTCTTTGAGATGTTTATAGCACTTATATTGTCATAGAATATAGAGATAGGTTCATCACTTTCCACACCTATGTCCATCAAGGTTTGCTTCATCCACAATACCTATGTATAGTAGGATGCTTCTGCAATATACTCTGCTTTTGTAGTGGATAAAGAAATTGAATCTTGTTTCTTGCTCAACCATGAAACTAATCTTCCTCCAAGAAAGAATGCACCACCACTTGTACTCTTCTTGTCATCAACCAGCCCAATCTGCATTAGTATAGGAATTTAGAGTGAAATCATCATCCGTTGGATACCATAAACCATAATTTGGAGTTCCTTTAAGATATTTGAATATCCTTTTCACAACTGTAACATGTGCTTTCTTTGGTTCTGCTTGAAATCTCGCAACTAAACATACTGCATGCATAATGTCAGGTCTAGTAGGAGTAAGATACAATAGTCCACCAATCATGGATTTGTACATGCTCTAATCAACTTTAGTAGGTTCAACTTTCTTACTCAACTTGCACCCGATTACCATAGGGGTACAAACCAGTTTGGAGTCATCCATCCCAAAAAATTTCAACAATTCCTTAACATACTTAGATTGTGAAATGAATATCCCTTTGTTAGTTTGATTAACTTGAAGTCCAAGGAAGAAATTCAGTTCACCAATCATAGACATTTCAAATTCTTATTGCATCTCTTTAGCAAATTTCTTACACATACCTTCATTTCCACCAAAGATGATGTCATCAGCATATACCACAATTATTAATATCCTGTCTTTCTCAACCTTGAAGTGAAGATTGCTATCTATGGATCCTTTGTTGAATCCCTGCTTTGTCAAGTACATATCCAATCTAGCATACCAAGCTCTAGTAGCTTGCTTTAGTCCATATAATGTCGTCTTTAACTTACAAACCATGTCCAGTTTGTCTGATAGTGAAAATCCTTTTGGTTGCTCCATATATACTTCTTCTTCTAGTTCTCCATTCATAAATGTAGATTTGACATCCATCTAATATACCTTAAAGTCTTTATGAGCTGAAAATGCCAAGAACATCTGAATGGCCTCCATTCTTGCTACTGGTGCAAAAGTTTCTTCAAAATATATTCCTTCAACCTGTGAGTATCCTTTGCATACCAATCTTGCTTTATTCCTTACTACTTCACCATCTTCATTCAATTTGTTTATGAATACCCATTTTGAACCAATTACATTCTTGTTTGCAGGTTTAGGGACTAGTTCCCATGTCTCATTCTTCTCTATCTGTTGTAGTTCTTATTTCATTGCCTTCATCCAACTTTCATCATTACATTCTTCATTCATAGTTTTAGGTTCAATCTTAGAAAGTAAACACAAGTTTACCTCAACTACTTTGCTTCTTGTCTTCACTCCTTCACTTTTGTCTCCAATTATCTGTTCCTTCAGATGATTTCTCTTAACATATTTAGGAGTCTTGGGTGTAGGTTCTGAAATCTCTTCCTCTTCATCATTTTGTTCTTTTTCTTCCTCTTCTTCTTCTTGTATTTGCATGTAGATAGGATCATCAGGTTCAATTTCATTTATTTCCACTGGTCTATACAAAGCTTCATCAACCTTCACATTATTAATTTCAATTATTTTTCTCATCCTCTTATTAGAAAATTTGTAAGCCTTGTTGTTATTTGAATATCCAAGGAAAATTCCTTCATCACATCTAGCATCAAACTTTCCAAGATTTTCTTCATCTCTTCTAATGTAACATCTACTACAAAATACCTTAAAGTATTTCACAGTAGGAGTCTTACCAGTCCATAAATCATAGGGAGTCTTAGTCCTATTACCTCTTATTTGAACTCTGTTAAGAATGTAAATAGTTGTATGGATTTCTTATCTCCAATACACATCAAGAACATTTGATTCTTTCATCATAGTTCTGGCAACCTCTTGAACAGTCCGGTTCTTTTTTTCCACAACTTCATTTTGATGAGGGGTTCACTGTCAAAATAATGTCTTTTTATTCCATGCTCTTCAAAAAATGCATTGAACTCACCAGAGGTAAATTTTCCACCTCTATCAAACCTTAAGCATTTAATCTTCAAATTTTCCTCATTTTCTACTCTTGCCTTAAACACCTTGAATATATCAAGAGCCTAAGTCTTTTCTCTAAGAAATGTAACCCATGCCATCCTAGAATAATCATCAATCAAGAGCATAAAGTACCTATCACCACTTAGGCTTCCTATTCTTGTAGTACCACAGAGGTTTGTATGGATTAATTCTAGCATTTTGATGAAAGATTGATTTTTTCCTTTAAAACTGGTTCTTGTCTACTTTACCATCTGACAACTTCTGCAGATTGAATTTGAAGGCTTTGTGATTCTAGGAAGATCTCTCAAACTTCCCTAGAACTGATCCTAACCAGATTATCAAAATTCACATGTCCCATACTCCAGTGTCAAAGCCAACTTTCACTAATCTGAGAAACAAAACACTGACCATTACCACCTTTAAGTTGATAGATGTTTCCATGAGTTCTTTTTCCAGCTGCTACCACAGTTCCAAATCCTTTCCTGATCTCAAAAGTGTTATCCTGAAACACAAGCTTAAAACCTTTGTTGCACATTTGTCCAACACTTAAGAGATTATGCCTTAAACCATTTACATAATAAACATCGTCAGTATTATATTTTCCATCAAAGCTAATTGTTCATTTTCCAATAATCTTAGCACTAGAATCATCTCCAAACATGACTATTCCTCCATCATACTTCTCAAGTTTTGTAAACTTACTCTTATCTCCAGTCATATGATTTGAACATCCGCCATCAATTACCCAAAATTCTTCATCATGTATGGCATGAAGAGCAGTCACCAGAGTACCTTATGATTCATCCATCTTCTTCTCCAGACTAAGTTCTTTTGCACATTTCTTTTCCAGGGCTAGAAACAAATATTCATCTTTATCTTCCTCAAGATCAGATTCATCATCAAAAATTCCTACATCTTCCTTAACATAGTACAACTTCTTGAACTTCTTATCCTTCTTATCTTTGTAATTTTTGTTATTGTCTTTATTCTTCTTTTGTGTAGCTCTATTAGGACATCTTGATGCATAATGACTGATATTTCCACAACTGAAACACTTAAAAGGAAACTTACCTTTGTATTTACCAATACCTTTCTTCAGTCTCCTTGTGAAATTTGCTTCCAGATCTTCTATATCATCATCATCTGGATCATCTTCTATCTTCATTGCTTTAAAGGCTATTTTAGTCTTCTACTTATCTCTTGCAAATTTTCTCACCTTGCATGCAGTCAAGACTCCAAATAGATGCTCCTTAGTAAATTTCTTTGGATCATACTATTCTTCAACAGAAGATACTTTGTCACTATAATTGTCTAGTAAGATCATCAAGATATTTTCAATTATATCTTCATCCTTCATGGTACCACCTTGATTCTTGATTTCAGTTGCTATAGTTTCAACTCTCTGATAGTAGCTTGCAATGTCTTCTCCTTCGTCCATTCTCAAGTTCTCAATTTTTTGCTTAGCAGTTAATTTCCTTGACAACTTTACTCTCTCATTCCCTTCATAAATGTCTTTCAATTTTGTCCATACTTCATTAGCTGTAGCCAAAGAGATGACTTTCGTTCTTTCATTTTTAGATAAAGCACTAAAGGGGGCATACGTTGCTCTTTCATTCTCTTCAAAAGTTGCAACCTCATCAACAGAGGAAGGACCGACTACTAGAATCACATACTTTGTCTCCACAACTTTCCAAGTACTGAAACTAAGTGAAATCAGATAACTCATCATATGTTCTTTCCAATCACTGTAATCAGCTCCATCAAAAATAGGAAACTGTAACTTGTGCACCATATGATCTCCCTCAAGTGGTTATGTTTTTCACTGAGGAACCAGAGCTCTGATACCAATTGTTGAAATGCACAAGACAACTGAGAGGGGGGGTGAATTAGTTGTATCAAAAACCCATACGTATAAACTTAAACTTTTCACCTTAATATCAATCTGTTATTAAGTGTAATCATGGAATGCAAATAACATAAAGTAAACACCAGAGACACCAAATTTACATGGAAAATCCAATAAGGGAAAAACCACGGTGAAGATTAACTCACAATATAGAAGTAATGCAATACCGGATACAAAGGCTCACTGCCTTAGGACTCACTGTCCAGAAAGGGAGGTTCATTGCCTATAGAAAATACAAAGAGATAGATAAAAGATCCACCACTAGGAGTTAGACACACTTCACAACTTGATTAGAGAATTTATACAATAAAGTATTGTCGCCTTGATTCGCTCTTCCACACTCTTCTTTTCGCACTTGTTCACACACTCTGCACTTGCTCGAATCGAATTATGGATGGCTATCAAATTCACTACAACTTGTCTTGCTTTTATACCATCATCAACCTTAGAAACATTCACCAAGGTCAGCTAAACAATTTTAAATTCAAATACAAACTAGGTCGACTACTCAACATTCCCGCGGTGGATAAAAATGCGAGAAGACCAATTACATATTAAATTTGGGACCCAAACAACATCTTGGATCACACACACACTTTCTCAAATCGATGCAAAAGCTTAATGTAACATGTAAACACCAAGTCAACCAAACCTAATGAAAACGCCAACAATCTTTGAAGTACACACATCACCAACAAGATAATCTCATGTGGATAGCACAACACGCTTCACCAGTCATTTCACCATCTCGGGGAATATCTCAGATACATCTGCAACAACTTCAACAAACTTTATTTTCTAAGAACACATCACCAGTCCAACTGGACCAACTAGTAAAGATACTGGAGCTCTAGAGTAGGTCTTCCAGAGCGCCAAACCACAAGAAAATTTGTCATAACCCATAAACCACCAGAAATAATCTTTTCCCAGATCTGCAAGATCTGAAACCACATATCAGAAGACTGGAGAGCCAAATCATTTCTCCTAGTCCACAAATAAATAATTCTAACAACCAGTTCACACACCGATGAACATAAATTTTACTATCCATCAAACCAGAAGCTGAAACTCGGGATATACGATCCATTGAAGCTTAAAAAAATACTTACAGATCCACACAGGCATAGGGTCAACACAGAGGAAATGCATACCACAATACTGGATCACACTCAGAACACACTTCAACACAACTTTCATTATTTCTCAAAAGAACTTGGCAAAAGCACAACTTACTCAACCTGTATTGTGTTGACATCAATGACAACATTAATGACAACACCACCAAATACATCTATACTTGCAACAAACTTGACTCGTGGTATGAAAGGTTAACACACAATAACTTGGTATGTACAACACACAATCAAGAAGACAACAAAAATCATAAAATATCCAATAAGGGATTGACAATTCTTGCAAGTTCACCTAATAGACTTTCTACTAAAGGGGTGGGTAGCTAGGGAATGCAAGGTCATGTACTATCTATGCACCCCCCACCTTCGAGGATTAAGCCTTTTCCAAAGAGAGCTCTACCTCTACCACTTGGAAGTATGTGGTGAGTAACTTCTTGGATGATTATTTATCCAATGCATTACAAGACGGTGGCCAAAAGATCTTATTTAAGCTTTACTAGGTGTTCTAAGGGAATCCTCAAAATACCACAAGGGCACATGAGGCCTAATCCATCAATATGAAAGTGAACAATGCCAAATAGACTAGAGTAGAGAGGCAACCCATTCTTCCCCTTCACTTCCACAAATTATAAATTTCTTGGGGGCTTAGTTTAGATAGAAAATTCCTTTCATGAAACATGTCTTTCAATTCACCCCCCTCTTTTTATACTCCACTTGAATGTAAGAGTTTAGGTCATCTCCTTCGTGATGAAATCAAAGGCAAACCTCTAAAAAAAAAAGGATAACACTTATTTTGTATCCTCAAGATCATCCTAGATTGTGAGTGAAGAGCATACATAAGTGTACCTTGGGGATTAAAAGACACATGTAAATTTTAAACCTAAAATCTAAATGTGTAAGTGAATTTTAACCCAATTTTTTACATTTAAACAAACAAAAGAGAGAAAGTATACAAAACAAAATTTTATATAATTAAATCTTTGAAATATATCATATGAAACTATTAAAATAGTAGTTTGAATGAATATAAGTCTTGGACACATGAAAAGACATGCATGCAAGGGTTAGCCAAAAACAAAAATAAGTTAGTTCTATAGAAAAATAGACATAAAAAAAAAGTTTATGAAAATATCGCTAAAAAAATGATATGATATGCACAAATTATTGATATTTGAAGTTTGAAAATGAAAAACTGACTTTAAGGGATTAGACCTAAATTATGAAGAAAAATCTAAGCAAATTACCTTGTCCATTGCATACAACTCCGAATAAGATTTGCAACATCTAAAAAGGTTCAAAAATTCAATTAATAATGACATCATGAGTGTTTTATAACAGGTTCCTTTCTAGAAAATTGTATGGACAAGGGGCGTGGCTTTAGGGAAATGGCTATGCAGCCCTCAAAATGGTCATTTGACCGTATTAATTAATTAATTAATACGATCAAATTGTGAAATCAACTCGTTTTGAGGGCTGCATAGCCATTTCCGGACTTTAGACCCTATCGACTAGGCCTGGTCAGCCACATGAGTATGGTTTGGCATTGAAGGCTTAAGCACCTAGGTGCTGGAAAATAAGCCTTTCTTTTTTAACCTAAGAATCAAGGGCTTAAGAACAAAGGGCTTTGGGAGAGTAGAGCTCATGGTCAACAATATGACCAAGAGCCTATTTTTTTAAGACTTAAGCACCTAGGTGCTGAAAAATAACCCTTTCTTCTTGACTGTGACCAAGGGCTTAATAACCTTGGAATCAAGGGCTTTGGGAGAGTAGAGCTCCTGGGCCATAATATGACCAGGAGCCTATTTTCACCCAAAAAAGATTCCCTGCTGCAGAAACTAAACGGTTGAAAAGATCTGTAGGGTGTCAAGCAGAATGCACTTGTGGCAGGCGGTTTTTGGGCAATTTTTATACAAACTTGTGTAGCTTTCAAACAGGTATTCATGGATTTGAGGTGGTTATGACGCGTTTTCGGGCGGTTTTCTCAGTTTTAAGGCACTTTTAATAAATAAACCAGCGGTATTTGCCTGTGTGATACTGGTTGCGTTGTTTTGTTTAATTGACAATCATTCTTTAAAGATTTCACTGTCAATCCTCCACATTGAATAAAACAACATAATGGAGAAATAAAGTGAGGGACAGGAGAAACTAAAAGAAAGATGCCATGGGAGATGATTTTCTGTATATATGCTTTTCTTTCACTATAGTTTGAGTGGGCTTGGCAGCATCCAAGAGAATCTCTGGCTATAATGGAAGTGGGCAGAGGGAAGAAGTTGGGTGGGACTGTCATTATGCTCACACTTTCTGAATGGAAAAGCTTAAAGCTTACTGTCAATTTTTAAAGAGCATTAGAAATTTGTAAGCAAATAAAACTCCATAGCTTCATATGAAAACACATTTATCTAATTAATGTGGAACCTGCAAAGCAAAGATCGATGAACAAAATCAGAGAGTCCTTCCACATGATTAGCTTCCAATAAGCAGCTTTCTTTCACCTACATAAACAATCGTGCTCCAAAATGAGTTAGCAATGATAAAAATGCAGAATGGAGGATACATCCCCAATGGAGTCACTAGAATGTAATGTTCTAATTTGAAATGCAAAATGAAAACAAAAAAAATAGAAGTTTCTATTCAAATCAAAATAAAACTTTAGATAGAGTTCAAAATAAGACAATAACATAAATAATCAAAGCAATATTATCATAAAATTTTATTTTGCATTTGCTTTTCTTCAATGATAATTTGAGATGTAGATGCTTTTACAGAAAATGTATCTATTTTAACAATATAAAGTTAGCTCAAAAGTGATGATGAAATGAATGAGAGTGTGCCTCAATTTATAGATTTTTTGGAGAGGCAATGAATGATGAAGATGTGATGGAGAAACCAATGGTGGAGAACAAATAAGAGAAATTTCCTAAGATTGAAGAGAGAATGAAGGGTCATGATAGAGGTTGTTGGAATGTAAAGAACTATGATGCATTTTTCAAATTTAATAAGTAGGTGCAACCATATAAAGGACAAATGTATTTATGATCCCTTTATTCTTGGAAGTTGTTGAATAGAATATTGGAATCATGAGGGATGTGGGGGACAAGTGTTCTTAGGTGTCCTTTATTCTTGGGATTGGTGGAGAGAATATATCTATAATCGTATTAGCCATGTGTGAGGTGAAAAATAAGTGTAAATAATAATAAAATTTATTTATTTATGAGAGATGAAATGGGAAAGGGATTTAATTAGGTGGAGGGACATAAGGTGAAGGGGACTTAGCTAGGTGATGTAGCTATTTGGTCAATTAGGACAAGAGTATATTAAGAAAATATCTAGGTGTCTATAGGTATTAGTACCCATTTTGATGAACATAGATATTGGTTTTTCTATTATCCTTTAACTATAAATAATGATATTATTATTTTAATCATCAAAGGAAGGCTTGAAATCATAGATTTCTTGGAATCCCACATCTACAATTCTTTTTGTATGATTATGAGTTTTGATAATCAAGACAACCCTATTCCTAAAGATCCTACTACTTCTACATTAAGAAGGATCAAAGAAATTCCTAAAAAATGCAAGAGAAAAATTGTAGAGCACTACCTTTATAAGCATATAGTCTTCCTCTTATTTTAAATTACTTGGAACCAAGTAGATAAAATATCAGCTCTTGCAATTATAGGAGGAAATATTCCTATGATAAAATGTTTAGCCAAGAGATATAAGAAAGATGATGCATTAATAAATTATTGATCTATTGTTAGAAATTTCCCTTATGGTTTGCATAGATTGGACACCCTTGCAAGAATCCTAAATTCACATTATAAAAAAATATTCTCTCAAATGAACCAAGCTATCAAGGCAAGAACTAACCCATGACACTCTCTTGCACATTCCTAGTCTCAATATCAATTCTCCTAATAGCCATATTGAACGGTACACTAGGAAAAAAGACAATGATTCTTGGTGAATGGTATTCTCCTTGTTCAGGTCACCATGTGTGCAAAGGAATCGCGTACATTTATGAATATAGTTTAATATTAAATTTTGATAATCATATAGACATGGCAAGAATATATCTTGTACCAAATGTTGGAAGATGGGAAACTCGTGAATGGGAACATCAATGATGTTAGCATAGCCATGTGGTGGATGTACACAAAATAATGTAAATAATATTTAGTGTGAAGCATAGTAGAATTTACATACTTTAAAAGTGATGCTTTGTAATAAAGTAAAAGGGACGACAATGTATGTTCTAGCCATTTGCACCAATAATCATTTTTTTCTTTAATTGATTTTCCTAGTGTAAAGGTGAGATTCAGTATGGTGTAGACTTCTTAGATTTTTCACCAATTTCCATCCAAGCTCCTTATTTATGGTTGCCTTTCATTCACTATGATGGGTTGAAGAATTCCTTGGCCATCTTTTTTTATTCATCTTCCATCATATCCCATCTTTTCAAGCAACTTTGAACCTTCACCCTTGATACACCTTTCAAACTTTTTAGTAGAATTATTAGCTTTTTACCCATTGAAGAAAACATGGGTGCTTCCCTTGCATACCTCATTCACTTGTTTTTCTTGTGTAGGGGATGACCCACTCTTTTTCATAGACTCTTCTTGGAGTCTTTGATATTACTTAATCCTTTACTATTAACTCTTGTTGTAATGACTTAATAATTCCAATAGAAAATTGCATTAGTTCTTCTTTTCTTCTTGTAATTTTTCATTTATTTCCCTCAAACAATGCACATCTTGTGAAAGAGCTTTGTTCTCTACTATTACTAGCACCAAGGTTTCTTGGTTGTCTTTAAGCTTCTTTGTAGATTTTTGTTCTAGTTGGACATTCAAAATGACAATAATAATTGGGAGGAATGAAGAGTTCTGTACAACGAAATGAAGTGCTAAATTAAAAATAAGCAACACAAACACAAGATTTGTATCTTGTAAAGATGCTCTAAGGGGTAGAAAAACCTAGTTGATAGAGTCAATTTCTATTTGACCAAAGTGTATTGTTCAAATGGACTAGTATAGGTAGATTACATTCTCTATTAGGCATTTATAGTTCAACTTTCTATTTCTCAGGGTTACTATCTTTGAAATTCTCCTCCTTGTTTGATGTAAAAGATGATTTTACTCCATATAGTTGTTGCTAATTAGACATTCCATTTGTCAAATCAAAGGATTCTCAAATGGAATTGGAAGTGGAAGAGTGTGTAATTAGCTTCATATTCCATTTG
This sequence comes from Sequoiadendron giganteum, assembly GCA_007115665.2. NCBI lineage: Eukaryota > Viridiplantae > Streptophyta > Pinopsida > Cupressales > Cupressaceae > Sequoiadendron > Sequoiadendron giganteum. The sequence continues at coordinate 129,581,222 of CM021100.1, forward strand.
GCATTTATTGGGTCAAAACCACAAGTGTAAGATCAAACCAACAAGTGTGAATATGCCATGCTAGTGTATGTTAATTCATTGATATTGTTTTTCAGTGTTTCCATCTACAATTGAGCTTTTCTACTTTTGAATCCATTATGGATAATACGGCTTTGCTCTTTTATACAACACCTTGACGATGCAAGTTTAAAATTTTTGCATTTAAGTTGGCAAGTAATGTCTAGTTGAGATTGAGTTGGCTTGGGTCCAAGATTAAATTAATTTTAAAACTTCAAAGTTAAAACCACACTTATAGATTTGACACAAAATAGGGAATATAAAGAATGAAGATATTGTCTAAGTCCTTGGGATGTCGGAATTAGATTCAGTTAAGACATAAATAAAATGTCAACTTTCACATAAAAAATATTTAGATTAGACACCAAACCACTATACTAAGAACAAAAGTCAAAATGAATTCAAAATAAATTAATATAAAATGTTAGGATATACTTTTCACCTTAAAAAATAAACTTATATATAAAAACTGTTTTATATTATCAAAGTTTTGTTCTAAGTATCACACCAGCTAGCGCATGAAACTATAGATCTTACCCCCTAATGTATATTATGGTGGATTTTCACACAGCTGAAATACCCATCAAATTGTGTGCTCCTCCATGCAACCTTAATGATAAAGATAAGTATCAAAGCATAGAAAAGAAAGACACTTTTTACAAAAGTATTCTGCTTTAAGATTTTTTTAAAGCTAGTGAAAATATTCCAATTTACTTGCAATAAGGCACTACTCTATGACCTTTATCTTGAGAATAGCTTTTCCTCAAACAATGACAGAATGAGCCACATAACTCTTTAGATTTTCCCAATATTAAAAAATCCGATATAACATATCTTATTTGTAAGAAAACAGAGAATGCAGAAATGGTTTCAGAGTTTTGTTTTTTTATTTTCATTTTCCTGATTAGTATTTTTCATATAAATTTGAAGCCAACACAAATATCAATCAGTTATTTATTAGACACCAAATGTGATCTGCATAACCCAATTACACAATGTCAAGTAGTTTAAACACAGAGAGCACTATTTTTTTCATTCAATTACTCCCACTGAATTGCAGAGGAAATGCAGCATTTATTCCTGAAATAAAGTTCTTAAAATCCCAGATCTCCAAAAGACCTATCTAACATATTACAAAACTGAATACTGATATGAGCCACAAAAGCCATGTAGTCTGCAGTTCCAGAACTAAACCTCAAGGCACATACATATACTTGCATCCCCCACGACCTGCAAAACCAAACACAACTAGTTGATTAGAAACATAGGATTCATCAACATCCTGAATCAAAATTACCCACAAACAAATGGACGAAAAAGAACATACAATCTCTGCTGAATGATCAGAGCCTTAATGGGATCCCAGTTTACATAACAATAAAAGTTATAATGCTGATACAAAAGGATTCACATTTGAAGAGAAAAACACCCAAGTTCTTAAATTGAGAGATTGAATCTTAGCAGGAAAGAATAGTTAATATTAGGACCAAAACTAAATATGGAATGAGAACCCATTTTTTTGGTACCTGGAATGAAATACCAGTTTAACTGTTTATGTCTTGTGGGATGGGAATTAACATACTTGGATTGCTCTCTGTAACATATGAAGCAGAATTGAAATGACAGGAAGCACCCTTGTGTTTGTTCTTTTGCCAGTAGCTGTTGAAAGCATAAGAGGCATGGGAAACCAGTGTGTTGGGCTCAAAGCAGGGCTGGTTCCACTGAATTGCAGTACAGTCTGCTCCACCTGCTCCACAAGCCCAATCCAAAGCTCCCTGCAACATTTGAGGTGGTGCCTGTGGATCTGCTATGCACCATTGTCCAATAGCTCCATCTGTTCTTAACCAATCATCAGTCAATCTCTTCCTCTACTCAAAAGATTAAAAACAAATAAAAATGTTATACAAATGACAATACCCATTTCATATAAACACAGATTATGCACACCTGCTAGAGGAGTTGTTGCCTGTAGCAGAGCTAAGATTATGGCCATGTTAAGGATTGTCATGGTGATTCTCTGAGTACTCATTTCCACAACTGCTCTTAAAACTATCTCCAAATAAGCTATGAAGAAAGAGCAATTTAAGCTCTACTGCAAAAATGATCTGATGATGTTGTTTTCACACTCCAGTCTTCTTTTATAGCAAAAGAAAGGAGATGTGTGATGCAAGTTCGTATTGTGGGGCTTTTTTTTTGGGTTAGAATCCAATGTGGGGGGCTTCAACGGTAATCTAGTTGAAATCTGATGTGGATAAAGGTCTTCCTTATTGGAAAACACTAGGACTTTTTGACCATGTTCACGTGCAAGGCATATCTCTGATTATAATGGCTTTTATCATTTATCATGGTCAAGCTAGCCATGTGAAGAAACCAGAAGATGTCAAAATACTGAAAAAGACACTGATAAAAGAGGGCATTAATGGGAATGTGTTGAGGATATGTTGGGAATATACAATACGAAGATGCAATCTCACAAGGATTGGATGAGTTTAATATTAAGGTTCATATGGGGGCATTATTCCAGATTCAATCCTTAATGTATAAGAACATTAAATTTAAGTGTTAGACCAAATTATAGCCCTGAATTTCTCCTGTCCCCTCTCCCAAACTGGAAATATGAATGATTCTAACCCATTAACTTACTAAGCACATTAATTATATTCCACACAACCATTTCAGTATTAAATTATCAGTAAACCTCTTTTTTAAGATAAAATTTAACAAGTCATTTTTAAAGATATTATATGTGGCAGAGGAGAAAGAGGAGCTCTATGTTGAGCGAGCTAAGAAGATGAAAAGTCTTTCTCGATTATATCTGGGTAGTGAGGAGGAGTATCTCTGTTCAATGAGGAAGATAGAAAAGTTATTCTCTATGAGAACTTTTTGAACTTTCTTTCTTTTTGTTTAGTTTAGTTCTCTGTGTTAATCTTCTTTTTTAGTCTCATCTTGTATTTGCCAATCTTGTTCTTCTTAGTTTCATTGTTTTTTTCTTAATATGTTGCTTGTAATTTATAGTTCGATATATGTGGGTGGGGTTTCTTCATGTTTTTTAATTCCAAATGTCCCTCCATAATTTTATTTTTACTATCACATGTTTTTAAATCATTTGAAGAATGTTAGGGTTATAATTTTAATTAAACATGATCATGTTCCCAAGTTAATTGTTTTAATTTTGAAGATAGATTTTATTAATATGATATTAAAGTCTTAGATGGGTTTAACTCTTGTTTTTAGTGTAAGTATGATGATCATTTAAGAAAATATTGTCATTTGTTTAGGACTAGTAAAGAGGTTCCTATCTTTAAGGGTGATGCCCCTCTTATAAAGAAGTTGTAAAAGGAATATTGTGGTCCTATTAAGAGTATTACCTATTGGCTTTTAAGAAAAGTTGATTTTGAATCCTCTATTGTATATGAAGTGATTTTACCTTCTTCTAACCCTACTTATCTTCCTTTTGATGGTGAAGGAAATGTGGAAGTTTAATCCAACCTTGTCTCTTTGATTCACAATAGGGATTATTTATGTGTTTTAAGGAAGTGTGCTTCCAAGTTTTCTCTTACTCCCAAGTTGTTCATAATCTTCCAAGGATCAAACGACTTATTAAGATTCTTGAACCAAAGTCCATTTGTCTTCAAAAGATAGCTCCAAGAGGCTCAAAAATATCCCTAATGATAATATCCCATGGGTTTCGATTTATACTAGTGTTAAGAGTTCTTATGTCTTGTGATGATGCTAAGTTGCAAGTAAGAATTTTATCATTATACTGATGTATTGAAGATCTTAAGAAAATAAAAACATGGACACACTCCTAATTTAGGCTTAAGAGCTATTAAAAAGGGGAAAGAGAAAAAGCTCATCAACTACTTTGAGAGGATTTACAAAGGCACTAAGATCACCCTCCTTCTCAATGACCTTGAAGTGCATTAACTAAAATATTAGACCTTGATGGAATTTGTTAATATATATAGATTATTGATATTTTATTTTGTAGTTCTAAAAAAGTTTTTGGTTTGTTTATTTCTTCAAGAGATCAAATATATTGATTTCTCATTGAAATATGCTTTAAAATTTATATGGTCATAAGCTACTTTTTTGTACACTTCTCACGATAGATGAAAAGGTATGTTATTTTCTTATCCCCAAAGAGGGGTGCTTATATAGTGAGATTTGGTTGTTCTTCCTATAAGAAGATGGTTTGTGTGATCTTTCCAATGAATGAGTCTTTGTTTGGGGCATGTTCTGGTATGCTTCCAATAACTATAGAGAGAATGTTAGGTCCCTATTATTTTATCTTTTTGAATATAATAAGGTTAAGTACTTGTGATATGCTTAACCTTAACATTAGTTTTAGTTTCTAACTTAATCTCTCTTAATTAGGGTGAAGGGTGTGTCCCTACATAGTTAAATGCCTATCTAAACAAGCAAGATAATGTTGGTATGAAATTGTTGCAAGTATGAAGGTGTTGTCATTGACGTCAATTGGTTGTTATTGTCATTGATGTCATGTATGTTGGTTATTGGTTGTATATGTCGAGGATATTGAGAATTTTAATAAAGAAAGGTTGTAGGTATTTAGTGTTTGCTTCGGGTTTTTCTCTGGAATGTGTTGCTATGCTAGTGAGGATTTGAGGTATTATTCATGATTGTTGGAAGCTACTGTGTCTAGATTTTAGGTTTATGGATCATTGTACAGTGTGAGTTATGTTCACCAATTGTGGACCGTGCTTTTTTGTGTATCTGGTTGAGGTCCAAGAGAAATGTAGTTGCTCCAGATTTCTTCTTGTTCAAGTTTTATGATTTACAGTTTTCAGGTTAAGTTGAAGAGGGGCGTGTTTAAGTTAATTTTGTTATCCAAAAATATTGGATCGTGTTGAGGTTGAGTGTGCTTAATTGATTTATGTGTTTCGCACTTGTTTTGGCCAACCTTGTGTTAAACACTACTTACGAAGATCATGGAATCATTTTGAGGCGTGTTGGGACTTATTTATGTCCTCATTTAGTGTGTGTTTGGGCCGCCCTCATTCTAATTCCACCATGGAATGTTTTGGCACTAATGTAATTTGAATTTGTAAATACAAATGGTATGTGGTCGACTTTGAATGAGTTTCAAAGTTGAAGATGGTATACATATAAGTTGAGATGTTGAGAAAAGGATGAATAAATGCAAGAGAAAGATAGATGTGAAATAGTGTGTGTGTGATGCAATTTTGAGCAGATCAGTGTGAAATTCAATTGGAAATTTTTCGGAGGCAGTGAGCTAAAGGTGTACTCTATCATTCAAGCATGTCTGCAAGTGTACATGAGCGAATTATGGTGGGAATCTCCATTGCATTGAGATTTTTTTCTCTTTGTAAGAAATCTCTTCTGTCTTCTTTTGTAATTTGGTGGCAGTGAGCCTTTCAGGTGGTTAATCCTTACTAGACAATGAGTCTTATTCCAGATAGTGATCCTTTCTGGCAGTAATCTTTTGTATTCGGTTTTGATATTCTCTATATTGTGAGCTAATCCTCACTGTGATTTTTCCCTTATTGGTTTTTTCCACGTAAATTTGGTGTTATTGTGTGTATGGTTTTGATTCTTTCAATTTTTTCTTTTACATTTAATGATTAATCATATTAGCAGAGTAAAGGATTTGTGAATGATAATAAATCTGATTTTTGGTGGAAGATTTAAAGGTTAAATTTGCTACAACTAATTTACCCTCTCTCAGTTGTCTTGTTCAATAATTGGTATTGTAGACACCGAAAATTGGTCTAGGCCTGGAAACACCACTTTCGACATAATTTTCTATTATCCATGGTCATGATTAAATAATGTTGATTATTTAATTACCTTTCTAACACATATTTCCTCTATTAATTAAATACTCCTTTTTAATTAATTTATTAATTCATAATAACCTTTATTCAACTTGATTACTTAAATAAATTATATTTTATTTAATTATGTCGCTAACGAATTAATTATTCCTTCTTAATTAAATAATTTATTATTTAATTACCCCTTTGTCATACTTCAACTATAATTAAATATTTATTATTTAATTATTCATTTAACCCCCTTTATCTATAATTAAATATTTATTATTTAATTTATTCAATTCCACCTTTACAACAGTCAAATTAAATAAATTATCTTTATTTATTTAATTAAATCTTTCATTTTCAAATGTTGAATTAAATTGACATTTAATTCATTTATTAATTATGTATGTCACATTCTTCTATCATTCAGTTATCTAAATCATTCACTCACCATCTGACTCAAGATCTATTTTAAATCCGCCAGTTATCTTCGGGTTTGGTATCTGATCGTTTTTGCGAGGGGACTCTCTGTCACAACTAGTCAGTTAACTAGTTCTAACTCATGTGCATGAATGCGTTTATTAATTAAATATATTTATTTAATTCATTCATTCATGTATGCATTCAAATTTTTCATCTTCTAGTTCTAACTTTGTCTTTGACATTCAAAGTCTATTTCTTCTATTTTCAAATACTCTTAACTGAAGATTAAATTATTTATTTAATCGGGAACTCATGTTCTTTCTATTTTCGAACAGTCTTAACACAAGATTAAGTTATCATTCTAATTTAATCTTTATCTGGTAGTCTTTTCTAACTCACGTTCTATCTGACACATAACTCACATTGCATGACATTCATCAATCTCATCCATCGATCTCTCTTTGAGTCTGAGTCGATCGTTCGAAAACCCAAAATCTATAAAATGGCCTGTCATTATCATTATTCTCCCTCCCGAAATCATACACTTTGGAGAAGAAACTTATCTTCAATATTTTGCTTAGACATTCAATAAGGTTATGCTTGCATCAATACTGAAAATCTGAGGGCAAGAATACTGATACAACAAAATGGAGAAGGGCAATCGAGATAATTTGAAGGAGTGGACGCATATTTGGTGAGAGCTTTCCAATTTATTTGTTTAGTTTAATTATGTTTACTTGCTTCATTCTTTGTTGTTTTGATTTAGATTATTTGTTAGATTAGAATTGATCGTTGTAATTTGTGCAACATTTAGCATTAATCCAAAAAATCTAGGTCTACATTTGGTGAACTCAACGTGAACACACTTCAAATTCACACAACATCTTTCCATTTTTTCGTCTTTTATTTTGCAGGTTATCGTACGACACACTGCATCCACTCAAATAAATGACGCATCTGTCTTCGCGAACCGCATCTGCTACATTCCGCGACGCATCTTCTATTATGCACTGCATTCATGTTACTTTGTACTGCATCCATGTTACTTTGTACTGCATCCACCTGTCAACAATTCACACCGCGTCTGACTGTCAACACACACCGTGTCCGCCTGTCAACACGAATCGCATCCGCCTGTCGACATCGCGTCGCATCCGTGGCTTGAAAAGTTGCATCTGCCTGGTAATCATTTTTTTCGCTTGCGTACATTCGCGTTTTCATTTTTCATTTTTCATGTTATTTTGTTTTTCGCTAATGTTTTTTTACAGTTGTGTTAAGGTGGATTAACTTAGTTTTTGTAGGACGAAGCATAGAAGACCAAATAAAAACAAAAACCAATGTTTTCTGCAAGACGAAAGCCGAAGACACCAAAACCAAACTACCGATCAGTTTGCATGCAAGACCTAATGACTTTGTTTTATTTAAAAAGCTTTTTGTTTGGTAGATAAATCATTGTCATTTGAATTAAAAAGAATCAGTGTTTGCTCTGTTTGGTGCAAAAGCACATTTATGTCACCTTTTACGATTCGGTATATCGAAGTATCCTCTCCCCTTGCGCAATCATGCGATCCTAGATGTAAGAGAAATGGTTACTGACTCTAGAACTTGGGCCTATCTTGGTGGGAAAAAGTAATCACCCCAAGATGACTCAAACTGGTAACACGCTTTAGCCAGTGATTTCCACTTGATATATAAAAATAGGTTTTTGAGAAAAAACCCCAAAAATCATGCTCACTCCTCCGACGAGAAGGGTAAAAATGGTCTCTCATCAAGCTAAATGGTGCCCCATGAATGAAATGCTCTTACTAAAAACCATGTTGTAGTTTTCCCAAAATCCTACCTATTTGCTAGTGCAACAGGTTCGAACTTGTGAAGCCGTCTTACATATTTACGGTTCATGTGTGGAGATGAGATGTATGCCATGGGAGTTTCATGGGTATAGTAGCTTGGTTGTCCCATATAATTAAGTGTCATGGAGGGGAGCCAGTGGTGTCAAGCTACTAGTCATCCACATTGAATATGCGTAGCTGGATTTATCCAAGTAAGAACTCAGCAAGTATTGTCCAAAAAGCCTAGGTTGTAAATGTTTTCTGGTTTTAATAGTTCTATCACCACCAACTGAAAACACATTGATTTTTGTGCTTGTTTTTGCTGTATTCATCAAAAAACTTGATCAACAAAATGGAGTCAGTCGAAAAACAATCTTCAGAAAAATGCAACTGTCAAATTGAGTCACAACTATCATTTTGAACACTGTATCTGTCCTAGTGAGTCACAATTGTTAGGGGAAGCACCGCATGTGTCTGTCAACAAAGTCCACTTTTATACATTTCAAATATTATGAGTCACAACTATTAAAATTTGAATCGCATGTGTATATGCAAGCCACATCTATCAAAGAAAAAACTGCATGTGTCTGTCAACAAGTTTAGGTTCACAGAGTCTTTATTCTGAGTTGTAACTGTTACCGTGAGCTGCATCTGTCAAAGGAAAAACCGCATGTGTCTATCAACAAGTTTAGGTTCACATAGTCTTTATTCTGAGTCACAACTATGATCATGAGCCGCATCTGTCAAAATATAAACCACATTTGTCACAAGTCCAAATTACCAGTCGACATTTGAAACCTCTTTTTAGTCAAATCACCGCATGTGCATGTTAAACTGCATCTGTCAAAATTAAAACCACATCTAATAGGTGAACCGCATTTGACTATCAACAAAAAACTTAGAAAACTGCAAATCGAGTTTGAAACATAACTGTCATTTTGCTTATGTTTCTTAAGATCAACCTTGGACAGAAACTAGAAGAATTTGCTCAAAAAACTTGCATATTAGGTGTCATATACATCTTAGTCATAGTCATCCTAATTTGCATGCATATAGATACTTCCTAGGAAATTGCATATCGTAGAATAGATAACTTTCTTTATTGTTGGATACGTTCATGTTCTGGTTTGTCACAATCATTGAACCTAGTCACTTTGGTCCTATTACTAAATCTTTCTAGCTCAACAATCTAGTTTGGGAAATTCATCTTGTCAACTGTCTTTGTCCTACAATCAGGTTCCTTGGTCAAATTCAAATCCTTGCATGCATTTATTCCATAGGTGGTAGGTTATACCCATTTTAGAATCATTTACCATCATATTCTACTCAAGAGTTTGCATATTGTCCGTCCTACCATACGTCATCTTAGTATATGTCATTTTAGAAATCATTTTTGCAACATCCTTTATTGTCAGAAAATCCAAAAACATAGCAATAGGACATATCAATTTTGAGACATAGTCTACATTACTCCATTTTGAGCAAATTTTCATGGTCAAAACAAGGTCTCAAAAGAAACAAAAAGCAATGTCGAACCCTAATGAATTTTTCAATCCTTTCGCAAATCAACCATCAGGGAAAGAAATACCACACAGACCTTTGCTTGAAAAACACGTCACTAGAGACACACATGGACAAATTTATATTGAAGACATAGACGCGACAGTACAAGATCCTGAATTCGCATCCTTTATGGATGAGTGTTTGGAAATTGACCCCCACCAATATCTAGCAAAGTTGCTAGTAGAAGGTGCCACACTACCACCAGGATTCGATATTCGTACTTTGAAGACTATTCAACCAACACAAACTGTGAAATCAAGTGTTTCTATTCCCCAAATCACCACAACAATACCAACTGGCATACCAACTCAAACATCGTCAATTGTGAACCCAACCCCTTTCAACATAACACAAGGTTTAAAATTTACTATGGGAGCAACTTCATCAAACCCCTTTGGCACCAACATGACTGGTAAAAGATCCAAAGTTGGCATGAATATTCCTATACCAAATCAGAACATTCCGATAGGAAATATTCCTAACCCAAATTAGAACATTTAGACAAGAAATATTCCCAATCCAAATCAAAACATTTAGACAAGATATATATCCAATCTGAATTAGAACATTCAGACATCAAAGATTCCTTTACCAAATCAGAACATTCAGACAGGAAATATCCCCAATCCGAATCAGAACATTCTAACGGGATATATTCCCTCACCAAATCACAACCCGTCACAGAACCTGGCATTTCAAAATATCTACATTGATCCAATTAATGCCAACAACATGTCCTTGACACAAGTAGATGTCCTCCAAAACCAAACACAAATTCTTCAACAATAGATTGACAACATGTCTATGTTAGGCAAACGAACTATCTCAGCGCAAGATCTATGTTCATGTCCATTCGACAAAGCGCTTTATATGACACCTTTCCCCCATGGATACATTATACTGAAATTTCCTAAGTATAATGGGAGGAAGAATCCTTTGGAACACATTAGAGAATTCTCAATGGCATGCATGGACATATCATATGACCCCACATACTTGATGAGACTATTTCCACAAACTCTTATAGGGATAGCACTGGAATGGTTTTCTAAATTACCATATGGCATACGATCCTAGGGTGAATTAGCTAAGAAGTCTGTCGAACAATTTGCCTTTAACATAGACAATGAAGTAACAATAGCAACCTTGTGCCACACAACACAAGAAGATGGTGAAACTTTCACCACTTTCTTCTAGAGATGGAGAAGTCTAGCTAGCAGATGTCTAGTTGAAATACCACAAAAACAGAAGGTCACGATATTCCTTGAAAACATCAATCCAAAACTCAGAGGTGAATTAAGGGTACATTGTTGTACCTCATTCCTAGACTTGGTACAAAAGGGCATCATCCTTGAAAAATACCTTCTTGACGAAGGAGAAATAAAAGTACTTGGCAAAAATCCAGTTGTCCAACATCAAAATGCACCAAACGATAGAAACAAATTCTAGTCTAGAAACAAAAATGTTACAAATGACGGAATTATTGATGCTAAAACCATACATACGAGACCAATTATCACACTTAGAGGTTACAACCCAAATCAAGACATGACAAATAATCCAGATCAAAAAACCAATTATGTCCAAAATTCACAACAACAACGACCACATAGGAGATTTCCTACACGGGAATTTACTCCTTTATGACAACCAATCGAGACAATTTTCAAAGAGTTGAATAAACATAATCTCATTAAACCTTTGGAACCATGAGAATATAATCCTGGATAGTCTAAACCTTCATGGTGGGACGACAATGCCTATTGTGACTATCATTGAAAAAAAGGACACAACCTACAACAATGTCAACAACTAAAGAATATCATACAAGACTTTGTTGAAAACAGAACCATAGAGGTCAATGGGCAGAAAAATACCAAGAACAGTGATCATAAGGTCTTCACAGACCCATTACATGACCACACAAAAGGAAAAGCCTCCAGTTCGGGAACCAAGAATAATCCATCAGCCAATTATACCAATACCAAGTATGACTATGGTAAAGGAACGATCATAAATCACCTCTGAGATGCAACTGAAAATGTCAATACCATTGCCATTAAGAAGAATCTGGAATGTGTTGTAAACACATGCAAAAATAAGATAACTATTCCAAGTCCTTCTTCTGAGCCACCTACACAGACTTCCAAGTTTAGGTACAATCTCCTTGATCAATTGAGCAAAACCCCCGCATAGATATCCATTTTGGAACTATTGACTTTATCACCTGAGCATCAAGCCATTCTTGACAAAGCTTTGCAGAACATGACTATTCCTACCAACTTAGATGTCAATCGTTTTGAAGAAATGGTGGGATATTTAACCAACTCACATTATGCCACATTTTCCCAACAAGATTACTCAACCGAAAAGTCTAATCATAATGACCCATTACATCTTGAAGTCGTGGTCCATCAAACCAAAGTTAGATGAGTCTTGGTAGATGGAGGAGCAGGTTTGAACCTGTGTACCCTAAAATTGGTTAAGGCATTAGGATTCTGAGAAGAATGCGTAGACACCTCTAAGAGTATAGTCATCAGGGCTTACAATGATGAGGAAAGATCATCCAAAGGAGTTTTCACACTCCCTATCAGAATTGGCTCGATAATTATGAACACCAGCTTCCAAGTCTTTGATCTCACCTTTCCGTACAATATGTTATTAGGTATACCTTGGATACACGCAATGAAAGCCGCACCTTCAACATATCACCAATGTCTTAAATTCCCATATAATGGCACCCAGATCACGATTGATGGTGATCCAGATCCTTTTCAATATTGTACAAGCCTAAGGGAATTCCACAACAATAGGTACCAGTTAACCAAGAAGCTTCATCATCCACTTTATCCCTATATGTTGACCCATCACGTCTTACTAATTCCATTTCATTCAAACCACCATCATCCACTCCTAAGGTCGAGGTCCAAGACAAGGGTTGTGGAGAATATTACATGAAGGCATCATACTGTGTCAGTCAACTAGTTCCACCTAAGACATATGGTCTACCCATTCCAGATAGAAGACAGTTAGTAGTTGCATTTCATGTTCCCCCTACAATGACATTGACCAAATGGGGAGAGTTAAGTGAAGAAATTGTGGATCAAGGTGATATTACCTCTTGGTTGTACCAAGAAGACAATGAATACCCCTCGCTGTCTATTCAAATAGCTAAGGACCAATATGGAAAATGCTTTAAGATAATGCAAGATGAAGGCTATGACGGGCACAATGGGTTAGGACTACATCAAAATGGAAGGATGGAACCGATCACTATCTCACCATGACCAAAATACCTAGGGCTAGGGTTTCAATCACTTAGAATTAGGTTTCCTAGTACTTCGTCACCATTTCAAGAGGAAGTGAGTGCTTATGCAGACATTGAGATATCTCATGAACCACTTCCCCTAGTTTACGATGAGTCTCATGAACCACTTCCCCTAGTTTACGATGAATCTCCCGACTCAAGTGATTGTTAGTGGGATTCCCTTTCCTCTACCAGTACCATGAACATAGATGCTCTCTTTGGAGAATTGGACCTAAAGATAAAACATGTACCAAAACCATCTAGTCCTCATCATAGGAAGCACTTGTCTAAAGAAGAATGGAATAAGAACTATTATTGGGAAACCCTTGATCATGCATCTTGGGCACCTGACAAACCATCTTCTGACGACTCAACCCTTACAATAGTCCCACAACAGAGTATACATACCCATAGGAAAAAGAACAAAAAGGAGTTTGTCCAAAACTTCTGTGATCATGCCAACCACTCTATATTCACCTTGTTAGCTTCTACCTTTAATTAATTTGATGCTGACATGCCTCTCATATATCCCGAACTTATCGACTGGGATCAACATGGTACACCCATCATAGACACATTCGAGAATGACGAAGCAATTGTTGAGTTCTTGGGACTTCGAGAAGGCATACAAAGAGCAGATCATAAAGCTGGTTTTACCATATACTTGGATGAAAAAGCATATTTTGGGGAGTCTATTTACACTTCTAGTCGCAAAAATGAAAATAAAAAGAAAAATGATGAAAATGAGAAAAATGACGAGTCCCTAGGTGAAAATCGAAAGGTGCCTTTGGACGAAGAAACAGTCAAAATAAAGGACGTATCCGAGGGCGAAAACCTCTCCGAGGCACCCAAGGATAGAGGTTTAAATATTCACTCAGTCAAATAGGAAAAGTCACCAATGCTAGTCAAAGAGTCTATTGAAATCAACATAAATACAAAAGAAAACCCTCGGCACATATACTTTGTAGCATCATTGACAGAGGCAGAACAACTTGAGTTTAAGGAATTCTTCGTAAAGAGACAGATAAACTTTGCATGGTCATATGCTGACATGCCTGGGCTAGATCCAGACCTTATATTGCACCATCTACCATTACAGCCAGGTATTAAACTAGTCAAATAGAAGTTAAGGAAAATGCGTCCACAGATTGCTCTACTAGTCAAAGTAGAACTTAAGAAACTCTTGGATGTTGGATTTATAAGAACTATAGATTATGCAGACTGGATTTCAAATCTTGTGCCAGTGACAAAACCAACTGGGGGCATCCACGTTTGCACAGACCTTAGAGACATCAACAAGGCATGTCCTAAGGATGACTTCCCTTTGTCAAAAATAGACATGATAGTAGATATTACAACACGATACAAGATGCTATCCCTCATGGATGGTTTCTCTAGATATAACCAAATCAAAATCGCAGCTGGAGACCAACACAAGATAGATTTCACGTGTCCATGGGGCACATACTATTGGAATGTTATGCCTTTTCTTTGACACAATGTCGTAACAACATTGTATCAAAGAGGGGAAAACTGTAGACACCGAAAATTGTTCTAGGCTTGCAAACACCACTTTCGACATAATTTTCTATTATCCATGGTCATGATTAAATAATGTTGATTATTTAATTACCTTTCTAACACATATTTCCTCTATTAATTAAATACTCCTTTTCAAGTAATTCATTAATTCATAGTAACCTTTATTCAACTTGATTACTTAAATAAATTATATTTTATTTAATTATGTCGCTAACTAATTAATTCTTCCTTCTTAATTAAATAATTTATTATTTAATTACCCCTTTGTCATACTTCAACTATAATTAAATATTTATTATTTAATTTATTCAATTGCACCTTTACAACAGTCAAATTAAATAAATTATCTTTATTTATTTAATTAAATCTTTCATTTTCGAATGTTGAATTAGATTAACATTTTATTCATTTATTAATTATGTATGTCACATTCTTCTATCATTCAGTTATCTAAATCATTCACTCACCGTCTGACTCAAGATCTATTTTAAATTCGTCAGTTATCTCCGGGATCAGTATCTGATTGTTTCTGTGAGGGGACTCTGTCACAACTAGTGAGTTAACTAGTTCTAACTCATGTGCATGAATGCGTCTATTAATTAAATATCTTTATTTAATTAATTAATTCATGTATGCATTCGAATTCTTCATCTTTGAGTTCTAACTTTGTCTTTGACATTCAAAGTCTATTTTCTTCTATTTTCGAATACTCTTAACTGAAGATTAAATTGTTTATTTAATCGAGAACTCATGTTCTTTCTATTTTCAAACAATCTTGACACAAGATTAAGTTATCATTCTATTTTAATCTTTATCTAGCAATCTTTTCTAACTCGCGTTCTATCTGAAACAGAACTCACATCGTATGACATTCATCAATCTCGTTCGTCGATTGTTCGAAAACCCAAAATCTATAAAATGGCTTGTCATTATCATTATTCTCCCTCCCGAAATCATACGCTTTGGAGAAGAAACTTATCTTTGATATTTTTCTTAGACATTCAACAAGGTTATGCTTGCATCAATACTGAAAATTTGAGGGCAAGAATATTGATACAATAAAATGGAGAAGGGAAATTGAGATAATTCGAAGGAGTGGATGCATATTCAGTGAGAGCTTTCTAATTGATTTGTCTAGTTTAATTATGTTTACTTGCTTCATTCTTTGTTGTTTTGATTTAATTTATTTGTTAGATTAGAATTGATCGTTGTTATTTGTGCAGCATTTAGCATTAATCCAGAAAACCTAGTTCTATAGGTATCAAAGTTTGTTTCCTTGGAGGAGAGCTTAATTGCTTGAGGAAGGTCCAGGATGGTGAGCAAGATCACTATTGAGTGTCCTAGGTTCAATGGGACTAATTATGCCCTATAAAAAATTAATATGGAATGATATCTAGAGTATTAAGGATATGATATTAAGAAAGCTTATAAGACTGCCTACACTCCTACTAATGGTTTGAGTACATCTGATGAAATAGAGGCGCATGAATCAAACAATAAGGAAAATTTCATTATGAAGAATAGTCTTTCAGATTTCAAATTGATTAAAGTTCAAAATCTAAAGACTGCTAAAGAGGTGTAGGAGGCATTGGAAAAGATTCATGAAGGAGATGAAAAGGTCAAAGAAGAAAAGGTACAAAATTTGGAGGCACAGTTCGAAATCCCACATATGTTTGAAGATGAGAAAAATAAATCTTATGTACAAAGAGTGAATGAACTGGTAGGTGGAATGTGAGGACTTGGTGCTATAGTAGATGAATCCAAGATTGTAAAGAAGATTCTTAGAACTCTCCCTGATGCATATAGTGAAAAGGTATTTGCTATTGAGGAATTTATAGATTACAAGACTTATACTAAAGATCAATTATTGGGTACTCTAACATCATTTGAAATAATAAATCCTGGCTTGAGAAATGGATCCAAGACATAAACTTCTTTTAAGACTACAAAATTTGAAGGCCCAGATGAAGAGAACCTTGATGAAGTAGAAGCTAACTTTGTAAAAAGGATGAAAAAGGGATCTGATAAGTATGAAGGTAAGTTACCCTTTAAATGCTTTAGTTTTGGAGGAATAGGTCATTATGCTTCAAGATGTTAAGAAAGAGCTAAGAATAATAAACATAGATTAACCAAAGAAAACAAAGGGAAGATGATTAAGAGAGAATATTATGTGAATGAAGATGTTGGTATTTTTTATGAAGAATCCGATTATGGAGATTTTGATGACAATAAACGCTTTTTCTTGGCTCTAAAGATGAATCGAATTCTTCTAATACTAATAGATAGGTAAAGGAAAGTGCTCTAGAGAAAGTTGAAGATACTATAATCTCTACTCTTCATGCTAAACAGGAAAATAACTATTGGGTTGTTGATAGTGGCTATTCACATCACATGACCAATCATAAGAGTAAGTTTGTTAAACTTGAAAAATATGATGGAGGCTTAGTTAAGTTTGGAGATGATACTGGTGCTAAGATTTGTGGGATAGGTTTAGTCAGTTTTGATGGCAAGCATAATACTCATGATGTCTACTATGTTAAGGGTTTAAGGCATAATCTCTTGAATTTTGGACAGATGTGTAGTAAAGGATATAATCTTGTATTTGAGGATGAGAGATGTGAAATTAGGAAAGGATCTAGAATAGTGATTTCTAAAAGAAATAAGTCTGAAGAAAATATTTATCAACTTAAGGGTGTTGATGGACATTGTTTTATGTCTCAGATTAATGATAGTTGGTTATGACACTTGAGGATCTGTCATATGAATTTTGAAAACTTGGCGAGGATTAGTGTAGTGCAAGTTGTAAGAGATTTACTGAGGATTACAAAGCATGTTAATGTTGTTTGCAAGGATTGTCAGTTTGGAAAGAAAGTGAGAAACCGCTTTAGATCAAAGGAACAATCTACTATCGGACTACTGGATTTGATTCATACAGATCTTTGCGGTCCTACAAGAATAATAAATCTACAAGGTGACAGGTACTTTATGCTTCTAATTGATGATTACTCTAGATATACATGGGTTACTTTTTTAGAGAAAAATATGATGCATTAGATAGATTCAAGGCATTTAAGGCTATGGTTGAGAATGAAGAAAATTTGAGAGAAAATGTTTGAGGTCTAGTAGTGGTGATTAATTCACCTCCAATGATTTTAACATATTTTTTAAAGTTCATGGAACAAAGAGGCAACTGTCTACTCCTAGAACTCCTCGGCAAAATGGAGTTGTTCAAACAAAGAACATAACAATTCAAGAAACTACTAGATCAATGATTATAGAAGCAAGTCTATCAGAATTTTATTGGAGAGAAGCTATTCATACTGTTGTTTATGTGTTCAATCAATTTCAAGCAAAAGCTAATAGTACTAAGACCCCCTATGAGCTATGGTGTGGAAGAATTCCTACTATCAAGTATTTTAAGGTATTTGGAAGAAAATGTTATATCAAAAAAGATGAAAAAAATTTAGGGAAGTTTCTTGGAAGTTTCTTGTTAGATGTGATGAAGGTATCTTCCTTGGATACTCCACTAGAAGAAAATATTACAGATGTTGCAATAAAATACAAAGAAATATCATAGAAAGCACAAATGTCAAGGTGGATGAATCATTGAAGAATTCAATTGAAGGTGATGGATATGTATTAGATGAACCTGATTGCATAGAATTTGAAGGAGTTGTGGAAGAACAGGAAAATGAGAATGAACAAGAAGAAGCTCTAGTGGTGTCCCCAAAGACAACTAAATATGTGAAAAAGAATCATTTAGAAAATCAAATCATTCAAGACAAGAGGAAAGGAGTATTGACAAAAAGTATAGTTGTTGTTGGTGGTGAAATAAATCTGTGTTTACTCTATGAAGTTGAACCTAAGACACTAATTGAAGCATGTAAAGATGAGCATTGGATGAAAGCTATGAAAGAAGAACTTACACAGATTGAGAAGAAACAAAACTTGGGAATTGGTCCCCCAAAAAATTAAAGCATAATTGGATCAAAATGGGTATTCTGAAATAAGTTGAATGAGAATGGAGAAGTTGTGAGAAATAAAGCAAGACTTGTGTGTAAGGGATAATCACAAGTAGAAGGTATAGATTTTCAAGATAACTTTACTCCAATGACAAGGATGGAAGCGATCAAAATGTTTTAGGTATTTTCTGCACATAAAGATTTTAAATTTTATCAAATGGATGTAAAGTTTGCATTTTTTAATGGTGAATTGGAAGAAGTGTGCATGGAACAACCAAAAGATTTCAGTTGTCAGATCAACTGAATATGGTCTAAAAATTGAAAAAGGCTTCATATGGATTAAAGGAAGCTCCTAGAGCTTGGTATGCAAGGTTGGATGGATGTTTGATTCAACAAGGTTTCAATAAAGGTATGATAGATAGTAATTTGTAATTCAAAATTGAAAATGACAAGATCTTGATAGTAGTTGTATATGTTGATGATATTATGTTTGACATAAATGAAATTATGTGAATTTTTTTTTCTATAGAAATGCAAAAGGAGTTTGATATGTCTATGTTTGGTGAGATGGGGATGGAAATCAATCAAACAAAAAAAGGGATTTTTATTTCAAAATCAAAATATTCAAAAGAGATGGTGAAGAAGTTTGGGATGGATGGTTCCATACTAGTATGCACTCCTATGGTGACTAGTTGTAAATTGAGAAAAATGTTGATTCACCTAAGGCTCATCAGAGCAAGTACAAATCTATGATTGGAGGATTGTTGTATTTAACTGCTACTAGACTGGATAAAATGCATGTAGTTTGTCTTGTGGCTAGATTTCAAGAAGACCCTAAAGAAACACATGTTGTTGTTAAGAGGATATTCAAATATTTGAATGAAACTCTAGATTATGGCTTGTGGTATCCTAGGGATACTGATTTTACACTAAGTGCTTACACAGATGCAGATTGGGCAGGTTGTGTTGATGAAAAAAAATACGCAAGTGATAGTGCATTCTTTCTTGGTTGTAGATTGGTGCCATAGTTAAGCAAAAAGAAAGACTCAATTTCCTTATCCACTGCAGAAGTTGAGTATATTGGTGTAGCATCTTGTTGTACACAAGTTTTGTGGATGATTTTTTTTTGAAAGATATCAGAGTAATGTATGATGATCCCATTTTTATATTTTGCGATAATAAACATTTCAAAGAATCTAGTGATGCACTCAAGGACAAAGCATATATCTATCAGGTATCACTTTTTGAGAGAGAAATTTGTGGAGAATGAAGTAAAACTTGAGTATGTTCCTACAAAGGATCAGATTGTTGACATATTTAATAAGGCTCTTCCTAAAGATACTTAATTTGAGTATCTCTCAGAGAAGTTAGGGTTCATTGTGTGACATAGGGTAAGTCTTTTTGTCATCTTTATTAAAACAAACAAAAAACAAACCTAATCAATAATAGAGTGCAAAGGAAAATAAATGAAAACAAATGGAATGAGCTCACCAAATGCCTTCAATCTCCATGGCTAACCTCCATTACACCTTCATGATTTGCAGTTGTGTGAAGCATGCCCTCAGATCCTTCTAGCAAACTATTGATTATAATGTGGACCTATGCGAATATTTGAAGGATTTTAATAAATAAATGCAAGAATACATGAAGAAGGAGAAGTCTAGAAATTAAGAGAGTAAGAGAGTATTAGATATGTAAAAAATGAGAACAAAATTGTCATTCTATAGAAAATACAATTTTGGATGGATGGATGGGATGAGAGATTGAGAAAATGTCCTAGAATTTGTGGTTAAGATTCAAAATAACAACCCCTTAATTAGGGTTAGGGAAACTCTAGGGTGAAATTAAAATTGAGTGGACAAGATTTAATTTAAGAAATTAAATCAAGGAATGAAATTAGTTGTGATAGTGAGATGAGAATTAGCAAGTAGAAAAAGGATGAGATAGAAAATCAAGTCATTTCAAAAATAACTTACTTTGTGGAGAGAAATTCTATTTTGAAATATTAATTTTAGAATAGAATTTCTCTCCACAAAGTAAGTTATTTCTAAAATGACTTGATTTTCTATCTCATCCTTTTTCTACTTGCTAATTCTCATCTCACTGTCACAACTAATTTCATTCCTTGATTTAAATCTTGTTCACTCAATTTGAATTTCACCTTAGAGTTTCCCTAACCCTAATTAAGGGGTTGTAATTTTGAATCTTGACCACAGATTCTAGGACATTTTCTCAATCTCTCATCCCATCCGTCCATCCAAAATTGCATTTTCTATAAAATGACAAAAAAAATTCTCATTTTCGACATCTCTAATACTCTCTTACTCTCTTAATTTCTAGACTTCTCCTTCTTCATGCATTCTTGTATTTATTTATTTAAATCCTTCAAATATTTGCATAGGTCCACATTATAGGCAATAGTTTGCTCGTAGGATCTGAGGGCATGCTTCAGACAACTGCAAATCAAGAAGGTGTAATGGAGGTCAGCCATGGAGATTGAAGGCATTCAATGAGCCCGTTCCATTTGTTTTCATTTATTTTCCTTTGCACTCTATTATTGCTTAGGTTTGTTTTTGTTTGTTCTAATGAATCTGACAAAAAGACTTACCCTATGTCACACATTTCCCCTCCTTTCTTGAACTAGATACATATGAAGATGCATCAGTCTGGTGGATCTATGGATCTATCTTTCTTATGGATTGATGTTTGGTGGCTACCTCTCAGGGGGACTAGATAGTATCTTGTGTTGTCATTCAAACATTGTTTGGGTATTACTCCTAAGGAGGAGTATTCAATATTGGTAAGGTTCTTAATATCAAAAGGGAAAACCATGTTAAATATCTCTTACCTTTACCATTGATGTCAAAGGGAGAGAAGAGTATCATGTGAAAAAAAATTATATAGAGAGAGTATCATGTGAAAAAATTTATCTACTAAGGGGGAGAAAGTAAAATCATGATAAATTTTGGTTAGAGTTGTTGTGTTTTCTTTGATGGTTTTTCACATCATGTGTTTTCATCAATGACAAGGGAGGATATTTTTGCAAGTATGAAGGTGTTGTCATTGATTTCAACTGGTTAATTGGCCAACCAGTTGTTGTTTTTATTGATGTCATGTATGTTGGTTATTGGTTGTATACGTCAAGGCTATTGAGAAAATTGTAATAAAGAAAGGTTGCAAGTATTCAATGTTTGCTTCGATGTTTTCTCTAGAATGTGTTTCTATGCTAGTGAGGATTTGAGGTATTTTTCATGATTGTTGGAAGCTGCTATATCTAGATTTTGGGTTTTTGGATCATTGTACAGTGCAAGTTATGTTCACTAGTTGTGAGACATGCTTTTTTGTGTATTTGGTTGAGGTCCAAGAGAAATATAGTTGCTCTGAATTTCTTCTTGTTCAAGTTTTAGGACTTGTGGTTTTCAAGATAAGTTGAAGAGGTCATGTTCAAGTTAATTTTTTTATCCAAAAATATTGGATCGTGTTGAGGTTGAGTGTGCTTAATTGATTTATGTTTTTCACACTGGTTTTGCCCGAACTTATGTTAAACACTACTTACGAAGATCATGGTAGCATGTTGAGGCATGTTGGGACTTATTTAGGTCCTCATTTAGTGTGTGTTTGGGTTGCCCTCATTCTAAATCCACCATAAAATGTTTTGGTGTTGACCTAATTTGAATTTGTAAATACAAATGGTATGTGGATGACTTTGAATGAGTTTCAAAGTTGAAGATGGTATAAATATAAGTTGAGATGTTGAGAAAAGGATTAATGAATGCAAGAGAAAGATAGATGCAAGATAGATGTGAAATAGTGTGTGTGTGTGTGTGATGCGAGTTTGAGCAGATCAATGAGAAATTCAAGTAGTGAGTTTTTGGAGGCAGTGAGCTAAATGTGTACTCTATCATTCAAGCATGTTTTCAAGTGTGTGAGCGAATTGTGGTGGAAATCTCTGTTGCATTGAGATTTTTTTCTATCTATAAAAAATCTCTTTTGTCTTCTTTTATAATTTTGTGGCAGTGAACCTTTTGGGTGGTTAACCCTTACTAGATAGTGAGTCTTGTTCTGAACAGTGAGTCTTGTTTTGGCAGTGAGCTTTTTTGGAAAAAGTGCCTAAATCCTTACTAACATGGAACTTCTGAAAGAGCAGTATCACTGAGACCCTTGGAATGTCTTGGCGATGAGAAACTGTCTTGAAAGATCATATCATTGTCACCTTGGACCTGTTTTGTCAATGGAATTCATTGATGTGACATGATCTATGAGAGTGAGTTTCCAAACTAACTCCGACAATAAAATTCTTGGCAACATCGATGTGACTAGGTGGTTGTCTCAGCAATATCGGTGTGACCAGAATAGTCAGAGTGACATTATTAACTCATTCTAATGGTAGATGTCTGGGTGATGAGGATCATCGGGGAGACTCTTGGTGATGGAAGTGTCATGGAGACTTGTGTTGTTGGCATGACCTCCTGATCTCTTGTTGATGGTGTTTCTCTCACCGATGGATCTTCTCCTGGTGAACGATCGGTATGAATTTTTTCGATATGCATGGTTTAGTGTTCTTTGGGTCGTCGGGGAGACATGACTGTTCGGTGTGACTTCCCAATGTGTTGGCGATAGTGATTGTCTTGCTGATGGTCCTGAAGATCGGGGAGACTTCACCGAAGTCTGAGCGATAGGAGTTGGTGTCGTGTGCGATAGCTTGTGGATAGTTTGACATCAGTTTGACATATTTTTTGTCTCACTGATGAGCAATAGAGTTGAAATTGGTTGACCAAGAGTTTGTCCTATGTGTTTTATCTTGGACCAATGAGCGATGCAGAATATGAACCGATTGGGCAGTTCAACTATTGTGACCATTTTCTTGTGGGAAACAAAGAAAACAAGTTGAGCAAGTGATTAACAGTTTGGTGGAGGGTCTAGTCTGGTGGGGTTGGTTGGTTGAATGATCAGTGAGTGAATTCAATTGTATGTTGATTGAATGCATTGTAATAGTGTAATTTGATACAAGGTTGATCAGGGAAATGTTGCTGCTATAGAATTGTCATCTGAAAAGAAGAGACTGTAACTTGTATGTGATTTGATTACTATAATACAAATGATCTTTCTTTGGTGTGGTGAGTTTTTTTCCCGTAAGGGTTTTCCCATGTAAATTTGGTGTCAATTGTGTTATGTGTTTGTTTCTTAGTTTTATTATTTCTTTCATGTGTGTCTTAATGAACTATAATTGTAAACATTAAAAGATATATCTCTTTTCTCCTTTGAGACTTTGCATTAGTAAAATTTGTTCCACTATTGAATTTTTCCTAATAAGATTTTCTGATAGTGAGCCTTTGTATTCAGTTTTAATATTCTGTATATTGTAAGTTAATCCTCGTTATGGTTTTTCCCTTATTGGGTTTTCCATGTAAATCTGGTGTTATTATGTGTATGGTTTTGCTTCTTTTAGTTTATTATTTTACACTTAATAATTAATCATATTAGCAGAGTAAAGGATTTGTGAATGATAATAGAACTGATTTCTAGTGGAAGATTTAAAGGTTAAATTTGATACAATTGATTCACCCCCTAGTTGTCTTGTTCAACAAAAGTTATTCACGCATTATCATAAGTTTATTAGGGAGTCTTTATTAAGAATATATTTTCCTATTTTTAATATGTGAATCTTGTGACATGTGTCATAATATTTATTTTCCCACTTTATGATTTTTTGGTAAATGTGGATATATATCTTGCATTTTTTTATTTTTTTGAAATGAATGGATGAGCACCTATTCATATTTTTCATCAATTTTCCTAATTTTTCTCTTTTGTAATAGATATCTCGTATGTAGAAGAACTACTTAGAATGTGTGAGTAGGTTTAAACCAGAATCTAGTGCTATGAAACAAAATTACAAAATTTTAAATGGAAATTAATTACCAAAAAAATAAATATCCAATTAGATGAAACAAATCACAATCCTTGCTGTGTTATCAACCAAGAAGGAAAGAGAGCTACAAATATATAGCATTATACTTTCTAAATCTAATGACAATGAGGACAAGGGATAAAATCAAAAATTAGGAGATTGCTTATCCAAGTTTCCAAATCTATGCTGATAAGAAAAACATATAATCATGTGATTGTGTAACTCATTATCATATCCTACTTAAGTAAATTAAAAATAAGTTACCTAACTAAACTTAAATAAAATGTGTAATATCATACTTAAGATAAATATATCTAAAGTAATAAATATTACACTAACACACCCAAAAGTGAATGTCCTAAAATCCCTACAAGATAATATATATCCTTTGATGATGATACTTTAGAGGATCTTGAATATTCTAATTGTCTTGAACATTAGAGTGATAGGGAGACTTCTCTTTTTTATCCTTATCCTCCTATTGAGATCATATCTCCATCACTTTTTTCTACTTCAAAGTCCAATTTTACCTCTTTAAGAGCCTCCATTGATTATTTGTAGCAAGAAAAAATGAAACTTCTAAATCCACCCCATTGAGATTCTTATTTATCAAACATCTCATCCTTATTTGTGGAGTCTCATAATTATAATTTAGATGATTCACTAGAGTATTTATATTACCTCTTTGATGGTAGTGATTCCATCACTTCATCTTCCATGTTTTTGGATGCAATTTGGATTTCACCCTCTCCTAGTTCTACTTTGATTATGTATTTGATTCTTATTTTGGAGCAAACATCTTTTCACAACATGAGAACACAAGAGTTGAATTCAGATGAACCTATTTGCATTTGGGTTCTCCATTCATCCAAATTATTGGAATGGCTTCTATATTCAGTAGTGGATTTTTTTATTCCCAAGGGGAGGAATTTTGTTTGTAGGTAGTGTATTTTTTCTATCTTCAAGCATTCACCATTGGCATTGGAGTTTTTGTATAGCCAAGACTCATACTTATCCTTTGTCAAGATGGCCACAAAAGGATGAACAAAAAATCCATGATACTTTATCAAATGAAAAAGTTAGAGACTAAAAACCTTAGTGCATGTAAAGTAGATCAAATGAATTCATCTCATGCAAACAGATAATTTCCAAGTGTCAAGATGTGCAAGTAATTGAAAGAAATGTGAAATCACAAAAGATGAATAAAATGTACTTGGGAAATTTTATAGAAAAAGTGCATAGATGAATCCAAAGAGCTCTAAAATACCTTTCCAATACCACTAGAATCACAAAAATTAGAGATACATGCAAAATTTATGGGCTAAGAAGCAAAAATGATTATTTGACTTTGACTGAGCATAAAATGAACCAAAAGAAAAATATAATGATGATACCTACACCAATGGAAAGTAGACAAAACCAAATGTTTAACTATATCTTGTTTTCCTAATTAAAATAATGTAGGGAAAATGGTCATGTCGTACTAGGCTGCTGGCAAGGAGTTGAGTCCACTTTTTGGCCAAAAAGTGGAAATGTTTTCCCTGGTTTTTAGAATTTTTCACATTTGACCTTAAAATTTGAAGCACTTGAGATGGAATCTTAAAAAATGTTACTAATCATAAAATATAGTGCTTGGAGTCTAGTTTCCAAATATGTGATTTATTTTAATACCCAGATGATACAAGTTGATTTTCAATAGGTGTTTCTAAAAACCATTGTTTAAAAGACTTTTCTACTGTACCATGTGTGTGTACATCATCCATATTTTGACCTAAATAATCATATTTTTCTAAATCCTTTTAGGAAAATATTTATAACTCACTTAAGCACACTTTCATATTTTTTAATAATTTTTTATTAAATATTTTTTTGTTGATTTTTTATTGGCCATATTTGGTGCTTTGAAAAATCATCGTGTAACTGTACATCATGCATAAGATGACCTAAACTTATCACTTTTTTATTTTATTTTTCAAATTGAAAATAATCATTTTAAGTACACTTTCGTATAATTTATTTTTCAAAAATTTATTTTAGTAAAAAGTTTTAAAATACTAAAAAACCTTTGATAATTCAAGTTTATGGACTTGTTTCAAAATTTTTTATTGAGAAATAGAAAAAATAATCCAATTGTAAAAAAATCCATAATCGAAATCTACACTGTCTCATCTATAATGGATTTTAATTTCATCAAAAAAATTTGCAAAAAATGTCTTTAGACATATGCCCAAAGTCATTATTTTCTTGTGACATTGTCAGGACCTTCAACTTGTAGGTCAAATCAGGTCCAAAGCCTAGGTTCGGGTCCCCAACCCTTTTCTCGAACCGGATAACAAAGTAAAAACCCAACCTAAAATTCAAAGTTTACAAAATAGGATCTTGTTTTGTTTATAAACAAGATCATGTTTCCTACCATGTTCATTGAAAATGGATCAAGATCTCATTTAGTAAACAATATCTCGTTTACTACAGGGTCCTGATTTATAAAGCAGGATCTCATTTATTAAATGGGATACCGAGTTAAAATTGACCTTTTTTTAATTTTTATGATCAAACAAATACAATGTCGGTCCTGCAACTTGTTTTGTACGGCTAACAACAACATATTCACTATTTTCTATCAACTTTTGTCTTATAGAAGCTCTTCAACTTAGGATTTTATTTTAATTTTGAAAGGGGGCATCATTGGGATAGTTTTTGAGTGGATTTTTTTTCAATTTCTACTTGTTTGAAGGAGGAACAAAGAAGGCAGACTTTCAATTTTTATACATTCATTTGTACATACTTCAAAAAATATTAATCGTAGGATCTTAATGGTGTAATAAGAGGAAAGATAGGAATGAATTGACCCTTGAAGAAATTGAAGCAAAGAGATAGAAGAATTAGGATTCAATCAATGAATAATGTTGAAACATCCAATTCCACGACTATTGAATATACAAATATTGAGGAGACCATGGATGTAGATGATACAAATTTGCAAGAGGTGAATGTGGAAACTAATACAATTATACAAATTACTTTTGGTATGTCTTCAAATCCCCCTCCCAATTTTATGGATAATGTTTCAATAGGCACAAAGCCAAGTACTTCAAATCCACCTTTGAATGAAATGGAAACAATGTTTAAAGGAGATATAAAAGAAGTTGGATATAACAATGTTGACATCGATAATATTCGTAGAGTTCAATATTTGAATCAAATTGATGTTGAAAACGAAAATGAAAATCGTTTTGGTGTTGAAAATGAAGATAGAAATAGTTTTGTTGTTGAAAATGAAATTGACAATCCTTTATTGAAAATGAAAATGAAAACCATTTTAGTTTTTAAAATGAAAATGAAAATCCTTTGTATTGAAAATGAAAATTAAAATCCTTGTATTGAAAATGAAAATGAAAACCATTTTGTTGATGGAAATGAAAATCATTTTGAAGTTGAAAATGAAAATAAAAATCTAGGATGTGATGTTCAAAATTAAAATATTATTTTTAAAATTGAAAGAGATGTTTTGGATAATCTTCCTGGTAAGATTTCTTGTAGACAAATAAGAACACATGCCAATAGATTATACAAAGAATTTTTTTATCGTAAAACTATCATTTCAATGTCAACTAATGATAAAATTAATGAGAATGTGGAAAATGACAAAAGTAATGAAAAAGTTAATGTGATGTTGAAAATTAAAATATTATTTTTAAAATTGAAAGAGATGTTTTGGATAATCTTCCTGGTAAGATTTCTTGTAGATAAATAAGAACACACGCCAATAGATTATACAAAGAATTTTTTATCATAAAACTATCATTTCAATGTCAACTAATGATAAAATTAATGAGAATGTGGAAAATGACAAAAGTAATGAAAAAGTTAGGCAATTTTGTTAAACCAAGAAGAAAAGATCAATCACTAAAATATGTTATGTCTACTATTGCTAGTGCCATTGATTCAATTGGAAAGAATAGTCGATCTAAAGATAAGAATGCAGCAAGACGGGCTATAACAACTACTATAGTTAATAAAGCAACTTTGAATAAAATAATGGTAAGCAATATTAGTGAAATTCTAAAAATACATACTAAAACATTGGTAAGAGTGGCAAAGAGAAGAGAAAGTATAGAAAATGATCCAATCAACCAATGTTGGAGTTTTAGTAGTCGGCTCCTGAGATTTGACATGAAACTAAATGTTGAAATCAAATCTTTGATTGAAAAATATTGGCATGATAATACTAGGGTATCATCTAATGCTAGATATGTTTTAAAATTAAGAGTGGGGTCTAAAGTTTGCAATCCTCATCCAAAACACCTATTAAAATATACAATGCAAATTGAATTTTATATAAAAAATTATGGTGATTTAGTGTTGCCTGGTAATATTAGAATAAGTCAAAGATCTTTTCGAAAATGTAAAGCTTGTTTTGTAAAGATTAATAAGCAATGAATATCTTGCTGTTGTAAATCACATGTTCAATTTTGTTATTATTATGATGTGTTTTGATATGTATGTTGTACTTTACATACTAACATGATTATGCAAGAGTGAGGATTAAAGATGAAGACAATTTCAAAACTTCTTTCAGGACTAGATACATTCATTACGAGTTCAAAGTCCCTACCTTTTGGACTTATGAATGTACCTACAAAATTCATGAACCTAATGAACAATGTATTTAGGGGCTGCTTGGATAGGTTTTTATTAGTATTCCTTGATGATATCTTAATCTATTCCAAGAATGAAGAAAAGCATTATAAACAATTAGAGATAGTTTTCCAACAATTAAGAGAGCACGAGCTATATGGAAAACTCTCTATGTGTATATTCTTTTAGAAAGAAGTACAATATCTAGGTCATGTAATTTCAGCTAAAGGGATTACAGTTGATCCAACTAAAGTAAAGACATTAATTGAGTGGCTAGTGCCCAAGAATGTACCAGAGGTCAAAATTTCTACCAGTTTGGCTGGTTACTATAGGAAGTTTGTTGTAAACTTCTCTAAGATAGTTTTTACTATACCATCATTATAGAGGAAAGGTATGAAGTTTCAGTGGTCGAAAAAGTGCCAATAATCATTGGACCTGCTCAAGGAGAGGTTGAATACTACTCCAATTTTGAAGGTACCTGATCCAAAGGAAAATTTTACAATCATCATAGATGCATCAAGAGAAGGGTTGGAATGATTTTTGATGTAGGATAGACAAGTCATAACTTATGAGTTAAGAAATTTGAATCCCTACGAACAAAATGATGCATTGCATGATTTGGAGTTAGTGGTTTGGAGTTAGTGGTAGTTGTTCATACATTACAAATGTGGAGGCACTATATGATGGGAAATCCTTTTGAATTGAAGACCGATCATCACAGTCTGAAGTATTTATTTACCCAACCCAATTTGAGTGCATGAAAAAGGTGGTTGGAGTTGATATCAGACTATGATTTCAGCATCAACTACATCAAAGGAAAAGAGAATCAAGTTGTTTATTCCATAAGTCATAGAAGGCATATTGCCTCTATGGTAACAAATCAAACTGACCTTAAGGGACAAGTATTGCAGGAATCCAAGATGTAATCAAGGTTCAAATTATCAAAGTTAGGCTATAAACCATATAAATCAAACCCCAATAAACAATGAAGCACAAATAAGCATAAAGACATAAAAAATGGAACAATGTTACTAAAAGTCTTCACACCACCATTGATTAACCTTCATTGCACTTCTCCATTTTGCTTGATATGTATAATTACCCTCAAATTTTTGAGCTTGCAAATAGGCCTAATGATAATGACAAAGCAAAATATTGAAGATTCTAAATAACTATGGGTGCACTTGAATTGATAGTAAGATAGCATAAGCTTGATTGTAAGAGGACCAAGATGTCTAAAATGGCTATGACAAGGTCTTTTATAGGAAATATAATTTTGAGTGAAAGGCTAAGATTGAATGTCAATAATCAATAGCCAAGAATGAAAGATTTAGTATGGACTAGGGTTAGGGAAAATGATAAGGATTGACGATCAAGATTAAATTATAAATAACTTGATCAAGGGTGGAGGTTAATTGAGATATGTCTAGATTAGGACTTGATGTGGAAGTTAAGATTGGCACAGATAAAGAGGCGATAGGAGAAATTAAATAATATTAAATAATAAAAAATATTTATTTAATTATACAGGAATGTGACAAAGAGGACCTTTTGAATTAAATAATGATTTAATTCAAAATTCAAGAGAGTGGACGAAATTTAAAAAATAAAATTTATTTAATTTAGGAGAGAAGAGGCTAAGGAATAATTAAATAATTAAAATAATTACTTATTATAGTGGAAAGTGATAAATTATTAAATAAATAAAGATTTATTTAACTTCATAAAGAAAAGGACTTGATTAGTGACGTAATTAAATAAATAAAATTTATTTAATTAATCAAGGAGGAATAAAGATAGAAATGAATTAATTAAATAATTAAAATTATTTAATTAATAGAAGACTTATAACTTTAGAAAATAATTAAATAATTAAAATTATTTAATTATCAAAGATAAAAGAGGAAGCGATGGAGAATTTAGAAGTCACAGGCCTAGGACATTTTTAGTGTCTACATTTTTCCCCTCTTTGATACAATGCAATTTATCATGTTGTGTCAAAAAAAAATTGATCAAAAATATGCTCTAGTGACAACAGGGTAGATCTATGCCACCTTGGAAAATTTTTGCAAATTTTCAAAAAAATTGAAAATGTTTCTGAAAATTCAAATTAATAGTCAAAAATGCCATGGTGACGAAAGAAATAAGTTTTAGGACCTTTGGTGTAGACAATTTGAGGTTTTAAAGCTTCAACAAAGTGCAGCCAGCACAAACCCTAGTCAAAACCCTAATTTGAGGAGGTATAAATAGGAAATTTGAAGTTCAAAGGGCTCATTTGCACATTTCAAGATTGAAGAGTGAGGAGCTCTAAGGAGAGAGGAAGCCAAGATGTCACATGTTCCCCACACCGAGCATAGAGTGTATCACGTGCAAACATTCAGATGACCGAAGGGCATAGGAGAGTCGGTAAGTATCTACAAACCTACTTTGTAAATTTTTGATTTCACGCATTTTTAGGCACTAGGAAAATTTGACAACCAATTGCATCGCTTCTCGTTAACCACAAGTGCTATCATGATCAACACAATTTTCTGCATAATGACGTAACTGTTCAAAACATGCCCAGGGTAGGTTAGGATTTAGAATTATGCTACACAATTGTGGTAGAATGATGCATATGTGGTTTTATGCAATACAACTGCTACTTTGCAACACAAGTGTTTAGGGTTTCGCCCAATTGATTAGGAAATGATGCAACTATGGTATGTAGCCACAAATTATTGGAGGTTGCTTGAAATTGAATCCCTTGTGACACATTTGTGAAAGCATGTGATGCAAGTGTTATTGTGTGATACAATCATCTGGTTTTATAACACAACAGAGTGTTAAAGGTTTTGCCTTAGTATAAGATAAAATTTCTTGTGTAACATGTATCAAAAAGGCTTGACTAAGTTGTTTAAGTGATGCAATGTTTGTTATTTTGGCCATAGGCTAGACTTGATCTGATTTACACACAAGAGTCGTAACTTCCTGGCACATACCGGCTATGGGACCAATTGACCAGCATTGAAAAGCGCAGGTTGTGGCATATTGGACTTTACCATGTGACTTCCATGCCCATCATTAGGGAAAATAGGGGTATGTTGACTGCACTTTCCAAGAGATGGCACTCAAATACATGTTTGTTTCATCTACGGATAGGAGAGGCTACAATCATGCTAGAGGATGTTTTTCAGGATTCTGAGACTACCCATTTGAGGAGAACGAGTCAGATATGATCCAGGTCGAGGATACTAGGAACTTACAAAGTATTATTTCTATGAGGATGTCAAAGACCTAGGGATATATTTTTATGAGATCAGATGGGAGACTTTGGCAGAGCGGTATGATTGATTTGACTGCATCTTGTGCACATTGATTATTGGGGTTGTGATACTAGAATGTCGAGGACATGAGTTTCCAGTTGGATGGGGTGAGATGCTCATGGGGATGTAGGACAGAGATACATTATATGCATGGGGGCCATGTCTTCTGGAAGTTCTTTATATTTAGTTACATGATATAGCCTACCGACATGGATAGTCTATGAGTTGTGGGGTTACACTTCTAATGGTTTGGGATTGGGAGCACATTGTCATGTTACGTCCACCAGTTGGTCGCCAGTTGGGGGCCAACGTTCCATATGTCTACATGTACAAAGGTGTAGTTATATAGACCCATGTTGGAGATGTAGGGTATTGGAGGCATTGTCTCAACATATTGGCTAGTTTCATTTGGAAGCCCTAGAGGGATTGTGCTCAGTGTCCAGATGAAGATCAACATTTGTAGTGGTTCTGGAAGTCGAGGTATCTGATTGGATAGATATTCCAATCTCATAATATTATTGACATGTATTTTCTAGATAGGGTACTATGACAGCTTAAAGAGCAGCAAGGTCTACCACAGGGTACTCCATAGTTTTCTTGATCATCTAGGGAGGCCACACTATGGGGTCATGTGATTCTAGTTACTATAACTGAGTAGGGCATTGATGGTCTTCAGGAACTACCATGGGCATGGAGGGGTGGTCCAACAGATGCAAGGACTATGATAGAGTATGATACATGGTGGCGGGCACATAGGCCAATACCTTTGATCAACCTAGATCAACTAGATCTATTGGTTCGATGAGGGCAGGGCCCTCGAGGTAGGAGAGGTAGAGGGAGGGGTAGAGGATATGGAGGACGAGGAGGGGATGGGTGAGGATACAATGGTGGATATGGGAGAGGTGGTAGTAGAGGCACAGGTTGAGAAGAACACACATATCACTTTCGCATGTCCAGGAGGACGGAGAGGAGGAGAGACATGAGGAGGAGAGGGTTGCAGGGGAGGGGAGGCAGGATGTGGAGATGGAATCGGCTGAGGAGGTAGGGCTTGATATATTGGTAGATGTGATGTTGATGGATGTGGAGAAATCGGGGGAGGAGAAGTAGGGATAGGATGAGCAGCAGCAGGAGGAGGATGAGATCAGTGAGGTAGAGTGCATCCTCCAAGAGAGGATTGTCTTGGGAGATGAGGGATATGAGGATATACCCATCATGGATGGGGAGGAGGGTGTGGATTAGTAGATACAAGATCCACAATCCAGGGTATAGGCTTTAGAGGCCAAGCTCTAGACAATATGGGTGGAGAGAGGACTCCACATAGAGCGAGACACTCTACAATCAGAGAGGGAAATTGTAGTGATCAAAGTAGAGTAAGCAGAGCAGAACAATTTATATTGTATTACTACTTGCAGTGGATCATTGTTGGACATGCTCAGAGAGGTTCATAGGATTAGTTGTAAAGAGCAATACTACAAGGATCTCTATGAGGTGGAGGTGCAGCCAAATTATAGGGAATCAAGTGCATTAGAGGCATGAGCAGTGGTCAGTCTCATAGTAGACAGTCACAAAGAAATGAAGGGGTTTCAAGACCTAAATCTTATCCTTATGATAGTTTACCATCACACCGATCACATTCTAGAGAGCATGGCAGTTTAGGCTAGGGCCTATTTTGACTATGTATCATGACATTGTATATTTTATTCATCGAGCCCATGAGTTCTATTTTGGAGATACATTATGACATTGTTTGGTGACACATTTTGAGCGATATGTATATATATGTGATTTTTACGACGATTATATGATATGCAGTCTATTTTGATGCATTTATTATACAATGGATGACTTATGTGTTTATGATGTTAATGCAATCGATATGATGATGTGATGATTCCATGTGTTGATGGCTTATATATGATTTATTTATGATGGATGCATGCATTTATTTGTATCATTATGAATGTCGTGTATATGCTATGTGATGTTTAGGATTAGGATATGTGATGTCATTATATTTTTCTATGATGCAAAATGCAAATGCATATGCAATATGATAAATGGTCATGGATTATGAGTATGGATGCTTATATACATTATGATTATGAATGCAATGGATGCTTATATGTATGCCTATATGCCATGGATGTTTTTGTATTTTTTGATGCAACATACATGATTCCCTATGTATGGAGGATAATGCGTATATGATGCTTCTAACATGACTATATATGCGAAATATGTGTTTTTGTGTGTCACAAGGTGTTGTCATAATGCGGATGGAAGAAATATTAGCACGAAAGACATGGATGTTAGTAGGACAAAAGAATCATCAATATTTTTCCAAATACATATTAGGCATTGCATGAATCATCATTGGGCGGTAAAATGTCAAAAATGGACAAAAAACACCATGGTATGACAAAGACCAAGGTGTGCAAGGTCTTCCACTTGCCAATGCAGACATACGTAGACAAGGAATGTCCTAGCTCATACTAAGGGCCAAGCTGCCCTAGTATTTTTTCCAAGACAATCCACAAACAACAATCAAAGAAAAGAGTCATGATACATCATCGCTCCTCTAAATCCTTCACAAGACATCCTCAAGGAAGCTAGTAACCTGAATCAAAGACAAATAAAGAAAAAAATACCATAAGGTCAATAGCCATTCAATGTGTTTTCCAAAATTTCATTGTTTGATGTTTAGTTGACTAGATGATTGACGGGTTGATTGTTTGATGAAGCCTAAGAGGGGAACATGTCATATAAGAAGGAAAGTCTAGTTTCAATCATGTGACCACCTATATAAGAAAAATCACTAAGTTTGACTAAATGACAATGTTTGGTTTCGGGAAGGACACATCTTGTATAAGACATAAGTTGATTGGTTGATGGTTTGACTGTTTTGATAAATTTTTTGATTTGACTCAGTGGCCTTGTTAGTTTGCTATCTTGTTGATGCATGACTTGTTTGATGTTTTGATGATTTTTGGTGTCTAAGTTGACAATTTCTAATATATTATGACTGACACGACAAACCCTAAAGGACCAACCTAGGTGGTCTCAAGGCTCATCCTACGTAACAAGGCGCAAAGACCTCGTAGTTCAACATGACTTGAACTTATTTTATTGACAAAGGACGAAGTCTTGATTTTATTTGACCAAACCTAAGAAGACTGGCCTAATGCCCGAGGGGCACATCGATAGATTGTCTTGCCTATATTTAGTCATAGAGGCAACATAGTTTGACTGGACTGAACTAACATGACTGACTTGACTCTATTTTTAGGATTTTTGCAAGTTATTTAGATGTTTTTTATTTTTTGACATGTTCTGATTTTTTTTGGCTTTTTGGGAATATTTGATTTTGTTTTGGGTTTTTTTTTTATTTTTATGATTTTTTTATCTTTTTAGATGAAAGCAAATTTTGATAGTAAATGTAAGATCGAATGACATAGGTCAAGTATTTCCCTTGATCGGGTATAAGAACCATTTATTAGAAGTGAAATGGGATAGTTGTTATGGAAGGTGAAAAGACACATGATGTCAATCATTCCAATCTATAGAAAGGACAACCATTTATTATGGGTGATATGGGAAAGGTGAATGATAGGGAAAAGTTAGATTAGAATGATGGTAGACGACAAAGCAAAGTCAACTACACATGGTGCTTGTTTTCCAAGTTTTCACCATGGTACTTATCCAAAGCTCCACCAAAGTGGTTTTCACTATACGACGAATTATTTCTCTTTACTATTTTTCTTGATTTTATTAGTATTATTATTATTCGATTAAGATGGGACTTTTGGAAGCTATGTGTAGAACCTCTTCAAATGCAAACTGTTGATTGGTTCTGACAAGGGTTCCCCTTCAAGAGTTGAGATTTGATATGCTCTTGATCCAACGAATTTAGTGACAATATAGGGACCCAACCAATTTGGCTGAAACTTTCCTGGCTTCTCTTGTTCTGCTTGATTCTTAGGATTCTCCATTAAGACTAGGTCACCGATGTCAAAATGATTATTCAATAATTTCATATTGTAGCTATGACGGAGAGGATTCTAATATGCTTGAAGATAATTCAATTCTCTTATTCTTCGTTCATCTAAAATTTCAAACTCATGTAGCTGTGAAACTCGATATTTTCATCGTCAATATGGCCTTTCATGGATACCTGTACGGAAGGAAGTTTGACCTCAATAGGTAAGATAGCTTTGGAATTGAAGACTAGGGAATATGCAGTGGCACTAGTGGGAGTGGGAGTGTGAATGCTAGTGCAGTAGGCCCATAAGGTAGGGTTAAGTTGGAGGTTCCAGTCATGACCAGTGTCATTGACAGTATTTTTAATGATTCTAAGGATCATTTTATTAGACACCTCAACTTGGTCCTTACCTTGTGAGAAGCATGGAGTGGAGAAATGGTGTTTAATGTGGAATTTATTGCAAAGTTTGTAGAATTATTGGTTTTTGAATGGATGACCATTATCAGTAAGGTGGATTGAGAAACACCTTATCGACAAATAATATTATTGAGGATAAACTTAGAGATTTGTTTGCCGATAATATATTTCATGGGAATAGCTTCAATCCATTTAATGAAGTGCTTAGTTCCTATGATGATAAATTTATGGCTATTAGAATATGTGGGAAGAATCTTACCTATGAGGTCAAGTCCCCATTAGGCAAAGGGCCATGGTGATGTTATTGGACAACATTCTTGTGCTGCTGCATGTATCAAGTCTCCATGTATCTGACATTGTAGACATTTATTAACAAAATGATAAGAGTCCCGTTCCATTGTTGGCCAGTAGTGACCAAGTCTCGTGAACCTTCTAGCTAAAGTTTGACCACTCAAGTGGGCTCCACATATACCCTCATGCACCTCACGCAAGGTCATTTGTGCTTCTTGAGTATCGAGACATTGTAGTAGGGTATTGTCTAGGGCATGTCTAAAACGGGTGTCACCGATGATGGCATATTTGGAATATTTATAGATAAATGTCTTGTGTTGATTGGTGCAAAGGTAAAGGGGAAGGACGTGGTCATGAAGGTAGTCATATATGTCTTGGTACCACGAGGAATTGGGACCCACAAGTTCATAAACCATCTCTGATTCTAGGATGTCAAAGGCAAGGATATCATGAGGTATAAATAACCTCATAATTATAATAAGCTAAAAGCCATTTTTTGTTCTTACCAATCACTTTAGTCCTGCCAATTATTTATATTTAGGATTAATAATTTCTTACATTTTGTAAAAATATGTAACAATCGTTATTTCCTAAATTCATTGAAATTAGTTGACTAATATTGATATAATGGTATAGTTTTAAGTCATTGTACATGACATTATGCACGAATGAGTGGAATTTTAGCGGACTTCAAGAAGATGAAGATAAAGCGCTAGAAGTTTAGGCACCAAAAATTTAGAAGTGCATAGTGGAACAAGTCCTTTTAATGCTTTCTATTTAAAAACTTTACGGGTCCACTCTGAGACTTTAATATGTTTTATGTTATGGACCCCAAATCCATTGGATAGTTAAAATTATATTAAAATAATTTTTCAATTTTGATCTTGTTGAAAAATGTGCCTCAATTTACTGGCTTGGACCTCTATTAAACGATTGACGAGTTTATGTCTCTATTGCTTTACTGCGGAGTTCTTATTTTGGTCATTTTGATCATTGGTCATAGGGACTCTGAGGGTTGTCATAGTGATGGGCCGACGAGTGTGGAGTTGGTGGAATGTTGGTTTACATTGTCTTCATCGATAGAGTGGTCATTTATTGATGGGAGGATCTGCTTTGCTTCACCGATGCGTCGATGGAATGCATCAATGACTACACTTGGTTTCATCTGATGGCATTGGCTGCTTTTCACAGCATCCTAAAGCAGGTATATCTGAAAACCTTTTCGCTGAGCAAAATTGCTTCAAAGCTTGACGCGTGGTGGCTTGTCAAAGCTGTGAGTGCAACGGAGAGAAGGTGGGCCCCGAGATGCTTTATGTGAAGGGTCGCTCGACTGTGGACACTTGTCAGTGCCTTGAGAGTTCCTTGGGGAATCTAGCAGATTCTGTTAGAGATTCCCCGAAGGAGCTCCAATGGCTTACACGTGGCAGCCTCGAAAGCTCATTCTAGGTAGACTAATGGGAATCTTGGAGATTCCCTCTTGGATGCCTCAGAACCTCCTGAGCGATGGACATGTGGCTTATGGGACCCGATAGTGTTGGCGATTGGTGTTTTGGCGATAACGGATTATTGTTGGCCCAAAATGTGATGAAATGGTTAGTGATAGCGAAGGGATTTCAAATCCCGATGATAGTTGATCAATCACTACTCAGTCAAGCAGTAGAACGAATAGAAATGTGACACATGGTGATTTCATTGGTTTTGTTTTGCATCATTGTTGCAAAACAACATTTATTTCTGAAAGTTGGATTGGTGAAAAGCAATATATTTTGCAAATCATATGAGATCAGATTTTGGTGGTTGGTAGAGCCCAAAGTTAGTAATTTCTCTGTAATGAATTAATTGCAGGGGTGGCTCGATGCAGGATTGTAGGCGGATCCGATCTGAGATTGATTTGGCATGTCAGTGAAGAACATGAAAATTAATGCACCCTAATTGGTGGTTGGACAGAGACTTGTAATAGTCGGTTTAGACTAGAAGTCGAACAATTTGAAAAAGAAGAATACAGAGAAAGGGTTGATGAGTTCGTATTCACTGTATGCTAAAATAGCATTGTAACAGTGAGTGCATGAAAACTCAAGTGTTGTTGTCAGCTAACTATCTAAAAATGAGGACTGTAACTTTGTATGTAATTTTTTTCTTACTATAACACAAAGTGTCTTTATTTTGGTGTGGTTGGTTTTTTCTTGAAAGAGTTTTCCCACTTAAATCTAGTGTTATCTTTGTAATCATTTATTTTTGTTAATATTGTTATCCTGTATGTGTTCATCTTAAGTGTTTTAATATTTTAAAACTAGTCTTTACACGTCTCCTTTGTGGTTTTAGCATTAGCAAAGTGTTTTTGCACTGTTGCTTTTCCTTACAAGTGGTATTAGAGCCTAGCCAACTGTATTATCCTTGTTAGTAGGGTTGGTTTTTTGTGCTAATACTGTTCCAGTGGGAGTCTTTCAAATTTAGGACCAATTTTTGTCTAAGATGGTGTGTACATCAGGAAGAGTTGATATTGAGAAATTCAATGGCGACAACTTTGAGTTGTGGACACTCAAAGTGGAAAAATTGTTAGTGGATAGAGACCTTTGGGTAGCAATGTCTGGAACTATGCCACAAAGTATGAAACAAGAAGATTGGGATCTTGCAGATAGAAAATCAAGAGGACTGATAAGACTTAGTTTGGTCGATTATGTAATCTTGAATGTCCATATTAGGGAAAGTCTCTTGTAAATAAATTATTCCTGAAGAATAAGTTGCACTCCTTGAAGATGGAAGAAGGTGCATCTATTGTAGACCATCTAAACTTGTTTAACATGAGTGTTGCTCAGTTGGCATATGTGGGTGTAAAGATAGAGGAGAAGGATCATTGCATGCTCCTGTTATGTTTGTTATCTGACACTTGGAATCATCTGGTGATAACTATTGGTAGTATGACTGCTACTTTCAAGATGGAAGACATGGTTACTTTGCTATTGTCTACAGAGATGCGGAGGAAGTCTTCAAAGATGGCCAAACATGCCCTTTTTGTTCGAGGTAGATTGAAGGAGAAATGCAAGAAGAAGGACAAGAAGTCCAAATATAATTCTGTAGGGAGATCAAAGTCTCCTGGTAAAACGTCCAAGGTGAAATGCTAGAATTGTGGGAAGCCTAGTCATATCCAAAAGGATTGTAAGGAGAAAAAGAAGAAGAATAACTCTTCAGACTATCTTCTCAAAGTGATGTAGATGCCTTCAGTGCGACTTTGGCAACTCGAGGACCAGATAATGTCTGGTTGGTTGAATCAGGTGCATCTTTTCACATGACATCTCATAGAGAATGGTTCACTAAGTACGAGAAGTATGATGGTGGAAAGGTGTACCTGGAGAGTGATTCAACATTGGAGATTGTTGGTCGTGGAAGAGTCAAAATTTAGTTCCTTGATGGAAGAATGAAAGGGATAGGTGATGTACTTCACATACTAGGTTTGGCTCATAACTTACTTTCTATCAGTAAGCTTAATGATGCTAGTGTGGAAGTTTCTTTCTCGATTAAAGGATGCAATATGGCTAGAGGTGCTATGGTGTTGGATAAGGGTGTTTGTATTGGAATTCTATACAATTTGGATGCACGTCCTATTCAATGTAACAATGTCTCTATAAAGTCAAGCAAAGTTGCTCCTATAGAGAAGTATGATGAAGCTCCTCTAGGTGCAAATGCCTTGGAGGTGAAACTCCTACCTGAGAAAACCATGTTGTGGCATCATAGACTTGGTCACATAGGTGAGAAAGGTTTAAAAACCTTGAAAAATAAAAATCTTATTGAAGGGATTGTAGATTGTAATCTTGAGTTCAATTTCTGCGAACACTGCATTTATGGAAAGCAACAACGTGTTTCTTTTTCCTTGAGTTATCATAAATATTCTGGTGTACTAGACTATGTTCATTCTATTGTGTTTGGTCCAGTGAATTTTCCTTCGTTATCGACTTCTAGATATTACTTTTCTTTTATTGATGACTACTCGAGAAGCACATTTATATATTTTCTTAAAAGTAAATCAGAAGTGTTCAATCATTTTAAAGAGTCTAAAAACTAGGTAGAGAATCAGACTAGAAGGAAAATCAAATGTTTGAGGAGGGATAATGGCGGAAAGTTTTATTTTGCATATTTTGATAGATACTATAAAGTCCATGTGATTAAAATACATAAAACTACACTATATACTCCACAATAGAATGGAGTTGCTGAAAGGTTGAATGAGACGTTGATGGAAAAGAAAAGGAGTATGTTGAGTAGTGTTGGTCTAGAGCAGAAGTTATGGTTTGAGGTCGTGGCTACAACATGTTACATGGTAAATCGTTCTCCTTGCTCTGCTCTTGTTGATATGACACCTTTGGAAGTGTGGTCTGGTAAGAAGCCCTCTATGAGACATGTTCATGTCTTTGGCTATGAGGCATATGCAAATGTTCCAAATGAGAAAACATCTAAGTTGGAGAGAAAGGATGTTAAATGTATCTTCGTTGTCTATGGTTTTGGTGTGAAGGGATACAAGATTTGGAACCCTGTTACTGAGAAGGTTTTGTACAACAAAAGTGTAATATTTTGTGAGTTGAAACCTTTAGTAGTTGATCCACAGCTAGAGACAAATCAAAGAGAAAATAAGAATGATGTAGTTAAGATTTCCCAAACTCTAGAAAAGCAAGAACTACATGGTGTACCTTAAACTGAGGAGAGCTCTAGGATCTCTGAGAGTTTTGAAGATGAAGAACCAAAACCTCAGCCAATGAGAAGGTCTACACATGAAAAATGAGAACTTGATAGGTATGGTTTCTCTATGTTAGATTTGAACTGTGCCTATGCCTTAATTACTAGCACTGAGGAGCG
Source organism: Sequoiadendron giganteum (assembly GCA_007115665.2). Lineage (NCBI taxonomy): Eukaryota > Viridiplantae > Streptophyta > Pinopsida > Cupressales > Cupressaceae > Sequoiadendron > Sequoiadendron giganteum. The sequence goes on from CM021100.1 coordinate 129,623,098, forward strand.
TAGGACTGTTAAAGAGGCAATTAATATGCCCAATGCAAATTATTGGTTGGAAGAAATGAATGAAGAAATGGAATCATTGAAAAAGAATGAAACCTGGGAGTTGGTACCTTTCCTTGAAGGAATAAATTTTGTTGTCTATAAATGGGTATTCAAGAAAAAGACTAGTCTTGAGGGCAGTGTTGAGAAGTATAAATTGAGGTATGTTGCAAAGGGGTATTCCTAGGTAGAGGGAATTGATTATGGAGAAATATTTCCCCCTGTAGCTAAGCTAACATCTATCAAATTTATGTTGTCACTTGCAACCACATATGACTTAGAGATTGAGAAGATAGATGTGAAAACGTTTCTCCATGGAGAGCTAGAAGAATAAATTTGCATGTCCCAGCCTGAGCACTTTGTTGAAAAAGGTAAAGAAAGCCTAGTCTACAACTTAAAGAAATATTTGTATGGTTTGAAGCACTCTCCTAGAATGTGGTACCAAAATTTTGACATATTTGTGTTGTCTATGGGATTTGTGAGATAAAAATATGGTCATTGTGTGTATTATAAATCTGAAAATGATCATGTGCTTTATATTACCCTGTATGTGGATGATATGTTGTTCATAGGAAATAGTAGGTCTATGATTTTTGATCTTAAATCTTAATTGTCTGAAAAGTTTAAAATGAAAGATCTGGGTGCAGCTAAGTATATTCTGGGGATGGAGATAACCAAGGATGGAAATGGCAGAAATATTTGGGTCAGTTAGAGTAAGTACATCAAAACTATTTTGGAGAGATTTGATATGAGTGATTGCAAGTAGCTAGTTGTTCCAGTCTTGTAGGGAACAAAACTATCTGTTGAAGACTATCCAAAATCATCTACTGAGATGGAGGACATGACCAAGGTACCTTATGCGAGTGTTGTCGACATTTTAATGTATGTGATGGTTTGTACAAGGCCATACATTGCCCAAGCAATGGGAATACTCGGTCGATTTATGGCAAATCCAAGAAGGACGCATTGAGATGTTGTAAAGAGAGTATTAAGATATCTGAGAGCTACCTCAAAATGTGCTCTGTGTTACCATGGAAATTTGGTTGGATCACAAAGAACTCTCAACATTCGTGGATATTTGGACTCTGGTTGGGCAGGGAATGTTGAAAGTAGAAGATTCACCAGTGGATATACTTTCATGTTAAATGGTGGTGCAATCAATTGGATGAGCAAGCGACAGGTTGTATTTGCTTTGTCCACTATGGAGAAAAAATACATGGCAACAAATCATGCTTGGAAATAAGTTGTTTGGCTAAGTCATTTGTGTTCTGATATTGGTTTTGATGCAGGGCAGATTACTATTTTATGTGGTAGTCAGAGTGCCATTTGTTTAGCGAAAAATCCAACTTTCCATGCTAGGACGAAACATATCGATGTGCAGTATCACTTCGTGAGAGATATGGTGGAGGATGGAAAGGTTTCTTTATAGAAGGTGGATATAATGAATGTTTTTGTTAATGCATTGACAAATCTAGTGAGCATGGACAAGTTCACATGGTGTGCAATTTCGATGGGCCTTGGGGCCTATGATCATTAATAAATTTGAAGTCTGGAAGAAGCCAGTAAGTCTTTGTCAAGTGGGAGCTTGTTGGAAAATGTGCCTCAATTTACTGGCTTGGACCTTTGTTAAAGGCTTGATGATTTTATGTCTCTATTGCTTTACTATAGAGTCCTCATTTTGATCATTGGTCACAGAGACTCTGTCTGATCGGCGAGACTTCGAGGGTTGTCATAGCAATGGGCCAACGAGTGTGGAGTTGGCAGAATGTTGGTTTGCATTTTCTTCATCAGCAGAGCAGTCATTTATCAGTAGGAGGACCTGCTATGTTTCACTGATGTGTTGATGGCATGCATCAATGATTGTACTTGGTTTCATCTGACGGTGTTGGTTTCTTTTTGTGGAATCCTTAAGCAGATACAACCGAAAACCTTTATGTCGAGTGGAATTGCTTTAGCGTTTGACGTGTGGCGGCTTGTCAAAGCAATGAGCATAGCGAAGAGAAGGTGGGCCTTGAGTTTCTTTATGCAAAGGGTCACCTAGTCGTGGAAACTTTTCAGCACCTCGAGAGTTCCTTGGAGAATCTAGCGGATGTCGCTAGAGATTCCCCGAAGGAGCTCCAGTGTCTTACACGTGGCAGCCTCAAAAGCTCGTTTCGGGAAGGCTCATGTGAATCTTGGAGATTCCCTCCTAGATGCCTCAGAACCTCTTAAGTGGTAGACATGTGGCTTATGGGAACTGATAGTGCTGGCGGTTGGTGTTTTGGTGATAGCGAATTATTTCCGACTTGAAATGTGATGAAATGGTTAGCAATAGCGAAGGGATTTTGGAGCCTGATGATAGTTGGCCGATCACTGCTCAGTCAAGTAGCAAAATGAATAGCAATGCCACACATGGGGATTTTTCATTGGTTTTTTTTTTGCATAGTTGTTGCAAAACAACATTTATTGTCGGAAGCAAGATTGGTGAAAAGCGATATATTTTTCAAATCATATGAGACCGGATTTTGGCGATTGGCAAAGCTCGAAGTTAGTAATTTCTCTGCAACAAATTTATTGTGGGGGTGGCTCAATGCAAGATTCCAAGTGGATCCGATTTGAGATCGATTTGGCGTGTCATTAAAGAACATGAAAATTAACGCAACCTAATTGGTTGTTGGATAGAGACTTGTAATAGTCGGTTTAGACTAGAAGTCGAACAATCTGTAAAAGAAGAATATAGAGAAAGGGTTGATGAATTTTTATTCACTGTATGCTAAAATAGCATTATAACAATGAGTGCATGAAAACTCAAGTATTGTTGTGAGCTAGCTATCTGAGAGTGAGGATTGTAACTTTGTATGTAATATTTTGCTTACTGTAATACAAAGTGTCTTTGTCTTGGTGTGGTGGGGTTTTTCCCGAAAGGGTTTTCCCATGTAAATCTAGTGTTATATTTGTAATCTTATATTTTTATTACTCTTGTTACCTTGTATGTATTCATCTTAAGTTTTTTAATGTTTTAAAACTGGTGTTTGCACGTCTCCTCTATGGTTTTAGCATTAGGAAAGCATTTTCGCATTGTTTCTTTTTCTTACAAATCTTCCACCATCTAAAATTTAGTATTTTGTTAGTAGTTTAGTATATATGTTACCACCAAAAATAGTGATATAGTGATATTGTTATGATGTTATGATATGCTTTGAACACTATTCAACCATGTCTCTATGTGACACTTTTACATGAATAAATAAATATTGCCTATCCTATTATGAGTTAAGTAATGAAAGTATCATGGATGGATTAATTTTGAAGATTCGAAATTCGATGTGATCTGAGTTAAGTGTAGGAACACCCGAGATCTAGCCACTCGAGGGAATCTCGTAGAGTAGATAGATAAGTATTGTTATTTTCAATATTATTACTTTTATTTTGTAAATGATAAATGTGGAAGAATTTTATTTGTGTGTGTCGAGCTTTGTCAATTATTCCTACAGGTCATAGTTCAATTTTGCAATCTTTAGTTATGTTTATTTGAAATTTCAAAGCACCCACTCTTGTTAGTTATAAGCTATCAATTTTACTTTATGCTATCAGTTAGTCGATAGCCGTTAGTTTTTTTCATTTAAATTTTACAATTTTATTGCAAGTATTTCTTTTTAGGTAATTTATATGCTTTCTAGTTTAATCGTCTTATGCTTTCTAGCTTAACAATCTCATGCTTTTTAGCTTAAAATAACTTTTCGCTTTCTAGTATAAATTTTGTTTACATTTGTTTCAAGCATTCATAAAATCGAAGAGAGATCGCCAATATGTCCCCTATTGCATACAACCTTCAAAAACTACCCGATCGATATAATTGATACATTTTCAGCTAAAGTGGTAGGACCTGACGATATCCTGTCACTTTTGGGTGCCATTTCCAGGGACCCTTCCTTTTCTAGTGTTAGTAGGAGATTGCTTGAATACCTCTTTTAAAAGAAAAAATAGTTGTCAGGCTTCTTTTTTTGCATGGTCGGGAAACGAGGTTCGCACTAAAGATTCATACCAAAACCCCCCCAAAAGATATTCCAACCACAAGCAGGGAGGAAGAAGTCTTAGCTGAAGAAATTATTAAAGAATTGATCGAGTAGGATCAACCTGAGACCTCCTAGTATACCCCAGAACCTCAGCCATCAGAGAAAAATTTTGAAGAGGAACACATTCCTTTTAACATCATGGGTGACCGTAGAAATGGCACTAACCCAATAGGGGGGGTGTAGAAATTTACTTATCCTATTTCTCTCAATCAAGATGATGATACACCTATGAAAAAAAATTCACCAACCTCAATCTTCAGAGGTTTATACTCTGAAAACCCTGACCAATTCCTTTTTGAGTTTAAAGTCTTGTGTTAGACCTATGACTACAAAACTGACAAAAAAAATTGAAGCTCTTCCCCTCCACCCTAAAGGACACTGTAATGCATTGGTTCATGGGATTAGCTTTAGGGTCAATACCCTCTTGGGATGATATGGAGTTTTCCTTTCTGGAAAAATACCAGAGTTATTGTAGGGTTGGTGATAGGAAAGAAGAGTTGTCCAAACTAAGGCAAAATGGAGATGAAAGCCTAGAAGATTACTTGGATAGGTTCATCTTCTTATCTAAATGATGTGGCTGAGAAGCCATAAGACTCAAAATTTTGAAGACCATATTTCTTAAGGGACTTCATGAAGATGCTAGGAGAAGCCTAGATTTAATGTGAAAAGGATATGTATCCCAACATGGACTTGATGATATCACTGAGTTATGCCAAAATTTCTCCCGTACTCGAGGAGGTATTCGCAAATCTACTATTTTCAAAGGTTCCAATGAAATAGGTAAATTGTGTGAGGAGATAGAAAATATCAAAAATAACATTCGCATTCAATTAAACACTACGTTGGATGGAATACAAGCCAAAACACATAATCTAAGACCTTATCCATCTATTGTCCTAGGTTTCAAAACAAACATCTATTAAGAGAATTCCCTTTGGATGAAATTGACATTTGTCCAGGTTGTGAGAAGATTCATGCCATTGATCAATGTGAGATCCTAAATGCAATCAAGAATTCTAAGAAAAGGACATCTCAAGTTGAGGAGGAGATCAAATTTGTAAATAAAAGACCTAGAGAGAATTTATCTTACGACTAGAATTCAAATCCCTCTTGGTGGTCCCCAAAAAATTGGAATAATAATCAATAGGTGGCACCTTGGACTCAAGCACCACCTAACTAGGGAGCTTACCCTTAGGGACCACCTGAATGGTTGAGTCAATCCTGGGGAAACACCCAATGGCCAAACAAGAGTCAACAACAATTGTATCCACAAAATCCTACTCCTCAATGGAATCAACCTCAAAAAAAAGATTACACTAGGCCAAGGAGGATGCCTAATTCACAACAAAACCATTTACCACCTTAGAACACTAAAAAAAATGAGCAATTCAACCAACCATAACTCCCAACACAACTTATCCCTAATCCAAAAAATAATCGTCAAAATACCCTAGTGTATTCTATAGAACAAGAAAATATGAGTAAACTTAATATTATCCATTGTGGAAACCTGCAGTTAAGGTCAGGAAAAACACTCCAACAACCTACTATAGTTGAGATCCTGGATGAGCCAATTAAATAATTTTTTGAGTGAATAAGACATCTTTCGCACCTTTAAAGAAACATCTGGTGAATAATCAAGACAAGACCCTTCCACAATCCTCATCTAGAACTTTTGAGTTACGTTGAAGGGAGGATGGTTAGCATCCAACTGATCTTGTAAAGGACTCCACCTTGAAAGAGAAAACTCAAGCTCCTTTTTTGGAGCATCTCAAATGAACTGCCTTGAATAACCCTCCAAAAATAACCTTATCCACTGAAATTGCGTTGATACAAGAGATTAAGTAACTTCAAATCGAGGTTCCTTTGTTACAAGAAATTAAAGAGATCCCTAAACTAAACCAACTAATCAAACAATTGTGCATCAAATCACCAGGAAGGAAACGAAAATGGAGTAATATTATTCATATAAATAGATATCTAGCTAGCCTTTTGGCTGGAAAAACTGCAACTCCGAAATATGATGACCAGGTAGTCCACTTATAATAGTGACAATTAATGAGGTAGCAATACCTAATGCACTTGTGGAACTAGGAGCAACCACTAATGTAATGACGGTCAATGTGATGGAAAAGTTGGGACTCACTGATTTACATCCCACAACTACAATGTTGCAGATGGTAAATCAATCCATAGTTATTCTCAAAGGTGTCATAGAAAAAGTTCTTATTAAGGTTGAAAATTGGGAATATCTAGTAGACTTCCAAATAATTCAATCCCTCATACCAAAGGACAGTTATTCGATAATCCTAGGAATACCATGGCTAGCTATAGTTGCAACCAAGATTGAATATAGAGAGGGAGGAATGACCATTTAACATTGTCCCAATAGAAAACATTTATTAGTGTATCCCCCCACTAAACGTTTTGAACATAAAAAAAATTTGGGTTGATGAACCAGATGGTCCCGACGAACAAGAGAATTTGTCCTTGCTTGTTATGGTAGTCATTAAATAGCATGGTGAAGAAGATAAACTGAAAAACAATATGGAAAATCTTACCATAGACTCAAGTGATGAAGAAATGTTAGACATAGAAGAGATTCTAGGGCACCCAATCAATTTTAATCAAACTGAATTTGATTACACTAGTTTCATGGGGTTACATTTTCCTCAAGCTAATATCATTCCAAAAATGGATCACTTCTTCAAAGACATTGTCAAACTCCATAGAACCATACCGCATAGTTGTCTTATCAACAATTTAACTAGAGAAGTTTATACTATCACCTCCAACCATCTGGGGGTCAAAACCATCATTTTATTACTAGGAAAAACTTTGAATATCAACAACTAGTTGATAGAGTCGGAAGAGCATAAATTGTTTGATTTTTTGGTGACTAGATCTAAAGATTTTTCTTTGGATTATAAAAACATGAAAGGAATATACCCAAGTTTTTGTACCCATCACATCTATATTGAGGATTTTAGACATGTTCCTCAACCACAACAAAGACTCAATCCTTACTTGAAAGGCATTGTTAAAATAGAAATTGAGAATCTCCTGCAATTTGGATTCATCTATCCCATTTCTTGAAGCAGATGGTTTTTTCCTCTGGTAGTTGTTCCAAAGAAAAATGGTAAGTTGAGAGTGTGTGTTAACTATAAGTAACTCAACAAAGCTACCCATATATATAACTTCCCTCTACCGTTTGTAGACCAAGTCTTGGATAATTTGGTTGGGAGGAAGTATTTCTCATTCTTGGACGGATTTAGTGGATATAGCCAAATACAAGTAGCCATAGAAGACCAAGACAAAACAAATTTTACTTGACCTTGGGGAAAATTCACATATAGTTTCCTTCCTTTTGGGCTATGCAACGCTCTTATAACATTTCAAAGAGCTATCCTAGAAATATTCGTTGACTGTGTGGAAGTCTACATGGATGAATTTATTGTGTATAGGTCAAATTTTGATGAAGGCCTTCAAAATTTGGACAAAGTATTGAAGTGATGTGAGGACCATCAACTATCCCTTAGTCACAAAAAATGCCTAATAATGGTACAACAAGGGATAGTGTTGGGACACAACATTTCAGCTGAAGGGATAAAAGTGGATCTTAAGAAAATTGAGGTAATACAACAACTTGAGACTCTGAAAAACCAAACTAACATTAGAAGTTTCTTAGGAAATGTTGGATACTATCGGAGATTCATAGAAAATTTCAGCATGGTTGCAGCCCCTATGTTTTCTCTCCAAAAGAATGTAGATTTTATCTAGACAATAGAGTGTCAATCATCATTTGAGATCATTAAGGAGAAACTCATCTTTTCTCCTATCCTACGTGGACCTAATTGGAACCTTCCATTCCATATTTATGCAAATGCTTCTAATGATGCTATTGGAGTGATATTAGGTCAGGAAGATGAGAATGGGGGAAAGTATGGTATCTATTTCATTAGTAATAATTTGACTCCCACTGAACGAAATTACACCAGCATGGAGAAATAATTTTTAGCTTTAGTACATGCAATCAATTAATTTCAACATTACATTATAGGGTACAAAGAAAATGTGTTCACAAACCATTCAACCATCAAGTACCTAACGAACAAACCTATTGTAAATGAAAGGATAATCGGGTGGTTATTGCTTCTACAAGTATTCAATGTGACCATTATTGATAAACCTGGAAAGTTCAACATAGTTGCATATTTCTTATCCATTGTCAAACAAGATAATGGATATTGTGCTCCTGTGCAAGATGAATTCCTAGATGAAAATATATTTTCCATCTCCATTAAAATCCCTTGGTTTTCTGAAATTGCCAACTACTTGGCCACTTTGGAATTACCACCAGATTTTACTTCAAACTAGAAGAAATGTCTCGCTCAAGAAAGCTCCTTTTTTAAATGGATTAATGGAATATTATTTCGATGTGTTCTTGATATGGTTTTATGATGTTGTGTTAGGCTAGATAAACATATAGCATCCTTAGATCTTGTCATGATGACCCCTCTAGAAGCCATTATTCTGCTAAGAGGATGTTCCAAAATATTTTGGGTGGAGGATATTACTAGCCCTCTATGAATAAAGATGTAAAAAAATATGTTTTCCATTGTGATAAATGCCAAAGAGTAGGGACACCCACTATATCCAATTAAATTAATTTGCAACCCCAAGTAGTTCTTGAACCATTTGAAAAGTGGGGATTGGATTTTATCGGTCCTATAGACCCCCCTTCACAAGGGAAAGAGTACATTTTGGTTTGTACCGACTATCCAACCAAGTGGGCAGAAGTTCAAGCTCTAAGAGTCACTATGGAAGACCAAGTAGCTGACTTCCTATATGATAATATTTTTCTCAGATTTGGAGCCCCTAGAACAATTGTCATAGATCAAAGACCCTAGTTTATGTCCAAATTTTTGTTAGCGTTCACTGATCATTTCTAGGTAAGCCATAAGAATTCATCACCCTATCATTCATAAGCAAATGGTCAAGTAGAAGTCACTAACAAGGAGCTAGAGAACATTTTAACAAAAACAGTTTCATCAAGGAGAAAAGATTGGGCTAGAAAATTATTTGAAGTCATTTGGGAATATAATACAACTTGGAAATCAACCCCTAGTTTTAGTCCAAATGAGTTAGTTTTTGGGAAGAAACCTCTTCTACCCATTGAATTTAAACTTCAAACCTTGAGAATAACAATGGAGTTAGGATTAGATCTTAAATAAGCCTAGGTTGAAAGAGTCCTACAACTTAGTGAATTAGATGAACTTTTTTTAGATGTTGTCCACCAAAATACTCTATTTCAACAACGGAAGGCTTGGCATGATAAGCACATAAAGGAAAGAGAGTTCCATAATGGGGATTGGACGTTGTTATTCAATTCCCAATACAGAGAGCACCAATGGAAGCTGAGGAATCATTCATTGGGTCCATATGAAATTTTTGAAGTATTTCAAAATGGATCAGTACAACTCAAGCCCATTGATGGTGACACTTTAACCCTCTTAGTCAATGGTCATCGATTACGCATCTACCACAAACCTTTCAATAAAGAGGAATTTACAAGAATGGTAGAAATGGAAGGAGAAATCCAATGCATTGACTCTGCTATGGCAGAGCCAATGTAGTCTTCATATTCTAAGTTTAAAAAGAAATTTTGCATGTGTATGTATTTGTAAATATTTCAGGGCATTTATTTTGTTTTTTTCTTCTTTTGGACTTGGCTTAACTTCGTTTATGTCTTGTAGGACATCATTTTTAAATCAAACACAAATCTCCTTGCATATTTTTGTGATGCTTTGGGACTTGTTGGCTCAATTGTTGTGATGCTCCATAACTTGCACACCTAACTGGTATCATTCCTTATTTTTTTCCTACAGTTTGGTGCATCTCTCAATGATGCTTAAGAAATATTTTAAGTCCAAAGTGCTTCATTTCACTTCCTTCTTTCAGTAGCATCTTTTGGAGATGCTCCAAAAAAATTCTTATTGCATTCTGCTTGCATCTTTCAACGATGCTACAAAAAAAATTCTTCTTCCTTTTGGCTGCATCTTTCAACGATGCTCTGGAAATTTTGTTGTTGCTTTCAGCTGCATCTCTCAGTGATGCTCTGGAACTTCGCTCTTGTATTCCAATGGAATCTTCTAGCAATGCTCTAGAACTTCGTTGCTACATTCTGGTGACATATTTTAGTGATGCTCCAAAATTTTATTCTTCACTCTGGTTGCATCTCCCAGCGATGCTCTATAATTTTGCTACTTCACTTTTTCGTTTTGGCCACATCTCTCAGCATGCTCTAAAATTTTTGTTCTTCACCCCGATTGCATCTTCCAGCGATGCTCCAGATTTTTGTAAATTCCCTTCCTCTCCAAATGCTTTGATATTTCCAACTTCATACACATGCTCATCATTAAATTTTGTCATCGCCTTTGAAATCCATGCCATACACTACCATCTCTTTTCATAATAAATCAAAATTATTATGTCTACTTTCCATAATAATAATTACAAAATTAATTAATTCATCCAATTTTCATTCATAATAAATTCATCACCACCCTCACCATCCCATCCAATTATACTATTACGCCAGCAAAGGTAAGCAATTTTAAAATCGATGATGAGATGTAAGTTATGTACAAATTTTACTTTAAGTAGGTAATTATTGTGAATAAAAATAAGTAAATTGGCACGTGCTACCACCCTTTCCAAACTTAGTAAATTGTGTAGATTGTACTCTCACTTAAGATGTAGCAATTCATAGGCTCTTTTCCATGCAAATTATTGATTTCAGTACAATGAAGCCAAATTTCATAACTAATTCATGTCAAATTACAAGTGGTTGAAGAGTTTTCATTTTCTTTAATTTCCGTCACAGTTTTGTTTAACAGTTTTTTCAACTTTTGAACACCACAAATTTCAGCATACACTTAGCAAAATAAAAAGAAAGTGATAGCATTGGAGGAGTCAAAATAAAATCAGAGCCAACTTTTGCAGTCAAGTTATTGGCACTAAGTAAAATTTTGGAACTATTTCAGAGGGTTGGGTGGTTAGAGTTTATGAAGAAGTTTAAAGGGCACAATGAGCAACTGGTTAAAGAATTTTTAGAAAAATTACCAAATGGACAGTCAATAATGTGTGGGAAGAAATTCAAGGTAATCCCTTGAGTAATTTCTCGTTTATATGATATTAGGAATGAGGGTGTTAATTTGGAAAAAACTACAAATATTTCTTATCAAAAAGAGGTAGATCTTTTCAGCAAGGAAGGGGAACCTTAGCCTTTATTAGTTGTAAATACCCGAGGACAAAACAAAGGGTTTCAAAGAATGTCAATTCCAAAGCCATGGAGAACAACAGTTTCTTGGTTAATAAAATATTTCACATGTGAAGGGAAATGTGCCATAATAGTTGGTCCCCCCTTTTGATTATTGACTCATTTATGCCATGGCACCGAAAACCCTCAATTCAAAGTCAACCTTCTCATTTTTCTTAGTGATTCTATTGTTACTATGATTGAAAAGTTTCAAATTGGGTTGGTTCCATTAAAACATCACAACCACATCTAATTTGTAAATATCATTTCTTGAAGAAAGGAAGAATGAAACAAAAATGGAAAAAAATTCTTCAAAAATTTGAGAACCCTATGCCCACAAGACATATTGAGGAAGGAGAGCCATCTAGTTTAGCAGCTCAAAATTTAGAAGAACCTTCTTCTGAACCTCAAAATTCCAAAGGGGCTCTTGATAATGAGGCATCGAAAAATCCAATAAACCCTTCAAACCCCTAGGAAGGACCAATTTCACAAAATGTATCAGAGACTTCAAAAAAATAAGAAGATATGGACCTAGAAAATTTGGAACGGGGCCTAAACTAGAAGAATAACCCCTTTAAGAAGAAGCAAGAGATTGTCTTCTGAGATTACTTATGTTGTGGCTTTTAATTAGCCGCATATCCCTAAAATGAAATGAAAGAATAGGCATCCCCAAGAAACTATAGCACTATCATGTGAAAAAGATGCCCAACCATATGTAGAAACAACCTAGCTAGGTGAATCTACAAAGGAAAATGTCTCACTTGAGACAAGACAAGAAGAAATAAGAGAACAACTTCCAAATGTTGTCATTATTGAGGATGAGGCTCTAGAATCATTTTCTCCTTTTTGCTAGCCAATGGAAACACAAGAAGGTGATGTGACTCACCTAAGTGAAAAATTGTCTTCCCCAATTGCTAATGATGTAGAACCAAACCCAGTAGAGGTACATGATAAAGAAACTTGATTGTTGAAAACTCAAAATATTTTGTTTCTACTCTATGTTCTAATGTACGAATTGAAATTTTTGATAACATAAAAAACAAAATAAGATGAGTTGAAAATAGAAATTATTCAGTTAAGATTTAACTTGCGGAAAAATGAAAACAAATAAATTAGCAACAAGAGGAAATAGATGTACAAACTACAATTTTGAAGAAAAGAGATCAAGAAATCACAGCTTTCAAGGCTCAATTGGAGAAAAAAGATAAATTTATTAGAGAATTGCAATTAAAAGTGCAACAATGGAATGAGGAAGGTAAACAATATTTGACAAATTTTCCTTAAAAATATAAACAAATTAAAGGTTTAGTTGATAATCTAGTGCAAACTCTCCAAGCATTTGCAAAAAAATAAGAAAAACAAAAAATATTAACTCAATGCATCTTTGAGTAAAACTGTTGAACTAGAACAAGATTTGCAAGAAATTAAGATAAAGCCAAAAATGGAATCGAAGGAAGTACAAACTGTGCCAACCAAAATGGGGTTGTTTCAAGTCCACATTCCCCCAATGTTGACAAAATGGATGGAAAGATGCTATTTCTTGAGACAAGAAGGGGCAGAGAATGACAAACTTAAGAAGGAAATAGTTTTATTAAAAGAATCATATGATAGGCTTTACCAAGCTAAAAGAGATGCATGCTGAATTGGGGAGTTATTATTAGCCTGTAGGAAACCATCCAAGTTGTATTCTATGTTTTTGAATGAGAAATTTTTGAGATGGAAATTGTTGAGAATCTCTTGCAATCTGCCTCATGATCCAGAAGATGAGGAATTTTTAAAAGAATTTAAAGAGGAAACACCTGTTCAACGGTTTCTACTGTGTGAATTCTTTGTGCATAATTTTTTTATAGAGAGACATATTGATTTCTTTGTTAACCTCTTTGTTGGGGAAGTACAACTCAAAGCATTCATGTCTGCTATGCAAAATCAGATTCAATGGCAGGAAAGGACCAAAGAGTATTTGCAGGAACAAAGGACTATGGGACTTTAGATGAGGTACCCCTATAAAAAACCCTTTGATTTGAAAGCTCAATTTTGAGGCATGAAGAGCTATGAAGATGTGAGAAGTAAATATAATGATAATATTCAGATTTTTTATGAGAATTTCAAAGTCCAAGGGCCAAGATTGATAGAAAAAGCATGGAGTGTTTGTGAAGAGCAATACACTCCTCTATCGATGTATCTTAAAAGGAGGGAGGTGATCTCACCTACTAATATATGGTGGTCCTACAGGAGGGATGAGGCATTAGCAAAAATACTACAACACCTTAAGACCAAATGGATAGGAATGAGGTATAGACCTCCATTTCTTCTTCAACCACCTCTTGTAGTACTTTTCACTACAAAGCAAAATCCTAAGGACTTGCATTCATGGAAAGTAAGGGTTAGATATAATAAAGGTTTTCTGAAAAGTCCTAGTGATTGGGATAGAGAAGCAGACGATCGATATGACCTCAGTGCAAAATACAATGAACTAAATAAGAATAGGGATGTGAAAAGGCCAAGGACACAACAGAGAGTAGGAGGACCTACTCAAGCTTAGGAAGGGGAGAGTGATGAGGTATAAATAACCTCATAATTATAATAAGCTAAAAACCCTTTGTTTTTCTTACCAATCACTTTAGCCTTGTCAATTGTTTATTTTTAGGATTAATAATTGCTTACTTTTTCTAAAAAGGTATAAATCATTATTTCCTAAATCCATTGAAATTAGTTGACTAACATTGATATAATGGTATAGTTTTAAGTCATTATACAAGAAATTATGCATGACTTCATGGAATTTAAGAAGACTTCAAGAAGTTGAAGATAAAGTTGAAGAAGTCTAGGCGCCAAAAAAATTGGGAGTGCATAGTGGAAAAAGTCCTTTTAATGCTTTATGTTTAATTTTTGTCTAAAAACTTTGCTACTTATTGGAAAATGTGCCTCAACTTGCTAGATTGAACCTCTATTAAGGACTTGACGATTTTACCGTCCATACAGCGGAGTCCTTCATTCTATTTGGCGTTAGTGTGATAGATCGTGGCTTCATTGGCAGAATGACCGCATATCAGTGAGTGACAATGTGTTGTCCCACTGATATGTCGATATGCGATAAACCTTGTGTTGGTGAGACTTGGGGTCATTGGTGGAACATGATCGGTAGTCTCAATGATAGAATGATATGCTCTGTCAGTTCGACTTGGGGTCATCAGTGGAACCCTTCATCGGGCTACGTTGATGGACTGATGGCAGGTGGAAGCAAATTGGTGGGGTCCACAGCATAGTGTACCAGTGAACGGGGATCTTGATCTACGGTTGAGATTTAGCTAATCCAATGGTGTTCATTTTATTCCGCACTCAGTCGAGGTGAGTACCGATGAACTCTTGTGAACCAAGTGGAATTGTCTAAGTGTTTGACACTTGACGGCATGCAAGGTGTGCAGGCTTCAAAAACATGTCACTATTTCGGAGATACTTGTTGGGGATATTTTAGATGCTTTTTCTATTCCTCGAAATTGCACAAGATGTGTACGTGTGTCCTGGTGGACTCTAGCGGTCTGGCGATCAGACAGTTATCGCCATACCACGGTGGTCATTAGGCCATACCGTAGTAGCTTGGTAGGAGATAATCAGGGCATAGTTGATCGTTTCAATAGTCAAAGTGATGGATGAATGGTGTGATGACGCATGGCATGATCTTATTTGTTGATTTTACATCGCTGTTGTAAATCAACGATTATTGGCTGAAATCTTTATTCTTTGATAATGATATATTTGCATTTACTATAAGATCTGATTTGGTGGTTGACAAAATCCAAATCTAGGTAATTCTCTATAAATGAATTTAATGCTAGGGCAGCCCAATGCATGTTGCAAGGCGGTTTGGTCAGAAGAAAGCTTGTTGGTGAAGCATGTAATTAATTACACCCTAATAGTTGTTGGTTGTAGATAAAAAGGCATAGAGACTAAGCTGGCAGAGAGAGTCGAGATTCATTGTATGCGTTAAGAGCATTGTAATAGTGAGTGTGTTCGAGCTGAAGTCTATTGTTGTGAGCGAACATCAAAAGGTGAAGTCTGTAATTTTGTATGTAATTTGTTACTATAATACAAAGTGATTTTGCTTGGTGTGGTGGGTTTTTCTCCTGTAAGGGTTTTCCCACGTATATCTAGTGTTATATCTGTGTATGTGTTTTTCTATCTTTCATGTTATACTATGTTTGTTCATCTTAGATGCTCAAAAGTTTCAAATATTAGTTTGTTGCACTTCTCCTTTGTGGTTTTAGCGTTAGGAAAGCGTATTTCGCACCTTTTATTTTCCTTTCGCTACTCCACTCTAAGCCTTTAATATGTTTTATGTTATTGACCACAGTCCGTTGGTTAGTTAAAATTATGTTAAAAGAATTTTTCAATGGTGATCGTCCACCATCTGAAATTTAGGATTTTGATAGAAGTTTAGTATATATATGTTATCACCAAAAAAAATGATACGGTGATACTATTATGATGTTATGATATGCTTTGAACACTATTCGATCATGTCTTTGTGTGACACTTTTACATGAATAAATAAATATTGCCAATCCTATTTTGAGTTAAGTAATGGAAGTATCATGGATGAACTCATTTTGAATATGTCAAAGTACATGTGATCTGAGTCAAGCGTAGGAACACCTCAGAGTTGGCCACTCAAGGGAATCTCATAGAGTAGATAGATAAGTATTTTTTTTCAATACTATTAATTTTAATTTATGCATGATGAATGTGGATGAATTTTATTTTTGTGTGTCGAGCTCTGTCAATTATTCTTGCATGCCATAGTTCAAGTTTACAATATTTAGTCCTATTTATTTGAAATTCCAAAGCACCCACTCTTGTTGTCAGTTATAAGTTGTCAAGTTTACTTTATGTTAGCAGTTATTCGATAGTCGTTAGTTGTTTTCATTTGAATTTTACAGTTTTATTGCAAGTATTTATTTTTAGGTAATTTATATGCTTTCTAGTTTAATCGTCTTATGCTTTCTAGCTTAACAATATCATGATTTCTAGCATAAAACAACTTTATGCTTTCTAGTATAACTTTTGTTTACATCTGTTTCAATAATTTAGAAAATCTAAGATAGATAGCCAAGATGTCCCCTATTGCATACATCCTTTAAACACTACCTCATCAATACAACTGATACATTTTCAATTAAAGAGATAGGACCTCATGATAACCTACCAAGATCAACAGTTGTTCTACTAGAAACTCAAATCGAGGCACGTTGTTTGGTATGTCCAAGAGAGATCCAATTGCAGCCATAACATCTACTGCTTTATTCTGAATATGAAGTACCTGATGTAAAAGGATTATGTGAAAATACTGTTTGAAGTTGTCTACCATTCACTTATAGGGTGTGATATTTTTGTCCTTGGTGTCGTATTCATCCTTGACTTGTCTGATTACCAATTGAGAATTTCCATATACTTGCAAATGCTTGATCTTCCATTTGATTTCCATCTGAAGTCCTATGATAAGGGCTTCATATTTTTCTATTTTATTTGTACATGGAAAGGCAATTTTGAATGACTTAGGAATACTATCACCTTGAGGGGTGATAAATAGTATGCCTATTGTTGAACCATGATTAGTGTGTGACCCATCAAAGCACATTTTCTATGTCATTTTTGTGTCCAAAGTGAAGATTGATTCATCTAGATAATCAGAAACTAGTGGATGATTTTCCTTAGTTGGTGCATTTGCAAGTTGGTCAAGAATAAGCTATCCTTTTATGGCCTTTCTTTTGACATATTGAATATCATAGATGAACCACTTAACCAACTATCTTGTCAATGTCGCTTTACTGAGATGATATTTCAAGGGATCTATCTTTGCGAACAACTTTGTTTGGTGGTTCAACATATAGTTTATTAGTCATTGAGTAGCAAAGACTACTGCAAGACAAGCACATTCTATTGGACTGTAGTTTAATTCATACCCCACCAAGGTGTGACTAATGTATTATATGGCTCACTCACAACCTTCATCATTATTTTGTGCAATTAATGCCCCCAATGTGGATGTTGTTTCTGAAATTTATAGAATGACATGGATCGAATCAACGGGCAACATTAATATTGGTGGTGTCAATAGATAATCCTTAATTTGTTAAAAAGATTCCTGATACTTTTTTATCCATATAAACGAAACCCCCTTTCTACATAAGTGTTGAAAAGGATGGATCTTTTCAACCAACTATGTTATGAATCATCTGATGGATTAGAGGTGTCCTTGAAGTTTTTAGAGTTGACTTCTATTGGTTGGTGAAGGCATGTCCATTATTGCTTTGACTATGTCTAGGTCTACTTCAATGCCTCGTCTAGAAACTATATAACCTAAAAAATTTCCTAATGTGACTCCAAACACAAAATTTTTAGGATTCAATCTAACTTTGTATTCTTCCAATCTCTTGAAAACATTATCCAAAACTCTCAAGTGGTCACCTCGGGTCAATGATTTGGCTAGCAGGTCATCTACATAATCTTCCATTAAGGTGTGCATCATGTCATAAAATAATGTTGTCATAGCTCGTTGATATGTTGCTCTTGCATTCTTGAGTCCAAAGGGCATGAAATTCAGCAATAAATACCCCATGGACAAGTGAAGGATATATTATGTTGGTCTTTAGGTGCAATTTTGATTTTATTATATCCCAAGAAGCCATCCATGAGGGACATCTCATATCCACCTGTCAAGTCCAAAATTATGTCAATGTTTGCTTAAGGAAAGCCATCATTAGGACATGCCTTGTTTAAATCTCAAAACTATGTACAAATATGGATCCCACCCATTGGTTTTGTCACCGACACAATGTTGGAAATCCATTACACATAGTAAATTGATCTAATGAATCAAACGTCCAGTAGTTTCTTCAATTCAGCTTTGACCAATAAATCAATTTGTGGATGCATTTTTCTAAGTTTTTTCTTGACTGGTTTAGAGTCCGGTTGGTAAGGGAAGATGGTGTAATATCAAATCAAGATCTAATCCAAGCATTTCAGCGTATGACTAGGAAAATTGGATATGTCTCTCTTCAAAGAAAACCCAGAATTTGGGTTGTTCTAATTTTGTCAATGATGTGGCAAAGTGAATTATTCTGGGAATTTCATTTGTGCTGATGTTGATTTCCATGGATTTCTCAATTAGTATTGGTGACTTCTCTTGGATAATGGGGGGAAAATACAAACCTCCATCCTTGGGTGCCTTCAAGAGGTTTTCATCCTCACATACGTCCTTTATTTTTACTTTTTCATGACCTAAAGGCGACTTTTGATTTTCACCTAGAGACTCATCTTTTTTATTTATTTTTTATTTTTTTTCTTTATTGCTTTTACTTTCATGACTATAGGGGTGGATGGACTCCCCAACTTGTATGCCATGCAATCTAAATCAATGGTAAATCCAGCCTTGTGATCACCACTAGGGATTCCTTCGTGCAATCCCATGAACTCAATGATTGCTTCGTTGTTCTCAAATGTATGCAAGACAGGAGGTCCTTGTGGGTCTCAATCAATGAGTTGGGGATAGACTAAGGGCATGCCATCATTAGAAATTTCAAGGTTCAAGGCAGACAAGGTAAGGACAAAATTATTGACATGGTTCCAGAAGGTTTTTATCCAATATTCTCTTTTTCTTGGGAATAGGTTGGTCAATATTTGACATATTATGTGGTGGACCAACCTTAAAGGTTTTTCTAAATTCTTCTTTAGAGGTAGGTTCACTGAGCTCTCTAAATTTTTCTTTACGTTCATATTCACTAGATGATTTATCAAAGCCCCATTTGTATTCATTGGAATCAGTCTCTATGTAGTTATCGTCAAGTGTTTTGGAGGGTTTAGAGGTGTTAGGTGAGGCAGATGTCTTGATAACCTTAGAAGCATTTATTTCCACTTGTAAAGGTGTCACCATACTAGAAGCACTAATCTTAATTAGTTTGAACCCTAGCCCTAGGACTTTTGGTTGTTTGGATATAGACAAAGGTTCAGTCATCCCATTTTTGTTTAATCCAATTCTAATATGTCCATCGTAGCCTTTGTCATGCATTATCTTAAAACCTTTTTCATACTATTTTGTTGGTATTTGAATGGGTGGAGGAGCTTTTTCATTGCCTTCTTTTTTATAAATGCAAGAGGTCACATCCTCTTCATTAATTTCTTCTTTACTTAGTTCTCCCCATTTGGTGAAAGTGGTTGAGGGAGGCAAGTGAATAGTGTCCTTGGGTTTCCTTTTATCTGTTGTTGATTTTCCATATGACTTAGGAGTAGTGAGCTTTCTTATGCGATAGGAAGTCTTCATTTGGTATTCTCCAGAGCCTTTGTCTTGGACCTCAACTTTAGGATTGAGAGGTGGAGATTTGGAGGTGGATGTTTTCAAGAGAGTGGAAGGTTCAATGTAATGGGATGAGGTGGATGATGAAGCCTCTTGGTTGATGGGCACTTATTATTGGGGTACCCCATGTAGATAGGTGCAATATTGAAATGGATTAGGATTTCCATATAATTATGATATCAATGTCATTGTATGTGAATTTAAGGTATTGGTGATATGTGGATGGTATAACCTTCATGGCATGAATCCATGGTCGGCCTAGGAGAAGGTTGTATGGGAGGTCGAGGTCCAAGACTTGAAAATTGGTATCCATGACTACAAGACCAACTCTGATACGTAATGTTATGACTCATTTAGATGATCGATCTTCATCATCATATGCCTTGATGAAAATGATCTTAGTGATGTCTACAAATGCTTCTGAGAAGCCCAACATCTTAACTAATTTTAAGGTACAAATGTTCAACCCTGCTCCACCGTCTACCAAGACTTGTCTGACTTTGGTTGTATGGACAAGGACTTCAAGATGTAAAGGGTCGTTATGGTTTGTCTTTTCAGTTGAATAATCTTGTTCAAAAAAGTGGCATGATGGGAATTTGTTAAATAGCCTACCATCTCCTAGAAATAATTGATGTCAAGGTCAATGGGGATGGTTGTGTTCTACAAAGATTTTTCAAGGATGGACTAGTGATCAAGTGATATACACAACAATTCTAAGATAGAGATTCGTGTAGGGTTCTTTCCCAATTGGTCAAGAAAGTTTTATTGAGGCTTTCAAGGTTTTTGTTGCTATTATGGAGGACCTTTGAATGGTTACCTTGGTTCAGCGAGTGTTGACAACACATTCAAGAGGTTACTTAATGGTAATGGTGTTAACATATTCACTATAAGCTCGAATGTGATTTATGGTAGTAGTATGGTTGTAGTCATATTTGACGTTAGTGTAATTGGCTGAATTTATATTGGTCTTATAGCCTGAATTGGAGGCCTCTCCTTTTCCATGGTCATGTAAAGGATCAATGAAAATTTGTTGGTTGCTATTTGACAATTGTTGTTTTTTTTCGTTAACTTCAATAGTTTTATTTTCCACAAGGTCTTGTATGATGTTTTTTATTTGTCGACATTGCATAGTGAAATTTCTCCTACCTCGATGGTAGTCACAAAAGGCATTGTCATTCCACCATGACGGTTTGAACTGCCTCGTATCATATTGTTTTACCTCGGGAAGTTATATGGCCTTATGTTGCAGGAGTTGTTTGAGAACTGACTCAATCGGTTCCCTAAAGGAGTGTACTAACATTTTGTTGGAAACTTCCTTTGGGTTCTTGTTTGTTGTGTGTTTTGGATTGCATGGGTAGTTTGTTCAAAAGTTCTTGGTGCATTATTGGATGTGTTAGGCCCCCTAATTGTAATAGTAGGACCTGTATATACAGTCTTAGCATCAAAAAATCCATTATTGGTCACATTCTTGTTTCGGGTCCAATATTTTCTCTTATCATTTGAGGTGTTTCGAGTGTTGGTATTTTTGTTGAGCATCTTGATTTCTCCTTTGTCAATTAAATTTTTTTCAAGGATAATGCTTGTTTCCAATAAATCGACAGAGGGTGTGCAACACTGTATCCACAAATCATGTTTCAAGTTTCAGTTTCAGTTTTCAATGAACATGACAAATTTTTACTTCTCTGGTATTTCAACAAAACACCGACTAGCCAAACCTCTTCATTATTGGAAAAATGTTAGAAAATTTCCACCCTATTTTGTGTGGTATGGCGTAAGGTGGCACTGGTAATTTATTTGTCAATGTTAAATTTTAAAGTTTCCACAAACTTGTTTGCTAGTTCTCCCCATGTTCGTATGCCAGTCGATGACTATGAGAACCACTCAAGTTCTATGCCCATAAGACTTCTTGGGAAAAGTCTCATTAGCTACATAGGATTGTATGTAGTGTATGTAAAAGTCATGCAAAATTTCCTTATGTGTTCAAGTGGATTACTCTTCCCTTTGTACTTAGGTAAGTTTTGTATGGCATAGCCATGTGGGAAGGATGACATATATGGACTCCTGTCAAAAGGAAAAGGACATAAGTCCTAGGTAGAGTTAGTCTTTTTGTTGGATATTTGCATATTTTTCATTTGTTGTTGCAAGGCCAACATTTGAGTTTGTAGGACATCCACTTGAGTCAACAATGGGTCTTGTGTATTTTTCAAGTTCATATTGGTGTTTTGGAGTCCAATTTTGTGGGATGAGTTTTGATTAGGTATATGTGTTAGTGATGGGTTTTGGTTTTGTGTTTGGGACATGTATGTGTATGATGTATTTTGATTTGTTATGTTGTGGTTTGGTGCGTGGATATGAGTGTTATGAATTGAATTAGATGGTTTATGCCATGAGCTTGAAAAAATTTGACCATGTGGATTTTGGTTACCATATTGTGGAAAAGGTCCTTGGTTACCATGTTGCGTAAAGGGGCCTTGGTTGCCAATTTGTGTGTTTTGTGGAATGGAGCCTTGGATATTGTGTTAGGTATGGCCATGGCGAATATGTCTTGGTTATGATGTAATGATGTGTTGATAAGCCCCTATGTTTGGTATGGCATTTGTTGTGTTAATGGTAACTTTAGGCTTCTTGGTTGTATTATTTGTTTCAAATGGACTTGAGGATGATGCCCCTATGGTAAATCTCACAGATTGTGTTGTGTTAAAGGTACCTGTCATAGGGGAGCAATTTGAGGGTACCTGTCAGACTCAGCTTTTGGTCTACTCTCCCCAGAGATTTGGAATCTTGCTATGCCCACAAGGGGCATACATCCCCAGTCAGAGCCACTATTGGCACTCTCAAATTTTACAAATTTGAGATGCCTATTTCAAAATCTTACTTCTACACTTTCAAAAGTGCACCTGATGAATCAGTCCCGACTGACCCACTTTGCAGGCTTGTATTTTGAAGCCTATTGATTACCGTGCAAAACCCATTTGCAAACAGACTCAATAAACATATGTGAGTAGGTATGTCAAATTTTAGCTTCCCACGATAAGTTCTGACAGCGTTTCAAAAGTGAAGTTGGAGGGTTTTTGCATTGTTTTGCTATTTGCAGATTGTCAGTTTGCAAAACGGCTTCCTGTTTGAGCTTGGTTTTCACAACCAGTTCATTGTCATGTCAGAACAAATGATGTTCCATATTCCCCATACCTAAGTGATCTCAGGTGTCAGTTTGCAGAACTTCATGATCTGATTTTCTATTTTTAGCAGATCGAAACCAAATGTAGTCTGTTCTATTTTGCATCTGCATTCCTGACAACCCTTCTGAGTGGTCAACTTTGATCATCAATAACTTTTGATCAGTGATGTTTCAAAGAAATTCCTTGTGCATACGTGCTCAGGGTACCTAAATTTTCCACTATGTCTTATGGCAACTCGCCAAGAGTTGATTTGTTATTTTTACAAATGGGCAGTTGGATCAGTTTTAATTGGTTCAGAACAGTTGTTTCAAAAAAGTTTAATCAAGCAACTTCGTCAATTAATATTCGGTTCCTCGTGATCTGTTTCTTTGAGCTATCTTTTGTACTGTACTCATGGATCAAATGTCTAAATTCTTGCAAGATTTGATGTCTCCCAAAGATCGTTTGATTGGGTTTCAAGGGCGATTCCAAAGTCAACTTGGCCTATTTTGATCGTTTTCCAAAAGGAACAAAAAACAGTTTTAATGGCGACCCAGTTCATGTTTTCACTTTACGTGCATTCAAAACGCGGTGTCAGATCATTTCAAAGTGAAGTTTGTTTCAAAAAGAAAAAAAAATTAGCCAAACCCACATGGAGCCCGACACGCCTTGCCCAGTTGTGAGATTACGAGTGTTGTAATATTGGTCAAATATGAGCTATTTGTGGGCAAAGTGTTAGAAGAAAATTCATGAATCAAGAACTATTTCATAATCTGGTGCTTTTACTTTTCACTTTGAATGCACTTGAAGAATGTCAAATTCGAGAGCAATGTTTTGAATATGCTTTAGGTGAATGATAAACAATATGGTAGAGACATATTGTTCAAGTGCCTAATCAGAATTTAAAGTTTGACATTGAGTAAGAAGTTTATCGGCCTTCAGAGGAAGAGGTTATGGGATTGCTTGATCCATTTGTGGATATGGTTTTCTTCATATTTGTTGTGAGTGGTGCAATGGACCCTCTTATGAATTCCTATGTTAAATGTATGCAGGCTACAAATGCAGAAATGGTACACAAACAAAGAGGTGGAAGCCCATGAAGAGAGAGAGGCATGCATGGAGAGCCTACGGCCTAGGGAGAAGCCTGCAGATGGTAGAGAGATGAGAGGGCCCGAACCAGATGAGAAACTTGTGCAGGTGAAGAAGCATGCGCCTGGTGGAGAGAGGCTTGCGTATACCAGTCAAGGAGAAGCCATGACCAACAGTGCAAAGTGTAACCACCAGAGGCACGAGCAACAGGAACCTGCAGGAAATGTGTGTAAGCCCACTGCTGCAGGAGAGGATCTGGCCAGTGAATGAGGAAGTTTGCACATGGAGCTGAGGAGAACCTGCACACACTATAGAGAGTGGAGGAAGCTCGACCACAGAGAAGAAGGAAAAGAACCCGCGGGTGAGGGAGAATCACACCCAGCAAAAGGAAACTAGCGCCAGGGGTGGAGGGAGCCCGAGCCTGATGGAGATCACCATGCACAGCAAGGAGGATGGGTGCATTTTGGAGGATGAGATAAACAGAGCACAAACCTGGTAAAAGGAGGCCCATGCATATGAGAATAGCAGAGAATGAAGCTGCCAAGCATGAAGGATGCCTCAATACTGAGGGAAGACCCGCGCCTAATGGAGAGAAGGTGCGAGAACAGCAAGGGTAGCCCGCAGCCAAGAGAAAGAGGAGGCTTGTGGCAAAGTCAATAGGTAAAGGGTGTGCATGAAGGGGTTGGCGAGTGAGTGAGGTGCGCGACCTGTGCACCAGTGAATGGAGAAGACCCACAGCCAGCAGGGAAAGATTAGAGTGAGGTGCGGCCATGGAATGAGCACGAAAGCTCAAAATGCAAAATTAGGGCATTCTCACGGACCTCGTGAGGATGATGCTGACAAAGGCCAAAAGCTCGTGAGGTGCACGAGAACACAGGAGGAGCCCGGTTTTGAAAAATTTTAAAAATTTAATAAAGTTGCAATGGTTGGAGATTTAAAAACAGGGTGGGACCCGATGGAATTTTTTGGTGAACAGGTGGTGGGGATAAAATTTTAATTATTTACCCAAATAGTGGAAGGTGAATAAAGTATTCATGGGAAAATGTTACAAAATGATTTTATTAATCATTTTATTCTACAGGGGGTGAATAAATGTATTCACTGTGTAAGTGAATATTATTTTACTGAAGAGGGTAAATGGTTTTAATGGAAAATATTACTTTGAGTATAATGCAAATAGGTGAATAAAGTATTCATTTTAATTTTTGTTTGTTGGGAAATGTAACGAAATGCCTTTTCAAGTAAGATTATAACTAAAGTTGCAATTGAGTAAAGATGTAATATTTTATTCATTGAAGATGAATAAAATAAAACACAATAGTGTGGCATCATAAAGTATGCAGTATATTTTGCAAAGGGGAAAATCAAAACAAAGAGCTGAACCAGTTTGTGCACGGGAATGGAGTTTTCTAGCAGCTAGATGAAATAAGAAGAATCTCCACATGGGCAGATTTTCTGTTGCTGGGCAATCATGAGTAGATGTTGTTTGAGGGAATGTTTGTTGCTGCAAGGAAGAGAAGATATTATTTTCAATTTGATCAATGGGAATGGAGCTGCCATGTGTCTGCAACAAATTCGAATTTAGGGCTTCTTCTATTTCCTCCATTCTTATATATCTTCTCTTCTCTTCTCATTGTAAAGGGTTCTAAGTTTTTTGTATTGAGCTGGGCAGATAGAGGTTTGTTAACTCTGAGTTATTTTGAGTCTAGAAGGTGTAATTTCTGATTTTATGAGCAAATACAGCCACTTTGTGCAAATAAATCATGAAATGTGTTTGAATTTTCATTAATATCTTCAATTTTTCTCCATACTTGTACAGTTAAATAATATGAATTCAATAATACAAAGTATTTTGAGTTTATCATCTCAAATTTCGTGAGATTGTGTTATTTGTTTATGGGTCTCTTTCAAAGAAATGGTTAAATACTGTGAGCAGATAATAGTGAATTTGAGTGTGCAGGTTGGATTTGATAAGGAGAATTTGATGGATAATAGGAGTGGGATTGTTGGTGGAAGACACTAGCAGTTGATGCAAAGCATCAACAATTTTAGATCCACTGGTTGAATGCCATTTGTTGATAAAGTTGTCTTATGTATTTGAATCCATGGCCCATAATTGGCACTGATTTATCTTGCAGCTTAATGCATCTCAGAAACAAAATTTTAAATGTAAAATCATTCTTGTTCTTATTGTTTGGAAAGTTGTGTCTATCATGTTCTCCTTGCTGATTAGTGAAATTCCTTCAATAGTTTGCCAATATTGAGTGATACTTTAAGTTTCTTAGCAATTCTATGAGAGCATAATCTGTTGAGCAATATCCTGTTACTTGTGTGTCTATATTGTTTGATGTTGCTAAAGGGTTACCCCCCTAGGTCTTACAGAGCCTGAAGTGTAGAGGAAACGTGTATCCATTCCATTTCCTGTTAGTTGGCCTTAGGCTTTGTGGTTCTTTATAATGGAGGTTGGCTACCTCTTAGGGAATTGCAAATCCTAGCTGGGTTGCATTTTTAAACACCAACACCTTGTGTGCCAAATAAGGAGGTGTGAATTGTTGGTGTGTCTTTGGTAGTCCTTCCTAATGGCATAGATGCATTAACTTGCAGTACAAAGCCACTAGAGACAATCGTATTGAGTCCTTGAGTTTGGTTGATGGATTTGGATGATGCTTGTAATGTATTGACATCAAAACTAGGAGGTAATGTGGCAGCTTCTGTCAATAATTTGGCTAGGTAGCGTTGAGGGTCATGTGCCAAAAATTCATACACAAAAGAGGAAAATTCAAGATCCTGTGTGACGGCCTCTATTTCTTCTATGACAATGTTTCCATTTTGGTCTCTAGTGAAAAATTTCTCCAATAATGATTTGTAGTGTCTAGGTGTCCAATGTGAGGCATTTGCAAATAGGTTGACAAACTCATTGTCTTGTGGGAAAGCCATGTCTCTTCTTTTCCTTTGCGACCTAGTTTCAACCATGTAAGACTTAAAAAAGGGAATGGATATGGTAGTGACTAAGATGGTTAAGCAAAAGTATGCAACTATGTCTAAGAATGATACCAAAGGTATGGATTCAAAGTGACAAATTATCAAGATATCAATAAGATGATGCCACAATGAGGTCCAAACTATGGTAATGTATATGTAAGATGACTTATTTTTATTTTTTTGGATTTTTTAGACATGAATGATGTCCAAGGATGATGTCAAGAAAATGAACCAAAGTGACAATAGTCAAGGGCAGGAGCAAAAAGATGAGGGGCCAATTTTTGGGCAAATTTTTTTAAAAATTTTGATAGTTCATAACACGAGTGCATTATAACGCACTCACATTATGGCTTGGTGTGTCGATCCCAAGGCTCAGCCACAAAGAACCTATTTCATGCTCGCATTATAATGTGAGCATGGAATAATGTGCTCATGTTATGAGCAATTAAATTGAACGAAAAGGAAATCAAGCTCATTTGATTTGTGACTATTTTATTTTTTGTCTACAGCCAAAAACCCTTCTTTTGCGCACTTGTGTTTTGGGAGGAGTGAATCTTGCAATTTTTTCATCAAATTGTTGCTATTTCATCACAAGGATTCCATCACATTAATGGGGAGGTATAAGAGGTAAGGATTACTTGTTTTTTGTTGTGAATTTGTTAGTTTTAGGTTGTTTTTGATATTTATTTGTTGAATGTGTAGGAGATGATAATGATCCTAGAAACCCTATTCAAAACCCTCCTGAAAACCCTCAACAAGTAGAGCAACAACAAAATCAATAAAATATTCAACAAGCAAAGCAACAACAACATCAACAAAATCCTCAAGTTCAACCACAACAACAATCTCCTCCACCTATCCCTCAACATCCTCTTGGCACTCAACAAAATTTAATGAGTGAAATTGAAAACAATAAAAAACAAATTGAGGAGTTAATCATGAGGTTGAACGATCCAATAGGTTCAACCATGGAGAGAAGAACACTTGGAAATTCTCTTAAAGAATTATTAAAACTTGTAGATGCAATCAACAAACAATTAAGTGGTTGGTAAGATAGGAGGTAGGCGGATAGGAATTTTTACCAGGATAAATTATCAAATCAAGATGAAAAAGATGAAAAAATTACAAAATTAGATTTGTGCTCATTATTCACCAACCCACTCACAAACAAAAATCTTGACCTCAATGCAAAGAGGTTTCTTATCCATTGGTGCCACCACAAAGGGATTATGAACCACTTTTGGGAAAGGTGGTACATGGTTTTTGATTACCCACCATGCAACACCTGCCAAGTCCCATAATATTTCCTAGGGAAACTATACTATGAGTTCATCATGAACAAAATCCTGAACTATCTTGATATGAGGGACTTCTAGGGGAGAGTTGGGGGGTCAGCTCAAGATAGACCCAGTGCACAACTAGATCCTAGGCGGAAAGCAAGATGAGGTCTCACTAGGCCAGATCATGAGCACATTGTTATCCCTTCCATCACAAAGGAGAGTGTCGAGGTAGAAACTTTGCAAGCTATTACCTATTTGACACAAAGTGTCATCCAACATGCCAGTCCTATAGTACAACGACATCAAGAGGAGTCTTCGAGTGCTAGGCTTCCACCCCATTCATGTCAGGTTTGTGGGGAAACTTGTACATATGACCCCATTGACCTTGAGGAGGCTGCTACACAGGATATGTTTGCAGCTACAGAGATGGCAAGGGCAACTGGCATTTTGAATCAGGCTTATGGCATTGATTCTCAAGTAAATGTTATCATGTTAATTGAATTTAATTTATTAAATTTAATTTTTGAAATGCAATATTAACTAATTTATTTTTATGATTGTAATAAAATTCTAGGGTCATAGTGTTGATACTGGAAACACCAGCAGTGCACCTACTTATTACTCCACTGCATCTACTATTGAGGTATATAACTAGTAAAAAATTATAAATTTATTACATGTTAATAGCATTGTTATATGAATGGTATTCTAATATTTGATTTTGGATGTTGAATAGGCTAATATTGGAGGTTTCATTGGAACACCTTTGAGTGCCAGTAGAGTTGGACAAACCTTCACGCGAGTAATAGAATAAAAATTTTAACTAATGAATTGTACTTAATATATTTGTGTAGCTTATATTCATATTGTTGATTACATTGTATTTCACATCTTTAAAATTCAAAGCATTACTTCACACTCCATAACTAATAACTTGATGTTGATGGATGAAAAAATTTCAACTACAATATAGTCAAGTTTGGAAAGTCAACATAAGCAGTGATGCAATTACTTCACATAGCATAAGTAATAAATAGGAGCAACTTCCAATTATATTTTCTTGTCATGGAATTCCATGAGACCACTTTTTATTGAGGCATCTTTTCAAATAGTTCACTGCCTTGTCTGTGTTATAGATGCTTGGAAGAAATATATGAAATAAAAATAGTAAGCAATAGCATAGACAAGGCAATGAGTTGTTTGAAAAAATTCCTCACATAAATGTGGTCTCATGGTGATGTCCATCACCATTAGACCCAATTTCTTTGAGGCATTTTTTAAAATAGCTCACTTTCTTTTCTATGCTACCACATTTTCCATACATATCTGCAAAAGTATTTTATCAAACAATTCACTTACTTGTTGCTATGGATAAAAGCCTAAAAAAAGGTGCTTTCCAAAAACCTATGGGTTCTTGGAAAAAAATCTATCAAAGAATAATAGTAAACAATAGCATAGACAAGGCAGTGAATAGTTTGAAAAAATGCCTCGAATAAATTTGGTCCCATGGTGATGGAATGCAATTACATCACCATGAGACCACATTTCTTAGAGGCATTTTTCAAACAGCTCACTACCTTTTCTATGCTACCACATTTTCCATACATGTCTACCAAAGAATTTTATCAAACTACTTGAAATTTCTTGTTGCTATGGCTGAAATCCTAAAAAAGGTGTTTTGTAACAAACTATGGATACTTCGAAAAAATCTATCAAAGCATAATAGTAAGCAATAACATAGAAAAGGAAGTGAGTAGTTTGAAAAAATGCCTCGAAGAAATGTGGTCTCATGTGATGGAATGCCATTCCATCACCATGAGACCACATTTCTTTGAGGAATTATTTTAAACAACTCACCACATTTTCTATGGTACCACATTTTCCATACATGTGTACCAAAGAATTTTATCAAACTAATCACTTCCTTGTTGCTATGGATAAAAGCCTAAAATAGGTGATTTCCAACAAACTATGGATGTTTATTAAAAAATCTATAAAATCATTATAGTAAGCAATATCATAGTCAAGGAAATGAGTAGTATGAAAAAATGCCTTGAATAAATGTGGTCTCATGGTGATGGAATTCCATTCCATCACCATGAGACAACATTTCCCTTAGGTATTTTTTCAAACAACTCACTGCTTGAAGAATAGAAACCAACCCTTTAGCCAAAATTCCCCTCCAAATTATTTTCAAGTTCCCCATCCTCAATTTACCAATCCATGGAACCTTCCACTTTTTATTCCACTTGTTCATGTCCCCACCCCTCCCTCTTCATTTCATGATCGCCCTCCATCTCATAACCAAGACCATACTATACCATCCACCCCATCCCAACATAATACCATAGAGAAGGCAATGAACTGTTTGAAAAATGCCTCAAAGAAATGTGGTTTTATGGTGATGGAATGCCATGACACATTTGTTTGTAATGGAATTCCATCACCATGAGACCCCATTTCTTCGAGGCATTTTTTCAAATAGTTCACCTCCTTCTCTATGCTACCATAGTTATCGTACATGTCTATGAAATCATTTTATCAAACAGTTCACCACCTTGCTGCTATGGGTAAAATCCTAAATATAGGTGCTTTCGAATAAGCTATGGATAGAGAAAATAGTACGCATGATAGCCAAAAATATATAGTTTAATAATTACTCAAAATTTTGTTCATTATCTCATACATTATAAGCTATTGAATGCATCACTATTGTAGTTTTTGTGATTGAATAATTTGTTGTTTTATTTTTAGTTTTTGGAAGCAGACACACCTTTGAATGTTCATAAGGAAATGAAGCTCAGTTTTTCATCTTCTATAGAGTCCTCGATGGCTCTCACAAAGGAGGTATGAGGCATATTACTAAATTTAAATTTACATTCATTGTTATAGTTGTTAATTAGTGAAAAATCAAACCATTATTGATTCGTAGTTTAATTTATCTTTGGATGGTTTCTATAGGGCTTCAACACACCATAGCATGGGCATGTGAATATTTCCCTCGAGGAGAGAGATCGTCTACTAGCAATAACTGATTATTTTGTTAAATATGTCATTTTCTATAATGTAATTTCTACATATTAATGTCTTTACTTCTTATTGTAACAGATAAATCTTGATTAGGAACTAAACCCTAGGAGGAGCACCAAGAGAACTCCTCATACTCAAAATAAATGAGTGGTAGGCCTATCACCATTTAGCTGACAAGCAAAGAGCAATAATTTATTTTGAGAGGATGTAGAGCAATGAATTTTGATTCTAGAGCCCTTTGTTGTATGCCAAATGGCATTTTTGTACATATTTTGTGTTGTCCATATATTTGGCATCGTATGCCTATATAGATATTTTGTATTTATTTTATACTTATCTCGACATATATTGTTGTATGCCTACATGGCTATTTAGTTAATATAAATATTTTTATTGATGGTGTCCATAATTGCACTATAAATCCATGGTTCAATAGATATGAGTTATGTGTGTTCAAGTGTATACTTAACAACTTACGTGTATACTTTGTGACTTATGTGTATTCTAATGTATAATTTGCGACTTACATTTTTTCATGTGTATACCTTGTATTCATGCATATACTTTGTATTAATTTGTGTATACTATGTATTTGTGCATATACTTCAAGGCTTACATGTTTTTGAGTACTTGTGCTTCCCTTATTCACATGTATGTTTGACTTATTCACATGTATACTTATTAATTGGTTAGCCCTAGCATTGATCATTTTTGTCCTTCATGGTTTGTCTTGAATATTTATTGATTGATTCTAAACAACTTTATTAGTTGATGCTAAACAACTTCAATATTTCTAGGAATACTAATAGAGTTACAAATCAAAAAATTGCACAAATTGAAAAGAAAAGATTAACTATAAATAAATGCACTAATTATTAACTTGGTAATTGATTAAGAATGAGTATAATATATATCAAGAGATGAGCCTTCTAGAATGAAAAGTGCCAACTTGAAAATATGCAAATCATTCCCAATACTTTGAAAGCAATAATCCACCCAAAATTGCAACAGGAGAGAAGGCTTATTTAAGATCCTTGAGCAATGTATTTCCTAATGCTCCCATGTTCTTACATATCTCAGTTCAGTTTAATCCAAAGAGTTCCATGAAATGCTTTATCTAAAAGCAAAAAACATTTTTTCAATTGGTATTCCATGAGATGTTTCATAAAAATATTCCATTATATTTAATCTTTTGATTGAAACAACTCAATTAAGTAAAGGATACATAATCTTCACAATACTTCCAAAACATAATATTCATAGTAGATGATGAGTAATTAACTTCTTGACACGTTATCATACAAACATTTATCTTGAGTAGTCTTTAAACATTTTTACAGCATAATTCTCATAGTACCGAATGAATTTTTATGTTCTTGATCCATCACCATATAAACACATCAAAAGATGTATATGTCAAATTTTTGCAATATTATTTCTTGTATAGGAAATGAACTTGGGAGGAATCTTTATAATTTATAATACGAATAAGAAATGGACTCAAGGGTGGAAACTTTATTTATTAAACCAAATAATAAATGTACGTGAGAGCATCACTTGTTTCTCTTAGACTCCAATTTAAAGCATAGAAAATCATTTCAAATGAAAATGACAAAATTCTTCACAATCAAAGTTGTTAATTGAGGAAAAATAAAATGTTTCCAAGTTCCATCACTATACGCATTTACAACTGGTTGTATGTTGTTGTAATGGCAAGGAGGATAATTAAAAAACATCTTGTGCTTGCTAGACTTGAGGATGATCATTTGCTTTTTGTGTGGAAAACTCAGACTTCTCAATTGTCGTATGAATGTTTCTCTTTTCGATTGTTTTGCATGTCATCATAAGGGATTGAGCCAGTTGAATGTAGCTCAAAGTGATTCGACATTTTTGGGTGTGAAAGAGGACCATGCCTAGCATAAAAGTACCTATCGTGACACGTTGGAACAGTTTGTTTGGTCATACAAGTTGCAGAATGAAATTTGCACCACTTTGGAACTTTACACTACTTGCATTTAACACTTTTTCCATCAAGTGAAAATTGGACACCACAGGAAAACGACTCCAAGATAACAAAAACCAAGAGAGGTTATTTTAGAGGGGCCCAACGCAATCCTATAGGCTCATAAGCATCACAATTTTTGTGTAATATCCCATCAAATATTTCCACCCTTTTGCACTTTGGACCCTTGAGAAATTGAGTCGATTAAGCGTAGCTCAGAGCAATTCAACGTGTTTGGGTGTGAAAGAGTACCATGTATAGCATAAACTTACCCATATAAACACGTTCGAATAATCTGTTTGGTCACATGAGTTGCAGAATGAAATTTGCACCACTTTGCAACTTTACACTGCTTGCAACTGACACTTTTTACATCAAATGAAAACTGGACACCATGGTAAAATGACTCCAAGATATGAAGAATCGAGAGAGGTTATTGTAGAGGGTCCCAACGTCATCTTGTAGGCTCAGATAGAGAGTTCATAAGCATCATGATTTCTGAGTAATAGTTTTTCAAAGATTGTTACCCTTTTGCACTTTGGACCCTTAAGGGGTCAAGTCGGTTGAATGTAGCTCAAAGCGATTCAACATGTTTGGTTGTGAAATAGAACTATTCCTATCATAAACGTACCCATCCAGACATTAAACAGTATTTTTGGTCACACGAGTTGCAGAATGAAAGTTGTACCACTTTGTAACTTTACATTGCTTGCATTTGACACTTTTTCTATCAAGTGAAAATTGGACACCATAGGAAAACAACTTTGAGATAACAAAAACTGAGAGAGGTTATTGTAGAGGGGCCCAAAATGATCTCGTAGGCTCAAACAAAAATTTTGTAAGAATCACAATTTCTGAGTAATAGACCATCAATGATTGTTGCCCTTTTGCACTTTGGACCCTTAAGGGATCAATTTGGTTGAACGTAGCTCGAAGCAATTCAGCATGTTTGGGTGTGAAAGAGGACCATGCCTAGCATAAAACCACCCATTCAGACGCGTTGGAACATTATTTTTGGTCACACGAGTTATAAAATGAAAGTTGCACCACTTTGCAACTTTACACTGCTTGCATTTGACACTTTTTCCATCAAGTGAAAACTGGACACCACGGGAAAATGAATCTGAGATAACAAAAGTCGATAGAGGCTATTGTAGAGAGGCCTAATTTGATCTCGATGGCTTAGATGAAGAGTTTGTAAGCATGAAAATTTTTGAGTAATAGTCTGTTAAAGATTGCTTCCCTTTTGTACTTTGGACCCTTAAGGGATTGAGTCGGTTGAACGTAGCTCGAAGAAATTCAACATGTTTGGATGTGAAGGAGGACCATTCCTAACATAAATGTAACCACTCAGATGTGTTGGAATAGTTTTTTTGGTCACACGAAATGCAAAATAAAAGTTGCACCACTTTGGAACTTTACACTGCTTGCATTTGACATTTTTTCCATCAAGTGAAAATTGGATGCCATAGAAAACCAACTTTGAAATAACAAAAATTGAGAGATGTTATTATAGAAGGGACCAATGTGATCTCATAAGCTCAGACAGAGATTTTGTAAGCATCATGATTTCCAACTAATAGTCTATCAAAGATTGCTTCCCTTTTGCATTTTGGACCCTTAAGGAACTGAGTTGGTTGAATGTAGCTCAAAGAAATTCAATGTGTTTGGGTTTGAAAGAGGACCATTCCTAGCATAAAAATACCCATCCAAACACGTTGGAACAATCTGTTTGGTCACATGAGTTGTAGAGAAAAATTTGCACCACTTTGCAACTTTACACTACTTGCATTTGACACTTTTTCCATCAAGTGAAAACTGGAGACCACAGGAAAATGACTCTGAGCTAAAAAAAATTGAGAGATTTTATTGTAGAGGGGCCCAATGTGATCTCATAGGCTCAAATGGAGAGTTCGTAAGTATCACATTTTTTGAATAATAGCTCATCAAAGATTGATGCCCTTTTGCACTTTTGACCCTCAAGGGATCAAGTCGGTTGAATGTAGCTCAAAGCGATTCAACATGTTTAGGTGTGAAAGAGGACCTTGCCTAGCATAAACATACCCATCCGGATGCATTGGAACAAACTGTTTGGTCACATGGGATGCAGAATGAAAGTTGTACCACTTTGCGACTTTACATTGCTTGCATTTGATAGTTTTTCCATTAAGTGAAAACTAGACGCCACAGGAAAATAACTTTGAGATAAGAAAAATTGAGAGAGGTTATTGTAGAAGGGCCCAACATGATCCCATAGTCTCAAATGGAGAGTTTGTAAGCATCATGGTTTCTGATTAATAGCTCGTCAAATATTGTTGCCCTTTTTCACTTTTGACCCTTAAGGGATCAATTAGGTTGAATGTAGCTCAGAGTGATTCAACGTGTTTGGGTGTGAAAGAGGACTAGACATATTGGAATAGTTCTTTTAGTCACACAATTTTCAAAATGAAAGCTGCACCACTTTGCAACTTTACACTGCTTGCATTTGACACTTTTTTCATCAAGTGAAAATCGGACACCACGGGAAAACAACTCTGAGATAACAAAAACTGAGAGAGGTTATTGTAGAGGTTCCCTACATGATCCTGATGCCTCAAACATAATTCCCATAACTGACATAGTATCCGGGTAACAGGCTGTCAAAGATTGATGCCCTTTTGCAATTTGGATTGTTAAGGGATTACGTTGCATGAATTACAAATGTTTGAGGGTAGCAATAAATTTCAAAATTTGAGTAAATCTCATTACAAATTTTTATTTGAATAGACTGTATGCTATATTTATATTGATATATAATCATTAGGTTGATTTTTTTTAATAAATGAAGTTTGTATAATAAGTTAGTCAATTGGTGCTAGTTATAATAGGGAGAGAATAAAAGAAGAAAAAGAATGATTAGTAACCATCAATGGTTATTACACTCAATATATTAATAATATTATGTTTACAATAAAATGAGATTTATTTGGCAATCCTAATTCTTCTATTTGTGCTACAATTGTCTAATATGCTTCATACACCGTTCCGAAACCCAAGTGCTTGTACTTGTAGGCAGAATGCCCAGGTACTCCATTCTCACAAATATTTTACAATGTCACTCATACATTCAATATTCTCTTATAATGTCTACATCATAGGTTCTCATGATGAGGTTAACTTTAAATGAATAACTTGAGATTCCCTCGCTAAGCTTCACATGCTCTTTTATAATGGCTTCAAATTAGAATTGAGATTTGTCAAGATCATCAAAATA
Organism: Sequoiadendron giganteum; assembly: GCA_007115665.2. Taxonomy (NCBI): domain Eukaryota; kingdom Viridiplantae; phylum Streptophyta; class Pinopsida; order Cupressales; family Cupressaceae; genus Sequoiadendron; species Sequoiadendron giganteum. Next base: position 129,659,654 of record CM021100.1, read on the forward strand.
AGGATGTTGCATTGCTTTTTGGCCGAGATTGTCTTGGATTGCTCATAAATCAACATTTTCTACAAGGAGACACCAATCAATTTTTAGTAGTTTATTTACAAACAAACAAAGTAAAATAAGAAAAAGAAAGAGCATCAAAAATAGAAATGAAATGAAAATAGATGGAAGGCACTTACAAACAACAAATCTATGCCATTTGGTTCCAAGGCGGGAATAGCAAGGCATAAATCTTGATGCTTCCATTGAGGATTTTTCATGTCAAGCTCTCAACTTAGTCACTTCTGGTCATACATCTTCATTGGGAGTTCCAAGATACCTATTGCACACAACACCTCTCATGAATAGAATAACTTAAAATTTGAGATGCTCTTATAATGTCTACATCATAGGTGCTCATGATAAGGTTAACTTCAAATGAATAACTTTAAATTCCCTCACCAAGCTTCACATGCACTTTTATAATGGCTTAAAATCATAATTGAGATTTTTCAAGATCATCAAAATAAGGATGTTGCATTGCGTTTTTGTCTAAGATTCTCTTGGATGGCTCATAAATCAACATTTTTTGCAAGGGGACACCAATCAATTTTTAGTAGGTTACTTACAAATAGTTGAATTAAAAGAAGATGATATAAAAATTAGATGATAGCATTGGCATCATACAAATTAATGTGCATACAAGTATAAATTAATAAGAACCAATGTGCATACTTACAAATTAATCCAATGAACCATTCAGGTTTTCTCAACACTTTATTGTGTCAAGTATTGCCTCATGGTCAAACTCACAGACCTCACACAAGGTTTTGTTCAAAGATATACCCCATACTTGGTCAAATGAATATTGGATGCCACGATAAGGTTCAAGTAATGAAGAATCTTTCGATGCATGTCAAAGTCTTGAAACAACCAATATTTAACACTCTTATGTGGGTACCTTCTAAGCCAATAACAACAACTGAGCTTGTAGGGTATTCGATGTTTTCTCCATCTATAACTAGGGCCTCCAATTTATTTTTGGCTCCTCAACCCTATACATTAGACCCTCAACCCTAATCCTTCAACCATATGTATCCTCAACCCTAATCCCTCAACCCTATACCTTCAACCCAATACTATAATCCGTCAACCCTATAGGTACTCAACCCTATACCCTCAATTCTCAACCCTCTACCCTATACATTGGACCCTCAAACCTCATATATCTATGTCCCTCCCTCCTCTTCTCTCCTTCTCTCTATCTCACTTCTCCCTACATCTCTCCATCCATCCATCCATACCTCTCTACCCTAATCCCTCAACCCTAAACCCTCAACCCTTAAACCCTGAACCCTAAACCCTAAACCCTAAACCCTAAACCCTAAAACTTTGGCCCTTAAACCCTCCCTATAACCTCAACCCTAACCCCTCAAATTTTAAACCCTTAAACCCAATAAAACTCTTTACCCTAATCCCTAAACCCTCAACCCTTAAATCCTCAACCCTCTACCCCTCTACCCTCAACCCTCAACCCTTAAACCCTAATCCCTCATCAATCCTCTACCCTCAACCTTAAACTCTCAACCCTCAACCCTTACAAACCTAAACCCTTAAACCCTCTACCCTCTAACCTATACATTAAACCCTCAACCCTCAATTATCAACCCTCAACCCTTAATCCCTCAACCCTCAACCCCTATACCTTTTACCCTTTATATTGGAACCTCAACCTAATCCTTCAACCATTTACCCTCAAACCTATACCCTAAACCCTCTACCCTCAACCCTAAATCCTCTACACTAAACCCTTTAACCCTAAACCCTTTGACCTTCTACCCTCTACCCTTAACCCAATACCCTCTACCCCCAATCCTAATCCCTCAACCATCAACCCTTAAACCCTAATACCCTAAACCATCAACCCTATAGTTCCTCCACCCTAATCCCTCAACCCTATACCCTCAACCCCTATCCCTTTCTATCTATCTATACATCTCACCTCTCACTCCCTCCCTCCCTCCCTCCCTCCCTCATACCCTCTCCAATTGCCTCTATCTACCCTCTCTCTCTTTCTACATACCTCTCTCTCAATCAATCCCTACCACCCTCTCTCGCTCCCTCCATCTATCTCTCTTTATATCCCTCCCACTACCTCTCCATCACTCCCTCTCTCTCCCTCTCTCTTAGGTCACTCCCTCCCACTCCTCTCTCTCTCAGATCTCTCCCTCTGGTACCCTACCTAGGTAACTCTCTCTCTCTCTCTCCTCTTTCTATCTATCTCTCACACCCTACCTAGATAATTCCCTCTCACTCCACCCCCTATATATCTCCCTCTCTCAGGTCACTCCCTCTCACACCCTCTCCCTCTCTTAGGTATCTCTCTCTCACACTCCCTCTCACTACCTATCTCTCAAGTCTCTCCCTCTCACCCCCCTCACACTCTCAAGTCTCTCCCTTTGGCACCCTACCTACATAACTCTCTCTTTCTCTCCCCCCACACACACTCTCTCTATCCCTCCCTCTCTCTCAATTCTCTCTCCCACCCCCTCTCTCTCTCTTTCTCCCTCTCTCCCTCCCACCCTACCTAGCTAAGTCCCTCTCACTCCAAACCCTTCTCTACCACTACCTCTCTCTTAGACTCTCCCTTCCACACCATCTCCCTCTCTCAAGACTCTCTCTCACTACCTCTCTACCTCTCTCTCTCTCTCTCTCTCTTGAAATTCTCCCTCCCTCTAAATGCATACATACTTACATACATACAAGCATAATCCATATGTACATACGATCCTACATACATACAAGCATACATGTACATATGTAGATACAATCCTACATATATATAGGCATAAATATATGCATGCATTGATACATACACACATACATACACTACAACAAATCCCTATGATTAGCTCCCTTTTTTCCTCTGTTTTTTGCTTCCACCTACTGTTTTAATGTATTTTTCTCCAATTTTTTTAAAAAATCGGTGTTATTTATCGAGCTGGCACAATTTTTGTGTTGATCAAGACAAGTAGGCACTAATTAGCGCTGGATTTAGCACCAGATTTAGCGCCAGATTTAGCTCCAGATTTAGTGCCAGATTTAGCACCAGATTTAGATAGTGGCATATCGACAAGAGATATTAACTTGTCTCATTGACACCAGAAACCAAAATCAGAGGAAAATAAGATCTAATTTCGATGAGACATTGAGATATCGGTTAGACAAATAAGATTGTCTCATCGACACTCTTCAAGTAATGATCAAAAGTATACACTACTATACCATCGGGAAGGTGAGCAACATATGTTGTAGAGTGGTATACACTGCAACCTCGCTACTAGAAGGCTTCCATAGGGTGGCGGTATACCACGCTACTACCAGACAGTCAAAATCCACTCACGGTATGGCGGTATACACCGCACTACCGCCAGACAGTCAGAAGCCTCTTGTGGTATGGAAGTATACACCGCACTACCACCAAGCAGTAATAAATCTCCCATAGTATACAGTGCTACCACACCTCTCTCACAATCATCTAGCGGTACAGAGGTAAAAGCATGAACTTAACACTTATGAATTTAATAGATAATAGTAATTTTTTATTATAAAATATATGTATTTTGTTTTCTAAATTTGTTTGAATATTAAAAGATTTAATGATTAAACATATTTGAGTTTTTTCACATCAATATTTTTTCCCCCATGATGAGTTAGAACAAAATACCCAAGCCCTAATTTTTAACTCTCATTTTCACTTGGTTTTTTTGAGCTCCCTTTTCTTGCACATGCTGCCATCGTTAGAGTTTGAAATGTAAAGCTTTCTGAAGGAGTATTTGTCAATTTTCTCACTGATTTTGAGAGTTTTCTTGACAAAAATTTATGTTGAGGCTGAATCAAGTAAATATTTCATGGTTCATCATTTGTTTCTACTTATCTGAATTTTTTTTCAAAGACATTCCTTCTCAGATTCTCTTGCTTTACTCTGTCGATGCCTTTCTTGTCTTGAGGCTGACATCAAATCACTTCTAGAGCTCGCATTTCTTCGAACAACAAGAAGTTGAGTAAGTTTCTATGTGCCATTTATGTGTATCTTACCTCTGTTTTCTATCAAAAAAAGCTCGATTTGGAATCAATAGATACGAATGAATGGGTGTTTTATTTTTGTGATCCCTAAAATGTTAAGTCCTATAATGAGATGCTAAACAAACTATTAATGCAATAAAATAAATAACATAAATGGTACACCTCAAGATTAGCCTAAAGGAAGAAATTGCAAAGAAGTAAGATAGCAAATGGATGAGTGATTATACCTCTTTTGTGTTGCTTCTTCCTTGGTTGGCCCTTGATCTTTGGATGTTTTGTGTGCTTTTTGGATGGCAAGTCAAATCAAATATGCAAAGTGATATGCAATATGAGTGAAGACATGGTAATGGTGAGCTCAAAATACTATGGTAAAGGCAAGAGAAGCTCAAATGAAGAATTTGTAAGAGTTTTGATAGAAAAATATTGGTTGATTAAATGAGAGAAAGGAGGGGGTATTTATAGAACAATTTGAATTCTCTAGAGAGTTCAACAGTTGAGATTAAGCCAACAAGGTGAAGATGGAGGGCTATGGTGAGTTGAGGACTCACAAGCCCTCACATCTTGACATGTGGAATGTGAGAAGGCCTAGGGTGGGATGATGTGGAAATGAGGTGGAAGAGAGGTACATGATGTGGAGGAAGGACAAGTACCTTGTAGGTACCTTGGGGGATGAGAATATTTCTTCAAAAAGGAACTCCTTGTCTCCAAATGAGAATGAAAAAGACATTTGAGGAATTTTAAAATTTCTCAAAATCTCCATGGGAAATGGGAAAGTGGTTGGAAAAATAAATGTGAATTAAAAATTCACATTCTTGAGAGAGTCTAATGGATAAGAGAGGGTTTCCAAAAAGATGGGGATTTGCCACATGTGAGTGATGTGACAAGTCAAAATTTCTAGAAGTCCTTGGCACATGTAAAATGACAAGTCAAGTCTTCTAGAACTTGCATGGGGATAGGGTAAACCTTGGAAGGATAAAAGTGAATTAAAAATTCACATGGGGAAGAGAGGAGCCTTGGGTGAATAAATGTGAATTAAAAAATCATATGGGAAAGAGAGTCAATGCCAAGAAAGGCAAGTGGAAAGGTTGACTAAAAAAGGTATGCTAAATGTGGCTAATGACTTTGATTAAGGTTGTGCAAACACAAGATTAGGATAATTAGTGAGAGATTAGAGGAAAGTGGGAGATTATGGAGGATGTGACACTAATCTTGATTAAGTGGTGCACATCCTAATCATGGATTAATTAATTTAATCCAGATTAAATGAGGATTATGGAGAATGTGACAAGGAGAGAGAAAAACAAATGACTAAACTAAATAAATTGTATTATTTATTTAATTTATGGAAGAAAAGGTGAAGGTAAAATATTTAATTATTCAATTACATACTTTAGGAACCTTAGGCAAAAAATGAAATAATGATTAGATAAATTATTTAATCACTATTAATGAAATAGATGAATAGAGTAGACGATTTTGATCATGTGGAAGTGATCAAATTTAGATGTCTACAATTTCTAGCATGCATCCTTATTTTGTAACCTTTCTATCTTGGCTCAGCTTCTCTGGACTTAGCTCACTAGAAAAAGAAATGAAACAAATCATACTCTCCATATTTGGTTTGATCAAATGATGAAATATTTTTTTATTTCTACATTTTTTCTCTTTCTTGGTGATAGCTTGGTTGTGGCCTCTCTAGAATATTTTTCTATTTCCAAAAATAATAGAGTGTAAAATTTTCTTTATTATATTTTTGAGCCTCCTCCATGGCTCCATGATTATGGTTGTGGGATCTATTCAATGGCATTTTGGGTTTGTCTTTGATTTGGGGTTTTTCGAAAACCCGTGACTCCTATTGCAGATATGAGCTCTCATAAAAATGAGTGCAAGCCTTTTGGCATGATCTTTCACTTCTCAGAAAGAAAAATAAATCCTTCCACATTTGGGGCTCGGCCCAGAAACCTTAAACCATGGGTTTGTAATATTTTGCATATCCTTCTCCTTTCTTGCAAGTATTTTACATTTTCATTTTTTCAGAACTCGCTTCACAAGACAATTGCACTATTTTTTGTATTTTCATTTTTCTTTGAACAAGACAAAAATGGAGATGATTGATGCAGAGCATGGTGGGCTTCAAAGGTATTCAAAGAAACAAACACATATTTTTGCAAGATCACTTGTGTAAGCCTCTAAGAAGCTTCTCAGGCGACTAATTTGTAATTAGTCTGCAAGGGATTGTTTGCTCTTTCTTTGCCAATTTCCTATTTTATAGGGATTTATGGTCTATTTCTTTCCAATCACAAGGTGCATTTCAGTGAACTTGACCATTCTGAATTATTTAAATGTAGACACCATATGGTCGATGTTGAATGCTATTGCTGCTCCAAGGCACTTTGACTTCTTCCTTAGACAGTAAGACTCCCTCAAGACATGAATGTGGTTAACATAGCTCTAAACACTCATTTCAGCATGAAGAAAACATCAATGTGTAGTAGAATTTGTAAAGCACTTGTCTCTAATTATGAATGTTTTAGATTGTTACATATAGTCATGGTTAGATTCTCATAATAGATTCCTTTGAAACTTGTGATAGGTATGTATTTGAGGACCAAATTGAGTTTATCAAGGAATCAGTACTTGAAGGAGAATAGGTACTTTAACAAATTAGCTCATATGCTAATGTTCTGAATTGTATATCAGATATCTTAATCTTTTGATTTAAATACTAATAAGATATATGTTTCTTGCTTTGGTTGATTGGAATAAACTTTAGAGAACAAATGGAAAATGTTTTGAAGTTTTATATGTATTTTTATAAGACTTTTAACTTTACAACATGCATTATGTATTATTCGCTTTTGATTTTTTGTTAATTTTCTTATTATTGATGTTTTATCCTAAATCAAGTCAAGGGTGATGATTTTGAAAAGGATTCTAGGGAAAAAAAAAATTCACACAAACTCTAGGTGGGATGCATTTTCTTAATGCCTAAAATGAGTGTAGCATTTAGCTATAGAAGGCATCAAAAATAATTTTGCACCATAAACTATTTAATGTACATATATTATATGAATCAACTACTTTTAATTTTTATTTTACTCCACTGAAATTCAATAAATCCTCATTTGCAATCATCAAGCCACTTGAAGGAACATTGTTTCCTTTTATTTTATTCTTGACATAGCAGCAACTAAAAAAAATCATGTTATTTTAGAAATTGTTAGTTATTTGATGCTAGCTTAACTTTTCTTGCACTGGTTTTATAGGATGAAAAAAATAGCCATATCAAATTCCTTTTTCCCAAGTCCTACTCTCTCAAGGTTAACAATCTCAATCTCTCTAATAGTGATTACTAAGAAAGGTAATTCCACCAATTCTACCAAATAATTTACCATAAGAACAATAAAAGAAAATGCTTTGAAAGGAACTCCATGGAAACCAAGCTCTCTAAATGGTGTATCAAACTCTAGCTCAAAATATTTTAGATGAGGTTGCTCCCATAGCCTTGATACTCACTTGACAAATCCTTGAAACTCTGCATTGATTTTATTTTTCTTGTCTCACTCTTGTTGTTCTTCCTCAATTTCATCAGGATCATGCATTGACCTTCTTGCCCCTCCTAAATTTTGGACCACATCCATTACCTCCACATAAAACTGGACATCCTCGGTCTTCTTGGTTCACAGCATGATATGGTTACGCAAATGAAAATGAAACAAAGTAATCATCTCCTTCTCCACTAGTTGGAAGAATGCATGCTTAATGTTCTGATATATGATATAAGCTCTCTTTTCTGCTCTCATGGTTGAATATCGAAATCCATTATGGTGGGCCTCCAGAGTTCTAATCATCTTTATTCCTCTTCCACCAAATGCTGGCATATTTTACTAACGTTTATTAGAATTGTTGCATGTTTTACATAATTGGAATGACATATTCGCTGTAACATTTTTGAAATTTATTATGGTATGTGCACTTTGATATGATGTAATGTGATTATTTTTTCATTTCACATGTTGTAATATTATATATATAACAGAAAAATAAATTATTGCATGAAATAAATAATAACTTTTCATTTTAGATGATTCTTTTTGCAGAAAATGGGTCTTCCAAAAGATCAAGATGATCCTCATGATATAGATCTAGAATATGTTGGTTAGGATACAGATCACATGGCAGAGGATGATGATGATGTAGATATGAAAGACACTAAGGATTATGACGATGATGATGATGACGACGATGATCACGATGGTGATGATGATGATGAAGCAGTTGCTAGTAGTAGCCAGTGACATTCATGATCATATAGACTGCATCATGGATCATTATTGGTATATCGTCATGATGCCTCTTTTCATGGTTACTATAATATGTATCATTTTCATGGCTTGCAGTACCATATTATTGAGTTGTATCATTTTGGCATGTATCATTTTGACTTATATCATTTGGACATGTATCATTTTGACTTGTATCATTTTGAGCTATATAATTTATCATTTTTACTTATATCATTTCTACATGTATCATTTTGACTTATGTCGACTGTTGGACATGTATCATTTTGAATTGTTATTAATCTAGTGGAATATTTCACTCACTTGTTTCAATCACTTATATAGATATTTGATTCACTTATTTTGATCTACTTATATAGATATTTGAATCACTTTTTTTAACTATAAATAATGATCATGTTATAATAATTATCTTTTTATTTAATCATATGAGTTATTTAAGAGGCATGTTATATTTAACTAATTAAATTAAAATAAAACATATCAAATCAATAAATGTGTAATCCTTTTAAAATGTCAAGTCCAAATGTGAGATGCTAGATAAAAACTAATAATGCAACAAGAGGAAATAACAAGATAAAAGGGCACCTCAATGATTAGCCTAAGAAATAGATAACATGAAAGCAAGATAAACAAATTGATTGTTGTTTGTTATACCTTTTGTGTTTCTCTTTCCTTGGTTGGCCCTTGATCTTGAAGATTTGTGTGCTCCTTGGATGACAAGCTATGTTGAATATGCAAAATGATATGCAAAGTGGATGAGAATGTGATGATTATGAGATGAGAGTTCAAATGGCAAATTGACAAGAGTTTGGTAGCAAAAGACTTGCTCCCCAAAATGGGAGAAATGAGGGGGTATTTATAGGATAATTGGAATTCTCTAGATAATTCAACGGTTGAGATTGATCCAACAAGATCAAGATGAAGGGCTATGGTGAGTTGAGGATTCACAAGCCCTCACATCTTAACATGTGGAATGTGAGATGTCTTAGAGTGGAATGAGGTGGAAGAGAAGTACATGAGGTGGATGAAAGACAAGTACCTTTGAGGTACCTTGGGGGATGAGAAGATTTCCTCAAAAAGGAACTTCTTGTCCCCAAATGAGGATGAAAAAGACATTTTAGAGATTTTAGAATTCCTCAAAAATCTCCATGGGAAAAGGGCAAGTGGTTGGAAGAATAAATGCAAATTAAAAATTTACATTCATTGGAGAGTTTATTGGGTAAAAGAAGGTCTCCAAAAATCTAGAGATTTGTCACATGTGGGTGATGTGACAAGTTCAAAGTTCTAGAATTCCTTGGCACATGTAAAGTGACAAGTCAAGTCTTCTAGAATCTTGCATGGGGGGTGGGGAAGACCTTAGAAAGACAAAAGTGAACCAAAAATTCACATGGGGAAGAGAGGAACTTTGGGCAAATAAATGTGAATTAAAAATTCACATGGGAAAGAGAGTCCAGGCTAAAAATGGTAAGTGGGAAGGTTGACCAAAAAAGGTAAGCTAAATGTGGCTAATGATTTTGATTAAGGTTGTGCAAACACAAGATTAAGATAATTAATGAGAGATTAAAATGATGTGACACTTAATCAAGATTAAGTGATGCACATATTAATCATAGATTAATTAATTTAATCTAGATTAAAAGAGGGTTATGGAGAATGTGACAAAGAGAGAGAAAAAGGGGAATTAAAAATTGATTTTAATCCAAATGGGTTAAAAGACTAAATTAAATAATTTGTCATATTTATTTAATTTAGAGAAGAAAAGGGATAAGGTAAAGTATTTAATTTATTTAATTACATACTTTAGGAACCTTAGGCAGAAAATGAAATAATGATTAAATAAATTATTTAATCATTATTAAAAAAATAGATAAATAGAGTAGATGATTTTGATCATATGGAAGTGATCAAATTTGGATGTCTACAAAATGGAAGCAAAACAAGAAGTATTTTTAGAAGCAAAAAAGGAAAGCAACAATGGAATCCAAACTAGAAGAAAACTAGAAGCAATCTTGGAAGAAAAACTTGGCGTTATCTAGGAAACAAAAACAAAAGCAATTCAGGTAGCAAACAAAGAAGTAATAATGGAAGCAATTTTATAAGCAATGAAAGATGCAATAATAGAAGCCATATTAGAAGCAACAAAAGATGCAAAAATGGAAGCAAAACTAGATACAAGAAGCGACGTTATATCGAAATCAAAATTGGAAGTAAAATTGGAAGTAGAATTGGAAGCAAAATTGGAAGCAAAACAAAAAGAAAAACTAGAAGCAAAATTGGAGGCAAAACCTGAAGCAAAACTGGAAGCAAAACCGGAATCAAACCTGGAAGAAAAACCGGAAGCAAAACTTGAAGCAAACATGGAAGCAACACAAGAAGCAAAACCAAAAGCAAAATTGGAAGCCAAACTGGAAGCAACAAAAGTCGGTGCTAAACCTAGCGCTAAATCCAGCACTAAATCCGGTGCTATATCCAATGCTAAATTTGGTGCCGAAGTGAGCATACTAGTTTCTATTGAGTTTTGCGCCATCAAAAGTGCCCAATTCATGAAATCAAATGCACTAAAATCCGGTGCTATTTTAGGTGTTAATTGTATGTTTTGTTGTAGTGATACATGCATACATACATACATGACATACAAGCATACATGTACATACAAACATACAAATATATAAACATATATTCAATAAAGTAGAATTTAACATAAAGCAAGACATAACGTGAGTGCATTATACCATGCTTGTGTTATGTATTGCTAGACATGTCCCACACAAATGCAAAAAGCCATGTAAAAACTAAGATATAACGTGCTCACGTTATAACGAGCTCGCGTTATAACTTTCTTTAGGAATCCTTAAGCCCTAGGTTTGGTATTTTCCTTGGAGTACCAACCCAAAGTCTTGGAGGTCCTTCCCAATGACCAAAGACATGTTTTTGCAAATTCTACAATATTTCACATAATCAAGTTTGTGCTCACCGTTAGGATTGCACGTGTTTCAATTTTGAACAAATCGAACACCTGGGTAATGTTAGGTTCTCTCTTAGCTATCCAGCCATGTAATTTTTTTCACTTTCTAACAACGTTAATCCTTTCATCTATAATTTCTTTTGTTTGTCTCCTTTTTGGCAAAAAAAAATGTTTGGTGTTTTTTTTGTTATAAATTGACCATTCATTGAAATTTCAAATAAATTACATTTTTAGAAAATAGAATCCATTCTACATTTTTTTTTAAAACAAATCAATTAGTTTCCAAAATTTGTAGGGGTAGCACAGCCAAAAATTTGTTTTTCAGGAAGTGTCCACTTAGAAATTTAGTAAAAAATCAAATATTCATTAAAAAAATATCAGAAAAATTGTGCATCAACTACATACTATTAGCTAATTTCTCACTGAAGCGATTTTAAAAATACTAAAAAAAATTTAACCATCCTAGGGACATACAAAAGTTGCTATGTTATGTTTTTTTGACAAAAACAACACTAAGTTCTATACGTCCCTCTTTTGAACCCCTTAATCTCAACCATTTTCAAAATAAATTAGTAGTTTAGAAAGTAGACTGAGAGCACTATGATCCTTGTTTTTGTTGCATCTCAAAATTTTGAGTGTAACTATCCTCAATTTCACGTCCAAGGACAGTATTTCTTGATTTCAAAAAAAAAAAACAGTGGCCACTTAAGCCTCATTTTTGGCCCCCCATATTTTTGCACTTACCCTCAAATGTCAAGATTGCCACAATGAGATCAAAGTCTTGAGAAATGTCTAAGGTATGCCAAATGGAATGCAAGTGTGAAAGGATGAAAATATGACCTAGAATGATTACTAAAGATATGACTACTAAACGCCTTATGGGAAAGCCAAAGTAAGGTTGCTTGACCAAACTAGGATAGTCAAAGTTAACAATCTGGTTTATCAAGACTTCAATGATGGTGATGACTAAATGAAAAGGTTTGACAAAGGTGGTCTCAAACTAGCCTTGTGAGTTGAGGGCCAACCTATATGACAAAAGGACTAAAAATGATGGAAGTGTTGAAGTCAAGACAAATTTGATTTGCTCGCTATGGACTAGTCTCAAGTCTAATAAGTTCCCAAGACTAAGGTTCATACAAAGTTATATGCAAGTTAGAAGATGCCTTAATGTTTTTCCTATAGTGGATGCAAGGTATGCAATGGTAAATAGATGGTTGGATAGTGAATGACAGTGTTGCAAGTCTGTAAGGTTAAAGACTCGGGTTATGCTCATGATCAATCAAAAAATGGCTTTGTTTCATTTTTTCTAAAAAAAATTGGTTACAAGAAATTGTGTCATTTAAAGTTCCAGTTGTGGTTCAAGATAGTCACTTGCATCATTCTAGAAATGGTTATTGTGGTATTTTGTTTCACGGTTTCAATGAAGGATAGTCAATTGCGGTTTATAGTGTATGTTGCTTAGCTTTGACTGAATTTTGACCAAATTTTAAGGTGATTTTGTGGTGTTAAATTTTGGAAAACATAGAAAACAGTCTAAAACACTTGTATTTTGTCTACTTTGAATGTAAATAAAAATTTTAAATGTGTAAAACGGAATTTGCAAACACTTCACAACCTAGGCTTCTCAAGTGATACCACTGGCTAGATCCTCACTTGGATTTCTCCAGCCACTTAAACAAGGAAAATAACTAGAGACTTGGTGGCATTGGTTCCCCCTTACATGACACTCACTTCTCGGGCACACCAAGTCTCAACTCCCCAAAGAGGAATTCTTGCCTCTACACTTGCATAGTGAAGACGTGAGGCGGCTTTAGAATAACCGTTCCTATGCTAGCAAGTGAAAAAAGATTTTGGCCACTAAAACAATTGGTTCTTAGTAAGGGCATTCGTTCAAAGTGGCCATACACATGAAAATATTAGCTCAAGATTATTCTCAATCAAGAGGCCTCTCAGTCCCTTCCTAAGAAAGGATTTTGATGTGTCACGTGGATACTAGGGGTGGTACTTGCCAGTATGACACATCTGCACCTTTTTTCTTATGACTTCTATCACAAACACTTCTTTTATATAGAGATTGAAAAGAGCTTGGCTTTAGCTTGTTATCGCTTGGGTCGTTTCCACCTTTCCAAGCAGGGTGGCAGACCCTCTAAAAGGTATACAAAAGAAAGGAATTACATTGTTTTTTATCCCCCAGATCGCACAAAGCACAAGGAGAGAACATACACAATGCCTTTGCCTCACAATTGCATGGGGTTCATTTTAATTCCAAAACCAAATGTGTGGGTGATTATACAAAATGCTTTGATTCTCAAGATCACCAAGTGGTGTGAGAGAAGAGCATACACACCTTGAAATAAAATGAAAACCACAAGACAATGAATACACTTGTTCTTTTTAACCTTCAAAGAAATATGTGAAAAAGACAATAAAGGTAAATTTTAGACCAATGAGTGAATATGCATGTTCTTTTTAACTAATGAGTGAAATGAAAATTAAGGTAAATTTAAGCCCAATAATGTGTGAAAGCAAGGTTAATTTTAATCCAATGAGTGAATGAAAAGAAGACAAGATAGATTGATTATCAATGTTTAAGTTAAATATCTCCTTTCCACCTATGCCACGTATTGGAAATCAATTGTCAATAACCAAAAACCTATAAGCTATGAAATGAAAAAGACCTAAACTGGAAATTTTGAATGAAATTATAAACTGTAAATGAACAGGGAATTGCATCACAAGATACCACAATTGTGGCTCACGACTAGAGGTTGTTGCATTGCAGGGATTGTGATTGTGTTGTCTTGAATGTCGAATGTGTCACAGAATATACAATTGTAGAATTTTTCGATAGCAATTGTGATGAATATATGGTGATTGCATTGAGTGACAATTGGTTGCATCGCACAAATTTGGACCTACAAAATAACAAAAAATCTACCAAATCCAAGTGACCTAATGACTGATATGATATGCACTAGGATTAGCCTAATGAAATAAAAAAATGGAGGACCTAGATCTAACAAAAAAATCCAAGAAATTAGAAATAGATAAAGTATGCCCTAAAGCAAAGCAATTGTGTCATTCAGCTTTGTGGTTGTGGCTCTGTGTAAAAAGAGATTGTGTCAATCCAGCCTGCGATTGCGTTGATCCATACCTGTAACCTGTAAAATTAAATTTTTTGTACAATCTTTGCAATTTTTTCCTTTCACGTCAGGTTCACCAATGTAATTAGGGTTAAAATTATCAAGGTTAGGCTGTAAAGCATATAAATCAAACCCCAATAAACAATGAAGCACAAATAAGCATAAAGACATAAAAATATGGAACAATATTACCAAAATTCTTCACAACACCATTGATTCACCTTCATTGCACTTCTCCATTTTGCTTGATATAAATAATTGCCCTCAGATTTTTGAGTATGCAAACAGGCCTAATGACAATGACAAAACAAAATATTGAAGATTCTAAATAACTATGGGTGCACTTGACTTGATAGTAAGGTAGCATAAGCTTGATTGCAAGAGGACCAAGATGTCTAAAATGGCAATGACAAGATCTTTTATAGGAAAGAAATTTTTGAATGAAAGGCTACGATTGAATGTCAATAATCAATGGCCAAGAATGAAAGATGTATTATGGACTAGGGTTAGGGAAAATGATAAGGATTGACGGTCAAGATTAAATTATAAATAATTTGATCAAGGGTGGAAGTTAATTGAGACATGAATAGATAAGGACTTGATGTGGAAGATAAGATTGGCATGGATAAAGAGGTGATAGGAGAAATTAAATAATAAAAATTATTTAATTTAGGTGGCCAATGAATAATTAAATAATAAAAAATAATTATTTAATTATAGAGGAATGTGACAAAGAGGACCTTTTGAATTAAATAATGATTTAATTCAAAATTCAAGAGACTGGACCAAATTAAATAAATAAAATTTATTTAATTTAGGAGAGAAGAGGCTAATGTGTAATTGAATAATTTAAATAATTATTTAATTATAGTGGAAAGTTATAAATAATTAAATAAATAAATATTTATTTAATTTTAGAAAGAAAAGGACTTAATTAGTGGCGTAATTAAATAAATAAAATTTATTTAATTAATCAAGGAGGAATAAAGATAGAAATGAATTAATTAAATAATTAAAATTATTTCATTAATAGAAGACTTATGACTTTAGAAAATAATTAAATGATCAAAATTATTTAATTATCAAAGACAAAAGAAGAAATGATGACGAATTTAGAAGTTGTAGGCCTAGGACAATTTTTAGTGTCTACACAAGGGGGATGAAGTTTACGAATAAGTTAAGCAAGAACTCATGGATAATCCACAAGATGCAAGGTATGCAAGATATCACTTTGAACCTAATGGTTTATTAAGTTTTAAAGGGAGAGTTTATGTACCAAATTCAGAGGAGCTAAGGAACTTGGTGTGGAAAGAAGTTCACAATGCACCATACTCTGGAAATCTTGGTGTGACCAAGATGTTGATAGATGTGAAACCATTATATTTTTGGAAGGGAATGAAGGGGTATGTTGCAAAATTCTTGGAGTGTCAAAGGGTAAAGGAAGAACATCATCACCCTGTAGGAATTTTGCATCCACATGATATTCTTGAAAGTAAGTGGCAAGTCATTATCATGGACTTTGTGCAAGGATTACCTATGTCAAGGAACAAGCGCAATTCCATTCTAGTGGTAGTGGATAAGCTAACTAAGGTAGAACATTTTATTTTGGGGAATTTAACTAATGGAGCTCCTATCATAGCTAAAAAAATTATTCAAGGGGTGTTTAGGTTGCATGTAATTCCTGAGAAGATTATCTCAGATAGGGATGCTTGTGTGTCATCTAGGTTTTGGAGAGCCTTGTTCTCCTCACTTGGGACTTAGTTGAACATAAGTTCAACATATCATCCAAAAACAGATGGACAAACTGAAAGAGTAAACCAAGTGCTAAAATATCTTTTGAGGATGTATTGCATGGATCAATAATACAAATGGGAAGATTATCTCCCATTCATAGAATTTGCATATAGCAAGTCTTATCTTTCTGCAATAAATATGGATCCATTCAAATAATTGTATGGTAGGAAATGTCAAACTCCTATAATCTAGAGGATAGGATAAGCCTAGGGCCAAAGATGCTATCGAAAATGGAAGAGCAAGTTTGAATTATTAAGCAAAGGCTAGTTGAATCCAATGATAGGAAAAAAGTTATGCAGATTCTAAATGGGTACCCAAAAATTTTACAATAGGGAAAAAAAGTGTTGTTGAGAGATAAACCTCATAAGAGTTCCATCAAGTTTGGAAAGTCATCCAAACTAGCTTTGCGCTACATAGGTCCTTTCGAGGTGCTTGAGGAAATAAACCTTGTTGTCTATCGAATAGTGTTGCCACCAACTCTTGTCAAGATGCACAACGTATTTCATGTCTCATACCTTAAAAATAATATACCAAGGGATAACCATGTTATTGATTGGAATTCTTTACATGGGACCTAGGAGTGGTAAAAATTGAGCCCCTCAAGGTGCTTGGAATACGTAAGCTTCACTTGTGTAACAGAGAGGTTATGCAATGCAAAGTCCAGTGGGACCAGTATGCAAAAGATTTTGCCACTTGGGAAGACTATGTTGAAATTAAGTAGGAGTTTCCTCATGTCTTACATTCTTTTGAGAGTTCTTGAAAAAAAATTATGATATATTAATGTTCTTGGTTTATGTCTATGACTGCTATAAAATCATCAGGGATGATGATTCATGAGGGGGGATATATTACACCCCATTGTGCTACTACTTATTTACTTTTACCTATTTGGGTGTGAAATAAAGGAAAATAAGTTCACCATAATGAAGCAAAATGATGAACCCAATATCCACTCTATTTCATTCAATATGTAATAAATAATGTGTAATTGAGTATCAAAAACTAAACCTAACTGATATAACAGTCGAAAGGTAGGTTTTAAGAGAGTCAAATGTTGTGTACCTATTGTAAAAAGTGCTTTTTTGGGCCTCACTGAGGACTCATTCACCCAATGGCGAATGGGTCCTGGCTAAGGTTTTGGAAAATCAATTTGTAGGTTATGTTCTTCAATGTTTGCACTCCCAGATCCTAGTCAAAGACTATTGGAAACCCGAAAATAAATTATGTAGCTTAGTTTGTGTGATTTTGCAAGAAAGGTGACAACTTTTCAACTTTCTCCAATTTTGCAACTTTTTCTCTCCAATTGATCTTCAACCTAAAACCTAAAATCACACATCAAAGAGGAGAAAAATGTTGATTGTTAGGGAATAGGGGATTGCCTTGTTCAAACCCCGTTTTGGTAATTAAACCTTGTAATGAAATAATGCATGAAAGGAGAGATGAATGAACAAAATGCAATATCAAAACTCACCAATCCTCAATTGAAACCTTGGAGTACAAATCAGCAATCTTGCATGAAGTGGCCTCAATGGATGTAGATCTTGATCACAACACTTGATTAAAAACAAATCCTTGAATATGCTTGAATTGATCTTCAATGCTACATCAACAACATTATCTCAACAACATGCATGATGCACTTTACCTTTGACATGATGAAACGGGTCTTGATTGTTGCAATGTTCTTCTATAAATTTTCCCTTAAATTCCTTAGAAATTATCTTGAACTCTCTATCAATGAACTTGTGAACTCTTAGGATGCTTGAATCAAAATTTCTAGGTGAAACTAAGTGAAATAGCCTTATATTTATACATAACTTATTCTTAATTCCCAAAATTAAAATAACACAAGTCGGAATCAAATCTAGGATTTGAAATCATTAAAATACCACAAAAAATATATCCCTAGGGGGGGTTCTAAGTCTAAGTGAGGACCCATTCACCATATGGAAAATGGGTCCTAGCTCACTTAGCTAGGACACACTTTGGGGATTGTGAAATGTTATGTGGAAACAGGGTCCTAGGACCAAGTGAGGACCCATTCACCAAGTGGTGAATGGGTCCTAGGTCACTAACCTAGGAAACACACCTTGTAAAATTATATGTTGTGTACTATCATTTAAGAATTGCAAGCTTTATCCCTCAGAATCTGTAATTAATTAGGCTTGGATTTGAATTAAAGGGGCTAATAAAGGAAAATTGACCTCAATTAATTAATAAAGCCCAAGATTAATGTGAATTTGTAAAGATACACTTTACAACACCCTAAATAAGGCATAACTAAGTCCATTTTATTTAGAAGGACCCTAAACTTGATGTGAATGTGTAAAACACATTGCAAAACTAAATCAAGGCATAATTAAGCTCATTTTATTATTAATTATTCCCAAATTAAGTGTGAAAAAGGGTTAGTTTTTTCTACTCGACGGGGTGAAAATGTTTTGAATTGATGTATTTGTGCTTTATGAGTTTTTGGAAATATGAAGAATTAATAATGCTTGATTCAATTTAATGTTATACATAATTTTTCTAGTTGTGAAATATATGACGCAAATAAATGTATTTGTTTTGGATAACTATTGTTTCAATGTGTAGACATCCAAATTTGATCACTTCCATATGATCAAAATCATCTACTTTATTTATCTATTTCATTAATAGTGATTAAATAATTTATTTAATTATTATTTCATTTTCTGCCTAAGGTTCCTGAAGTATATAATTAAATAAATTAAATACTTTACCTTACCCCCTTTCCTTCTCTAAATTAAATAAACATGAAAAATTATTTAATTTGGTCATTTAACCTATTTGGATTAAAACCAATTTTTTAATTCCTCTTTTTTTCTCTCTTTGTCACATTCTCCATAACCCTCTTCTAATCTGGATTAAATTAATTAATCTGTGATTAGGATGTGCACCACTTAATCAAGATTAAGTATCACATCCTCCATAATCTCCCACTTGCCTCTAGTCTCTCATTAATTATCTCAATCCTGTGTTTGCACAACCTTAATCAAAATCATTAGCCACATTTAGCTTACCTTTTTTGGTCAACCTTTCCACTTACCATTTTTAGTCTAGACTCTCTTTCCCATGTGAATTTTTAATTCACATTTATTTGTCCAAGGTTCCTCCCTTCCCCATGTGAATTTTTAATTCACTTTTGTCTTTCCAAGGTCTTCCTCATCCCCCATGAAAATGTGACATGTTATTTTACATGTGCCCAAGGCTTCTAGAACCTTGGACTTGTCACATCACCCACATGTGACAAATTTTCAGCTTTTTGGAGACCTCCTTTTATCCAATAAACTCTCCATTGAATGTAAATTTATTTTTCCCACACACTTCCCCTTTTCCCATGGAGATTTTTGAGGAATTCTAAAATTCCTCAAAAATCTCTTTCATCCTCATTTGGGGACAAGAAGTTCCTTTTTGAGGAAATCTTTTCATCCCCCAAGGTATCTCAAAAGTAATTGTCCTTCATCCACCTCATGTACTTCCCTTCCACCTCTTGTCCTTCTCTTCCACCTCATTTCCACATCGCTCCACCCTAAGACATCTCACCTTCCACATGTCAAGATGTGAGGACTTGTGAGTCCTCAACTCACCATAGCCCTTCATCTTGATCTTTGTTGGATCAATCCCAACCATTGAATTCTGTAGAGAATTCCAATTAGCCTATAAATATCCCCTCATTTCCCTCATTTTAGGGATCAGGTCTTTTGCAACAAAACTCTTGCAAATTTGTCATTCAAGCTCTCATCTATCATAGCACTTAACATCATCAATTCATCTTGCATCCATTCAACTCCCTTGCCATCCAAGGAGCACACAATTCTTGAAGAATCAAAGGGCCAACCAAGGAAGGAGTAGCAAAAGAAAGGCATAACATACTTATATCATCATTTGTTTTATCTTACCCCTTTGCTTCACCATTTTCTTAGGCTAATCTTATTGAGGTGTCCTCTTTTAGTGTTATTGTTTTTGTTATTGCATCATTAGTTTTGTTTAGCATCTCACATTAGGAGTAGCATTTTTAAAGGGGTCACATTTCTGGCACGCCTGGTGGGACCCACAAAGGGGTCTCTTTCTTTTACGTTTTTTGTTGTTAAGCTTGTTTGCAAATTCAAGTTGCAGAGGGGTAGACTTGCCCTCCCGGACGTTGCAGAGGGGCGGACTCGCCCTCTTGAACGCTGCAGAGAGGTGGACTTTCCCTCCTAGGTGTTGCAGAGGGGCGGACACACCCTTGTTGTTCAACGTTTTTGACTATTTTCTGCAGAAGTGCGGACATGCCCTTGTTGTTCAACATTTTTGACTGACTATTTTCTGCAGAAGTGCGGACACGCCCTTGCTATTCAACATTTTTGACAAACTCTTTTCTACATAAGTGTGGACATGCCCTTATTGTTCAATGTTTTTGACTGACTATTTTCTGTAGAAGTGCAGACAAGCCCTTGTTGTTCAACGTTTTTGATTGTTTTCTACAGAAGTACGGACACGCCCTTGCTGTTCAACATTTTTGACTATTTTCTGTAGAAGTGCGGACACGCCCTCCCAGTTCAGCGTTTTTCACTGCAGAGGGGCGGATTTTCCCTTAACAACACATTTGAGAAGGTAAAAAAGTGGCATTTTAGCTTCGTTTTTGTCTCTTTCTTTTGTTGTTTTGTGCTCTAATCCACTAATCCTATTTGTTAGTGAGTGAAGTCAGATTCCTTGCTAAAATCTTGAGTATTTTGCTACAAATCACAAAAGGGCAAAAGATAAACAACTAACATTTGCTTGCAGGGCCTTTGTTTTATTCTTTGGAAATCTTTCCTTACTGCTTTATCTATTTACTTAGTATAAGTAGGGGAAAGTAAATTGGTTGTTTGATGTGTTTGTTTTATTTGTATTACCCTAAGGGGACATTAATTCATTTTCATCTTCTCCCTTTGCACTTTTGTGCGGATCCAAAGGGGGTAGTCGAAAACGATTAGTGTTTTCTTCTTAGAGGGACCTGCTTGGGGATTTCATCACCCCAAGGGACGATCCCAACCACACGTACCGGCAGGGTATATAAAGGGGGGAGAGCCAAATTTGTACCCTAATCCAGTTGTGTCGTAATCGGTGAAGCCTTGAAACTAGGGTGATACCTAGATAGACATGAAGAGTTGGTCTGAGCCTTTCAGTATTTCGCTGGGGTTCCTGACTCACACTTGTGACGGACTAGTGTTCACGGTTTGTGCCTCACGTACTGAGCGTATATCAAAGACTCCTTAGAAACTTTGTTCATCCTAGAGTAAGACCTTTGTTGGCCATACCCCTTAACACTAATCATAGGATTGTGCTTGTTCAAAGTGTCTTTCTGTGAAGAACCAATAAATTTTGATAAGTCAAACCGTCATTGAATCATTTTAAGTCCTTGCCAAAATCCCTCATCCAAACCAAGTTGCATTTTCCACTGTAGAAGGGTCAACTTGCCCCATTGTTTCAGCATTTTCCACTGCAAAGGGGCGAACTTGCCCCACTATTTCAGCATTTTCCACTGCAGAGGGGTGAACTTGCCCCACTGTTTCAGCATTTTCAACTGCAGAGGGGTGAACTTGTCCCACTGTTTCAGCATTTTCCACTACAGAGGGGTGAACTTGCCCCCTATTTCAAAAAAATTTCTGCAGAAGTGCGAACATGCCCTTGTTGTTTAATGTTTCTGACAATTTTACTACAGAAGTGCGGATACGCCCCGCTGAATGGTCGGTTTCACCCGTTTGACCATTTTAAACCTACGTTCGAACCCCCAAAGCCTCCATTTGACCATTTAATCATCCTAAACACTCATTTGACCAATCCAAACCTCCATTTAGCCATTCCAAACCCCCGTTTAACGTTTCCAAATCATTCCACCATTTGGGATACCCATCTTATCGTGAGATCTAAACATCTTCAACAGCACATCTTCCATTTTCCTTAATCATCATCTCGCAACACAAAATCCCTTAAACCTTGTTTTAGGAGTTATTTTCTCGAATTGACCAAGGCATTAAGTTGATCATTATCCTACTTAATCAATCCTTATCTTCAACCTAATCAATCTGCTTCTATCTTGAGGCAGATTTGTGTTGTAAGATAATGTCATTGGCCCAAATCAATCCCCTTCCATCTCAAGGTAGATTCGATGTCGCGATCATTGATTTAGTTAGCTCAAATCAATCAACCAACGTCATAAGTCACTTAGGGTGATTTCCAAATCAGGTTTTAAGATCCCCTCCAATCAAATCCAATCATCATCGAAGTCATCATTTGATCCAATCAAATCCAATCATCAAATTGATATATCATCATTTGATCCAATCAAATCCAATCATCATCCAAATCTTCATTTGATCCAATCAAATCCAATCATCAAATTGATATATCATCATTTGATCTAATCAAATCCAATCATCAAATTGATATATCATCATTTGATCCAATCAAATCCAATCATCAAATTGATATATCATCATTTGATCTAATCAAATCCAATCATCATCCAAGTCATCATTTGATCCAATCATCAAATTGATATATCATCATTTGATCCAATCAAATCCAATCATCAAATTGATATATCATCATTTGATCCAATCAAATCCAATCATCATCCAAATCATCATTTGATCCAATCAAATCCAATCATCAAATTTATATATCATCATTTGATCCAATCCTCATCCAAATCATCAATCCAATCATCAAATTGATATATCATCATTTGATCCAATCATCGTCCAAATCATCATTTGATCCAATCAAATCCAAATCATCAAATTGATACATCATCAATTGATCCATCATCCAATCTAAATTAATCAATCCAAATCATTATCTAGATCATCCCTTAGAGATTGCATCTTAAAATCACCTAGTTGTTTTGCACGTTCATGCCCGTTCAAACCCGCTCACAAACAAAAAAGCAAATGGCAGAACAACAAGCTCAAGGTTGCAACCAAATATCCCTCAAGATCCTAATAACATTCCACATGATCCTGATAATGGTGTCTCATCTCAATCAAACACTGACATCCAGAATATCACACTACCTAGTGATGAAAACATGGTCAATCAACTCGAAGTCAGCGTCGACGAATATCTCAGTAATCCAGCCAATGTCCAAATGACGGATCGCCTCCTAAATGAACGTGGGGATAAGATCCTCACCACCTTACTCATGAAGGGATTCAAACCACCATCCGGTTTCAATACATCACAATATGCCCTTCCCCCATTTGTTGACCCACAAACCTCACAAAATGTTCCAAAAAATTCCTACGTTCCCGAAGGTGCACCCACTGAAAATTGGTATCACCCCGAACTCGAAAATGTTGTCATCCATCAAGTCCAAGAATATCCTCGTCTTCCAACCACAACATCTACCATTCCACCACCCGATCCTAATGATCCCCATACCTATGGCATGTCGTCATACATCCCATCTGCTCCATCGCTTCCTCCCCCATATTCTAATATTGGGGGTACACCTCCACTTACCAATGCACTACCTCCTACATTTCAACAACCTCCAAATAATCCACACCAATCCACCACACTACCAGCATCGCCACAACATGTTGCTACTATTATAGCTTCATCTCAACACTTGCATCCACAACATCCACAACACCCTTCTATTCTCACACAACCATCACATCAAGTGGTGCAACATACATCTCAACAACAACACATCTCACCTCACCCATCTCAACAACAACAGCACATCTCACCTCACTTATCTCAACAACAACAATACATCCCATCTCACCCATCTCAACAACAACAAATCTTATCTCACCCACCTCATCAACAACAACAGCAACCTCCACAACAACATGTGCACATCCCTATAAAAACACACCATAACCCGCTTACCAAATACCTCTATCATCCCTCTAGCACATACACTATTCCATCCCATACGAATCCTCACTAGAATGTGCAAAACCAAACACATACCCAACCGCCACCTTACGTCAATCTTTCACAACCTCAACACAATCCCTATCACCAAACATCAAATCCATACCCATATGCCACGCAACAACCTACCATTGCACAACAATACCAATCATATCCACCCTACTTGCAACAACAACAAACTCACCAACAAGTGGCACCTTACGCTTCTTATTACCAACAATCATCATTGCATCCACAAAGAGGCCTTACCTCTACGCATTACCAAAATGCTATGAGGCAACAAGACCCCTCTCTTATTTCCTACTATCAACAACAAGTGGTTCCCACTCAACACAACCAATCATCCAACCATCAATCCTCTTACAATCAACCAACGCATTCATATCCGACTCAACCCATTTATGATCCAACAACGATAGGGCCATCCTCATCATACCCACAACATTATCGATACACTCAATCCACTTTGACTCCCATGACTCCCATCAATAAAGACTTGGAAGAAGTAAAAGCCGCATTAAAGGACTTACAAGCTGGAATGGGTAAACAATCATTCAAATTTGAGGACATATGCCCTTATCCATTTGATCCCTCCATTTCCTTGATTCCTTTTCCCAAACATTTTGAGATACCCAAATTTGACAAATACAAAGGGACCAAGGATCCTAGAGCTCATCTTCAAGAGTTTTATGCTCATTGCCAGGAGGTCATGCACAATGATAATTATCTTATCCGACTTTTCCCTAAAAGTCTACAAGGGGTCGCCCTCAACTGGTTCATGGGTCTGGAAAAGGGATCTATCAAAACCTTCGTACAACTGTCTGAACATTTTGTCTCTCACTTCTCTTTTAACTTAGAGAAAGATATTGACACACTTGATCTCCTCAAAGAAAAACAACGTGACAGAGAGGCCTTTGCAAGCTACTTGCAAAGATGGTGTGCCTTGGCTAGTAGGATGAAATCCCCACCAACAGAAAAAGACATGGTAATGTTGTTTATTGAAAACTCCCATCCGGATATGGTGCATAATTTCCAACTTCATTGTATCACTACCTTTGCGGGACTTGTGGAGAAAGGCCCCATCTTAGAACGAGCCCTTGTCGCAAGAGGACAAGTCAAACATTTCAATTCTGATAGAGAGAAATCCTTTGGGGATAAACCTCGTTATTGGAATAGAAACAAAAATGTTGTCAATGATGGTGTCACTGACACTAAACATGTCCAAGTGGCCACCACCACACAAAGATATCCTCTCTAGCAACAACTGTTAATTCAGAACGCCATATCCATCCCCCAAGGGGCACCGCGACAACAAGCCAATCAAAATAACCAAGGGGGAAATAAATGACAGTTCACTCAGTTGGGAGAACCCCTTAGCGTGGTGTTTAATAAGCTTCTTCAAGCCAATTACCCCATAACATATCCTGTCACCAAACCCCTCGATACATCTAAACCCAAGCCTATTTGGTTTAAAGACAATGAATACTGTGAATTTCACAAAATTAAGGGACATACCTTGGACAAATGTCAAGGCTTAAAAACCTACATTCAAGGTCTTATCGATCGAGGTGAAATACATGTAGATGCTAACGCAGCATCCTCATCCAATGCTCAATTACAAATATACTAAAACGCCTTTCCTAACCATAATCAGGGTCCTAGTATGTCCAACTAAAATCCTAGACCTAGCAATAATAACCAGCCAGGAAACAGTACCAATAACATCAGCTACAAAAATGTACCATACAATCATCAAGGTGTGGTTTCATATGTAGAACAAGTAGAGCCACGTGTATCCATGATACATGTTAAGGGAAAAGATCCACAATGTGTCGTTACTACTCGGTGAACCCACATCACAGTCCCAGCAGCATCTCCATCCACCCAACGACCATCCGCCAATTCCCAATATAACATCCTAGACCATGTAGGTAAGATTACAGCCCAAATATTCATTTTGGATCTGCTTAAGTCATCTCCTGTACATCAAGATATCTTAACTAAGGCTTTGCAAAGCACACAAGTGCCTGATAATATTGACCCTACCCAATTTCAAGCATTGGTAGGCAGTCTCTCATCGACCTATCAGTTAGCCTTTAGCCAAAAGGACATGCCACATCTCGATTCAAACCACAACCGCCCCCTCCATCTTGAGGTAAGTGTCAACTGTCAAAAAGTAAAAAGGGTACTAGTAGATAATGGTTCGGCCCTAAATCTCTATACATTAAAGTTCATACAACAGGTTGGATACACCCAAGCTGACCTGAGAAATCAAGTGATCACCATCAAGGCCTATGATAATGTGGAGCAAGATTCAGAAGGCATTATTTGCCTCCCTATTCAAGTGGGCCCCATTGTACAATACACTATGTGTCATGTTCTAGACCTTGAACTCCCATACAACATCCTTCTTGGTCGTCCATGGAGTCGTACCATCCACCTATCACCAATATCTAAAATTCCCATTTCAAGGAATGGAAGTCACCATACAAGCCGACACTCAACCTTTTGAATACTGTCGTGCCTTGGAAGCCTCTTTTCCACATTCACATTATTGCCCAGGAGTCGAAATGGGGGCATCCCCAACATCTGATCCTATCCCATCTACCAATACCCTAAACACTTCATCCCCACCATCATCCACACCTGCTTCCACCGTCACCAAGGTCCAGATCATGGATAAGGGATGTGGCGAATACAAAATTCATACCACACTCAACGTGGCAACCATGCCACCTTCGCCCCACACATATGGGCAACCAGTTCTGCCACTACCAAAAGTAGAAGAAAAGACACTCACTCACACTTCCAAGAACATGGGGTCCATAACATTCAATAATTTGGGATCCCTCCAGGATCAAATGGATGATGATATCATTCAACGGGTTTATCAGGAGGAGCCTAAGCCACCATGTCCCCTTATTGAATACTTTCATGAAGTCTATCCACATGCCTCCAAATTCATTGAAAAGTGCCATTACCAAGGCGGAGGCCTTGGTACAGAAGAACAAGGAAAACGTCTGCCCATTGAAGCAACTACCATCAAACCAAGGAATTTGGGCTTGGGCTATGATACTAAATAGAAGGATCTTACAACATCCGCTAACACTTCCAACAATGTTAGTGTTGACAATAGTTCCCTTGAAGACATACCGGAGGAAGAGTCCATCATACATGCGTACGATAATCTGAATCACATTGACCTCCCCACCATGTTTGAATGCTTATCTGTTTGTACCATAACTTTATCCCTTAAACATCTTGAGCTTATCGATCATGACCTACAAGGTAGCGCACCAGTCAACACATTTCCCTCAGAGGATACCTATGTACATCTAATGGGATTGGGGGAAGATGAACGCCCTAATTGCAAAAACAAAAAGAAACAAAAGAAAAATGGGTCATCAAGTGAAAACCTCACCGAGGTGCTTTTTGACTACGAAAAAGTAAAAACAAAGGATGTATCTAACAATGAAAACCTTAATACAGCACTGGAAGATGGGGACGTTCATCTTCCCCTTGTGGGAACACAACTATCTGAGCAATCTTCGATTCTCATTGAAGAAACGCAAGAGGTGAACTTGGGGACAGAAGAAACTCCTAGGATAACCTATGTGGCCAAATCTTTATCTGAAGCAGAATATATCACCATTGTCTAAATTCTCTATGAAGGGGTTATCAACTTTGCGTGGGCTTACTTTGATATGCCTGGCCTAGATCCCAATCTTGTTGTCCACCATTTGGATGTCCATCCAGAGGCTAAACCTATCAAGCAGAAGCTCTAAAAGATGCACCCACAAGTGGCATTATTGGTTAAGAAAGAACTAGAAAAGTTATTGGATGTTGGTTTTATTAGACCCATTGATTACTCTGATTGGATCTCCAATATAGTACTTGTTGCTAAACCCAATGGAGACATCAGGATTTGTACGGATTTTTGAGATCTTAACAAAGCCTGCCCAAAAGATGACTTCCCCTTGCCTAACATTGACATGTCAATCGACATCATTGCGGGACACGAGATGCTATCCCTCATGGATGGATTCTCTGGCTACAATCAGATCAGGATTGCCCCCGAAGATCAACGTAAAACCGCTTTTACAACACCTTGGGGTACTTTCTGTTACAATGCCATGCCCTTTGGTCTCAAAAATGCAGGGGCAACATATCAACGGGCAATGACGGTTATATTCCATGACCTCATCCACATCATCATGGAAGATTATGTCGATGACCTACTGGCAAAATCTGGAACCAGGGAAGAGCACCCTGCCATTCTGAAACAGATCTTTGAGTGCTTAAAACAATACAAGCTACGACTGAACCCAAAAAAGTGTGTGTTTGGTGTCACATCAGGGAAACTGTTGGGCTTCATAGTGTCTCGAAGAGGCATCGAGGTTGACCCAGCTAAGGTGAAAGCTATCATGGATATGCCTCCACCAAGAAACTTGAAACAATTAAGGAGCCTCCAAGGGAAACTACAATCCATCCGTCGGTTTATAGCCCAACTTGCGGATAAATGTCAATCATTTACCCACATTCTCAAGAAAGACACCAGCTTCAAGTGGAATCAATAGTCTCGGTTGGGTTTTGACATGCTCAAAGGATATTTGGCCCACCCGCCGATTTTGATGCCACCTATCCCTGGCAAACCTCTCATGTTGTACATATTTTCCACGTCAATTGCACTAGGGGCATTATTGGCACAACATGATGAATCTTCAAAGGAATGGGCGATCTATTACATTAGTCGCACACTGGTCGGGTATGAACTCAATTATTCACCAATGGAAAAGGCATGTCTTGTTGTGGTATTCAGCACACAAAAGTTACGCCACTATATGCTTAGCCATCCTATAAAATTAATATCCAAAGTCGACCCCCTCAAGTACCTGCTATCCAAGACAGCCCTAACTGGTCGAATGGCTAAATGGATCACGCTCCTTAGCGAGTTTGATATAGAATATGTGGATAGAAAGGCCATTAAAGGACAAGTAATAGCTGATTAGTTGGTGGATGCCCCGTTAGTAGACGCTTATCCCATCGAAACTGAATTTCCAGATGAAGGAGTATTTGCAGTCTCAGAAGCCACCACCTAGACACTATACTTTGATGGATCACATACTCATAATGGATCGGGGGCAGGAATCTTGCTTATCACCCCCCAAGGCGACTACATATCGAAATCATTCAGGCTGGCTTTTCCCTGCACCAACAATATCTCTCAATATGAAGCCCTTCTCACCGGCCTCAAAATTGTAGTTCAATGGCACATTACTCATTTGCAAGTTTTTGGTGACTTCCAGTTAGTCATAAAACAGGTCAACGATGAGTTTCTAACAAAAGATAAAAAATTGTTGCCTTACAAATGAATGGTGGATGACTTTAAGAAATATTTCACTACCATCCAATTTGAGTAGATCCCAAGACTCCAGAATAAGGCAGCGGATGCTATGGCTACCATTGGTTCTCTCCTCGACATGCCAAAAGATTGCACAAATTGTCAGTTCCTAGTTGAGCAACTCCTAATCCCAGCATACAATATCTTTGAGAATGACATGGTGTGTGCTATTGTAGGTCCTGAATCCCCTTGGTACCATGACATTTACACCTACATTCGTGACAACACCCTCCCACCTGACCTCATGAGAAGCCAACGTAAATCATTTATCCAACACACGACCCGCTACACCATTATCGGTGATACACTTTATCGACGTGGGTATGATGGAGCTCTCCTTCATTATTTAGATGAAACTGAAGCCCGCACAACATTAACAGAAGTGCATAGTGGTATTTGTGGGGCCCATTCTAATGGTATGGCCCTAGCCAAACAGATTCTCAGAGTAGGATATTACTGGCCCACAATGGAACAGGATGCTTGTGAGTATGTCAAAAAGTGTCTTCCGTGTCAACAGCATGCAGATCTGATTCACGCTCCAGCACAAAATCTCCAACCTATCACGGCACCTTGGCCATTTTCACAATGGGGTTTCAACTTGATTGGTAAGATTTACCCTTCGTCTTCTAATGGTCACACCTTTATCATTACAGTCACTAAATACTTCACCAAGTGGGTAGAAGCCATTCCACTCACTCAAATCACTGGTGTTCAGATCTCTAAGTTCATCCTCTACCATATCCTCTGCAGGTATGGTATCCCCTCTGCCATCATCACCGACAACGGAAACCCATTCAAAAATAAGTGTATGAAACTCCTTTGTGACACATATCATATCCAACATCGTTGGTCCACTCCCTATTACCCCCAAGGTAATGGGTAGGCAGAAGCGACAAATAAAACATTGATCAAAATCATTAAGAAGATGGTCAATAGCACTAGCCGCGATTGGCACCTCTATATCCATCCTGCTCTTTGGGCCTACTGTACATCCATCTGCACCGCTACTGGAGCCACCCTGTATTCTCTGATATATGGTGTTGAAGCCATCTTGCCAATTGAAGTTGAAATCCCTTCACTCCGCATCTCCCTCAAGAATCTCATCACTGACGAAGACACCCGAGTGGCACGCTTGGCACAATTGGAATTGTTGGATGAAAAATGGGTCAAGGCCTATAACCATCTGCAAGCTTATCAACACCAACTTAAAAGGAGCTACAATAAGAAATTCCGCCCTCACCAATTCGAGGTTGGTGATTTGGTCCTAAAAGAAAATCAACGGAATCAGCAAGATTGAGAGAAAAAGGGTAAGTTTGAAGTAAACTGGTTAGGCCCTTATGTCATCACCTCAAAGTATGGTTATGGTGCCTACAGGATCTTCACCCCTGAAGGCGAGCCCTTGGAGGAACCCATCAACATCATGCATCTAAAAAGGTTCTACACTTAAGTCAGCTGGGGTATCCTTCCTGGTAAAAGTCAAAAATACAAAAAATAAAATAAAAAATCCAAAAATAGTAAAGAGAAATAATTCGTCCTATGGTGAAAACCACCCCTGCATGGTGCCTTGGATACGTACGATTGGTGAAAACCTGCAACATGTGCCTCTCATATAGGGCTGAATCATTATCTACCTCACGTCCTCGCTACTCTATGAATTACCCACCGATTCTTCAA
The DNA here is from genome assembly GCA_007115665.2 of Sequoiadendron giganteum. NCBI lineage: Eukaryota > Viridiplantae > Streptophyta > Pinopsida > Cupressales > Cupressaceae > Sequoiadendron > Sequoiadendron giganteum. The sequence continues at coordinate 129,690,935 of CM021100.1, forward strand.
TCCCCATATCCTCCCATCCGCTTACATCACCTCGTCGCTTGGTATATTCTGGTTGAGCATTGGACGACCGTCATTCACTATCTACAAGCTTGAGCTTATTATCCTAATCTGAGCTTGTGTCACCTCATTGTTGTGTTTGTCTTCATCTAGGCTCACTCTTCAGGGTCATCTCCATCTAGGTCCCAGGGTGAACTACGTTGCCCCTACGCTTGCATGTAGGCAAGGTTGATATTTTGATCTGCCCCCGAGGATTTTCCATGTCTTTTTCCTCCATCTTTTTTCGTCATCACCCCCTTTCCACTTTTATCATCATCCCCTCTTGAACTATGACACCTCTGCGCTTGCACGTAGGCAAGGCTAATCTTTGGATCGGCCCCAGAGGCATTTTTTCCTTCACCATCTGTCCTCATGGTCCACTTTCCGATCTTGTCCATCCTCGATCTTTTTTCATGTCCGAACTACGTTGCCCCTGCGCTTGCACTACCCCCGGGGCTTGTGTTTGTCTTGGTCATCCATTGGTTTCCATCAATCCACTTTCCGCTTTTTTATCGTGGTCTTTTCCTGAACTACAAGGGCTCTACGCTTTCATGTAGGAAAGGTTAATATTTTTATCAACCCTCGAGCCCCTAGGTCTTTAGGTTGTGTTTCATCCTCTTGTTGTCTTGTTGTCAAGCATGTCCCTATTATCGCTGATTCTTCACAAACAAGATCTCCTCGTATCAAGAAATCTGCCCAATGACAATCATCCTGCGTCATCTAGGTCCACTTTAGTTTAGTATCCATCATCGGTCTTAACATGATGCATCCTTCCTAACAGACCACATCAACTCCATCCATCCTTGGGATCTTATGGCAAAGGACAATTGTAATTGATTACGATCTTTTGGTACTTTTGGATTTTGTTTATCATTTTCGCTCCCTATAATCACTAGTCAAGATCACCATGATCCTTCATATTGTGGTGTGTTTTGCCTAGTTAACATAGGGACATCTCTTGACTATTGTTGCTATCTGCTGGGATACCCCACATGGTACCCACCAGGATTCCTTTCTGATCTCGTTTTATGTGGGGGCATCTCTTTGTGCTTGTGGTTATTCCAATACCTAGCCCGGACTTTGGGGTATTGGGATATCCTTCTTGTTTATCGTGTTTGTTTTATGCATTAGACATTAATCCATCTTGGTTTACATACCCTGATGCCCGATGTCTTATGCTATAGCAAAAATCAATGCTCTAAAAGATGGCAAATCGCATTCATGTTGCATTTCATCTCATTGCATATTCCCCCTTCATCCTATCTTGCTCCTACATCTATGACTCGTGATTTTGGTTGTGCAAACTCTCATTCACTCTTACTAACTTTTCTTCTCAGGATCCTTACGGTTTTTGATAGGTACTATACCGTACACACCCTATGCATATCACCTACCCATTGATACTTATGTCTACAATCATTAAGTTCATCCATTTACATCAATTCATTTATCCATATTGCATCAATTCATTAAGTTCATTTATCCATTTACATCCATTCCTTTATCCATTTACATTATTCATCCATTCATTAAGTTCATTTATCCATTTACATCCATTCCTTTATCCATTTACATTAATTTCATCCATTCATTAAGATCCTTTATCCATTTACATTAAGTTAATTCATCCATATTCATCCATTCATTTATCCATTTACATCCATTCCTTTATCCATTTACATCCATTCCTTTATCCATTCATTAATCCATATTGCATACATTCAATAAGTTCATTTACATTAAACATCCATTCATCCATTTTCATCCATTCATTTATCCATTTACATCCATTCCTTTATCCATTCATTAATCTATATTGCATACATTCATTAAGCATCCGTTCATCCATTTACATTCAACATCCATTCATTTACCCATATTGCATCAATTCATTAAGTTCATTTCTCCATTTATCCATTTATTTCATCCATACATTTCCATATCCACCTATGAATCATTAATACAATTGCATTACCATTCCTAAATCATTAACATACTCCATAATCACACATGCATAAGTAAAATATTCACAGCATAACACAACATCTACAGCCACACAAAAACATCATATACATATGCATAACATACATCCGCTATCATAGGAACATCAATAAAACACCATATGCATACCATACATCACCAAAATGTGTGAAATAATATCAATGGGGACCATCACATATCATCATCACAATAATACAATGTGCATATCTAAAATATGATAACCACATAATCACCTCCATATCATGCTCAAACTAAGGTGCATCTAAAAATATGCACTACACTACCATCTAGTACCTGTCAAAAGCACCTGTATCCTATCACTTGTCCTCTGCATGTCTTGAGCTTTCCACACCTGACCTCTGCGGTGACTCAGGTACTAGTCCCCTATGTGTCGGAGTCCCCTGAGACTCACGCCCTGGGGTCCCAAACTGAGACGGAGCTGGCTAAAAATCACTAAACCCTCTAGTCTGTGTCACTAAAGACTGGGACGATGCTGACATCTGTGGTATCTGCCTAACATAATGCGTTGTACGCTGCACCAGATCTGGCACTGCCTGCTCATATGCACCCCTCCAGTACACCGCCTCATGCATATACTCGTCTTTCTGCCCAGCCTGGAACCGAGCGGCATTCTGCTCATGCTTGTACTTATCCCGCTCTCTACTCATGGCCTGTCGCTCCTGCTCCCATGCCTCTTATGCCACTGTAAGTAGTCGTATCTACTCTGCGGACCTCTCCCTCTCTTCCCACATAGTCTCTAGCACTGTCTCATCACCCTGCCCTTGACGTGCCTGCATCTGTTTTATATCCCTCTCGGCGTTCTCTGCCCGACCCACTACTGAGTCTCTCTAAAACAATAGGATATGGACCTGTCTCCATAAACTATCCCTCTCCCCCTACAGTGCTTGCATCTATACCTGTAAACTATCCCTCTCCCCCTGCAATGCCTGCATCTGTACCTGTACACTGTCCCTCTCCCCCTGTAGAGCATGCACCTGTCCCTGTGCACTCTCTCTCTCCCACTGCATCGTCTCTAGTTTGACCTCTGCAGCCTTGAGTCTCGCCCTCATCTCCTCTATAGATGTCTCTGCCGAAGATACCCTCTCCTGCAGTGTTGTCCTCTCCTCCTGAAATCCTACCACCTAAAGTCTCAGTGCCTCCATCTCCCCCCCTCTTGTTGACTCCAGTTGACCTTGCATCTGAGCAACTGTCATCATTGTCTCTAGCCTGTCTTGGTCCCATGTCACCCGAGCCAGCTCCCCCGTACTCTCTCCATCCCTACTCGTGTCTCATCCCGCTCCCTCTCAACCACTTGTATATCTGTCGTCAACTGGCCTACAACCCACTCAAACTCTATCATCTTTGTCTCCTTCACCCTCTCCACCTCCGCCTCTGCCCTCCTCAACTCCTCTTCTAGCATGGATATCCTCGCTTGGGCCCCTCTTAGTAACACCACCAGATCATCCACTGCAACTACTGGTACTATGGCTAAGGGCTCCATCACCTGTACATCCAGGTCCATCGCCTCTCCCTCTCTCTCCTCCTGCACTGGCTCTGCCCGACACGCCACCCAAATCCTCCGCAGCTGTCCCCTCCTCCCCACTTTCATCAATCTCCGTGGCTCCCCTCCAGACTGCCTCTCCCCCACTTCCTACTCAACTAGCTGGACTCTCCCCTATCGACTACTCTCAAGCCTCTCCCCAGGTTGTCCTCTAACATCCATCACCCTCTCTACCTCCTCCTGCAGATCTCTAGCTCTCACATCGACCTGCAACTCTGGGCCTCTCACCTCCTCCTGCTCTGCTCTCACCTGCACCCGCCTCCGTCGTACTCTACCGCCAATCCCTGGCTGAGCAGCCCTCCCCTCCACCACCCGAAGCATCTCCACCTCTGGCTCACTCTCCAATCTCACCACCTCTATCTCCTCCCCTCCATAACCCGCTCCTCCTGCCTCCATCTCCTCTACTACAGCTCTCCTCGCCCTCCTCGGTTGTCGACTCCTCTGGACTCTCCCCCTCTTCACCGGCTGATCTCCCACAACATCCTCCTCCGCACCACCACTCTCATGTCCCTCATCCTCAACCTGCTCCGACTCCTCCTCCTGTACCTCCTCCTGCTCATCCTCTAGCCCCCCTCTGAGGCTCTCATGGCAAGCACCTCCGGTGTAACCCTCTCCCATCGGTGGTTGCAAAACCACCGATCATATCGATCTGTCACTCCAACATCCTCTGGACCCTCCCACCTCTCTAGATAGGGCACCCCACCTGCCATCACCCACGCCTCCTTCACACCCCTTGCTGACAATGCCGCCCCCCAAGGCACCTCTTTGGTAAGACGATGAAACATAACCAGTGCTCCTGGAATGTACTGCACAAGTCCAAATTGCCACGCCACTCAGTCTGGATGATGCATCTCCATTATGTGCCCCGGGCTCCCAATCAAGAAACATCTACACATAAAGAATCCTCATTGTCTCTCCTCCTCGGTCCTCCATCCTCTAAACCGTCGAAACATGTATGGCCGCCATATAATGTGCTCCCCCCATAAATCATCGAACGCTCTCTTCCACCGCTCCACCTCTCCCTATGTCTCATACTGTAGGATGCAACCCCTAGCTGCCCCAAACTGCCATGCCAATGGCTCTCTATCATCCAAGTCTCCTCCCCTGATCACTATGGGCCTCATCACTGCGATGTGCGTCCATCCTCATACCTGCAGTAACGTCCAGTGCGTCAAGCTTTGCACCCCCCGATAACAAATCACATGCATGTTCCGATATAACTGGGCCAATACACATGACCCCCAGGAAAACTGCCCATCCCTCCACTCAACAATAGGTCGAATCACCCCCATGTACTGTAGGCTACAGAAGCGCCTACTTTGGTCTGGCAAAAGAATCCCGCTGATCAAGCAACATAGAAAAAGTGGTAATGCTAGCACCCTCGGTGACAGACATCTGTCTACATCCAACCTCCCCTTCTGTATCAGCAAGTCATCTCACCCAAATAGCACCAGAATGGTCTCATCTAACTGAGCTCCTCTTGACTCCTCCTCGCACACTAACTGCCCTGCTATAGGTAACCTCAGGATCCGCCACACATCCTCTAATGTCATAGTCATCTCTCCTGTCGGCAAATGAAATGTCAACGTGGTCGAGCTCCACCTCTTTATCAGGGCTGTCAACATCGTCCGATGTGCCCTCATCTCAGGAAACTACACTAAGTGTAGTAACCCCGCCCGCTCCAAAGTTGCATGATCCGCTCTGGTCATTGCCTCCATCGACGCCACCAATGCCTCCGGCCTCCCTAGTCGGGGCAGATTCGCCCCGCCACAGGGTGCCTTCGCCCCAGGCTGGGGCGGCACCGCCGTTGTGGACCCGCCCCTGCAGCGGGGCGGACCCATGCCACCGTGGGCGGATCCGCCCGTCAGGGGGCATATACGCCCCCCCAACGGCAATTTTTTCTTCTCCCCACGAAAAACATATTTTTTTAACAAATTTTCTATTTTTCTTTTCTACCCATTTTTTATTTTTCTCCCACCCACAAAACCCATGTTTTACATTTTTGCTAAAATTATGTCAAATGCGTTAAAATTGCAAAATAATGCATGAGGGGTTTTGTTGCTTACCTGGCGGGGCCCATCCTGCTGCTTGTACGATCGTCGAACCTCATCTATCCGGTGGACGATCTCGGTGTCATTATCTCCCGACATCTTCACTCCTTGTCTGCTTGCTCTCTCTTCTTTTCTCAACTGCTACAGTGCAAATGAGGTGAGGTAATTTTCAAAATTACCTTATATTCACTTTTAAAAGGTATTTTTACCTTTTATTTACATTTTTATTCCTCTAATTAATCCCTTCACTTCCCGGGGCCGCCATTTGCACCCTGTTTGTCTGATTAACTTCGTTCAAAAAGCAAACTTGCCTAATTTTTTGCCCTCTTTCCAACTATACCATCTGTTTCTTCTTATCAAGATGTTGCTTGAGACCCTTCTTTTTTCCTCGTCACCCTCTCGAGGGGGCATACCCTTCACATTTACCAATTTTCTCAGCCGTAATCAACCCTTCCTTGGATTGGGGCATATTCATCCATTACTCCACTAATTAGGACAACTCAAGTCCTCCTCCCCACGTTAGGGCATCATTTTTTGATTAATTCTTCTATTGAGTCATCTGCACTTTCTCTTCTTCAAAGCACGGTTATTCTAACGGTACTTCTAAGAGGGGAAAAATGTAGACATCCAAATTTGATCACTTCCATATGATCAAAATCGTCTACTTTATTCATCTATTTCATTAATAGTGATTAAATAATTTATTTAATCATTATTTCATTTTCTGCCTAAGGTTCCTAAAGTATGTAATTAAATAAATTAAATACTTTACCTTACCCCCTTTCCTTCTCTAAATTAAATAAACATGAAAAATTATTTAATTTGGTCATTTAACCTATTTGGATTAAAACCAATTTTTCAATTCCTCTTTTTCTCTTTCCTTGTCACATTCTCCATAACCCTCTTCTAATCTGGATTAAATTAATTAATTTGTGATTAGGATGTGCACCACTTAATCAAGATTAAGTGTCACATCCTCCATAATATCCCACTTGCCTCTAGTCTCTCATTAATTATCCTAATCCTATGTTTGCACAACCTTAATCAAAATCATTAGCCACATTTAGCTTACCTTTTTTGGTCAACCTTTTCACTTACCATTTTTAGCCTGGACTCTCTTTCCCACGTGAATTTTTAATTCACATTTATTTGTCAAAGGTTCCTCTCTTCCCCATGTGAATTTTTAATTCACTTTTGTCTTTCCAAGGTCCTCCTCATCCCCCATGCAAATGTGACATGTCATTTTACATATGCCCAAGGCTTCTAGAACCTTGGACTTGTCACATCACCCACATATGACAAATCTCCAGCTTTTTGGGGACCTCATTTTATCCAATAAACTCTCCATTGAATGTAAATTTTTAATTTACATTTATTTTTCCCACGCACTTCCCCTTTTCCCATGTTCATCCTCATTTAGGGGCAAGAAGTTTTTTTTTTAGGAAATCTTCTCATCCCCCAAGGTACCTCAAAAGTACTTGTCCTTCATCCACCTCATGTACTTCCCTTCCACCTCTTGTCCTTCTCTTCCACCTCATTTCCACATCACTCCACCCTAAGACATCTCACCTTCCACATGTCAAGATGTGAGGGCTTGTGAGTCCTCAACTCACCATAGCCCTTCATCTTGATCTTTGTTGGATCAATCCCAACCGTTGAATTCTCTAGAGAATTTCAATTAGCCTATAAATATCCCCTCATTTCCCTCATTTTAGGGATCAAGTCTTTTGCAACAAAACTCTTACAAATTTTTCATTCAAGCTCTCATCTATCATAGCACTTAGCATCATCAATTCATCTTGCATCCAGTCAACTCCCTTGCCATCCAAGGAGCACACAATTCTTGAAGAATCAAAGGGCTAACCAAGGAAGAAGTAGCAAAGGAAAGGCATAACATACTTCAATCATCATTTATTTTATCTTACCCATTTGCTTCACCATTTTCTTAGGCTAATCTTATTGAGGTGTCCTCTTTTAGTGTTATTGCATCATTAGTTTTGTTTAGCATCTCACATTAGGAGTAGCATTTTTAAAGGGATCACACAATGTACTAAGTTGGGTGTAGTATTAGAATCAAGCCTTTGAAAGAGAGGGGAAGTATCACTCAGGAGATGAATTTGGCCTAGTAACCCTTAATAAGACCTAAACTAAGCTTTCACACACACTCTAGTATAGTGATGTTGATTCAATTGTTTGGGAAATGGTAAATTGTCCTTAGCCTTGTCTAAGTATGGTTTAGATAATGTTATGATCTTGTTTGTGAATGTTTTGGAATTTAGAGTGTGTGATTGATTCTTTTGCCTTGTGTGAGAATTCTTCTTTATGTGGCATTGTTTAATTGATAGATAGATATATACATACAATGTATATATATGTATATACGTGTATTTATTAAACGATAAACTCATGTACATGAGTATACGTAGATAGACATATCTACACATGCTCATGGACAGGTTTCCCATATGCATGGGAATATCGATCGGACAAGATGACATCTATATATACATACATATACACTTTGTGTATATATGTCGATCGATATGACTGTGAATATATGTGTTAAGATATTAAGGCATGATATATATATAGTAAATGAATATATATATATATATATATATATATATATATGTATATTAACATACACATATGTAATCACGTAATGGAAATGTCCATACTAGTATATTAATATATGTATATATGCATATATACTCATGCATCAATATATGAGAGTATGTAATGTATATTCGAATATCAAATAAATTATTTTATAAACTTATATGTGGAGATACATACATATATACATATATACATATTTTGTGGTATATATATTAAATATATGTGCTAATGTTTTCAATAGTTTGTTGATTTATTTATTAAAGCACACAGCATAATGAACATAGCATAAACTATGTGAAATGTGCATTATATACGTGAAGTATATAGCGTAGTATTAAAGAAATAGCATTAAAATATGCAACAACACATAAACATATCCAATGCATAAAGTATTTAAAATTTTGAGTTAAGTGAAGTATTGGCATCGCTAAGAATAAGTGCATAATATCAAATACAACCAAAGTGAAATGTATAATCTAGCTAAAGACTTAGTCAATCATGAAATGCAACGAACAAGAAACATAAGATCTAGTCTTTAGCAAGTAGTGACCCAATAGAATAGGGTGTGAACTACAAATGTGGCGCCAACTTGTGAGTAGTGTAAACCGATTGGAAGTCTAAATTGTAATACAAATTTTGGATTATGAAGCAATGTGAAGTATATGAATTGGTCAAAAGTGTGAAGCTAGCAAAGTAAGTCGACCTGTAGAATACAATTACCTTGCATTTCTAATTGTTATTCTTGATATACATTAGAGTGGGTGACTCATTCTTCAATGTGAAATCTGGCTGTGTATGTGCTTACTGAGCAATGATTTTAGCATCCAACTTTTATTTTTCTTGCTAAGTCAAATCATTTGGATTGAGAAGTGTCATCTTTGATAGCTTGTTTTTAGCCTTCAACTGTTCACTTTTGGGTATAAATGGAGGTGCTTTCTCCCCCATTTGGGATGCTTTTGAGCACACTTGATGCTTAGTTTCTAAGTTGATTCTTTTCCAATTTTTTGAGTTGTGATTTGGTGAGTAATTTCAGAGAGTTGTGAGAGGATTTTGAGTGTACGAATTTGGTGAGTGGTAGAGAGATAGCGGGGTTTTACTTGCTGGTTTTGGGAAGGTTGAGCTAGGAGTCTGGTTTGTTCAATTGGAGCATTACGTACATAGGCATGTTGATTTCTACTCTTTTATGTTTTATTTGCATTTGAAAGATTGTGTGACATTGTTTCTAGTTTAGAAAACTTATTAATTTATTTATTTGGGAAAAGTTATTCTTTTTATGTGATATTGAAAGACTCTTGATAGTTTAGGATTCTTATTAGGTTGAGTTTATGTATTTATTCCATATTAAGGAATGGGTGTACATAGAGGGTTTAATATACTATAATATGATAAATCTTATATAGTGGAAATTTATCTTAGTTAAGACATAGAGTTACTTTGAAATACTTAGATGAAGTGTCATTAGTATTGTAAGAGGAATAGGTTGTTCTTGGGGTTAGATTAATCCATGGGAAAGGGAATAACCTATGCATAGAATATGAATGGTCAAATACAAATCAAACTAGGTAGGTGGATGAGTGTGTGGCGTTCATTCTGAATTAGGGGTGATGAATACTTTGGCTAAAATAGTGTATGTTGCCACTATACACACTATTAGTTCACTGTGATCTAGGGTTACATAATAGACAGGTAATTTCATATGATGGGTTGTAGCCATTGTGTGATAGTTCTAGATATGTAGGACACAACACCAAGCTCAAGAAATGTCATTTTTATTATGAGGTTACCATACCAATCTCTTCATTGAAGGGTTGGGCCATCTTACCAAGTTTGGTAGATGTACGGGGGACCAAAATTAGTCAATTGTAAAAGAATAATGTTATCATGTTATCATGAAATTATGTTCTATAAAATCTATACTTTGGAAAGATGTTATTATGAAATTATGTTCTATAAAGTCTATACTTTGGAAAGATGTAATACTTTGATATATAATGTAATGGGAAAGTTTGGAAAGATGTTATTTCAAATGTGCATGTTATCTTTATGTTTAAAAAGAAAAGGTGTATTGCTCATGATGGTTAGATGCTTAAACTATTTACTTGAGGTTAAAAAAGAGGAAAATTACTTTGTAGAACATATGTGCATTTTACAACCAAGGCTTCGATACTATTGATATATCTTGTACAAGCTTGGACGTTGCATGCTCTTCCTTTTGACATCTCTCACTTGCTAAAGAAGGGTAACTATATTTTTTGTGATGCATTATCATTTTATTTTGATAGCATATTTTTCTAACATGTCTATTTATTTCTTTATCTTGTCTATAATATTTTTCTTCGTTTCTATCTATCTGGTTGTTCGTATAGGTGAGAATGTACCTACATGGGGGTTTGACTAAGACAAGCCCCTAAAACAATGCCAACCATTTTCTTATTTTTATGTGTGCAAGTGTTGAAGTTGTAGCTTTGCAGGAGGCTTCATTCTTAGACCTCTTGTGAGTGCATCCTTTCTTCTTTTTTGTTCTATTATTTCATTTTCATTACATTTAGTTTACACTCATTATTGTTATTATGTTATTATTTTGTTATTCTATTATTTTTAATGCATTCTTGAGATTTTAGTCAATGAATAGTTAGTAGGTTCTTTGTGATTTTTTGTGTTAAACTCAATTTTGGTTTGTACGAGACTACAATGTGTTGCGGGGACATCCACGTGTTGTGATGTCATCCTTGGGAGAGAGCTTGTTGGTTTGTCTAGAGAACCTTTGCAACTTGCTCTTTCAATTTTTGAAACTCTCTTATTTTTATTCAACATAAAACATAAACAAAGGCCTTCATCTTCTCATCCTGTTACTTGAGCTTTGACCCCTGAGGTGGTCAAGGAACATTCGCCCTTTGAGATCACACCATTTTGATACTTGTCGAATTTCCTCCTCTACACCTACATTGTGTGATGACATTTCATGAGCATAATCTCTTATGTTTCATGACACAACATCCTCCTTTGTATTGCTTCTAAAATCATTTATTTTTTTATCTCTCTCCTTAAATTATTTGCACTCCTTGAGTCATGTAACTATTTTAAGGGGGGGTTATCACAATGCAAAATCACATTATTATCTTAAATCAAAAATATTTATAAAAGCCTTGATAGTATAGGAACCACCTAACATAGTGCAACTTGCTAGGTTGTTGGTTTTCATATATCTTATATTTTCCATAGTTGTTTTGCAATGTAGCTTGTAGCAACCATGATCAATCAAAATTGTTGTATGGTCTTTATCATATCGCAACTTGTTGGCCATATTAACTATCTCGGTATAATTATCCTCAAATCACAATTTTGATAACATAATTTAAAACACATAGCATAGTATTTGACTTGTAATTAGTTAAAAATAATATAATTAAACTAGTCCAAAAATAAGTTGTGACATCCATGGTTTGCTCTATATTCATTACAAATTGAGAGTCCATTCAGAAGTGATGTCTATGATCTCTCAAATGATTTGAAAAAAAATCTTTTGACCATACCATACCTCCTCCTTCAATTAATTAAATGACAACTTTTATAATTTAACTGTGTTTATTATTTTTACTTCTATTAAAATGTAATTCCATTCTAGTACTAATTTTTTAACATTAATATATTATAATTTTTTAAGAAATGTGATAAACACTCAATTCATATATAGAAATATAAAAGCTATAGAAGTTACTTAAGTTTAACAAATATTGATTACACCATTTTTATCACGATGGGTCATTGTTTTATGCTTAGAAAGCACAAAAGATGCGGAAACCCATCAGTAAAGGGCAAGGTTGCTTTCAAAGTAGCACGTTATTTCTCATCTCCATCAATCTGCTATTGGTTTCAATAATATATACATCAACTTGCCCATATTCGTACCTTTCATTATATAAATATATATCTTCAACTATCTTATTATTGCCTTCATCAATGAATTCCTACAACTCATGGGCCCCAGTTTCTTGACATGTGTGCCTTCCTATATCTAAAGGTACTCTTCATTTAATAATTCCTAATAGTCTCCACATGACTCTCCTTACATACTTTACACATTGAAATGGACATCATCTTGACTAAGAGGGAACAAGAATGATGATAAGTACATACCAACCAAATAATCTCACCAGAACATGGAATGAGATGCTTTCTTCCATTTTCATAATGCATGGAACCATCACCTCAACAAAAGATGTATACATTTCCTCTTTAGGGTTATGATATTTATGAAAGTATGTTGGCCTAAACCTTTTAATAAAGAATTTTAGCTTCATCAAATGTAAATTAATCATTCTTGATTCCACTTATAACTATCAAATCAAAAAAGTTAATTTGCTGAAATGAAGGTAAAAAGAGTTATATGGGATAGCTTATATATCTATTGGTTTTCTACAATTTCAAGGCCTAAGTTATATATCCAATAAAAATATGAAATTTATATTTATAACGAGACTATAATATTTTTAGATATAATGCGTTAAATTTTGTGATATCAAAAATATTATATTCTATAATTCATCATTAAGATAAAGAAAAAATTTAAATTCATCATCAAGATAGAAAAATAGTTGATTATAAAATATTATTCAAAATATTACTATTGAAAACTTATTTCCAAAATATTTTTGTCTTATTCAATCCTTTAATAGATCTACAAGCAATAAGCATTATGGTTAAAATGGACATCAATCAAATTATAGTAGGTATGAGTTTTTTATAGTCCATGAAGTAGATGCATGATAGCTTTTGGTTTTAACTATATATTTTTCCAACCAATATTTCAGATTACACTTAGTGATCCATCATTAAAAAAAAAAAGTCATTGTAAAAATATACACAATTAAAACTAAAGTTTATGTCAAAGGGCATGCAGTTTGTTGGTGAAGTTGAATGGTTTGAAATGAGCCCACCAAGGATCAAGTCTTGTTGAGTGCAAGGCCTCAATATCATAAGAGAGGAGGTCGAGATCATGTTAGGTTGAGAACATGTCTGAATGACTTTAGCAAAATGGATACCCCTCAATCTTTGACTCTCAACGAGAGAGATTTCAGCCTATCTAAATTTGATAGAAAAATCTTACAAAAAATACATATATTTCATACGTCTCTACACTTCAAGGTCAGTGGAAACAAAATGACATTATACCACAGAGTGTTTGTGGCTTATGAGGACATTCATGTCATATATGTTGATACTCTAAAAGTTGGGACTCTGACTACTTTGTTCGAGGAGGAATGAATTGCAAAGATGGCAAATCATTTGATCAAAATATATAGCCGAAGAACCATGATCAACAAAGAAATAGTGGACTCTCAGAAATAGAAGTTGAGGTTTTTTCTTCTCTTTAGTTGCTTGCATATTATCCTGATGATGGATCATAGAGTTTGATCTGAAACGTTGATTCATAAAAACAAACACAGTTTCAATCTAGAAGATCAACAATTCATTATCACTATACTATTTTCAATCCCAGATTCCATAAACTAATCTGATCTATGAACGTCATTTTTCCCTCATTTCTATTGGAAGAGTTGAATGGTAGGCAAGCACAAATCCACATAATAAAAAAGTGGGCAATATAAATATAAAACTACCATCCCCCATGACTAAATGCTTGTTGAAAGCATGAATGATTGGAGTAGGGACAAAATACTTACCATCCCTACAAATTCACATGCTAACATTGTCTTTTTTCTACTATGGTTCAGTGTGTGTACGCCTCTCCTTGAATGCGTATGAAAGTAGTCGTTAAAAACAACTTTGAAGTAGTACTAATTTCCAAACGTGAAAGCTGCAGATTCAATCCAAAGAGCTTGGAATGCAATCCATAGAGCTCGGAGTACATGTAGACCGTCCCGTATAATATCTCTGACAAATATATTTGCGCAATTCTAGGAATTAAAAGAAATTCTTACTATGACAGAGTGTAAGGAGAAGGGCAGATGTTAAGTCGCATTCCAATTAAAATTCCAATGATAAAAAGTAACAAGTAATAATATTTCCGTTAAAAGAATCTATATCCCGTTACATGCTTTAACTACAAGTATGAAGGGGGGCTAGTAGCATTTTTTTTATTTTTTTCGTGTGTTTCTAATAACTAGCAAAGGAAAAAAAAAACCCATGGTATATTATATCTGTACAAATCTAAATTGGTATATTATACGTTAAAATTGATAGTTAGAATAAATATTAAATGTGAGTAAATTAAAAAAAAATACTTTATTTTATAATTAAATATTATATTTAATTTGAAATAGAATGTGAATTTCATATTAGAATATAATGTGAATTTCATATTAGAATGGTGAATTTCAAATTAGTATTTGTATTGGAATCAAAATATTATGTTGATTTTGGATAGGATGAGTCTAACAATCAATAATTAATCCACAATCATGTATCTTTCCTACACCCACTCTTGTATTATGTAATCATCATCATACTTATGTCCTTCACTTCACTTAATTCATTCTAGCATCCTTTGTCCCTTCTAATAATTGATGGATTGACAATATTATAAATATCTTCATAGGGATGTTGAGATGTTGAGATGTCAATATGTCATAAGAGGACACGTTCTATCAGGTTAGCACACAAAAATGCGTACAAATGATAAAAACAACAATATGTAGTCATGCATATGGTTTTAGGAATGGTTGTGCATATTTAGCTTCATTTTATTACTTCAATTGAATTGTGAAAAAGAAGTGGTATTCCTTAATTATTTGATGATTAGAATATAATTACAATGAATGCATCGAATGCCTTTGAATATAAGTACATTGTAACATGTTGCATAAATGGTTCTTTAGTTGACCCTGGGTGAGAAAGGTATAGGTAAGAGTTTTCCAAGTCAAATTCATGAAGGATAAGTCTACAACCATGAACTAGTCCTTAAACATGAAAAGGGACATATAAGAATAGATAACGTGTGTATGGAAATGTGTGCATGCATAAGGGTAATGAATGAGTGGGCGGGGTGAATGTTAAGGGATGTGTAAACATATGAATGTGAATGAGGGGTAAGTGTATTGGAATATGTGTAATATGTCATGTAGATAGTATAGGAAAAGGCACTTGTTACAAAACTATTATTTGTTAATCTATCTATCTATCAAGGTTGATTCTCTTGAACTTGGGCCCAAAATTAAATGTAAATGTCATAAGTATGCAAATTTTATAATTACATGTTTCCCCTACCTTGAGGTGCATGTGGATCCTAGAATGACATGTATCTCAAAATATGTATTATTAGGATAGGTGTTGTACACCTTGCATAAAATATTTAATTTTTGTAAACTTGTGGTAAAAGTTGTAATGGGACATCACATATTAATGTATGTGGGGTGTCACATGAAGACATGCCTTCTTGAGCATAAAAGTTAAAATAAGGGTTATATGGGTTTCTCCTTGGAGGTTGCAATGATTATTGGATTTAGAGTCAAACTTTGGTACCCACCTTTTAAATATTACTTAGATGCATTGATTAAAACGCTTAGTTTTTGGTGATCATTATCTATTTATGGAGTACTTGGGAAGATATATTCATGGTGAAGCAGTTACAAGGTAGGGATATGATGTTGGATCTTCTCCATAATTGAAGAGTGTTGATCTCTTTGTTGCTCTTGGTTGTGACATTATAGTATGGCTATGGATGTATAAGTATGATGTTGTAAATTGTTCATATCTTAGAGGACATGTGTTAGAGGTGATAGATATAATCTTCTTTTGCTACTTATAGGGCACCAATACTCTAATATTGTATTGTAATGGATTTGTTGTTGACGATACATTGGGTGTGCTTTAGGATGAGTTTTCTTTAAAGATTTTTACTAGAGTATATATTGTGTTATGCTTTTATTTCTTTGATAGAATGTTTTGACTTTATTTTATCTTGCAAGTAATTTTCTAATTAGATTAATATGGTTTCTTATAACTAGTATCAAATTTGTTAACTTGTTGAGGGTTGGTGCTTGTGTTGGATTTCTTATATTTGGTATCACAACTAGTTGTAGCTTAGTTGATCTAAGGGAGGAAGGGAAATTTTATCCATATATTAATATTGGAACTTATTAGTGAGAGTATCTTGTTTAGATTGAATCTTTTTTGGGTGTATAAAAATTGTGAGCACTTCAAGAAAATAGAAAATGGAGATTGTAAGAGGTCATGTAGAGGTTGTAGCTTAGTCTTAAATGGAGACCTAGAAGCTCTTGAAACAACCCCTAGATACTTGGATGGGAAAAGGCTATGGATTTGGTCACTTGGTGGCATGGAGCTCTTAGACAACCCTTAGATGCATGTTGTGAATTCATGATTTTTAGATCTATGGGTCATATATTTATGATATTTTGTCATTTAAATAATGAATCTTCAATTTGACCATTTACGAGTGATTTGGATGCATTAATGGATCTAAATTTGTAAAGATTCCTTTCACATATATGGTTTGACAAATTGTATGACTAATCAAAATCTACGAGTTATAGATTTTTAGTAGACTACTTTTTATATTATAATTCTTAATGATTTTCTAGATGGACAATATTTAAAATCTGTTGTAGTTGCTTTGTTAGGTTCTTGAATGAGTGAAGACTTTAAATTGTGCATTTTTTGGCATATTAGATTTGAGCATTTACATATTTAACATTTGTACTATTAGAATAATTTACATGATATCTTGTTTGTGTTGTTGTTAATATAAATTTCAATTTGTATGTTTTTATGTCTACATTCTTTTTAGTGGATCCAAGTTACACAATTTGAAAACTATGAATTTTATGGCTATTTTATTTGGTTTTAGGATGAACACTGGTCATATTTTCTATTAACTTTAGAGGTTGCATGAGTGCTATTTTTGTAGAGTTTATGTTTATGCCTACATGATGAATGAAAAAACTTAGAGCAAACTTTTGGACCATTGTTGTCAATTTTGCTTAGTTGGAATTTAATTGTTATGAAGCATTGGAATTTTGAGTAGTAGAAATACAAGAAAAAATTATTGCCAAGGTGATAACTTTTGCAATGTTGTGTTTCTCAAAGGGTGCCTCAAACCATCACTATGTCAATATCTTGGAGGGCATGAAATTTAGAAATTTCTCTTGGAAAGGGAGGAACTAGAAGTTGTCCTAGGAAGGCCTCAAGATATCACCCCCATGATGTTTGAAGAAAGGAGGAATATAAATTTATCAAAGGATGTCTCAAACCTTCATCTTCACAATACCTTAGAGGGTGAAGAGTCAAGTTCCTGCCAAAGTTTTGTCTCAAGTTGTCACTAATTCAATACCTTAGAGGGATGGACTCTTAACTTTACATGAAAATGAGAGAATATATCACCTAAGAAATACCGTTTGGAGATTTTTGGATTGTGGATTTGGATTCCTCTTGAAAAATTATGCAATTTCAAAAAATATGATATCTAATTTCAAGTTTGTATGTGAAATTTATGGCTTCAAAAGTTTTAGTAAAAAATTCTAGAGTTTGATGTCACCTAGGTGACATATTTAAGGATGGGGAGACCCTTAAATTTCACCATGGTGACACTTGTATGCCAAGAGGGGCCCAAAACATGAATTTGGGAATAAGAAACAATAAGATATCACCCCAATGATACCTAAAGTGACTTGTAAGGGGAAATTTCAAGTTTTTTTCCACAATGATACCTCAAGCCACTTGTAGGAATTTTCTAATTCATCACCACCATGAGATCTTATTGAGTGCTCTTAATTTTTAAACATGTATTGTTCTAACATTGGAAGCTTTAGATTACCTTTTAGTGGGATTTTTAGTAGTAAAAATGGTTGAATGAGTATCTATTAACTTTAGAGCCATATGGTCTTTAAGGATTTTAGGATGTGAACTATGCTAACATGTGAGGCTTGGGTCATGGATTGAAGGTAGCTTTGTGTAAGAAGATAGTTGGTTGTAATAGGTTGTGAAAGATTGGTTATAATTTCCATGTGATTTCAAGTGGCATGTAATAATTTAAGAGTTGTAAGTTAAGAGTTAACATAAAATATGTTTATTGATGATCACTTAGGTTATCAACCCAATGTTTACAAATCACCATATCTCAATCCCTAAGAATTACTAATCCCCATATTTTATTTTTTGATCCCTAGACCCATTATTTGCTACCCTTGACAATATATTTGGGTGTGGACTTCACACAAGTCACTTCTATGGGTGTGAATCTAAACTCTTCACTTTAAAATTTAAATCCATCCATTGCCAGTTGTTTCACTAGTTATTTTCAACAAATTCATCATATGTCATATTGATTTATGTGCTTAGTTCTTATACTTATAAACACTCATTCATCCATTTGAAAATCATGTGGGAAATTGTCTAAGACATACTAGGGTGTTCTTATTGAGCACACTTAGAGTCTAATGCTTTGGAGAATAGAAAGAATCTAGCAACATTTACATTAAAGCACATCATCCTAGGATTATTGCTTGCTTTTCTATTGCCCTCAATCATTTCACTTAGAATCATAAACTAGACTATTAAGGTTTGACCCAAGAGAACATGGCCTTCATAATTTGACAAATTCTCCAAAGGTATTCATGAACATCAAGTTTCCTTAGAATAAGAAAACACCAAAATTTAAGGCAAGTGAATTACATCAAATTGCATTTTGTCAATTTAGATCTATGTGTATTAGTTTAAGGCCATGTAGTTTAGTCATGCACACATGAAGAACAAATTTGCATTCACAAGATGGACTAGGCAAAAGAAAAGTCAAATTATAGAACCAAAGATCTTCATCTTAGTCAAAACTAAAAATATATAACATTGGCAAATTGATTCTTGACATTTGATACTTAACTTTGTCATCCTAAATACCACAGTGAATTTATTTTAATTCTATATTTAATATAATTATCCTAAGACGCATTCTACAAAGAGAACAAGATTAAGAATCCCATATCATGACCACATACATAAAACTTAAACAAAATTGATACATTTTAAAAATTTATAACAATTAAATAATTAACCAACAAAATTAAATATATAAATACTAAACAAAATAAACATATTTTTATTTTGTTTTAGTTTTATCAACAATTATATATATAATAAATAAAGTAATTTTTATTAAGTAAAAAAGATTATTTAATCTGTTTTAATGCCAACTCGTCATTGTGAAATAAATTTATATTATCATTAGAATTTAATTTATTATCCTTCAGAGTAATTTATGGAGAGAGGTTCATATTTTTTCTAATATAAAGTTGGAATCTAACGAAAGCCATTTGATTCTAGTGCTAGGTTGAATTAATGGCATGGGGAATCAATGGGGCCTAGTGGCTTTTTAAAAGGTAGAGATACTTTTTCACAAGTCATTATCATTTGCCCAGTTAAGCTCATGAGTACTTAGTTTGCGTTCTAACAAACTTTGAGTGAAGAAGTTGCCTCATGAAGAGTGACTACTAGATTCTTGGGAACCACCAGAATTTAGTTTTTGTAAGGTGTGATGGCATGGAAAAAGAACATGGAAGCAATAATCAACAATGGTTGGTAGCCTAATTGCTAATTCCATTTGGGTAGGGATTAGTCAAGGCTCAAGCAAGATACGATTCTTGATGTTCCTTATCCATTGCTAGGAATCATTATGTGTAACTTAATTTTCTAGTGCAAGAGTTGACTTTGCTCCTTAATGGCCCCTACCCAATACCAAGGATAAATGTGCCCATAAAGGCCTTTCACCTTTCATTCATTCGAAGGCACTTCCTTGCATTACAAGTAAATGTGCCTCCATGAAAAGCATTGTCTCACTTGGAGATGGTGCCCAAATCTCTTTATGCATTGAACAAACACTGTTGAACCCATGCTTCGTACCCTAATCTTTTAGGACGGATAAAAATTGTAAAAACTGTCTCTTAGAATTACTCTCCCACAGCTACACAAGATACAAGACAAAACATGTGTTAAAAAAGGTTACCTACCCAATGTTTTTAGTGGATCAACAAAGCATGCCCAAGGGTTGAATCATCTTTCGTCAGATCTAAAAACACCGGGGAAGGAAGCCATCTTCTAGGTATATCTAACTAAAGCTGATAACAAGATAGATGCCATCAACATATAAAATCCGCAAGATAATCCAATTAACTGGTTGGCAAATACAAAAGCACATCTGTACATGGGATAGATGCTTCTTAGAGTCTTCTGCCAAGATTGTGATTTGTCAGTGGGGCAGCATATGCGTGTGGAAGAAGGAAGAACTTGACTGCTACTAATGGATAATTATAATTATATATGCCCATACTTGACAGCCAGTCACGAGATTGGTGAGCACTTCACTCAAAATTTGGCATCTATATGTTAAAAAAATGTGAAATCTTGTGACAATAATATTAGAAACTACGACTTTTTATTTAATAGGACAATTATTGATGGGCTAAATCATTTAAAAAGCCATGCAGCCTGAAAACCCCTGACAAGCCTAAACGGTTATATTTTAGTTCACAACCAAGCCAAAACTCACGGAATGGGAGACAATATTTCTTGTGAGAATTTCTTTGCATATGCTTTTAATGCTTTTCTACATGATGCTTCAAATAACATGCATATAGACAGTACGGACATCAATCTTTTGTGCCATTATAAGACAAAGACCAGTGTCTAAGTTATAAGATGGTTGATTGCAGTGGATTTTTATTAACTTAAATTTTATAAGTAGTCGATAAGAATTAGACATTGTTCCTAGAAATGAAACATCTAGATTCTTAGGAGCATTAACTATTCCTATACTATTCCAATTAAAACATACTTATTTATAAAAAAATCAAAATCAAACTTATTTAATTTATTATCTTATTTACAAACAAATAAATTAATTTAATATTATTATAACATATTATTTAAAACTTACCAATAATTTGTCATTACATCAACATGTAAAACCGTTATAATTATTTTTATTTAATATGAAATTTGTAATTAAATCTCCATTTAGAATATAAGATCCATACTTCAAAATCTATATATTTGTTGTATTGTTGATTAGACAGTTGGGTTCTTTTATTGGATTAGCTGTTTTATTGCTGTTAACATGTGATGGTTCAACTCGTTGTTGTCTTGTATTACTGTTTGACAACTGATTCCAATTATATTCTTGACAATCTTCTAACTGACCACTTTTCATTGTAATCATTCTATTAACATTGATTTAACACCATATATAAACAATTTTTTTACTAAAAAAAACTAACCTACACATTTTAAGTCCATACAACAAGCACAACAAACACAGCTAATTTATTGATATTTTTTAAAATAGTAACTGCAGCCTAGAGCATTATCTTTATTTTCACCTTGAATTAGACAAACCCACAACCTTCTGTTTTGTCTTTAGCTCACGTCAACATATCGATAATGATGATAATAACCTCAAACAACGAACTCCTCTCTTTTAGGCCCCTGCAATTGACAGCCCTAAGCAGAAGAACAAACCCCCGAAAGACTATCACAATAACAACTATCTAATCGAAAATAAAAACAGTCACTAAAATTCTCAACAAGATGTTTCAGTTTAAGAGAAATAAATAAATCGCTAACAATCTTATGTTAATTCAATACGAAAGAAAGAAGTATCGTAACAACCGTTGCAACATAAGATGTGGCATTAAAAACTTGACGCCATTAAACATGAAAATCAGCTGCTGCCATGGTAGGGCAGGGAAGAGCCGAAGGATAAGAATTTCTTTATTACAGAAAATAATGAGTATTTATCACAACTCGGTTCCAATGGCAATGGCTTCCGAGTCATTAAAACCTGTAAAACACAAACAAATATGATCTACATTTTGAAGCAACTGCTGTTCCAGCCAAAACCCTTTTATGGCCTCATTGCCACACTGCATTTTTCAGGAAAACAATTTTTAATGTCAATTTTAATACAAAACCTAAATAAACTGAAATATTATCGGGACTATTTTCCTGGCGGTGAAGAAATTTCACTAGGCCTATGTGGGTTCAAAATATATCAAGAATCTCGACAATACATCTGTTGCACAGTGGACATGATCCTCTGCTAACCCAAAGCTCGCGGGTACAGAGTCTGCAGAAAGTGTGGCCGCATGGAATAAACGCCGCCCCCTTTCGCCGCACCATGCAAACACAGCACAATGAATCGTCAACCCCTCCGCCATTGCCAGCCGCTACTTCGTCCTTGGAATCCCATTCTTCAAGCAAGGCTTCGGCCGCGGTGCCATTGCGGTCGTCTGCTTCTTCTAGAAGGGTCATTAGCGAGACTCGAAAAGGCGACCTGGATCCCTCCCTGTTCCCAATATCGGACTGCAATTCCGTCAGAATTTGAGGGCGGTTGCCCAAGGTCGAAATACCTGAGACTCCAGCAGAGGCCATGGCTTCCTGTTCTTGCGCAGCCCGCAACTGCCGCTCAGCGGCCAGCGCGGATGCAAGATTCATGCTTCCTCTTGTCTCCTCCTGCTCAGCTGCCTCTGGCTCAAGTGTTCTCTCCAGCAAGGTAATAAGCTGTTCCCTGCGCTCTCGACGGGGTTGCTCTGACATCTGATCAACTGTCTCTGTCTGTAAACCTGTTTCTGTATGATATGGAGAATTCCAGCTAAATGTGTTGCGGACAGATATATGGGTTTCAGCGCTCTCTGTTTGCCCACCTCTATTCAAAGAACCGAAATTAAATCTGGCGCCCATAGATGAAGAGGTTTCAGCACTTTCCGTGTCTGGATGATACGAAGAGGCGGTGATGTTAACCCTGGTACCGAATGCCATCGGGGTTTCGCCTATTACGGCGGCTTGTGGCTCAGCCATGGCGCATGTCTCAGCATCATCATCACCATCATCAACACTAAAGTTGTTGTTACTGTTATTGTTGTTTTGATGGCGAGTGGGATCGATCCTGTGACCACTGCCGCTCCAGCTGCTTTCGTCGTCGTCGTCGCGCTGGGGTAGGACAACGGGCGTGGCGGCGCTGAGGTTCGATCGCGCGGCGCTCCATGAGCTGCCGCAACACGCTAATTTTCGCAGTCTGAGTTTGTGCCTTAGAGCTCTCCATCGCGGCCGATCCATCATTTGTCTGTCCGTGCCGTGGCTCGAACTCCCGACCAGAAAAACCCTTACTGTGCCTTCAAGTCTCTCTCCTTCCTCCTCTTGAAGAAGCCTATCTGAATCGATCACCGCGCGGGCGGAGTCAACAATGGTGGGCGATCGTGGCGACCTATTATTGCCCCAGCTTTGCAGCAACCTGAGCGTTTCCTCTTCGTCTTCAAATTCTTCGAGTTCTTTTATTTCGTCCTTCTTACGGGCGACCAAACGCATCACGTTTTTCAAAATGCCGCCGGAAGAAAATTCCTTTGGTTTTTCCGACTGCTCTGACTGGATGACCTCCCACAGTGTTGTCCTAGCCTCGGTTTTATCTTCTTCTTTTGCGCTTACCAGGCCGCCCAAAATTGACCCGATGGTCTGCCTTTGCCGCTGCGAAACATCTTCATCATTAACTTCTTTGATTTCATCTTGATCCTGCTCTTTCATCAAATCGCGCAAATTCAAAGAGTTGAAGCCTGATAGTTCATCTCCCAGCCTCATTGTATTATGTGCACTCATTCACCCTGAAAACATGACCAAAAATCAAACAGTTCCACTCGAAGAGCAAAATTCCATGTAAACATCCCCCTTAAAATGCCCGAATGCTAAGCAATGGCGAGAACTTATCTCAGATTTTAGCAAATGCACAAAATTTATCTCTTCCTTGATGAATTTGCGCAAATCCAATCAAAATGCAGAAAATTTATCTCTTCCCTGACGAATTAGCGCAAATCCTATCAAAATACAGAAAACTTATCTCTTCCTTGACGAATTCTGCGTGTCCCGTGGCCAAATTTGCACAAATACTAGCCTGTCAAGAAATATTATCTTTCCCTGAAGAAAATTTGCTCCTTCTCCTAAATAAATTTGCGCAAATCCTAACAGACAGAAAATTTGCTCCTTCACAATCACTCTTTACAAAATACAGAATCTTCCAGTCTGTTACAGACCTGCTGCTGCCAAATTTATCTCTTTCGTACAAACTCTACCATGAATAAAGAACCTCCCTGTCAACAAAAATGCCCGGCATGATGACAGCCTTGGTACCTTGGCCAGCCAATTCGACAATGACAGGCACCAAAAACGAAGAAAAACGCCAAAATAAACACAAACTAAGTAGCTTCAAGTGTCAAGGATTGAACAACTTACAGAGTACAAGCACGCCGAGCGGACTTATTTAGATCCAAGAAACGCTTCTTTTGGCTTTGATAGGCCATTACAAAACCCTCGTACCAGCTAAAAGACATCCAACTCCAGCTATGTCATCGGCCATTACATCTAACAGTTCTTCTTGATAATAACTAGTTACCTAGTTTCCTTCTCTTCTGCGGGCAAAACAACAGCTACTAAATGTTAGTCTACGATGTAATAACCTCTCCATCGTTAAAGCCACAAAATTTCCCCGTACACCTTTTTCTCATTCCAAAATTACCAAAAACAATTACCTATCGCAAGCAATCACGAGAAGTTTCCCTAAAACTTACCAGTAGCATTGATTAAAATCGCCTGGTACTGAGAGAAAAAACTTGAAGTCATCATTAATGTTCAATAATTCACAGCAAGGCTTAATCAATGAAAATACTTACAGATTCCGTTTGGAAGAAGCCAGCTTTTGGTAGGTAATTACACCAAATTATATATTTTCGCTTCCGAAGAACGCGGAAATGAAGCTCCGCTGGCCTTCCATGGCGCGGAAGATAAAAAGATTTTTGAGCAGAATGAGGTACCAATCAAAACGAAAACCATAAAAAATCCTCAATATCTTAACAAACATTGTTATTAAGAAATCTGAGTCTCATGACAAAAGGGTATCTGCAAGAAATCTGTGGACGACCATATTAATTATAAACTGCCCTCTGCTCTGTAATCGTTTAAACAATAAATTTCGCCTCCATTTAATCTGCGTAATATAATATGCATGTTAGTTTTTTATTCCTGAATATTTGGGTTACTCTTTTGATTAACTTATCGAATAATTAATATTGGATGTCACTCTTTTGATTAACTTCCTTGACAAAAATAATTACAACCTTTAAAGACTTCATTGACAATCAAGAGCGTGACAAGTGGAGATCAAATGAATATTTCTACTTTTTTAATATTTACTTTTCTTAGAATATATTTTCCCTGTATTTAGATGAGGAATACTTATTCGCATCTCGCTATATTTTTATTAATTTTTTATTGGAAATTCTTTTTGACAAATAGTTTTTTCAAATTATGTTGAGAGTTTTCATTGGAGATCTCCTGCAAAAACGGAGGACCCTTCCTAGGTTTCTTCTTTTATAATTTAACAATAGTAATATTTATAATTTGATGATGATTATTATAGTTTCAATGTATTTTAAATCAAATTGAGTTGTAATATCATATGTTCTTTGACTTTGACTTGGCAATTTTGTGTGGTGGGCAAAAGGAAGGATTAGTTTAGGATCTTTCTAGTAGTGTAAACTTTTATTAGCTAGCTCTCTTCTAGATGTAGATTTGGAGGGTCATGTTCATATAGCTTAAGTTTAGCTTAGATTCTACTTTTGGCTTCTAGTTGCATTGGGGCTCTTTTAACATGTTCTTTGACTTCGACTTGACAATTTTGAGTGGTGTGCACAAGGATTAGTTTGGGATCCTTCTACTAGTGTGATCCTTTATTAGCTAGCTCTCCCCTAGGTGTCGATTTGGAGGATCATGCTCATATAGCTTAAGTTTGGCTTAGATTCTACTTTTGGCTTCTAGTTCCATTGGGGCTCTTTTAAGGGTTATGGAAGTTATCAATGTGAAGATGGTGTATATTTCAAAAATTTCCAACATTTACAACAGACTTAGGTTTCCCATCTAAATATGCTTGCTATTTATATGGATTATGAGGGTCGTAGTCTTGATTTTATGGATATGTTTTTAGGTTTCCTTCTTAATTGGGACTAATTCGGTTTATTAAGAGTATACTCCCTGGTTGTAGTTGGTTGAGATGATGATTGTAATTGTGTGCTACTATGGATGGTCCCCACTAATTCCAATCTTTTATCTATTTTTATTTAGCTGCTTTATTTGAGGATAGATAGCTTCAACTATATAGCTATTTTGACACTATTTTGGTTTAATATATATTTTTAGTTGTTTTGAACCTATGTATTTTGATGATAGTAGATTTAATCCTTTAGTTCTATTGTCAATTCTTGTCCTTATAATGTTATGGTTTACAATGCTTAGTTAGTTATGGATATTTATAATGTGATTGTATATTATTTTTGTTGTTCAGTAGTGTTAGTTATTGTTTAGCAGTGTGTGATAGTTATTTGTGTGCTCTAGTTAGTTAATTTTGAGTGGTGTGCAAGGAAGGATTGTGTGTTCCTCTATTATCTAGCTTTCACTTGAGTAACGCTTTGGAGGATCGTGCTCATATAGTTTAAGTTTGGATTAGATTCTACTTTTGGCTTCTATTATATCCAAGTTTTCATGTCAATATTCCTTTTGCAGTGAAAGTTACAAGTTACAGAGTTTTGGTTTGTGTTATGGCAGTACAAAGTGCTTATGAAGGCTTGTTAGAATGCTCTGCATTCCTCTGAATGTGAAGATTTGACCAAGAGGATTTGAGGACATACTTAGTGGTGTCTAATTCATGCTATATTGAAGTTTCAAGTGATCTAGCGCTTTGCAAGTTCAGTTTTCAAGTGACAGAGTGTTACAATTGGTTTCAAATGCTTTATCTTCATCAAAACATATATTTGTATACTTGCACCAACAAAAGATGATAAAGATCAGTTGTATGAGTTTGTGTGAGCACTCCACATGTCTCATAGTCTGTAAGGTATGAAGCACATGCAAACATTTCTTATTTCTAGCACTACACAGTTGTTTCAAGTTGTTTTATGAAGTTATGCTTTTCCTAAGGCCAACTAATGCACATTAATGATGTGTGCCACAAGTTCAAGTAAGAACAAAGTTTTTGGATTGTTTGAAGATATTGTATGGGTCATGCCAACTCATTTGGGTGAAAATGTAAATTATGTCCTATCATTTTTGTATACCGCCAATGGATATATAGGCTGACATGCTACAAGTTTCATATTTTCTTGCTTATGACCGACTGAATTTGTATTTTGTAAGTGTGTGGATGATATATATAGAAGATCAAAGGTGAGAAGTGATGTATGGAATTTTGTGAAGATGTATAAGTGCATGAGCAGAGCATGATAACAATCTTCCTCTATGTTTGAGAGGGGTAGCACCCACGGATGATCAAATTTGAGGTTTTGTGGATTTTAACCAAAAATACTAAAGGTAACAAGGGAAAGACTAAAGATATTTTTATAGAAACCCTAGTTGTAGACACAAGAGTGTTAGGATTTGGTGTTGCACACCATTGCATACAATGATTTAATATAATGTAATTAAATAATTATTTATTTGTGGTGCACCTAGGAGGTGTGTTTAACCACATTAGATAATTATTTGGGGCCACTTGTAAAGTTGTATTGTAATATTGGATTATTATTTAATGTGTGGGAGACATAGAATAATAATTTAATATTGGAGAAATATTTATTAAAGTGAAAACTTAGTACCCAATATTAAATGAGGGGTCAATATATTTGTGTTCACATGGTTTTATCTTACCACTTAGTTTTATTTGTGTGAGCTTGTATCTATAAAAGTAAACACATGTCATGACAACTTTCTTAAAGATTGGAAATGGCCTAACAATCAAAAACTTTGAAATTTTCCTCTCTAGTTGATATATAAACAACTCTTGCCAACAATTTCATTATCCTAGTGGCTTAACCGCAAATGGAATTGCAAATTTAGCAAATCAAGATGGAACAATTTAAGCTCCTTAATCTGGAAGTCTAAAGCTGATGCACAAGCCCAGTTGATAGCCTGGAAAATTCTCCATGTCAAGGTCTCCATTGGTGATCGACTCTCCTTCATTTCCCCTCCTCCAACATGTCCATTTTGCTCCAAAAAAGAAACTATCAAACATGCCTTTTGGTTTTGTCCCCATGCACAAAATATATGGAACTCTCTCTTCTCTAACTTCGTTGTGCTCTTTCCTCAGACATGGTCTTGGAGAACTACTCTTCTTGGTCTCTCCTCATCTCACAATGTTATTACTCAAACCCTTAGACACATCACTCTTAAACACATATGGAGATTCCGATGTTTGGCAAATCTCTCACACCTTTCAATCTTTGTAAACTGAAATGATGACTATCTATGCAAACCTATCTTTACAGATCCCTATTCTCTAATCTGCCATCCAGACTAATGCAGACCTTAAAAATATTTTGGATGATTTTCAAACACAACTCAGTACCTTTGAGGAAAAATTAAAAATACAGGACATTTAGGTTGGCATCATAATTATGCAATTGGGGGTTCCAGATTAAACTATGTGATTGGCACAACCTTGTTGATGGTAGAGGTGTGACACTTGTCAGCAATAATTTTTCTCAAACAATTTTCCCTGCTTTGGAGTTCATCAACTATGATCTTTGCACTTTGGAGTGACCCTATCTGGCATTGTTGGAGGAGGAGATTGCTTTTGTGTGATTGGAAGTTGTGCTCATGCATGTGGTTGAATATTTATGCAAGGTTTATGAAAGCAGCTGTAGCACATGGCCAATGAAGAGCAAGGAATTTCTAATGCCTCATGATTGTTGTTCAGAACTCAGTTTCAGACTTCGGTCTCTTCTTCACAGTGATTTCTTGGAGTGGAAGGATGATAAAGACAAATTTGTTTCAACCGCTGGAAAAGTGTTGCAAATCATACCACACATAGGTTCAGTGAGGTGGCTCAGAGTTCTTGATTGAAGGTTGGGTTTTGGATATTGTATGTAATCTTCAATGAGGTGGAACAAAACACTTGGTTGTAGGTGTTGCGGTGATGGGGTTTCCACTTTTTCTTCCTTGTATGTAAGATAGTTTCATTTTTGTGTGTCAAAAGCCTTTGTATCTATTGTTTTCTATTGTTATTGTTGTGGTTTTTTACCATAATAGTTTGATTTTGTTTGGTTTATGTTGTGTTGATGTTTACAGCTGGTTTGGCTGTTCTCCTTAGGTTTTGTTATCCACCAATATTGTTGTTTTATTTGTAACTTCTGGTTGCTTCCTCAAATAAATAAAAAACACATGTTTAGTGGTTAAGGTTGGTTGGATGAGTGGGCTATCGTTATTGAGTCTTTCTAAGGAGTACATATGTGAAGTATGGCATGGGATGTGTGGATTCATGCTTGGACACATGGAGGATGCTTTGGAGAGGCTTGATGCTTCAAAAGTGTTCATTGTAACTTTGTAAGTGCATGTATTTTTTATAAAACTTGTTAAATAATAAATGGAGTATGGACGCTTTTGGAGGTTGGGTTTTTCCCTCTTGAGGGTTTTCCCAGGGTATATCTTGTGTTACATTGTGTCTTGTCAATTTTGATCTATGCATTACGGTTATTTTGTAAGATTGTATGCATACTTTTCTCTCATGGGGTTATATAGGAAATGGATTAATATTGTGTGTATGATGTATTATTTCCTATCAAAGAGTACCAACAAGATTTCAAAAACTTAAGGAAAAACTAATCGAAACACATCACAAAACTAGAAACTATGTTACCAAATTTATATGATGGATTTCATAATAACATATATGATATTGTAACAATAGTGGATGAATAGCATGCAAATATCAACATATGAAGAGATAGACATGAACACCATTTAAATTAAGATGCCTAGAATGTAGATGGATTTATTTGCACATGTTGCATAGTTTGTGAAGGCTACAATAGATGACTAATAGTTTCCACCATGATACAAAAGGATTAGGTCCATTTAACATACGAAAACTAGTAATGATAACACAAAAATAAACTAAAGCATAAGAATAAACTACTTTTTGTATTATTTCCTTGAAGCACAACTTCAAAAACTCTCCTATACAAAATATGAATCCAGAAGCCCTCTTTTTTCCAAGATTTACTAATAACAACCCTTAGAATAGAAATGCTAAAATCATTTTACATTTTAAAACATTCCTTTATAGTACCCCAACACATTAGTAATTTGTAACTGATTTGCAACCATTTTTTTAAGACTTTACAAAGTGTTTAAAATATTACAAAGTTCTCTTTAATGAGTGTATGTCTCCAGCTCATTTAAATAATGTTTTAGAAACATTAATATAACCAACCTTATAATAAAGCCTTGATTCTTCATGCAAAATTGACTAGCATATGCTTGTCAAGGAATTATGTCAAACACCTTGTGTGTGCAAGCTATATGTATACTCGTAATCAACCAAGGCATCTCTTGTGATACTTTATTTAGATCTCCAAGTGGTATTTTCACCTCTATATTCTTTATTTGTCCTTTTAACCACCTCATCATCCAACTAGTTAAGAACTCAAAACTTATATCTTTCTATTTCAAATGAATATATATTTCTAAAAAAATTCATGATGATGAAAATGCTCAACTATTGCATATCTTGCAATAACTATATTCCACTAGACCTTATCTCATTAGTACATGATATCGAGTAATCCTCGTGCTCTATTTGAGCTTCCATATTTTGCAAATATATTTACCAATGCACTTGCATTTTCATTATCCCAATTCGATGGAGTAGGTTTAGAATGTAGTTCCAAAACCATCTAGTGAATAGATTGATCCCATTTGTGGGATTTGAATCTAAATACATTGTCATCTCAATGCACAACATTTAAATTTCTTCAATATTCAACTTGCCAACTTTAAATATTCTTATGTTTTGTAGAGGAGGAGATTCACTCCTCCTGAGTCTTTAGGGCAAGGAAGAATCTACAAGGAGTGAATTGGCCTCAAATACCTCAAGGAAACAAGCTCAAGTGACCAAGATGAGTAAAAGAGAGTTTTTTTATATGTTTTTATGTTCTATGACTGTTTATGGGAAAATAACATTAGAAGCCGAATGAGAAAGCCTCAAAGGTCTCAAGAACAGATAGATTAGCTTTCGGCTAGAGGATAGAAGCATGTGACAAGGATGAAAACATGATGCATTGACATCCCAACAAACTATTAACGTCTCATACAGACCGAGAATAGAGTCAATCACCAAAAATTTACAAGACCTACTAACTATTTAGAAACTAAAGTTTGACATATTTTAATTTACCAAAATGTAAAAAATAAAGGAAAAAGCACAACAAGAAGAATACTATATAATGCAAGTAAATGAACTATTAAAAAAAATGATAAGGGGTGAAAGAAATGAATGAACTCATAGATGGTCCAACGATGAAGCCTATCGCAAAGCTCTACACGAATAACCTACACACATGTAAACAACAAAAAGTGTTGGGGATGTTTCAGGGCTTGCCTTAGTCAAACCCCCATTTTGGTGTTTCCACCTCCACAAATAGCCAAAGAGACAACAAGATTGAGAAATAGACAATAGATAGTATGGAATGACAAGATAAAGAAAGAGAACATGCATGATGTCAATATGCTATCCAAATAAGAATGATCTAATACAATAAAGGTAAAGTGTTACCCTCCCCTAATGAGCTTGAGAAGTTGAGAGAAATTGCAATGCTTTGAGAGAGCTTGAGACAAGGATGTAGAGCCATGAACATGCAAGAAGTTTGATGTAGAAGAGCTTGAATGCAAGAATGAAAGGTATGAAGTTGCAAGAATGAGAGATTGAGAAAATGTGAGATAGAATGTGTGAATGAGTGAGTGAGAGGGAAGAATATGAGTTTGAATGAACAAATGCATGCAAGAGGGTCATTTTTGGGTGTGTCTACAACTGTAGAGGTGTTACACTTTTTGAGTAGGCGAAAGTGTAACGTCCCAATGGCCACAGGATCATGAATCCTGTTAAGACGTAAGTGTGGTGCACATACATTTGTGTGACGTGAAAACATCCTCGACAAAAATTCCCTCAATGATTGACAATGACGAGGTCAAGGATGAAAATGAAGGCTTGAAAGAGGGGGATTAGCATTATCATTTTATTAAGCTAAAGTAAGGGTTATGTAATGTGAAATTGCATTGGAGGTGCAATTTTATGACATTACATTTTTCCCCCACTTTAGCAAGCATATGTATCTTAAACATGTGCGAGCTAAAGTAGAAAGAGGTTTAAGAGAATATACCCAGGATGAAGAGGACACAAATCTTCAATTCGGCATATGCGATGTAGAGAAGATGAGCCAGGATGTGAAGAGGACACAGGTCTTCCATCATGCAAAGATGACTACAATCTCACCACAAACATGTTAGGTATAGACAAACATGTTAGGTGAAAAAGAGAAAAATAGACATGATTAAATCAATAGACATGACATGACATTATTTGGTCAGATAAAAGATGGAACTGATAGGTATTGCTAGCATGGCTAGAGACAATATGACAAGCAAATAGGTCTATGGTTGTTGCAAAATTTGTTGTAGGAAAGTCTTAGAAAGACAAGACAAGTCAAGTCAGGTTGCCCCCCAAGCTAGACAACAAGATATAAGACATTAAGACATATTTTAAAAATATTTTTCAAGCATTTTGAAAATTATGTAAATATATCAGGCCCCCCTTAGAATGAAGTGTGCTACAAAGAGGAGCACATGTCATTCTAAGGAGAAGAAAAAGACAAAGATATGTCATTCTACAAGATACATAGTGAGATGTATTTGTGGAATGTTGTTACACAAGGGACAACACATAATCCAGAACATCACGAAGAAAAAAGAAGAGATAAAGAAATCAAGAGCACAAGGGAATCTCATTATTTAGGGTTAGAACTGCTCAAAGATATAGATAGATAAATATAATATATGTATGAATTGTCATCATCCCCCAAAATAGATTAGAACGAGAAGAATAGCACATGAAGTCAAAGTAAAAATAAAAATCAGGTCAACATGGAAGAGACCTAAATGCCCCAATGCTTTGCATTGTCCCCAATGTGAAAAGAAAAGATTATGGAATATAGAAGAATGATGATACAAATAGAAGAAGTGTATGATATGTTTTCTTTCCTATATCTAAGAACCTACAAGGGCAGTAAGGGTCCTTCAGGCAAGAGGACAAGCATAAATATACAAGCATGACAGAACACAATACACACAAAGCTAATCTAAAGATGAACATCAAGGCACTTCTCTAGTTCGACACCTCCAGTGGATTGTCCTACTCCCAATCTATATCATCATAAGGGGAGGGAAGATGAGCCTATAGGGGGGATATCTAGGGTGATACCAACCCACTCACCTACAAGAAGAGCCAAGGAAGAAGGCCCCTCAATGTCTTCCTCGTCAAGCTCATGCAAGACTAGGGTCATCGATTTAGCAAAGATCGACGACAAAGTTGATATGTACTCCAACAAATAAAACATGCACTTCTCAAGAGTGACATGTTATATGGGAGAAGGATAAGAAACCTGAGAGTCACTGTCAACCTTGGGGAGAGGGGAAATGACAAACTCTAGGGAGGGAGGTGCTATCTCCATCATGAGGACAACACAAGCTAAGGTGGAACAAGACTCAAAAGATGAAGAAGACTTCTTACGGCCATCGCTCAAAGCAAGGTTGCTCTCTGACTTATGATTCAGTGAAGGATGTTGAATCCCTCACAACAGAAGTGGGAGAGGGAGAAGACGAATCCACAAAGGACACCACCTTTATGAAGGGCATGTCAATAGAATACGAAAAAAGGAGGAAGATTGGGAAGAGGTGATAAGAGGCGGATCCACAAAAGGAGAGATGAACACCTACACCCTTTTGGGGTGGAGTTCATCAAGATCCACTAACGAAACCAAAAGAAGCATGGAGGTGATGGGAACTGAAGAAGAAAGAGAAGTAGATACAGGAGCAAACACAAAACCAAAATAAGTAGAAGCAAAAAGAGAAAGCTCCTCTTTGGTCTTCTCAAAAGCTTCATGCTCCTTAGCCAAGGCCTTTCATCGGTGCTTGCGATCGCACACACGCCGGTTATGGCGACTATGGGCATTGGAAGGTGTAGCTTGAGAAGAGGTCAAGAGATCATGTTCTACTAGAGGAGCAACCTCCACAACCATTGCTAGTGGAAGGGTGGAATCCTGAGGAAGAACATGAGGAGGCACAAATACAAAGAGGAACAAGTGTCTCGACAATGGGCCCCTTTCCTTTGTCTAACTTGGGGGCAAGTGGAGGAATAGGGGGAGGCCTAAGAGGTTGAGACACACAAATAACCCCATAGAAATGCTTCCCCTTTCCATAAAGGGTGGGTTGGGGTACCATGGGTAGAATGAAAAGCTGAAAAACCTTAGGCTTCAACTTCCACAATGTAGGCACCTTTCCTTTTCGTGTCCCAGGAACAATAGAAGAATTGGAGGATGCCACCGGAGGTTGTGAAGTAGAAGAAGGAGCAAAAGGAGAAGGGGGAGGCTTAAGGGAAAGAGCTTGCTTGTCCTTACCCCTTAGATGGGTAGAGGATGAAGCACACTTCTGTGCACACAAAGAGGCCTTCAAAGAAATAGCCCGAGCAGATAGAGGAAAACCACTTTTAGGCACCAAGTCCCCAGTCTTATACCTTAAATAAGCTTTGTATAATAGGTCTCCTCTGGGTGGTAGAGGTCCAATTGGGGTGGGCCAAAATTGACCTAAGGATAAGCCCCCATGCGACGTCGATGGCCTATATCCAGTATCTTGGATAGTGTACATGGTACCCTCATGGGAAACTTAAAAAATTTATGGATAACTAAGGCAACCACATTCATAGAGACTATCCATGAGATACCTAGCCTAACTCTGAAGAGGTTAGACTTGGGTATCATGACAAATGAAACTTCCAAAGTTTTACGTCCAACTAGGATTGATAGAGAAATGGAACCAATGGGTGCAATAAAAATTCCATCATGCATGCGAAGCATAGTCTTTGATTCCTCTTATTTATCCTTATGCAAATTATTTATAAAAAGAGTCTCTTCCGTGATAATATTCACTTGACTCATGGGGTCAACCATAATGCCTATTACAACATTATCATTGACACGAGTGGGTATATAAAGCAAAGAGGGCTCTTTGTTCAAAGGTAGGTCATGTGAGGTGAATGTAATATAAGGTGTTACATTCACATGATATGCAGAAGAAACACAAGTAAATGAAACCACGTTCACATACTCAAATGGGGTTAGATTGATAGAAGAAGCAAGGGTGAAAAGATTAGTAGAATGAGATGAAAATGGATCTGTTATTAGGATTTTCTATAGATTTATTGGAGTTTTTATTTTTACCATCAAGCCAGATGGTACCATTATCGATGTGGTCTTGTATCATGTGATGAAGATGCACACATCTCTTGGTATCATAACCCGAGACTCGATGATATTGATAAAACTTTTGTGCATCATACCATTGAGGATATGGCTCAGAAAAAGGGTCTAATCTCTGTGAGAGTTATTACACCATATTTTAATAGCTTTTGTAGGACAGTAGTATAAGATTCAGACAATTTTGTACATATTATGTTTCCACCTACATAATTTTTATCAGTGGGAATAGATATTGTGTTTGTCATTGCTTTGTTTTTTCTAGATTCACCAAAGATACTCATAGTTGACTGACCATCCTAATGGGAGGACGAGGAAGAATCCTTGTAATGAGTATTCATTTGTTGGTACTCATGTAGAGAAACACATAGATGGGTGAAGGATAGATATTTCATCCACAAAAAAATATCTCATAATGTTGGCTGCAAGTTTTCAATGAACACTCGTTGCACGTCAAAATTAGGTAGGGCATAGGATATTTGAGAGAAAAGTGTTTGATAACGAGATATGAAATCAGTAACCTTCTCATGTGCACCCTGCTTACATCGAACGAGATCGATAAAAGTGATCTTTGGTCCGATATTAGCTTGGAATTACTAGAGCAACTGATTCACAAGTTGATCAAAGGAAAAGATAAAATTATTAGACAAAGAGAAATACCACTCCAAGGTAGTGTCCTTAAGAGAACGGATGAATAGTTTTTCTAGAAGAGAATCATGATGGAAGAAATATATACACATGACATTGAAATATGAGATGTGAGGCTGCAGATCTTCTCTGCCACTATACTTCTCAAATTTAGGAATCTTCATCCCTTGAGGAATGGGGGTGTTCAGGATATTAAAAGACAAGGGATTGTGATGACAATAGGGTTGGAACAATAGTTGAGAAGAAGAATTAGCCAAATTCGCCAGTTGAGATTGCATCCACCCCATGTTCTACAATAGAGCATTGAGGACAAGATCTATCAATGAAGTATAACTAGTTGAGGCACTAACACCAACACCAAAGGTGAAAGGACTAGAAGTGGAGGGGATTTTGGATCCCAATGCAAAGGCTTCAAATTTGAAAAGAATATAGTTCACTCTGATCATAGGATTTTCCATAGATGTAGTGATGGTATTGATAATATTGATGGAAGGACTCATATCAACCATATAGATAGACACTCTAGGCATTAAAACATGTAGTTGGTGACCAACGATCTCAGACTGAACATCCTAGACAAAAGTGTATGACGAGACATGGGTCTCCACAATATTTGTAATTCCTCAAACTAGCTCCAAACCTTTTCAATCAGACATAAGAAAACACCTCAGACTAGTCAGGAGAGGAGCTGCTTGAGAATACACATCTTTTTTTGTTAGAAACTATTTGAACTCTTCAAGCCTTACTTCCAAAGAGTGAATTTGATCAGTAGGAACCTAAAGAGAATATTCTAAGGAAGAGGAAGAGTTTGAAAGAGAGGCTAGATGGGTATGAGTTACAACTTCATTACGAGGAAGGGAGAATCCAGTAGGAAGCTCTGTACAGTACTCCTCAAAATCTGGACCTGAATGAGGAGGATTCAACCTTCTAGACTCCATATCGATGTTTCAATAGATCCTTCTTAGTACATGCCTAGAGGTAGTAGATTGGGTCATGAAATTCATAAGAGTGTCACAATGCACTATCTAGTACATGTCTTAACAAGAGAGAAGAATTTTTTTGACACAAAGACAAGAGGAAAGGAAGGTTCACATCAAATTCACCAAAATGTAGAGGAGGAGATTCACTACTCTCAAGTCTCTAGGATAGGGAAGAGCCTACAAGGAGTGAATTGTCCTCAACTACCTCAAGGAAACAAGCTTAAGTGACCAAGATGGGTAAAAGGGATCCTTTTTATATGCTTTTATGTTTTATGAATTTCTATGAGAAAAGAACTTCAGAAGCCGAATGAATAGGCCTTAGAGGTTGGGGACATACAAACTAGATTTTGGATAGAGGATGGAAGAGCGAGACAAGGAAAACAACATGACACGCTAGCATCCCAACGAAGCGTTGGCATCTCATATAGATCAAAAATAGAGTTAATCACCAAAAACTCATAAGACCTACTAATTACTCAGAAACCAAAGTTTGACAGTTTTGACTAATTTAACAAAATGTAGAATATAAAGGAAAAAGAAAAACAAGAAGAATACTAGATAATTCAAGTAAATGAACTATTAAATGAAATGACAAGGGGTGAAAGAAAGGACTAAACTCGTGGGTGGTCCAACTATGAAGCCTCCCGCAAAGCTCCACATGCACAACTTGCAAACATAGAAACAATGAAAAGTATTGGGACTATTTCGAGGGTTGCCTTAGTCAAACCCCTGTTTTGGTGTTTCCACCTCCACGAACAACCAAAGAGACAACAAGATAGAGAAATAGACAATATATAGTATGGAATGAAAAGATAAAGAAAGAGAACATGCAAGATGTCAATATGCTATCCAAATAAGAACAATAATACAATATAAGTAAGTGTTATCCTCTCTCCAACAAGCTTGAGAAGCCAAGAGTAAGTGCAATGCTTCAAGAGAGAGCTTGAGACAAGGACATAGATCCACGAATGTGCAAGAAGTTTGATAAAGAAGAACTTGAGTGCAATAATGAAAGGTGTGAAGTTGCAATAATGAGAGATTGAGAGAATGTGAGATAAAATGTTGTAAGGTAGGGGGGCCAACCACACCAAGGCTCCAAGTCACGGAGAGCTGAGTGGAGGGATTCCCTTACTTACCTCAAGCTAGAACAAGAGTTCTTAAGTCAAGGATAGAGAATGAAGAGCACTCTCAAGTGCCTATATCACTCTACTGATCTGAATGTGTTGGATGAGACTAAACAAGTGAAAGGAAACTAGGTGTGTGGAATTACAGTTTCCTACACTAATCTATGAGGAGAGGAGAGTGCAAATTCGTTTTAACCCTTACAATTACAAAATTTTAAACATATGTTAACTTAGATGTTGCTGCAATCACATACATACAGAAAGATAGACAAAAGATAGAAGTGACACAAAGATTTACCATGGGGAAAACCTTTCGGTAAAAAACCCCACACTCCAAAACCTGCACAATGTATTATCAAAACACTTGTTGTTTACAACACACTTGCAATGCAAGCTATCATGGAGTCTTCAACACTCGTATCTAGAGACAATCCAGCAGCATAAAAGTACCTTTCAAAACTCTATATGTTTCCCATCCAAAGCACTACTTATATAGACTTTTACAAGGCCAAAAAATGGCATCTTCTTGAGATAGGCGTCCAACATGAGTGCATGGCCCAAAACCCACACCTAGGGACACATGTCCAAGTGTGTCATAAGTCCTGACACTTGTCCCAACATGTATTCCATAAGTGGGTCGCCCATTCCTAAGTTTGGGCAATGACGGATGATCTTACAGCTCTTACACCGTCATAGAATATGCCAGAAATAACCGTTATGACAACTGTAAGAGAATCTGTCATACACATGCTATAAATAGCATATTATCTTACAACATGTCATAGATGCGCCT
Organism: Sequoiadendron giganteum; assembly: GCA_007115665.2. NCBI lineage: Eukaryota > Viridiplantae > Streptophyta > Pinopsida > Cupressales > Cupressaceae > Sequoiadendron > Sequoiadendron giganteum. The sequence continues at coordinate 129,730,110 of CM021100.1, forward strand.
TGGGTGCCCAAATAGGCCTTAGTCAAAGATGCTCTTGCATGCATGTCTTGCATGTCTTCACCTGTCATAGAATCTTCCTTATTTAGCTCTTACATGTCATAGGAATCCATCATAACCGTTTCAGTCATGATTACCTTACACATTCTCCAAAGTGTCTACACTTGGCAAATAACTCCTACCACAAAGTGGGATGCCTAGAACCTCCTAGACCAAGTTGACCATCCTAGTCATCTTCCAAGTGGAGTGACAACTCACCGTGTCCATTCACACTAAATGACAAAATAGGATGTGCAACTTAAATACATTATTTGCAAACAATTAATTACAAAACAAATAAATACATGCTAGGAATTTACAAGGTTGAGACACCTTAATTCCCAACAACAAGCCAACTTTTGGAACCCAAATTGTACCTCAAATAGCTCTCTTCTTGAGGATAGTAGTGTGGGTTAGGGATGATAGTGTGACGCACTAGTGTCTCTCTACGGTGTTGGCATCCGTATGACAAGAAGGTGTAAAAGTATAGTATTGAGTGCCAAAAAACCTACTGATAGTCTAGCTAATGAATTTTAATATAAAAAACAGAATGAAAAAGTACAAGAAATGACTATAAAGATGATAAAGGAGATGATGAAAATGAAGGTGACGAAGATCAACTCACTAAGAGTCCAGTTTTCCAGCAAACTGCACGCGTACACATACCTACACACAACCAAGAGAGGAAAAATGTTGGGGCTGTATAGGGGTTTTCCTTAATCAAATCCCTGCTTTGATGTTTCCACCTCCATAAACAACCAGATAGATGAAGAGAAATAGAAACACGATAAAGGAAATGTTGGAAAGGAGAATATCGAACACTACGAAAAAAAACAATGCTACTCTATCAAACCATAATGAAACAAGGATAGTGAAGCAATACCACCTCCACCCAAAGACACTCAAGGCCAATGAAGGGAGAATGCAAGAATACAAACTTGGCAAAGTCGACATGGCCGCAACAGTGACGAAGGGTCTCGCAAGACACTAAAATCGTAGCTTCTATAGTAGCACAACACGTTCTTAGTGAAGTTTATGGAACAAAAAACTACTGAGTAATTCTCAAGAGATCAAGCTAGTGTGTAGAAAATTACCAAAGAGATTGTAGAAGATGGTAGAAGATGCTAAATAGATGAAATGATAGTGAAAAATATCCATTTGAAGAAGAAAACAGAGGGAAAGAGTCATTCTCAGGTTAGCTGGTCGAAACAGAGGCATTATGCTTCATTCCCAATGGGAAACATAACATCCCTGTGGATTCCAGAGGTATAAATCTATTAGGGATGACAATGCATTATGTAGATGTCCACGTGCTAGGTGTGCATCCTCAAAAAAAATTCCCCCATCGATACATAAGACAAGTGCCAAGTGGAGGGGGTGCAAAATTTCTTAGTCAGGTTTGATTTTTCTAAAGTGGAGGGTGGTAAAGGGGAATTTGCAAGAGGGGTGAAAATTCACTCCTATACATTTTTCCCCCACTTTAGTGAGCACGAGTGTCAATGAGTGTTTGGTAAAGTAGATCGAAGAATTTAGAAATGTATACTTGAACTATCGAGGAGGCAGACTGCAATTTGGTGAGCTCGAAAGCATAGGGCAGGCAAATAACTCCATAGGTACTCTCTCCTGAAGAGGTTCGAACAAATGACTCCATAGATCCTCGAAACTACATAGTTGATCAAAGTGCACTGAAGGCCTGTAGACCAATGATGAATGAATCTCACAGAATGCAAGCACTTCACAGACCCTTAGACCTGCAAATAAGGTGCCCCTTAGGTACTCTCTCCTGAAGGAAGCCCAACGTAAGGGGACTCCACATATTCAGATTGGAAAGTAGCTTCACAGGTGCACCTACAAAGCAACATGTTAATCCATAGATAAAACATGTTAGAAAACAAAGAGAAGCCATGCAAACAAAGAAGTAGACAGTCACACAGACAGTCAAAAAATTGAAGGAAGGAATTTTAAAGGGGCCCCTCGAGAACCCTTCAAAAGAAAAGGGTTCCACTCAAGGGATGCGTTGCTTGAAAGTGAGAAAGCATTTTTCGCAAATCAATTCAACATCATGGAATCCTTTCAAAAGATGTTCACTTCATCAAGGAATTCAAAAGGAAGAAAATTCCCCCTTGCAAGGGGAAGGTCGAGGCTTCTCCTGTAGGAAAATTTTCTCCCTCCTCGGAGGAAAGTTCTCCAAGCTCTTTCTTTATGAACCCATGATGAAGGAAACACGTTTCACTAGGGGTCCTTGTTGAGAATGCGATTTTTGAAAAAAAAAAATGAGAAGATTTTCGAGAAAATATTCGTTGGACACCGAATGCATTTTTTGAAAATTGAAATTGACATGATATCCCCCCCTTAGGATGGTGTGTGTTGAACTTAGAGGCACGAGACATCCAAAGGAGAGAAAAGAAAGAATGAAAAAGTGATGTTGTGGCCCACGAAACATAGCGAGATGTAATTGTGGTAATGTTTTCGTACACGTGAGGGACAACACATGAGCACCATAACATCATGAAATAAGCAGGAAAGATAAGAGAGAAAAAATGTAAAAAGTCACAATAACATCACAAACAAGGGACAGGGGTGGTATGATATTTCGGGGTCAAAGCTGCTCATAAATATTGATAAATATGTATAATAATATATATAAATGAACTTTCATCAACCCCCTACTATATCAGATCATATGAAGAATGCGCGAGAAGACAAATAAAAAAAAAAAAAAATTGGGTCAACATGGAAGGGAAGCCTAAATTCCCCCAACACTTTGCATCATTCCCAATTGTTGAAAATACAGAGCAAGAATGATGTGAAAAATAGAGAAATTTTTACAACACACAAGCACTCTTGTATCCAAGCACCTACGAGGGTGACAAGGGTCATCTAGGAATACATAACATAAGTATGGGGGAACACAAACACACACACACACACAATCTACTCTACAGATAAAGAAGAGCCTCCCCCTAGACCTCATCAATCAAGAGGCCATCGACCTCCCAATCTAGATCATTATATGAGGAAGGAGGATGAGTCTTGAAAGGCGGAATATCAAGGGGAGAACCCTTCGATCCCCCCATGACAAGAGCTAAGGAAGGAGACCTCTCGAGGTCTTCTCCACTCAATTCTTGTGGGGTGAAATTCAACAACTTCACAAAGATAGTTGAAAGGGTCGGGACCTCATCCAAAGAATTAAACATGCACTTTAGAGTGTGCCATGTGTTAAATCAACGAGCAAGGGAGGCGGCGCCCAAGATTCACTGCTAGGCTCATCAAGAGACTCGGGAGCAGTGACAAAATCAGAGGATGTTGGGACTTCCTTCGTCACTAGGAAGGAACATGCTAATGCAAGACCACCCTCTAGAGAAGGTGAACTCCTCTTTCAACCCCCATTGCAAGCAAGGTCGTCCTCCATCTTCTACTTCATCAAAGGATGTGAGATCCCCACAAACAAGGTAGAAGATGTAGAGGAGGAAGAGGAGAAGACCATGAGGGACACCACCAAGGTGTTCGACATGTCCACAAGATTTGAGAACGGTAGGACATCCGAGAGGGACATCAAGAGAGGCGAAACAACTAAAGCCGAAGCAATAATCACCTGAACCTTTTTTGGGTTAGGGGCGTTTACACTCGTAGCAAGAGCTAGAAGAAGCACTAAAGTTGATGGAACTGAAGCAGAGGGGACAAAAGAGGAAGACATAGCAGAAGGTGCTAGAGCAGAAACTATTGAACCCCCCTCCTTCCTCTATAGAGCGTTTTGCTCAGTAGCCAAAGCGTTTCACCAACGCTTGCACTCATGCACAAGGCGATTCCTGTGACTTCGCGAGGTAGAGGTCAAAAGCTGAGATGGAACAAAGGACTCCTACTCGGACATTAGAGTGTCCATCATAGACATTTTCAACAAAAGGAGAGACTCCTGAATGGGAAAAGGAGGGAGAGATTGAGAAGAGACTGGAGCAATAGCGAGGGGATCAGACTCTAATGCCTCAGCGATAGGCCTCTTCCCATTCACTACCTTGGGGGTAGGATTGGTAAGAGGCTGCAGAGGCTGAGACATAGAGAACTCCCCATGAGGACCCTTTCCCTTAACATACCTACCAAGTCAAGGGCCCATGGGAAAGGTAGGAAGTTTAGATACTTGAAACTTAGCTTTACACCAAGTAGGTACCATTAGAATTCTTATGTGAAAACTAGGAGTAGTCACCCAAAGCTCCTCTTTAGGAAGGGGAGGCAGGGGCGGTGACTTGAGCACGGGAAAGCTTCTTCTTTCCCTTCCAAGAGGAAGGGGCAACTTGCTGTTGCGCTACCAAGTGAGTCACTTTCGGCTATCCTTCTCCCCTGATTTTATACTTCATGTAATTTCGATAAAGTAGGTTCGTTCTAAGAGGGAGTGGACCAATTGAGGTAGGATAAAAATGATCCAAGGAATAACCCCCATGGGATACCAATGACTGATATCCACTGTCATGCACAACGTGCATGAAACCTTCGTGGGATAAATTTAAGCATTTGTGAATAACGAAAGTGACTCCGTTCATGGAAGCTAGCCACAGGATTCTTGGCTTCACCCTGAACAAATCATATTCCAAAATGGCATCGAAATTTGTATCCATAGCCCTAGGTCCAACTAGGATGGAAAGAGTTATAAAGCTATATGGTTTAAGAGAGAGACTGTCATGTGTACGTATGAGATTTAATTTTCTCATATTCCTTTCGAGTTGTAATGAATTTAGCCATAACGTCTCCTCTATAATAAAATTTACTCAGCTCATGGGGTCAACTAGGACTCCTATCACAATGTTTCCATTGAGGCGAGCATGAATGTATAAAGGAGAGGGCTTATTGTTCAAAGGCAATTCCTGCAAGGTGAAAGTCACATCGAGAGAATGAGTCGTAGGTTGCGGGAGAGGAGTAACTGAAATCATATTAACATACGTCGAAGGCTTAGGAGAAGCATCAAAGGGGTCAATAATCAAGTTCGTAGAATGGGACAGAAATGGGTCTGTGTAAATTTTCAACTCGTCATTGGACTTTGCTACCAACTTATTTGTGTTTTGCTTCCTCTCATCGAGACAGATGGTACCGTCATCAATGTGATCCTATATCTCATGACGTAGGCACATGCAATGCTTGGTATCATGCCCATTAACACGATGGTTCTAAAAAAAATAATTCCCATCATACCAATCAAGATAAGGCTCATTCAAAGGTCGGGGGTTTTCTAAGGTTATGATCTTATCCTTCAATAAATTTTATAAAATAGAAGAATAAGATTCAACTAACCTCATAAAATTTCTATTGCATCTGAGGCCATGATTGTTAGTCACGACAACTACATTTGTAACAAATTTTCTTTTTCTTGAAATAGACACAATAGATTTTCCTTCGGAATGGGAGCGCAAGTAGGATCCCCTAAACTGAACCACTATTTGTTGGTATTCCTACAATGCAACACATAGATGTGTAAAGGAAGGGTATTTTATTAAGGCGAACTTCTCCTACCAGGCTTGTTGTAGGTTGCCTCTGAATACCTTTTGCACATTCAAGTCAAGAAGCAGGTATGAAATTTGTGAAAAGAGCTCTTGGTAACAAGCTATGAAGTTAGTTAATTTCTCGTTTTCTCCCTTCTTACATCGGACGAGATCTGAGAAGGTCATCTTTGGGGTGATGTTAGCCTGGAACTAACGAAGAAACTGGTTGATGAGATGATCAAATGAGAATATGGAATTATCAGGTAAGGAATAGTACCACTCAAGTATTGTGTCCTTGAGAGATTGAGGAAAGAGTTTGGCCATTAGAGCATCATGATGAAAGAAATCCATACACATGGTGTTGAAAGCTGACACATGCATCTGCGGATCTCCCTTACCACCATATTTTTCAAATTCAGGAATCTCCATTCCCTGTGGGAAAGGAGTACTCAAAATCGCCACCGATAGTGGGCTATGTTGGAAAAAAGGTTGGGTGAAGGCTTGAGAAAGGCTTGCCAACTGGTTTTGCATTCGACCCATGTTCTGAAGAAGAGCATTCAAAATAGGGTTGAAGGATGACAAAGACCCAGTGGAACCTCCCCTAGAACCACCTTCAGAGCTACCGTCATGACCACCACCAAAGCCACCACTAGGACCACCTATGTGACCCCCGCCGGAGCCAGTGCCATGATCTCCATCGGAGCCACCACCACTCATCCCACCAGAGCCCGCACCACTAGGGGAAGTAGGAGGGGTGAAATTGAAGCCAAGAGGTATCCTAATTTCCTTGACAATATTAGGCTTTTGAGAAGCAGAGGAGATACTAATTGAGGGGCCTGTGTCAGCCATGCATACAGACATGGTAGGCATTGAGACACCTATTTGTTTTTCATAGGTATCGATCACCTCCCCTTGGGTAGTACCCAAACTGGTGCTATACAAAGGGATGCATGCTTCAGTTAGATCGGTGAGGCCATGTAAGAACTCTATACCCATATGATCCTTACCTAACATGTATCTCATGTTTCTAGCAAGTCTAGCGGCTCTCACCATGTTCAATGCTTTCTCTAAATGATTCACGAGGTCCAACAACCTCCTGTCTAATGCCAAAAGATTTTCTGCAGGAATATGAACAAAATCATCCTCATCTATAGATGAAGTTGTAGGGGATGTTGGAGGAGTGGGTACACGAGTGGTCTCATCAATGAAACCCATCTCATCCGTAAAACCTATGGAAAAACCAGTAGTAAAGCCAGAAGTGACCTTCAACTTTTCCATTGGCAAGTGTCATAGACTTCTCCCAAGAACATACCTAGAATTCGTAGATTGAGTTGTGACGCTCATAAACCCTCACAACACCCAAGTCTAGTTCGGCTATCGAGTGCGTGGGAAAAAGTTTCGCCACATAGAAACGGATATATGTTGTTCATGCTAGGTTCACCAGAATGTAAGGTAGGGGGACCAACCACACCAAGGCTCTAGGTCATGGAGAGCCGAAAGCGGAGGGTTTCCCTTACTTACCTCAAGTCTGAACAAGAGTTCTTAAGTCAAGGATAGATAATGAAGAGCAATCTCAAGTGCCTCTATCACTTTACTGATCTAAATGTTTGGATGGGACTAAACGAGCCAGTTTTTGGAACCTGAACCGTACCTCAGACAAATCTCTGCCCAAGGACAACAACACGGGTCAAGGATGACAACATAGCACGCCAGTGTCTCTCTGGGGCGCTGGCATCCATATGGCCAAAAAGTGTAAAACTATAGTACTGAGTGCCAAAAAACCTACTGACAATATAGCTAATGAAGTTTAACGTACAAAACAAAATGACAAAGTACAAGAAATGACTATAAAGATAATAAAGGAGATGATGAAAATGAAGGTGACGAAGATCAACTCACTAAGAGTCCAGTTTGCTAGCAAGCTCCACGCGTACACGTACCTACACACAAACAAGAGAGGAAAAATGTTGGGGTTGTATAGGGGTTTGCTTCAGTCGAACCCCCGCTTTGGTGTTTCCACCTCCATGGATAGCCAAATAGATGAAGAGAAATAGAAACACGATAAAGGAAATGTTGGAAAGGAGAATATTGAACACTAAAAAAAACACAATGCTACTCTATCAAACCACAACGAAACAAGGATAGTCAATCAATACCACCTCCACCCAAAGACACTCAAGGCCAATGAAGGGAGAATGCAAGACTATGAACTTGACAAAGCTGACACAACTGTAGTGGTGACAAAGGAGGTCTCGCAAGACGCCAAAATCGTAGCTTCTATGGCAACACAACACGTTCTTAGTGAAGTTGATGGAGCAAAAAAATATTGAGTAATGCTCAAGAGATCAAGCTAGTGCGTAGAAAATTGCAAAGAGATTGCAGAAGATGGTAGAAGATGCTAAAGAGATGAAGGGATAGTGAAAAATATCCATTTGAAGAAAAGAGAGGGAAAGAGCCATTGTCGGGTTGGTTGGTCGACATAGAGGCGTTACGCTTCATCCCCAATGGGAAATGTAATGTCCTTGTAGATTCCAGAGGTAGGAATTTGTAGGGACGACAACATGCCACACAGATGTATGTGCGTCGCATGCGCGTCCTCAATAGAAATTCCCCCACCAACACACAAGACAAACGACAAGTGGAGGGGGTGCATAATGAAGACGTGAAATTTCTTAGTTGGGTTTGATTTTTCTAAAGTGGAGGGTGGTAAAGGGGAATTTGCAAGAGGGGTGCAAATTCACTCCTATACAAATGTGTGAATGAATGAGTGAGAGGGAAGAATATGAGTTTGAATGAATAAATACATGCAAGAGGGTCATTTTTAGGCACATCTGTGACTGCAAAGGTGTTACACTTCATGGGCAGGCGAAAGTGTAATGTCCCAATGATCACAAGATTAATAATCCTGTCAGGATGTTCATGTGATGCGGAAGCGTCCTTAAAAAAATTCCCTCAACAATTGACAAAGATAGGGTCAAGGACGAAAATGAAGGCTAGAAAGAGGGGGATTATCATTATTTATTTATTAAGCTAAAGTAAGGATTATATAATGTGAAATTGCATTAGGGGTGCAGTTTTATGACATTATAGTGTTCTATTGACAAAAAGAAAATAAAACCACCTAACCATAACTGGTTTGATTGACATTTTGGTTATGAAGTTTAGGGCTTCCTCAAGCTAGCTAACATGGCGAAGATGGTCCACCATACAGACATAATGCTCCATGGAAGGTCTAATATGATAATCTTGACTTATTCTACCAAAGTATTTCCTCTTCTTCATCATCAAGTCCGAAGTATGGATTGTGTGACTTTGGCTTACAAAATTGTAGTTTGTGAAAATGGAGAATGATACATTAGTTAGTTCTTGCCGTCAATTTGGGTAGCTTCTCAAGGATGCCTAATAGACCAAATAATAGGAAAAAGCATGACATATCAGTACACTACATCTAGAAGTAATAATAACTTAGTCTATATAACCCAATCTTATCTAAAAGACCCTTTCCCAAGTGTATATTTCTAATAACACTAGGCACATTTACAACCATAAATAGAGAGGCCTTGGTTTACTTTCCTAATTACATCCAATTTTGCTAATAAATTTGTAGGAGAAAGTTTTTTATCATTTAGGGTGACTGGTGTTAGAAAAATTAAGCCTATCTAGACATATTTTTCTACATTTGGCACTTTCTTTGGGTCCACTGTCATAAAAAAAAATGTAATTATGTGGCTCATTAGTTGGATCTTCAAGGTTATATCCTTCGTAGCTAAGATTTCATAGACTTCAATCTCTACTGTAAATTGATTTCTTAGTTACTAGAACAAGAAATTTATCTCTTTTGGCGTACTCAATGACATCCACACAATCAATATTTTATATCAGACAAAACATGAGTGTGTTATAACGTGCTCATTTATGTCTTACATGGGCCAAAAAGTGGTTGTGGCCACTTTTTGGTCCCCCATCTTTTTGCACTTACCTAATGTCCTATGAAAGAGATTTCCTAGCTTGGTAATGACCACTTTGATAGTCTTATGTCACTATCTTTCCCATTTTAATGCCCTTTCTAATTGTTGATAAACAAATTTGTCACTGTGGTTATATCTCCAAGAATGACCCTACTTGCTCGAAGAGCAATGTCAATCATACCAACAATTAGAGAGATCGCTATGAAATAGCCATCTTCCTTTGTGTTTGAGAGGACCAACTCCCTTGTATGATCAAATTTGAGGTTTTCATGCATTTTAACTAGAAACACCAAAGGTAAAAAGGAAAAAACTAAAGAATTTTTTTATAGAAACACTAATCGTAGACACAAGAGTACCAATATGGTTTCCAAAACTTATGGAAAAACTAACCAAAACACATCATGAAACTAGAAACTATGTTTCCAAATTTATATGATGGATTTCATAATAACGTATATGATATTGTAACAATAGTGGATGAATAGCATGCAAATATCGACACTCGAAGAGATAGGCATGAACATCATTTAAATCAAGATGCCTAGATTATAGATGGACTTCTTTATACATATTGCATAGTTTATGAAGGCTACAATAGATGACTAATAGTTTCCACCATAATACAAAAGAATACTCTTTTAACATATAAAAACTAGTAATGATAACACAAAAAAAAACTATAACATAAGAATCAACTACTTTATGTATTATTTTCTTGAAGCTACACAAGTTTAGAAACTCCTCTATACAAAAGATGAATCCAGAAGCCCTTTTTTCCACATTTTGCTAAAAACAATCCCTAGAATAGAAATATTGAACTCATTTTACATTTGAAAACATTCTTTTATAGTCTCCGAGCGCATTAGTAATTTATAACTGATTTGCAACCATTTCTTTTAAGACTTTACAAAATGTTTAAAATATTATAAAGTTCTTTTTAATGAATGTATGTCTCCAACTCATTTAAATAAATGTTTTAAAAACATTAATATAACTTATCTTATAATAAAGCTTTGATTCTTCATGCAAATTTGATTGGCACATGCTTGTCAAGGCATTATGTCAAACACCTTGCATGTGCAAGCTATAGGTATATTCGTAATCAACCAAAGCATCTCTTGTGATACTTTTAGATATCAAGTGGTATTTTCATCTCTATTTTGCTTCATTTGTCCTTTTAACCACCTCATCATCCAACTAGTTAAAAACTCAAAACTTATATCTTTTTGTTTGAAATGAATAGATATTTCTGAAGCTTTCATGAGGATGAAAAAGCTCAAGTGTTGCATATCTTGCAATAACTATATAATATATTCCACTAGCAATAACTATATTCCACTAGACCTTATTTCATTAATACATACTATCAAGTAATCCTCGTGCTTTGTTTGAGCTTCCATATTTTGTAAATATATTTACTCATGCACTTGCATTTTCATTAGGGGAGAGGGGCCCATAGTGGGATGGGCTCCAATAGTGGGGATAGAAGTAGTCCTTAGTGGGCCCCATAGTGGAGCACCTTAATATCCAATTGCAAAACACTTTTTATCCATAAAGTACACAAACTGATAAATCATGTGATGCCACATCTGCGCACCAATAAAACATGACTTAGTGCACCACTATTGGTCTCACTTTCTTTTTTAGCCTTTTTGGATACCTGAACAAAAAGCATGCTAGTGTGGCATCATATTTGATGTTGTGACCCTAAAATTAATTTTTTTAAGTAGGTGAGTTGCCAAATAAACTGCTGAACACAATTGGGACTGATTTGAAATTATATAGTGAGAAATTGAGAAACAGAGAGTTAGGGTGCTTCGCTATGGACTCCTCTCCCCTATCCCAATTCGATGGAGCGGGTTTAGATTCTAGAATGTGGTTTTAAAATCCTCTATAGATTGATCCCCTTGGTGAAATTCGAAACTAAATTCATTGCCATCTCATTGCACAACATTCAAATTTCTTGAATATTCAACCTGCCAACTTTAAATATTCTTGTGTGTTTTGCAGACGGAAAGAAATATAACCTCCTAACCATCACTGGTTTGATTGAAATTTTGGTGATAAAGTTTAGAGCTTCCTCAAGCTAGCTAACATGGTGAAGATGGTCCACCATACATACACACATAATGCTCCATGGAAGGTCTAATATGATTATATTTGACTTATTCTGACGAAGTATTTCCCCTTCCTCATCATCAAGTCTGAAATATGGATTGTGTGAATTTGTCGTTTGTGAAAATGGAGAAGGATAAGGTAGCCAGTTCTTGCCATCAATCTGGGTAGCTTCTCAAAGATGCCTAATAGACCAAATAATAGGGAAAAGCATGGTACATCAGTACACTACATCTAGAAGCAATGATAACCTAGTCTATATAACCCAACCTTATCTAGATAGCCCTTTCCAAGCACATATCTCCAACAGTACTGGGCACATTTACAACCATAAATAGAGAGGCCTTGGTTTGCTTCCCTAATTACATCAAATTCTGCTAATAAATTTGCAGGAGAAAGTTCTTCACCATTTATGGTGACTGGTGTTCCAAACTTTATGCCTATCTAGACATATTTTGCTACATTTGGCACTTTCTCTTGGTCCACTTCATAAAAAACATGCCATTGTGTGGCTCATTAGCTGGATCTTCAAGGATATATCCGTCGTAGCTAAGATGCCATAGACTTCAATCTCTACTGTAAATTGATTTCTTAGTTACTGGAACAAGAAAATTATGTCTTTTGGCGTACTCAATGGCATCTTCTCTTCATTTTATACCCTACCGACACCACTCAACATCAGCCTGTATTTTGAGGCACCCTGATGCACGAAGCAAGCTCACAATATGCATTATTAGGTTTGTCTTGTAGTTACAACATCTACAATTATATTTCACATCTAAACCAATACTTTACTCAACACCCACAATGTGACAAAGGAGGGCATACTTTAGATGAGCAACATGCCCAGAAACAAACTCTTTATTTAGTTTCCCTTCATATTGAATAGAAGTCTATTGCCCCTCACTCTGGTTAGTAGCCTTCCTTCAAAGAATACAATAGAATTCACTGAAAAATCCAAATTCAATGCAAACATATATCACAATTCATGGCCTTAAGTGACTTGTTCTTGTGAGTTTCTATACCACGTGGGATTTCCAGCTTTATAGACCCTCTCTTCAGTGACAACATTCCCACCTAATTTTGGTTCTTCCCCTTGCTTTCCATAGGCAGTGGTTTTCCCAAACACTTCTTCCACCTTGAAAGCTTTGCAGCACAAAACCCCTTTCTCATTGAAAACTTGCAATTAGCAGTTCGGGTATTGATAGATTAGTCAAATGCCCTCTCTTTTTAACATAGGCATGATATGTTATCCAGGGCGACGGATTTGGCTTTACATATGTTAATTTTATTTGTTTGAAAGTTTCTATTGCCTTTTCAACAAACCATTTTAAACATACCCTGCAAATATTTCATTTCATGAGATCACATTTCTGTGATGCATTTTGTCAAACAGATCGAGCGGCTTGTCTGTGGTTTCACACCCTTATAACTAATCCATTTTACGCACTGCCTGCAAACATTGCATTTCCTGGGACCACATTTATGCGAGGCATTTTGTCAAACATGTCGCGTTTTGTCTGTGCTTTCCACATTTTGCATGCATATCCGCCAAAGTATTTACAACCATAAAATCAAAACTATGCATTGTTGTAAAGCTCCCAATTTAGCGTACAGGTAGTAGAGGTTGTGGAATCTGGATTTACACCTATGAAAATTCCTTTCATCAAATCCATTATGTGCATGTCTTGCGATTGTGGCGCTCAGGAGCTCACATTTCTGCGAGGTTTCATGTCAAAAAAAATTCATGCGTTGTCCATGTTTCCATATTTTGGATACATTTATGCCAGGGCGTTAGCAACTGTAATATTTGGCAAGCTTCCATTTTCATCATGCTTCGATGGATGTTCCAAACGTGGCTTCAAGGCTCCTATTTCGGCATAGAGCAGTGAGGATGCTGGTGTAGGTTGAGGAACTGGGCATTAAACCTATCTGGTGCATTTACTTAAAGTTTCCACAGCTTTAAACATATTGGATAACTACTCTTATGGTTCCAATTGAAATGATGGAATATTATCCTAAAAACTGTGTACCTGCACTAGCTTTAATACATGAGATTGATATGAACCAGGTTAGATGCGACATTTCAAAGGCAGATTAGTATGACAACTGGTATAGAGAGCATGCGACACTAATCTTTTTTATGAATAAAAGTGACTCCAAAAGGGGTTTTGATGCATGATGGCACTAGTCATTTCAACATGAAATTTTTACATTTGGTGGTGTTGAAACGAGGCCAACACTAATCAAAATGTATAATTAGTCTAGCTACTTTTATTCATCACTTTGCTATCCCTATAGAAGGTAAGTGAGTGTAATGATTCAACTTTACAAATGAATCATATGGCCATATATATATATATATATATAATGAAAAAATTCAATAACTTTAGCCACATTTTTTTGGCCCACTCTTTCTAATCATGTCTATATTTCAATCAATATCCAAGATTTTTCAAATTATTTATATAGAATCTAGACCTAGCTCATCAAGTGCAACCTTTACATTTTTAATGAAATTTTCTATCTTCGTCTCTAGTTTAAGTTTTTAATTCAATTGTGTACTAGATTGGACCGATCTTTTCTTCTTCTAATAGGTGTTGATAAAAAACATAATAGTATTAAACTCGCTCTTTTCAGACCCATGAAAGACAATACATCATACAAGAGTTATGTAGCCTTGTATGTGGATGCTATTCCTTTTAGGATTCTAGGATTGTAATTGGAATTATTGTAGATGGTTTTCATTATCAAGACCCTAGAAATTTATCTCTTGTTTATTTTTCTAAAAGAAATATCCTTATTTTTTACATGATCAAGGGTCTTCTAAATGTTATTGTAGAATTAAAATGCACCGCCAACCATATTCATTAAATTCTAAACACTTTCTTTGAATATTCCATTGATCAATTTTTCAACATCAATTATGGCTCCATTTTTAATTGTTTCCTCTACCCTTTCGAACACCTACAATTGTACTCTTTTAGTTCATTGATCTCTTTATGTAGGGCATTCCTATCCTTGTTAGAAATCTGAAATAGATTGAATACCTAAGGAACTTTTTAAGAGAAATTCAAAACTACATGAACTAGAAAAACATAGACAATGCAAACCAACAACTTCGAGAGATATGCAATGTCAGGATGACAAAATTGCATTAAGAGCTTCCAAGATGAGAAATATAAGCTAAGTAGTGAGTTTATATAGAACTAACGAGAGGATGGAGGTGACAAATCAACCAATGAGAATTGACCACCAATAACCACCAATAACCACCAACATTAAATAAAGTGAAGAAAAAGTAAATACTCCACCCTTAAAGCCTTAAAGGGTAGAGACACCTCATCACTTTGTCTCCTAGTTATTAAATGATTAACTCACTTTATTATCCTAAACAAGCTTAATAAATGGGAAACACCTATAACTAAGGGAAAAATAAATATCCCACTAGAAAAATAAAAACCTACACTAACACCCCCCCTTAAGAACAACTTGGGAGGATGTAAAAGATGATGGGTCCTGAAAAATGAGGCCATGTTAGGTACTCATGCACATATTAAATTCCCTCCTAAAAAAGAAGAAGCCCCCCACCAAATAAAGAGAGACCACCCCCCAAAATAGAGAGAGAATAAGACGAGAAAGACTATGTAGCCCCCCAAGGAGGACACCAACTACACCCCAATAAAAGCTCACAAATGAAGGAACTTACTCTTAGTGAAGTGTTTGGTGAAGATGTCTATAGTCTAATCTGATGTCAGATAGTACTTGAGATTAATGATCTCACCATGAAATAATTCTCAAATGGTAGTGCATATGGATCTCAATGTGCTTGGTTTATTGATGATGGACCGAATTATGAGAGATCTGAATCACACTTTGGTTGTCACAAAAATGGTTGTGGGATTCTTGAAGGGAATGCCAAACTTAGAGATGATTCATTGAAGCCAAATGTGTAAGGAAGCTAAGGTAGTGGAACAACTTCCTACACTAACCTTGAGAGGAGAATAATTCAAAACTTTTACAGATCTTTAACAGTTACAATAACTTAAACATAAATAAACACAAATATCATGTATACCACAACACAATGATTTATGTGGGGAAAACCCTTTCGAGAGAAAAACCCCACACTCCAAAATCCACCCAATATATTATTTAGAAATCAAAAGATTACAATATACTTGCAAAGAAAGCTTCTCATAGGAGTATCACATCTAGAGATCAAGAGACACCATGACCGCTATCAAACTCTTAGAATACACCCCGTCTACATACATCCCACCCGCTTATAACAAAAATTTTAGAACTTTATGAATTAGGGTTTTACAAGGTTGTTTTTCATTGTATTAATGAAAAACCTTGACATGTCAATGGGAAAAAACCTTGACATGTCAGCGAATTTTTTTGGGGGTGTTGCTCCAAACCCCACGTTTTGTTATGAGTGCACATTATTTGCATGATTAGTCACTACATACCAACACACATCCTATCAATAGATCATATATAATAGAAAGGTTGAGACATATTTTCCCAACAAGATGACCTCAGTAGTAGCATTAAACAATCCTTGATACTCAACCTCTATAGATGAAAGAGAAATAGAAGACCGCTTCTTGCTCAACCAATAAATTGGACTAGAATGAAGGGAGAAGCAATACCCTGAAGTAGACTTGTGATCCTGAGAATTTCTTACCCAATCTAAATCTATGTGTCCCACCAAGTCAAAATCTAAGCCTATTACATATAATGAATCCCATAATTGTGAGTACCCTTGATGTAGTGAAGAATTTTCTTAGCTACCTTCTAGTGTAGCTCATGTGGCTCTTGCATGAATCAAGAGACCATGCCTATTGCATATGAAATGTTAGGCCTCATATGAGTCAAATAGACGAGACTACTAATAATTTTTTGATACAAAGTGCCATCCACCAAGGGTGAAGAACACTTAGCCTCAAGTTTGATCCCTAAAAAAAATGGAGTTGGTGCAAGCTTACAATCAACCATGTGAAACCTTTGGAGCATATAAAGTGCATACTTAGGCTATGTAAGAGAGATACTTAAGGAAGACTAAGTGAGCTTAATCCCTAATAAGTAGTGTAATAAGCCCAAGTCTAACATTAAAAATTGATTATGAAGGGCAATTTTTACTACTCGAATGGTGGATGAGTGACTTCTTGTGATCAAAAAGTCATTGACGTAAAAAACTAGGAATGTGTAAGTATCATCCTATTACAAAATATAGCCATTAGGATCTAAATAAAATCAAGTGAATCTCACTTTTAGAAGGAAAGATTTCCATCTTGGCATACCAAAACCAAGGGCCTTTTTGAGTCCATAAGGAGAATTTCAAAGATGAAACACAAGTGAAGGATCTTGAACAAAACCCTATGGCTACTCCATGTATATCTCCTCCCGAAGATCACTGTGAAGAAAATATCTCTTCACATCCATTTGATGAACTTCCC
The DNA here is from genome assembly GCA_007115665.2 of Sequoiadendron giganteum. NCBI lineage: Eukaryota > Viridiplantae > Streptophyta > Pinopsida > Cupressales > Cupressaceae > Sequoiadendron > Sequoiadendron giganteum. The sequence continues at coordinate 129,747,162 of CM021100.1, forward strand.
ATCTATGTGTTGTAGCAATATCAAGGACAAGTTAGATGGAATTTATTTTGGTGACTGGTGTAAAAGTCTCAGAGTAGTCAACTTCTCGAATTTGGGAGAATCCTTTAGCAACCATGTGAGCCTTATGCTTGTCAACCAACCCATCTAGTATAAATTTTGTTCAGTAGACCCACTTGCATCAAACAAGTTTCTTTCCCTTGGGAAGTGGTACAAGATCTCAAGTGTGGTTCCAGTCAAAGGAACTGGACTCTTCCTACATCATTGCATCCCAATCGGGCACACCAAAAGATTCTCAAAAGGATTATAGATTAGAATTCATGGCATGGAAGACATGTGGAGTGTTGTGAAACTGTGATCTTATTCTCTTGTGATTTTGAAGGATCCATTGCCCAATCCCCTGCTAATGGCACTATTTGTTGAGCCCAAATAGGCTCTATGGTTGGAGAAGGAGAAGAGTTAGGAGAAGAATCATCATCCTTGGAAGGTGGATCATGTGCACCCTCATCAACACTATCATCATCTGAAGTGGGGGAAGAATAATCCTCATCAAGATCACAAGGATTATGATCCTCTAAAGAACTAAATCATCACATGATGCAAGGACTATAATATGATAGTGGTGGGAGAAATGTCGAGAGAAGACCTAGAATGAATCTCCTCAAAATAAACAATCTTCTAAATGAACAAATCATGTGTGGTAGAATGGAGAAGCTTGTATCCTTTGACATCATCTGAGTATCCAACAAATATGTTTAAGGGCACACAATATACTGAGAGGGGGGTGAATCAATATATTCCAATTTCAACTCGATTAAACATTAATTACCATTAATATCTTCTCCAAAATGGTACCTTAAAGCATAAAATCAAAAATTATTGATGATCAAGCAATTAAGAAATATAGATGCACACAATCACACAAGGAACGCCATATTTACATGGAAACCTAGAATGGGAAAAACCATGGTGAAATTTCTTTCGGAGCTACTATCCAAACCCAAACTTACAACGATTTGCAGGCACCAAACCATAGGAGTTATAGGAACCAACCTACAGGAGACACCAATCCCCTAACTTAAGAACTAAGCACTAACTTAGATATGAGGCACCAACCTCAATTATAACATTATATTAATTATGTGGACCTTCCAAATTTAGACTTCACCATCAACCATATCTAATACGCTTCTGAACACTTTCTCTCATAGTGTGAATATAATCTTCAAATCAATTCACACAACTTGATATATCTTTGTTAATTGAATTTTGTAACACACACACTCACACTCACACTCACACTCACATCCATCACCACTATGAATAATCCTAGATCATATATATATGCATTACAAAGATTATTACATTCATATGTTGGTCGAGAACATATTTGCAATATCTATAAGTTAGCCACACAAAAATTCCTTAACCAAACGTGTAATAGGTCTGATCCAAAAGCTCACATGTTACACTAGAAGAGGATACACACTACGCTTACCAGAAATATTAACAACTTCTCATGTCGGCCTAGAATCCTTTAACACCATCCACAACTATCCATGTCAGACAAGGGTAAGACAAACAAATATGAAATGTGAAGTTGGCATGAGCCTAAATCACAATGCCTTACCTCTAGTGTAAGATAACATCATACACTTATTTTCATGGATTTAAACTGGTCCTATTTTATCTTCACACACTTCCTCCAGCTCACACACACTTCCCTTATTTAGCACAACTTTTTCATAGTTGATCGACTAGCATGGTGAGCACTCTATCACTTCTAAATTTATGTCCGTAGAAGCTCAACCTTTTAAAATTTGGAGTATGATTCATTATGAATAAATTTACTTTGTTTCCAAACCACAAGCCATGACAAGTAATAGTGGTAGAATGCAAAGCAAAACATAATGATAATGCAATTGAGTGCACAACCTATTTATGAACAACCAACCTCAGAAGCATATCACAAATACTTTTGGACCACCTCCAACAACTAGAATAGATACAAGATGATATTAAAAAAATTCTCAATGATAATATTAGCATTATGTAATTGATCACACCACTTCACATAGTACTTCCAAAACTCAAATGTTTAGACATGACATTATTGAAGTAATTACATTTAGTTCTCATTGATCTGCTAAACCTTCATACTACTATTACACCTTTGATATCAATAAAAATATATGTTCAACAATCTCCCCCTTTATCATTGATGGCAAACAACAAAATGCTACTTATCCCATCAACGCGGTCCAAACCTATCTAAATCTCCTCCTATGTGATACACCTGAAACTTCTAATGAAGATATGGAATTTTATTTTCCTTTCTCCCCCTTTGGAATCAATGGACAATACCAACACATTTGAACAATATAACATTTTGGATTCTTCCAGATACACTCCTCCTTTCATCTTGGGTTTCTTTCTCCCCTTGTGACACTACCCATTTTGCAAGACCACCAAGATTTCTTGCAGTAGGGAGTCAAAACTCCCCCTCAACCTGTGCTTCCTCTTAATTCAAGAGGAGGGAGAAACCACTCCCAAATTATGCCAAAGAAACTCAAGAGTCACCTTGGGAAGAGGTTTTATGAAAATGTTTGCAATTTTCTCCTTATTCTTAACATACTCCAACTTCACTTTTTTTTATGAAACCTTCTCTCCTAGAAAATGATACTTAATTGCAATATGTTTTATCCTTGAATGCATCACCAGATTCTTAAAAATATTTATAGCACTATTACTGTCACAAAGATTGGAAATGATCTCATCAAACTCTATTTTCATCTCCTTTGGGCTCTACTTCATTCATAACACCTGAGTGCAACAAGAAACTGTTGCAATGTATTTCTCTTTTGTTGTAGATAAAGATATTGAGTCCTATTTCTTTCTCAACTAGGATATAAGACTATCATTGAGAAAGAAAACTCCACCATTTGTACTTTTCCAATCATCTATACTTCCAACCCAGTCATCTATGTATGTAGCCAATGTAAATCTTTTACTCCTAGGATACAACAAAACAAAATGCATTGTAGCCTTCAAATATCTAAATATCCTTTTTACTAACTTGACATGAGTTTCCTTAGGGGAAAACTAAAACCTAGCTACCATCCTTACTTCATACATTATATCTAGTTTGGATGTAGTTAAATACAACAAAATACCAATCATTGATCTTTACAAGGTCTGATTTGTCATGTAGATTCATCATCCTTACTCATTATACACCCAATAATCATAGGTGTAGAATGGTTCTTTTGAACATACTTGGCCGAAGTCTTTGTAACTATATTATTTGATTCACTTTTTGAGCCTTCATCATTACTACAGATTAAGTCATCATTGTGTTCTTCATTTGGAACCTCATTAGTTTGGATTGTCTCATCACTACTCACATTGACACTTTCCACAATATTTCTCAACCTTTTGTTATAACATCTATATGTGTTGCTTGTCATAGATTATCCAAGAAATATACCTTCATCAGATCTAGAATCAAAATTACCCAAATGTTCTTCATCCCTTATGATGTAAAAATTACTTTTTAATATTTTGAGATGTCTGACAAAAGTTGGTCTTCCTTTCCATAGTTCATATAGTGTCTTGGTAGTCTTTGGTTTGATTTTGGTTCTAGTAAAAATCTATACTACTGTTTGAACTACTTCTCCAATATGTATCCAACAACTTTGTTGTACTTAATATTGTTCTAGCCATCTCCTGTACATTCTAATTCTTCCTTTCAATGAGTTTATTTTGTTAAGGAGTTCCAAGAGAAAAATATTATCTCTAGATCCCATGCATCTCACAGAATTCCTCTTATCCATTAGAAGTAAATTCTCTACCTCTATTTGATCTTAAACATTTAATTATTATTTCGGTCTCATTTGCAATTGTTGCCTTAAATGCTTGAAACTTTTTAAAATCTTCTAACTTCTCTTTAAAATTTTTATCCATCATTCTAGAATAATCATTGACAAGCATCATAAAATATCTATTGCTCTAAATGCTCTTTGTCCTCATTGATCCACATAGATTTGTATGAATTAGATCCATAGGATTTGTTGTATAATATTCCTTAGTAGAAAATTTGGTCTTTGTATGTTTTCCCTCATGACACAGTTTACAACTGGTAGATGGAGGCTTCTTGATCTTTGGCATGTCTCTTACCATTCCTTTTGAGCTAATCCTCACAAGATCATCAAATTTATATGTCCCAACCTTCTATTCCAAAGCCAAATCTCTTCTCTTTGTACATGAATGTTTTTTGCTCATTGACTTCGGTGAGATGATACACATCGTTGTTAGTCCTGCTTCCTTCCACAACTAACTCACTAATATAATTTTTTTTGATTTCACATCCTTTACCACTGAATGAGAGATTATAACCTTTATCACACATTTGAATTACACCTAGAAGGTTGTGTTTCAACCCTTCTACATATAATACATCATAAGTTTTTATCTTTTCATCATCAAGACTCAAAGCTCCTTTACCAATAATCTTGGCAACTAAATTATTACCAATATTAATAGCTCCTCCATCAAAATTCTTGAAATGCATGAACTTGCTCTTGTCTCTAGTCATGTCACTAGAACATCCATGACCAATGACCCATAGATTCTTCTCCTTTTGAGCATGAAATGCACTCTAAGTCACCATAGATTTCTTTGATCTTTGTCCTTCTAATTTCTTTCAAACCTTTTTAGTTTCACCAATCTAACTTACTAAGTTATTTACTTTTGCATCCGGTATAGTAGGATTCATAAAATTTCTTCTGTAGTTTTTTGCAATTTACCCAAAATTGTCGCACTTATGAAAAATAAAATTAAAACCAAACAATGGTGCAAAAACATTTCTACTAATAAAATTATTTCTTCTTGCCAAAATCTTCCTACAATCCATAGCCTTATGAACAAATTGGTTGTAATATAAACAGTAACTAGAAAAATAATGATTGGACATAGTATTGTGTCCTTATCCTCTTGAATCTTGTCTTTTGGATCCTCTATTCTATTTTTTCACTTGGATGAAGCCACCATTTACCATCTTTCTTTCCTTAGTTGCCACACCTTGTTCAGATTTTGAACTTTCAAAGCCATTCTCTTCTGGACTTTCACCAACTAAATTCATAGAGTACTCAATCACTTTATTCTTTTGTATATCAGTAAAAACAATGATGGATTTAATATGTGGTGATCTCTAACTTTCTATTATCCGATCTAAGATCTCAATTCTCTTCCCAAAACTTTAATTTTAGCTCACTGTTTTCTTTTTCTAGATCTTTCCTTAATAGTACAATCTTTGCCTCAATTTTTTCGCAGTCCTTATCTCTTGTCAGTAATAATTTATTCATACCTTCTTCAATCCTCTTTGCTTTTTCCATTTGAATCTTCAAGTCATTACCATCTTCTTTGCCTTCTCAAGGTTTTGAGATAATTTTTCTTTAACTTTCACTTTTTCAACAATTCTCTTCTCTAGTCTCTCGATTTCTTTGCTAATACAAAGCAATTCTTCCACAAGATCCAACTCATCATCATCATCATTTTTGTACTTCATTTTTGCATCACCTTCATTAGTTTCCATAGCCATGAATGGTTCCTTTTCTCCTTCATTTCCATGAGTTTCTTGGTCATCATCATCAGATGAATAGTTTTCCTCATTAATGAAGAAATTCTTTTGATTCTTCTAAAAAAAATCCCTTTTGGAAATTACTTCTTTCCACTTTTTTATCATCATTGTTAGAATATTTGTATGGACACTTCGCCATGAAATGTCCTACTTCACCACAGTTAACATTTTTGAAAGGCAACTTACCTTTATACTTTTCAATACCCCTCAACAACTTTCTCAAAAAGTTTTCTTCCTCCTAATCTGATTCATCTTCCGAATCTGGATCATCTTGCTTATTGGACACTTTGAATTCCACCTCTTTCCTTATAGATTTGTCAATATCAATCCTCATCTCATAGGCAGTCAAAATTCCATGTAACTCATCCATAGTTAGTGTATTCAAATCTTTAGCTTCTTCAACTATAGAAACTTTGACATCAAATCTTTGAGGAAGGGATTTGAGTACATTTTTCATAATCATGCCTTCTTTCATTTCTTCACCAAGACCTCTGATGGAGTTGACAACCTCATCAACCTAAAGCAAGAATGTAGCAATGTTTTTCTATTCCTTCATTTTTAGACTTTCAAGTTATCCTCGATGGTTCTGAAGCTTTGCTTGTTTGACTTTGTCATCTCCTTCATAATTATTGTGTAACTTAATCCACACTTCCTTTGCTATCATATAATACATAATCTTCACAAACTCAGAGCTAGACAAACCACATAAAATAACATTTCTTGCCTTGGCATTACTTCACAAGCCTTCTTTCTGGCCTAGTCTCTTGGGAGATTATCAGGAATTTCATAACCATCCCCAACTAATTTCCAAAATTCAAACCCTATGTCCACCAAATATGCTTCCATCCTTAAACTCCAAAAAGCATAATTGGATCCATCGAAAAGTGGTGCCTTTGAAGATAGAACTTCTTGAGCAACTGAATGTGCCATCCTAGATCTGCCTCAAGTTGTTAAGCTTCTACCAAGGAACCTTGATTTGATACCAATTGAAGGGCACACAATATTTGTTTATTATCTATTTGGTTCTTTTGGATATTTGTTTATATTTTATTTGAGTTTCCTACTTCACCTCCTTGTGGTTGCCATGATCCCTCATATCATGGTGTACTTTGAATGGTGAAAATAGGGGCATGGTCATGGCTTTTCTTTGTTGTGTCTTCTTGTTTTCCTTGCATAGTATTAACCAAGGTCCTTCATGGTCTTGTGTTATGTTGGGGTATTCCTATTATTTGTGGTTTTCTAGCATGATATCCACCAAAGAATTTTGCAAATTTATGAGATGTTGGACTAACCTTTTGTTTGTTCTATCATTCCTATGCATGTGATACACAGTCACCTTGGTTTCTCATACCCCTGGGAATAGTATCCCATGCTAAATAAATTAAGTGCTCACTACATGGAAGCCTATTTTATACAACACTAAATTGCTCAAAAATTCATATCCATCTACCCAACCCATCTATATGTCATCCTACCATGACTCCTTTCCTAATCCTAGCTTTAGAATGTGTAAATGTGTATCCTCATTATTTTCTTCTATCTAGGTTTTTTACTTTTTTGATCAATGTACTATGGCTTCGCCCATGCACCCCTACCATATATCAATTTCACCATTCTCATACTCATTTAGACTGCATTAATTTGTTTAGGATTTATTATTCTAATCATCTTTAATTATTTAATACTAATTTAGACCACATAAAGTTGTTTAGGATTGGTTATTGTAAGCATCTTAAATCATTTTCATACTTGTTTAGATTGCATTAAGTTGTTTAGGATTGGTTAAATTCTAATCATTTTAAATCATTTTCATACTCGTTTAGATTGCATTATGCTTTTTAGGATTGGTTATTATAAGCATCTTAAATCATTTTCATATTCTTTTAGATTGCATTATGTTGTTTAGGATTTGTAATTCTAAGCATCTTTAATCATTTTCATAATCATTTAGCTTGCATTAAGTTGTTTAGGATTTATTATTCTAAGCATCTTTGTCTCCTGCATATATACCATTTTGTATAATTTTTTAGGTTCATAATCATCTTTTTTAATCATTTAGCTCCATTTCATCACATTAGGCATACTATATATTTTTTGTTCTATGCTATCCTTTTCATTGCATTATCAATTATATTCATTAAGGTGAACTATTTCATCATTAGTCTCATTATTAGGTGAATTTGTGTTATCCATTTCACATTAGGTTCATTTAAGATTATATTACATGCATCCATAATTCTCACATATCTATACATTCATAATAATTAGATATCATTAGCAAAGAAAATCAAAAAATCATCATTACATCTCATATGCATAATGATATATCCATCCCACATCATACATGTTAGAAAACTCATAAAACATCATCCTCATATACACACACACCCTGCATCATAATTCTTAGTACAATAAAAACATCCAAACCATGTAGTATACGTTATCATCACCAAATAAGTCATATACACATCATATAGCATCACAATGATAATCCATGTCATATAATATCATCAATCCATCATATATGCATAATACATACATCATAAACAATCTCCATCAGAATCAATGTTTAGTATATGTACAACCGATGTCTATATATACATCATAATAAATAAATCATGTCATAATCATATATATCATATATTTGTATATACATCTACATCACAATATCCATAAACTATTGTATATTGATCTAAAATCTAGCCTTTCCAATCATTTGACTAGCCACTATTGGTTGCATCTAAGTGTGTTGAGGAGGATGACGCTCCCCTTAACACTGTGGACCCTTCACCCCTCTTCCTTCTTTTCCTACTCTTGGAGATGGTGGTGGTCTCATCGATTCACTCCATGATGGTACCAATCATGTAGGCCATGACCCGATGCTCCTCGATCCTCCATCTTGTGAAAATTTGGGTGTCCTCTCCATTGCTAGCGCAATTTCCTCATACCAGGTCTAATAGTAGTGGGCCTCCTTGGTCACATTTGCTAACTATAGGGATAAATATGTCACTCTTGGTCTTCCTCCCTATCCCATGGCTACATCTCGCTCCCAATGATACCTATCTTTGTCCCCATGTAGTTGCATCCTCTCTAACCCCTAGGCATCTTTGGCTAGCCTCAAGTTGTCACACTTGGTAGTGATTGTGCCCAACTACATTTTAAGTTTTCTCACTATTCCTATAGATTATCTTGTCTTGTGGTGATAGTAGATGTGTCCCCCTGAGTTGTCTCTTATAGTCCTTCTAAATCCTTGACTCAACTCTTGGTTGTCACCAACCATATCTCCAAGTCCTCCCCCTTTCCATCTCCTCCTTTGTCATGTAGTGGAGTCACATCATACAAGGATGGCATCGTGGGTGATCTCTCATCCTATCCCTCTACCTCCATCCTATCTCCACCATCATCCCTTCCACCATCACCACCCCCCTCCTGACCACCTCCCTCACTACTTCTTGTTGTAACCTCCTCCTCTACGATCTCCTCATATATGATGTCATCACCCTCCCCCTCCTCCTCCTCCTCCATCTAATCCTCCTTTGTCACACTCTCCATGCCTCCTATATTTTCACTTGCATCCTCCCAACTGCTACAATTATTTGTGTCATTTTAATTGGTGTGGACGTATGGCATGCCTACCATGCTGCATGTCTATTTATAACCTTAGGGTCATCCACCATGCCCTACATATCTCATAGCACCTTCTCAATTTGGAATTAGGACTCTACTGTTGTCCATTGGGATATCTATGGCCTCACTCAACCACCTCCCTAGATATCCTCACAAACACATGAGGCCCCTCAGGTAGGTCCTGCATGATCTTGAGTTTTTGTGTGATGTGGTCGAGGCAATATCTCTTTATAAGGTAGGAACATATCCCTATGATATAGCATGCACTAAACATATACCTAGCATATTGTAAAGCCTCATCCCATACTCCATTGCCCTTGTAGGGCCTCCACATGATATCCACATCATTCAAGTCATCATTTAGTCTCCTCCATTACTCGAGACCCTACACCTCTGGGTATCTCAGTCCTCCCTACCAATTGAACACCACAGGCTCGTTTGTTGCTCACTCCAACCTTCGTCTAATGGTATGGGAAACCATGATATGATCCCAAGCCCACACATATAGCAAGGTGATTTTTATGGGTCTTTTTTTTCCTTAATAACATACCAAGTGCATATCCTTGTATAGTTGCACTAGCAGACATAGCCCCTAGAAATATCTCCTTGTCATTCTATCATCTCTATGACCACCTTCCCCCAACATTAGGATAAAGAACTGACCACTCCAGTCAAGCAACAAAACACCACTGATAAGTCCACATAAGTACAATGCCACTTTGGGCACCAACTTTATGCACCTGTCGATGTCGAATGCCCCCCCCTCGTGGGGACATTAGTGCATTGGAAAAATCTTTGCAAGAGTGTCAAAACCACCACACTCAATCCCAACACTCTCGACCCCCTAATCAGTAGTCGTAGGATCCTCCATACATACTTTAGAGTCACTATCATCTCCCTTGATGGGAGATGGAAGGTGCTTGTTTCCAACCTCCAACTCTCTGCTAGTGCAATCAATTATAGTATCGAACATGCAAGACACCTTGATACTTCTATAATGTGATTTCTTTGACAAATGTTTTTGATAATGCATGCAAGTATAGTAACGATAAGTCTAGATACCACTTGGAGATATGATCTAGTATGTCAGAAATAAACTAGGTTAAATGAAATGACTTTGCATCTTGATTCAACACACAATGATCACAAGGAAGTGTATAATTGGCCTCAAACTAAGGTTTGACTTTTAAAAGCAAAGGAATCATTTTCACAAGTGTATAAATGATCAAGATAACTTTCATTACTATAGACCTTATCTAAATCAAAAACAAGTGTAAAATTTGAAGATCAAAATTAAGACTTTTGACAATAAATGTGAATAAAAACAAGTTCAAAAATCAAATTATGTATCCACTCTTAACTAAAAATACACCATTTATATACTTGTTATTATATAAAGATCACTTTAATTGAAATGTGCACAAAACATTAAAAACATGAATATACAATTTCCATCGTTACAAAGATAATTTAATTAATTAACATCCATATCTATGACTTTATATATTAAAAGTTAGAACGTATGTTATGGTCTCTTTCATTATCCATCAATCCTCGCCACAATTATCATATAAAAAAAAATAGATTAGTTATAATATCCATTCGTCACGATAGGGATTTGATAATAATCACAATAATATTGGATTACAAGTAACATAATAAATAATAATACAACAGAAAATATGTGCCTGCACCGTCCAACATACTAGAGAAAAGTCAAACATGCTGAGCCTTCATGACAGCAGGAAGTTTGAATACCAAGATATAATAAAGTTAAAAGGATTCTACGACCTTGGTCATATGGCAACATATTAGAATGATATTTAATATTAATCCTACTTTCTAGTTTTCATCCATCTCCAGAAAATATTTTATAAATATCACGATATAATATGTATATTTCTAGAATGACTATTATTTTATTTTCTATCAATATTGATCTTGAATTTTATAACAATGGTTATTTTCATATCTCAAGATTCTATAGCTATGACAATATGACATCATATTTTTTGAGAATGACTATTTTTTTATTTTCTTTTTGATATTGACGTTACAATCTATAACATTGAGTGATTGATTTTCATCCATACCTAAAGTTAGAAGATTTTTAAAAAATGACGAAAATAATTCCATGGGTACAAGTATAGGTTACATGCTATTTCATTTCTACAAGCATGAAAATTAGGTTTGTATATATAGATCTAAACCTAACTAGTGCATAATCGGCTTGTGGATTTTAAGATAGTAATCTAAGTATACCTTACAAAATTTAGTGTTGTGATAAATCAATTCTTGACATCTTCAACATCATTTTTTTATCTCTAAATTTAGCTTAAATTATCACAAAATAATTTTTACATTTAATTATAGTATTTATTATTTTCTAATCCCATCTCCTAAATGCTAAAATTTTATTATTGTTAAATCATTTATCCTAACAAAATTATAGTGAAAGTATGTATTCTCTAATTTGCACATGTAAATATTAAAATAAAAGTAGAATATATATTTGAAGTCTTTAAAATTGATCTAAATTTAAGTATATTAGAATATGTCATTGTCATAAACTCTTACTTCAATAAAACAGTAAGCAAAAGAGAAATTAATATATCTATTAAAATTAACATGATTTACAATTGGTAGCAACAATTGCATGTCAAAGAAGATAGGAGCCATTATGAATGAAGCTTCAAATGTTAATCACTTCTCATGGCATCACTTCCTAATTGTAATATTTAATGAGAATTCAAATATAGTATAAGGAGCAATTATATTATTACACTAACATCCTCCCTTAGATACAATTTATGGAAAAAATAAATAGATCCTAACAACACAAGCTATATTAAGTACCCATGCACAATACTAAAACTAAGTGTACCCTCTCCCCCCTTTAAAAAAAAGAAGAGAAAAATCATATAACTCCATTTCAAGGAGAGGAAAAATGAAATAGCTCATCATACGCCACTTGGTGAGTGTTACATAGTAAGTCTCTTTGCAATGAATGATGTAGCAGGTGACAAGTCCTCAATATCTGATTGGATAGTCCTCCTTTACTAGAATAAATACTATAATATAAGATAAAAAATACTACAATCATAATAATTAATGGCATCATATTCCTCTAGAATGAGAATTATTTTGTTTGTTTTTTTAATAGTGATTATATAATTAACATTTATTAAGATTTGAAATAGTATAGAGAACATTTGCCTCATGGAAGCCATTTTTTAAAATTATATTTTGTAAATAAACACTTTCATGGAATATTCTAATCTTAACATATCAATAACAAGATTATTGACAAAAAGGAAGCACAAACTGCCATGCAACTCTTTTTTAAAGGCGACATGAAGCTCAAGACCTGCGCAGGGCAAGGAGTGGTGGATATTAGAGGAAATATCTTAAGGTGTTGTGGGGGGATGTGGTTGAGGAGATCATGCGGTTCATTTCCCTCGAAGGTTGCTTCTCTATGGTAAATGCCTACCATTTTGTTTTACTTAATCACTTCCACCACAAGAAAAGGATTTCCTTTTCCTTTTATCTTTTGGCTTCTCTGGATGTTGGCATTACAGATCATAAGAAAAACTCGAAGAATCATGTTCTTCATGTGGGGTTTATCCTTTTAATTTCTGACCGTGCTAAAGATTTCGAAGTGGTTAAGCTGCTTGCTACCCCTAAGGGTGTGCAACAAAATTAGGAGGGTTATGAGACGGTCTCTGACGAGGATTTGGCTAGCAAAAAACATAAGAAGAGGAAGCTCATTCTGGAAAAGGAGTCGACGTTTGAGGATGATGTTGATTATGTTCTAGACTCTCTTGCTACCATGGATGTGGATACACATTCCCCTGCTTTGGGGAAGTTTTAAAAAGAGAAGTCGAGCCCTAATAAGGGTTATGATACTTGTAGTGAGGAGCCGACTGATGAAATGTTGAGTCGAAGCAGGAAACAAAAGAAGGATGTGGCTGGTGAGGTATCTTTGCCTCCCCTTGCTCTACAAAAAAAGGAGCTGAGCATGGGAAGCAATAAGAAGTTGGTGGTTAGGTTTGCAAGTAAAATGTTGGAGTTGAATTATCCACTTGAAATTGTTGGCGAACAAGATGTTGTGGTTTCTCCGGTCAGGATTAGGGATTTGCAAAAGGATAAGAAGGTTGTGGCTGAGGTGGGGCAAGGTGTCGAGGATTCTCTTGTGGTGGACCCGGATAGGCAAATGAAAAAAAAGGCGGTTGTTGCGGAGATTGTGGAATCCATTCATAAAATCAAGACATCGATTGTTGCTGAAAAGGGAAAGGATGTCGTTGCCGACCTGGATAAGGGAAGCTCCTCTCATGAGGAGGATGCTGAGGGTAAGGATTTTTTCAATATTGATAAAGAGAATATCTCTGATGTTTTGGGAGTTTCCAGAGAGGGTTCCATTATTTTCTATAAGCTTTTTAAATGGATGTTCCATGAACTCAATATGACAAATAATGTAAGCATACAAAAGATAGTAAAGATGTAATGTAAAGTTAGATTTTTTGGGGGGAGAAAACTCCATTGAATTTATTTTATTTTTATGCAATCAAAGTCTATAAGACTATTTGAAATGTTAAGGTTGGGTTATTTATTTAATGTTTGTAAATAAGTGTATTATTGATTGAAAGCGACAACTATTATATTTTACGTTTAAGCTTTAAACATGGCTATATATAGTGCTTGTACTCTTGTCATCCATGTTATACTTGAAAAGACCTTTAGAGACTCACATGCTACATTCTATGTATGGAACATAAAGGTGATAAATTAAGGGCTTATAATTAGAATATATAAGAAGATAAAATAACTATTATGAATTTATTTTGAGTTATTCATAATTTTAATTCTATTTTAATGTTCTTCAAGGATTATACCTCTAACCTTCATTGAGATACATAAGTTGTCCCTCCAATATTTAGTGGATTCTAGAGCAATTCCCATGTTTGTCATACTATCATCCACCCGATTTTCCTCTCTATAGGTATGGGATGTATTGAATCTATCAAGTCCCATCAATAGGTTTTGGATATTATTTATAATATCAAAGATAGCCCATTCTATTATTCCTTTACCTTTTATTGCATCAATAAAAAAAATTGAGTCACCTTCAACTTGTAGTCTCTTTATCCCTAGAGACAAAGCAATCTTGATTCCCCCCAACATTTCCACATCTTTGACTAAATTAGAAGACTATTCCCTTAGGCCCCAAAAAATCAAGCAATAAATTTACCATTAGAATTTATAATAATACCACCACCACTAGCCACACCTAGGTTTCCTTTGGCAACCCCATCAAAGTTGAGTTTTGACCAGCCCAAAGGTGGTGGTTTCCATTTGGTATTCTGTCTAGAAAGTATTATAGTATTATTGAAGAGTCAGGGTCCAATTGTAAACCCCATCTACGAGCAACCTTGGAGTAAAATTTAGTAGGAGGCATGTTTGAGATTTTCTAGTTGCATAGTGATTCATTCTCAACTAACACCCTGAAGCAATAACCAAAGACCTCCTTGGAACTCTTTTCTTCATTACAAAATATCATGTTGTTCCTTTCCTTTTAAATGCCCCAACAGATGTTAGGGGGAACCTGTCTCCAAAGTTCCATAACAAGAGGATGGGTGCAAGGAAAAATCTAATTTTCTACTAGTCTTTTAATACTATCATTCATAAGATTGGACTCCAAGATTTTTTAATGCATAGCCCAGACTTATTCAAAGAAAGAGTAGTGCAATAATAAGTGGGGCACTAATTCCTCTTCCTTTTTACACAAAGTACATCTATTAGTGATCTAGAAGCCTCTCTTCCTTAAGTTATCATGTGTTAGGATTTGTTGTGAGCAGTAGTCCACCAAAATAATTTGATCTTGGGCATTATGTGATGATTCCATATTAGTTTCTACAACCCTTCATAGTGTTCATAGGATGACGATAGACTATAAGCAAACTTGGCAGTGAATTTTCCTTTTCAATCTTTTACCTAAAAGATCCTATTCTCATTCTAAAACATAGGGATTCTTGTTAAGGAGAGATCTTTATGGATGGTTTTATGTTTTTTTCTTAGCTCCTAATTATTATAAAATCAACTCTCAATATCTTTCCATTTTTGTGATCCATGTTGTCCATTAAGGTATTTAAATACTCTCCTTCCAAAGAAATTTGCTTGAAGATCCTTGAACACCATTTGATTTAGGGGTTGAGTCATGATCCAAGAGTCCTCCTAAAATTTAATCCTGGATTTATATCCCATTTTCCATTTATACCTCCATATAAAAATTTCTTTGATTTGAGGACATTATTCCAGATTAAAGACTTATGAGGGTGTTTTGTATTGGATATGATCCTTAAAAATTGAATGTTTTTATATATTTTTCTTTCATGATAGCACACCAAGTTCCAACCAATCTTAACTAATAGATCTTTAATGGTAGATTGGATTTTCTTGATTCCAATATCTCCATATTCTTTAGGAAGGCAGACCATGTCCCAATTGAGTAGAGACATATTTTTATTTTCCTCCCTACTAGACCAAAGGAAGTTCCTTTGGATTATATCAATTTTTTCAACAATGTATCCAGGAATTTTGAAAAAAAAGGAAATATATAGGTATATGTTGAAGAGAAGCAACAAGAAGTTACAGTTTGCTCGCATGACTTAAGAGTGTACCTTTCCATCCAAAAATTTATTTCTACATCCTTTCCAACATAAAATTCCAAAAATAGGGGGTAACCTCTTTTATAGTTAAATGAAGTCTGAGATAGACAATAGGAAGGGGAGCACTGTCACAACCTAGTATAGTAGTCAATTTTTCTTGTAATACTTGGCTAGTATTAAAGAAGTGAATCTTTCTTTTCTTATAGTTAATACATTGGCTAGAGATTGTGACATAGTTATTGAGGCATATCTTCCATTTCATAAGCTTCAACAATGAAAGCTTTCTTGAACATAATTGTATCATCCATAAATTTAATAAATTATAGAGGGGTTAAGGGAGCACTAGTAGAATTTGGAAAATAAATGACTAGGTGACTAAAAATTTTAGTCACAACAACTAAAAATGACTAAATTCTACTAATTTTTTGTAATTCATCTATAAAGGACTAAATAAATGACTAATTTGATCGTCGATAAAAACACAACTAAATAATTAGTCACATATGATATGAATAATTTGATCATCGATAAAAAACACAACTAAATAATTAGTCACATATGATATTAAAGTGGATAATTAAAACAAATGAGGGAAACATGAGCAAGTGATAAATTAAATTTTTTATTTTTGCGAGGGAAGCTTGCCAGGTTTCATTCTCTCTTTGTTTTTTTTTTTCAGGAAAAAGGACTAAAATAACACGGGCTCTTCCAAGATATACTTCTCTTCTATTTGTTGCTTTGAAGAGGAAGGTTGCAATGTTTCTCGGCAGTTATTTGAGTTTCATTCAACTAAGATCATGGGGTAGATTCATGGCAACATTTCTGAGCATTTTCAATCTTCATTTGTATGGTTGGTTGTTTCCTTTGCCTCTTTTCTATGTTTTTCCATCTTCTTGGGGTTGTTTTGTTTCATTTTTGAGTTGCAAAAGGAAAATAAGGGAGTGTTCTTTCTTCATGTTCTTGTATATCAATGTCTTCTTCACCCATTTGAAGGCTCTTTCCCTTATTCTCATGGGTTAGGGTTTTCTTTTGTGTTTGATATGCATTTTCAGTTTGAAAGCTGCTTTGTAGAGATCTATTTTATGTATTATGGAGGAAAATCATGCAATAGAAGTTTTCAGATTCAAAACCCTTGCAATCTAGCCTTTGGACAATGTTTCAAATCATTATGCTTTGGGATCTAGGGTTTCAAGAGTGCAACAAAGAGACAATGGTTTTGTTTTAGGGATATTAGCTTGTTGTATTTCCATTAAAGTTATTGGGTTAGGTTCATTAAGGAGGCAATAGTCATAAAAAATGGAGATCAATCTAATTGTGCATCAAAATGAGGATCTAGTCTCTTTGACAAGGAATGAGAATCAAGTCGCTATGAAGGTTAGTGATTTTGTAGTGGCTGTGTGCATTAAATATATAACTTTTAATAAAGTGATTCTACCTTAAATGTAGGTCCACACCTCCAAGAGGGAACATGCATGTGTTTATGCGAGTCTACTACAACAAGGCATCATCTAGTTTTGGCCAAACACTGATCCTCTTTACACATATATTGCTCTCAACAATACTCCACCATTGATTCCAATGCTAAGTTATCCATCAATCCAATTTGTTCTAACAATGAGATATTTTCCTTACGGGTAACTCTTTTTCAAGAAAAATCAAATATTTATTGAGTGGGATTATACTCCACAAACACAAGATATTAATGGTTTCTATTGTTCACCTTTCCTATTTTTTATTCTTCAATTATTTTAGTGTTCTTCCTTCAAATTGATAATATTATATATAATGTTTATTTCTACATGCAAATTAAACAAATACCTTGGCTGATACTTTGCAAGTCTGAAGTACTTACTGAAAATTTGATGGACCCTTCCCATATTCCATAGGAAGAGCTGTTGAAAATGGTAAAATCTAGTAACATTGTGAATGTGATATTGTCTTGGATTGACTTCTATATCATTCTAGATCCCTTTGCTACCTTTAGTGTAGGCATACCAATGTTATCTTTGCATTGTATATCTTCACAAGGTCACTGTATTTATTTCCTTGATGCCCTATTACCAATCCCTTGATTTCAATACTGAGTGTAGGCATATCCTTTAAATGACTGTCATCAAGCCCTCCTTTAACATACACATAGCTGACATTGGAGATGCAAGGTTATGCTAGACCCTTTACAATGACTGTATTGACCTTATACTAGTATAGCAGACATTCTTTTGCAAGTTGCTCTTAATGAACATGTTGATATCACACATTCCTATAAGGTGAATGAGATTCCCTTATCATATAGACTGCATAATGTTTGTGTAGGGCTTAGTGAAGAGATCCTAGCAAGTGGGTTTATGCACACTATCTTCACAACCTTTATGAGATCATGTTGGCTGTCCCATACTCAAATCCCAATGTCTTCTCATGTCTTCCAACTTTGTGATAGCCCATATTGTTGTTTGAAAATTTCTAGTGTAGGTCTCTATTAAGAATGAGACAATCATATCATGCAAACCTCATAGTTGAAAATTGATAGAGAGATGTAAAGGTGGGTTTGGACTGTCGCCTTTCCTTAGACCTCTGTATTCTTGAACTGACAATCTTGAGTCACTGTCTCTCTTGTGCAATGTATCTTAGTCTCTTCTTCATTTTTCCCTATATGAATTTGATGTAGTTTAAAATCCCTCTATATTCTTGTTTTTATAGTCTTAGATATTTCTTATGAATGAAAATATTCTTTAATTTGTGTGACAATGTAAATTTTTGCATGATAGTGTATAATTTCTACAAGACATTGTAAAGCTCAAACACGACACCCTAGAGTGTTGGTGACAAGGATATACATAATTTTTCATGATGGAACTTTGTTTACTATTATCATTGTCTCTTTGTAACCTAACCAAAAACTATGTCTAAAGAAATCCTCTATTAGGATTTTATGCAAATTTTGTTCTTTGTCATGTATATCTTCAGTTATGAGGTTTTCAACAAAGGTTAACCATGCTCAAATGTACTTTCAAGATAAGGTAGCACCTCTGTTCACTTTGTCCACCCTCAGTTTTCTTGACCCTCTTTATTCTTTGTCTTCTTGACCTCATATCTGCAATCCTGTCTAGAATATTTGCCTCTTTGCAATGTACATTAGTCTCTATTCCTTTGTAGTTGTCTCCTACACATTGTCATGCAACCATGGAAACCTCTCTTTCTTTTTAAACCATGGTCTCCCCAAACTCTGGACAATTGGAGTGAATTCTCTTGAGAGATCCCTGATAGAGATGAAGACTATCACTACATTCTACAGGCCTATTTGATAGTCTACAAGACCATACAGAGTTTGAAGATATTTGGAGGTTTAAAAAATGCATAGATAGGCTTGATGAGAGTTTAGAGAAGTGTGACAAACATAAAAGTAAAAATAGTAAAGATTTAGACCTCAGGATTAAGACAAAGAAAGATCACAGTGAAATTGCATTTGCTTGAGAGTTTCTAGAGCATTTTCAAAAAATCCAATTTGTGCATATCCTACAATCATTATAGTCCATGAGACCACATTTTTTGGAGGCATTCTATCAAACAGTGCATCTACCTTGTCCATGGTTCCACATTTTGCATACATGTCCACCAGGGAAGTTGCAACTACAATGAATGAAAAAATTCCTCTATCTGTCATGCTTTGATGGATGTCCATACCTTGTTCCAAAGCTCCCATTTCAGTATAGGAAGGGAGGATGATGTTAAAGTTTGTGGAGTCTGGCTTTACACCTGCTAATTTAATTTTCTTGAAAGTTTTTAATTTCTTCTCAAAAATTTCAATTTGTGCATATCTTGTAATCATTGCAATCCATGAGACCACATTTCTTTGAGGTATTTTGTTAAACAATTCATGTGCTTTGTCTATGTTTCCACATTTTGTATACATTTCTACCAGGGTAGTTGCCACTACAACATATTGCAAGCCTATTTTTTAGATTGCTTCATTTAGCATCACTAATCATCTCCTCAAGAACATTGTCCCTATTTAAAATGATGGAAACAGTTTGCATCTATCACAACAATTTCTGTTTAAAAAATCCATTTTGTGCATATCCTGAAATCATTGCATTTCAAGAGATGAAATCTCTTTGAGCCATTCCATCAAACAGTTCACGTGCCTTATCTATACTTCCACATTTTTCATACATGTCTACCAGAGAATTTCCAACTATAATATCTAACAAAACTCCCCCTTCCATTATGTTATGATGGATGTCCATAATTTGTTCTAAAGCTCCCATTTTGGCACATGTAGGGAGGATGCTGACAAAGGTTGTCAAATTTGGCTTTACACCTGCTAATTTTATTTTCTTGAAAGTTTCTAAAGCCTTTTCAAAAAATCCATTTTGTGCATATCCCACAATCATTGCATTCCATGAGATGACATCTCTTTGAGGCATTTTACCAAACAGTTCACATGCCTTGTCAATGCTTTCACATTTTGCATACATGTCTACCAGGGCAGTTACAACTACAACAAATGAGAAAATTCCTATATCCATCATGCTTTGATGGATGTCCATACCCTATTCCAAAGCTCCCATTTTGGCACAGGCAGGGAGTATACTAGAAAAGGTTGTTGAATTTGGCTTTACACCTACTAATTGCATTTGATTGAAATTTTATAAATTCTTTTCAACAAATCCATTTTGTGCATATCCCACAACCATTGCATTCCATGAGATGACATCTCTTTGAGGCATTCTGACAAATAGTTCACATGCCTTTTCAATGCTTCCCCATTTTGCATACATGTCTACTAGGGTAGTTGCAACTACAACAAATGAAAAAATTCCTCTATCCTTCATGCTTTGATGGATGTCCATACCCTATTCAAAAGCTCCCATTTTGGCACAAATAGGGAGTATGTTGTCAGAGGTTATCGAATTTAGAGAGGTTTATCCCTTGGAAGGGTGCATCCCAACCTTCCCCGCTCTCCCAGAAACACTTCTTGAAGTTTCCGTGGGAGAGTGAGGAAGGGTTTCTCCTCACCAAATTCATTATTCCCAAATATGAGAAACACAAATACTCATTAAGGAAGACCCTTTCATTATTCCCTTAATGGATTGAACTTTCAAGGAGGAAAGAGGCATGCAATCAAGTCCCTCATGTATAGATTTGATGGGTACACTCAAATCACAACTTCTTTGTGAAATATTTTGGCTTTTATCAGTCCTCCCAACCTCCCTCTCTCTCCCACAAAGACTTCTAGCCATGCCCACGATGATGCAGGGTTTTCCCGCATCACTGCGGACATCACTGGAAATCTTTGCAGGAGAGCAAGGAAGGCCCCGGGAAGGCTAATTTTTAGATTGTTTCTTTTAGCATCACCAATATTCTCCAAAAGAACATTTTCATTGTTTAAAATGATGGAAATGGTTCACATATCTCAGATTGATTCTTTTCCACCTTTCATGCACTCACAACTGAAACAATTTTGGCAAGCTAAGTTACTTCCTTCAACATAGAGGTTGGCCTGAATTTTTATTTTAAACCTTAGTTTAGTATTAGATTGAAAATGACCTATACTCAGGTCCTGTTGAAAGGAAATACATTTCTTTTTTTAATAGAACACTTTTACTAGTTTCGAGTCTTGATCTATTCAAGTTTGCATAAGCTCATCCTTAACAATACATAATAGAATTTTACCTATTACTACATTTTAAATCACTGGAAAATTATGAGTTTCAAATAGTGTTATCTACTAACAATTTATCTTTCCTTGTCATCGTTTAAGCTCTCCATGATATGAAAAGATGTGGTTGATAGAGGGCTATTTTTGTTGACAACAAGAAGAACAATTTCCATTGGCACAAGGAGAGTAAGTTTAATCTCCAAATTTCCTTGCTTTCTTTTCATGATATTTAGCTCAGATCCATTAATTGATCACCTATACTGATCAGGTTTATTATTTATTTTTTCTAAAGTTTAAATTAATGTGATTGTTATTTAAGATTTTGGAGAAAAAAATCATCTTTGTTTGAAATTTAGGGGCATTGATAATTTGGGACCTAGACATTACAAATTCTGGGTGTGGTTAGCATCACCATTATTTCTCAGATTGTTTCATTTAGCATCAGAAGAACATTGTCCTTGTTTAAAATGATGGAAATGGATCACATCTCTTAGAACAATCTCTGCAACAATCTTGGAGATGAATTTAGATGCATTCTGAAAATCATAACATATTCAAAGGTTCTTAACAACTCTAATAGTTTTACCAGGGGCCATGTTTAACAAACCAAATGTAATTGCTAACTTTTCACTATGGTGGCAGATAAATGATTATTTTTTCTTCTATTCCACAACATTAAGTAAAATTCTTGAATTTGGAAATACCTTGCTGCCTTCATTTGCCAAGCCAATTTCTCCAATTTTGCATGGATCTCCCATGTTTGTGGATGTGATTTGTCTCCTACACAAAAAAGCATGTACCATTTTATGCCCTTTAATCCAACTACATGCAAGTATCTTTTTAATTTCTCTATCTTTCATCAATCTCCTTACTATTTGAACCCCACCACACCTACCCACTTCTGCACAAATGTTTTAGAGAAGAACATAAGTTGCATCATTTTTAGGATCCAACTAAAAAAGTAGTGTTTCTGGAATACTCATCCTATAATCATATACGATCCACTTCTATGATGTTGAAGTGGCTCTCTAAATTATTTGCATCACCTAAAAAAGAAGTGGATATATACTTAGGTTAAAAATTATCCTTTTTGAATTGGTTTCTTAGTCTATAGCATCTAGAACAATGGATATATAGTCAGGCTTTGGTGAGCCCATTTTTAGTCCTCTTTTTCTTTTATGAAACCTACATTTGCAAAATTCTGATGTCTGCGGATGTATATCAAGGTTTACATTCATGAATTTCAATTTTCTCAAGTCAAATAAATCTTCAGAGATATTAATTGTTGAAATAATCATGCCATAGGAAATAATTTTTGGAAATGAACTGGGCATGTTTATGATTCTGCTATCTTTGTCACTTTTCTTTTATGATTATTTTGAATTTTTAGAGTGAATTTTGATAAACTGAGTCTTTTGGAGCTTCTACCCTCTCATTAAAGTCATCAATGTTTGAACCCACTCTCCTGCAATCACTTCAAGTCATGCCTGTGGTGATGTAGGAAGGCCCCACATCGCCACAGGCATGACTTGAAGTGCTTGCGAGAGAGCGAAATTACATTTCTTTGAGGAATTTTTTGAAACAATTTGCTTGCCTTGTCTATACTTCCACATTTTCATGTATTTCTAGCAGGGAACTCCATAATCCAGTTTGAAGAGTAGGCATTACTCTATGATTTTATGTTTTTTTCTTCATAAGTCATAGTTCTCTAAATTTGTTTGTCTGTGCAATTAGTGATTTTTTAGGCTTGGCATGCTAATGATTTGTGCTACTCTGGAAATTTTTTCTCTAATAGGTTTTATAAATATTCAGGTATCTTTCCCTATTACATATTATTATGCATAAATTTTCTCTAAATGGAAAACAAGATGGGGCAGGTTTCTTTCCCTATTACATATTAATTTGCATAAATTTGCTCTAAAAATTTAGGTTTCTCTTATAGGTTTTATAAATATTCAAGTTTTTTTCATTTAGGTTTCACAATCCTTTGAGGTTAGGAACAAAGTCTAGGTAAGGGTTGAGCCAAATAGTTCCATCTCTATAGACAGGTATACAAATCTCTTGCCTAGATATTACTGATCATTTATAATACTAATGTAGCTTTTGGTTATAGTAGTTGTCTTATTCGTTAATATGTGATTAATGCTCCATTTATCCCACAAAAAGGCTCTATCGTGCTTTACTAATGTTCTTCCTACATATGTGAATTTTAGGAAATTAAACTAGTGTGCACCATACCTACCATCATGGATGATAGGTTGAAGAATATTTGGAGAAAAGATATGAGAGAATATTTCATTGAGTACAAGGAAATTCAAATTTATGATCTTCATACTTTTAAATTTATGGTCACTTTATTTTATGTGAAAAACTTGTGTTGTTACATTGTAGTGTAAGGACATTGCAGATTCTCTCTAGGAGGTAAATATATATCCATCTGCATGTTATTTTCATGATTTTGACATCATACTAGTTATCTAAATCCATTTGTATGAAACTGCAGGTTACCTCCAGAAAGGATAAAGAACAATATTGGTACAACAAGGAAAAGCCATATGTATACTTAACATCATAGCAGTTTTCTTAGAGATTCAAGCAATTTCATGTTGGGCATGGGCTATCAAAAGAATCGTTGAAACCTTATGATAAGTCCAAAAGCCACAAGGATGCTTTGTCTTTCAACAAATAATCATATAGGAAATAGGAGTTTTTCAAGACATGTTTTGACCGAGAATGGCTACTTATGAAGCAAAAATCATTTCATTTTGTGCATGGTAACTCAAATTTTCAGTCTTGTGACTGAAAATAAAAATTGTAATACTCTATTTCTAAGCTGTAACTAGAACACCTTTCTTTTATTAATAAAGTTCACTGATTTTGTCTTCTCAATGGCTGTCTTATTGTGTGCAATTGATGATTCATGATGTGTATTTCTATGTTTTATGTTTAAATCCTCAAATATGATTGAAAATATATGACTAAATATACTACCAATTGATAGAAATCAATGAATAAATATGACTAAAAATATATGACTAAATATACTACTAGTTGATAGAAATAAGTGAATACAAAAATGAGTGAATAAATATGACTAAATATATGACCAAATTGATCAAATGACTAAATATACTACTAGTTGATAGAAATAAGTGAATACAAAAATGAGTGAATAAATATGACTAAAAATATATGACTAAATATACTACCAGTTAATAGAAATCAATGAATACAGAAATCAGTGAATAAATATGACTAAATATATGACCAAATTGATCAAATGACTAAATACACTACCAGTTGACATAAATCAGTGAATACAAAAATCAGTGAATAAATAGGACTAAATATATGACCAAATTGATCAAATGACTAAATAAATGATTGGCAATAAACTACTAATGGCCACATGACCAAGCTTAGTGAATAATATGGCTAAATATATGACTAAATTAATGGCTAAATATACTACCAAACCGATCAATCAAAACAACCAATAAATGACTAAAATTGGTTTAGTCATAAATTTGGTCACATTATAAATGACTGGCAATAAATTACTAATGGTCACGTGACCAATTTTAGTCATTTATAAGCAGTTTTTAGTAGTTTTTCAATCATATATTGTTGTTTCTGTACTAGTGGAGGTAGCAAGCTTGATGATGCAGGAGAATCCCGAACGTATGGGCAATCCTCATCACCCAAAAATATTTGTAATTTCCTTTTGTAAATATTTTATTTTAAATTCTAGATTTCTGGTGTGTAGATGAATTGCAACATTGATTTAATGTATTTTCAGACTATGTAAAATTCATTACGGATCAAAGAGTGCTTTTGGTGAGTTGGCAGGGTTTATTCTATTCATTTGTGCTCTTAACTACACTCTCGTAGTGGTCATTTTATGGACTTGTGGTATCGTGCGATAAATCAAGAGTTACCGCTGACCTGCAATAGTTAAGTCTTAAGCTGATGATATTGCAGTGGCTAGAAAGAGACTAGTGGTCATTACTACTACTCCACAACAAAGCATTTGGAAGCATGTGGTACTGTGGGGGAACTCACTAAATCACAACCTCATGGTCATCTACATAGGTTATCACGAAATTGTGAGATATGATATGTTAATTGTAGATCTTCTTTAAGATCAAGGGAAGATATTTGAATTGGAAATAACATAATCCCAATGGTCTTATGAGTTTTGATTTTGGTGGGGAGAATATGGAGATGAGGGATACGAGGAACAGAGCCTGGGCTAAACAAAGAATTGGGGATTAGCATGGATAGTACCAGATTTTTGAAGGGGGCATGAAATTGAATTATTGATGTACAACTGTAATCTATTGAATATAAAAAAAATCACTTGGGTTCTTGATTATGTTTTGTGAATGCTTATTTGTTGTAGTTGAAATTCATCTTGTTTTGGAGTAATTTCTACAAGATCAGTTAGCCTGATAAGGCCCACCTTTCTTGACCTACATCAACTGGTATCAGAGCAGGTTTGGTTGGGTTGAGAGAAAACCTAGAGTAGGTTTTTGCTGTGTTGAGAGGAGACCCTAGAGTTGGTGTTGTGGGTAGCTTGATAAGTGAGAATACCTACAATTTTAGAGTGTGTAAACATGTCTCAACAAGGACATGGTTAGAGAGGTCAATAGAATGATAACCTGGCAGTTGTCATGGAGATGTTGAGAAGAATTACAACAAGGATGGATGTTGTGGAATTGGCACAAAGAAGAGGATCACATGTAGAAGATGTTAGTGAAGATGATGTAGAAGAAGGAGAAGAAGCCCCCCAAAATGTTGTGGATGATGATGATGAGAATGTGAGATTTCTAAGGGTTATGGACAAATAAATAGAAAACCTTGGATGGACCCTCCTTCCTATAATGGGAGTTAGAATTCAAAAGATCTAATTGACTGGATCTCAAAGATGGAAAAGTATTTTGAATTGGAATCTATAGAAGACCCACAAAGGGTAAAATTTTCTTGCACAAAGCTAAGAGGAAATGCTTCCATATGGTGAGATCATGTGCAGAATGAAAGGCAGAGAAGAGGCAAGGATAAAATCAGAACCTGGGAGAGGATGTTAGCCAAATTGAAGGAAAAATAATTTCCTAAAGATTATCAGATGAATCTATTCAAGAAGTTGCAGAATTTGAAGCAAAGGGGGAAAAGTGTACAAGAGTACACAAAAGAATTCTATAAGTTGAGTATAAGAGGAGGACACATGGAAGATGACTTGGAAAAGGTGTCTAGGTATATGAATGGGCTGCATAATTCCATTCAAGATGAGATGAGTAGTTAGAGTAACCAACGTTAAAGAGCATATCAATATGCTCTAAAGGTGGAAGAAAATATTGCAAAGAGGTAGCAAATAACTCTAGGGGTAGAGGTAGATTCTCTCATGGAAGAGGACAATTCAATAGTGGCAGAGGTGACCAGAGCCATCAAGAAGAGGCTAGCACATCTCAAGCAAGTGCACCAAGTAATAGAGGAAGACACTCCTTCAGAGGGAGAGGAGAAAATTCTCGTGGGAGATGATTCTTTGGAAGAGGCCAAGGAAGAGGCTTTAGTGGAACATGTTTCCAATGTGGAGAAGTGGGATAGAAGGTTTTTGAATGTCCACAAGTCCAAAGAGATGGAGGAAAAGGAAAAGAATCCATAGTGCATGTGGAACAAGAAGAAGATGATGACTACATCAAGGCATGGGGAAGATCCTAAAGATGGGGAGTCATTGATGCTGCATAGAATTTTGTTGAGTCCTGATAAAGAGAAACCATAACTAGTACAAAGAAGAAATCTATTTAGGGCAAGGTGTAAGGTGGATGGAAAATGTTGCAAGGTGATAATGTATAGTGATAGTACATATAACATAGTCTCTGAAGAAATGGTGGATAAGTTGAAGATGGAGAGGATAAAACATCCTAATCCATATAGAGTTTCATGGTTGCAGAGGGAGAATCATTTGTTGGTAAATGAACAATGTTTGGTAAGTTTTCAAATTGGTAAATATAAATATAAAATTATGTGTGATTTGATGCCAATGGATTCTTTTCATATTATTTTGGGAAGACTGTGGCAGTACAATAGACAAGATATCCATGATGGGAAATTGAATAAGTACACTATCAAGAAGGATGGGAAAGAGTATATTTTGAATCCTTTGAAGGATAAGGAACAAGAGAGTGATGGTACACCAAGGGTATGGTTGGTCAGTGGGAAATAATTTGTAAGAGATTTTAGAAATGAGAAGGCATGTTTTTCCATCGTACCCAAACCTGCAGGAAATAAGGACAAAGAAACAAAAGAAGAGTTGCCAGGTGAGATTCAAGAAATAATAGGAAAGTATGAAGATATTTTGTTGGATGAGTTACCCAATGGATTGCCACCAGTGAGGGATATTATTCATTGTATGGATCTGATTCTAGGGGCTAGTTTTCCTAACAAAGCACCTTATAGGATGAAATAGGTATGGAGAATGAGGAGATTAATAGGAAAGTGCAGGAGTTATTGGATAAGGGATTGATTAAAGAAAGTTTGAGCCCCTGTGTGGTTCCATAAGTGTTGACACCAAAAAAAGGTGGAGAATGGCGCTTGTGTATGAACTCTAGAGCTATAAACAAGATAACAATCAAATATACATTTCCATTTCTGAGAATGGATGATCTGATGGATTGCTTAAGTGGAGCTAGATACTTCACAAAAATTGATTTGAAGAGTGGTTATCATCAGATATGGATAAGGGAAGGATGTTACATCCCAATTTTGTAGTTACTATTTACTATTATTGAATAGGGTAAATATGAATGTAATGTGAATTTTGGAGATGAATTAATTGTGCTAGTACCTTGTTATCAATATGAATGTTATCTCATTTGATGTTTTTTCATTTGATGCTATCTCAGTTGATGTTATCCATGGTGAAATATTGAATATATGTGAATAGATGGTTATTGAGTTATTATTCTAACTTTGAAAATGTTTATGTATACTGCATATGTTGTGAACAATTGACTGCCAAGTGCATGTGTTAGTGATTGCAGGTAAATGTTCATTTCTCCAGGGGGAGGGGAAGTATCACTCGAGAGAAGATATTGGTCAGGTAACCGGTAAAAGTAAAATATCTGAGCATAAACATACACCACATTAGAATGATTGAGTTTGGTCAGTTTGTGGGTTATAGGTAAGTCATCCATAGCTTGTGTGTTGAATTAGGAGTCTTATTTATTTTTGTATTCTTTTGTAGGTGATGTTTGTCTTTTGAGTTTATTAGATCTTTCTTGTGTTATTACAATCACATAGATAAGAGGGATGTAGGTGGAAGTATCCTTATATGTATGCACATGTGTGTCAATAGGATCTAACAACACACATATGCATATGTACAGATATACCACACGTACACACCTATCAATATGATGGTAATGCAAATGGATGTAAGTGAATTGGATGTGGACATATATATGTATAATATATACATGTATCCATATGTATATGCATATTGATACAAGCGAACGTTAGCAAATGGACATGCTCATACAAATGCATCAATATGGTATACCTACATATATGTGTACATAGAGGTATATATGTTTATATATATATATGCAACATCTTGTATAATGTGATTATTATAATTATTTTACCTTTACGCTTATATATATATATATATCGGATGTATGATGACTAACTTACGATATATATATTTATTTAATAAAAATATATAAGTATATATACTTATATGTAAATATATATTAAAATATTATAAATATATTTAGTTATATATACATATATATATATATTTATACGAAGGTGTTTAATATATATATATATATATATGTGTATATTATATATACTATATATATATATAATAAAATATATATAAATTACATATTGGTTTTATACATTTGGAAATCAACTTATTTCTTATTTAATTAGGAAGTCGATTTAATGGAGACTTCTTTTGACGTATTAAATACATGGCTGAAATATGTTGATATTGGACATTATAATAGAAGTTGACTTTGGATCATACACGGTATTGTGTGATGAATCATGTATTACCAGCCAAATACATAGAAGTGAATTTAAGCAATATGCCTAAATTTTGCTGGCTTTGACTTAGACGATATATGAAATGGATAAAACATGAACTATGTCCAGCGTATTTATTGCTATAGTTGACTCAGTTCATTAAACAAGTCGATTCAGGTTATGTGTTGATAATATATCATTGACATATTCTTCTTACCTAGGAATCATGCCATCTTACCAGTTTGGCACCACCTCTGTTTTACTTTCCTGTAGATAGAAATTATGGAGAAAAATATGAATTCTCCATGTGCAAGTTGAATTGGTCTTGTTAATGTTTTCAATAAGGAAGTTGAGCTGTTATGATTTATGCTAAGTATAAGCTTAATCTATCACCACCTTTAAGTTGA
Organism: Sequoiadendron giganteum; assembly: GCA_007115665.2. Lineage (NCBI taxonomy): Eukaryota > Viridiplantae > Streptophyta > Pinopsida > Cupressales > Cupressaceae > Sequoiadendron > Sequoiadendron giganteum. Next base: position 129,777,186 of record CM021100.1, read on the forward strand.
ATCATGCTGCAAGGAAGTGGCATCGATCTACATGCCAAAACTATAGGATTTCTGAAGGCTAGTTGCTCTATAAATAGTCATACCAACTAATTACAAAGATATTCATTCTCTTTTACCATTATTGAGTGATCATTATGTACAATCATTCATTCTCATTTCTGTATTCTTGTCTCCCATTTCACTTGAGAAAGACGTATCATACCAAGAGTATATGTCCTTGTTGTTTATCATTTATGAGCCTTATCAGTCATAAAGAGAGAGAGGGAGTTGTGTTGGGAAGCTGAGTTAAGCTGAACTACTATGGATGAAGGCTATACTGTCATCATTATTGCAAATAATGATAACAGACATGGGAATTTCTTCTTCATGCTATTGATGTATTTTCTATGTTGCCTAAAATGTATTTTCAATTTATGCAATAGAAGTATTTAAGAATGTTTTGAAAAATGGAATTGAAGCTTTTAGGTTGTTTTTATATTGTGTTTTTAAGTACTCCATGATAGGAGAGATTGCTTGACACAAATAGTTAATTATACTAGATATGTCGAAAAGATTACTTGACATAGATATTTAATTATGTTACATGTGGTACAACATAAGTACTTAATTATACTAGATATGTTTGAACATGGGATGCAATGTGTTTGTATTTAGTCCATAGTAGGAGATGGGTGTTTATCATAAGTATTATATATACTAGGTATGATTGAACATGAAAATCACATATGGTACACTTAGCTAAGTTATTGATTTAACTAGGAAAGATTGTGTTTACTCCTAGGAGAGGTCATCCACTATGGGAGAGGGATTAATATACTTACATGTAAGTTGAGTTATCCAAGTTTGGAGGTTATTTGGGATGATGGACTATCCATAGAAGGAATACCTAGCTTGTGTACTTACTAGTTAAGTAGTTAATTTCAAGTAGATTAATATAGTTGTAGGTTATCTAGGATGATAGACTATCCATTGAAGGAAATACCTATGTGTAGCTGAAGATAGCCTTAAGTCAAATTGGCCCTGAGTAGTGTATGTGATAGATGACTCTCAATCATTTACTGAATTAGAACTCTTTGACCAAAGTAGTGTGAATGTTTGAGACTCCACTCTAGGTTGTGTGATTACTGAGACTAATACTGTTAGTTCACCGTGATCCAGTATTACATGCTAGTTCAATATTTTTGGATTGCACAAGATCTAGTTATGTAGGACACAACACTATGCTCAGTTGGTTGTCATTATCGATTACTCTACCAATCTTTTCATCGAAGGGAAGGGCCATCTATCGAATGATAGATGTGTAGGGGACCACATTATGAGTCTGTGGTTGGCAAAAATACGCCTGAGTGATGCTTATCCTCCATAGCAGGCGACAAAACAACCAAGATTTGAAAGGAAAAATCTTGGACCATCTTACAACTATTTATTCTAAAGCTCATTGGAGCTATGTATGTAAGTGTATGTATTCTTATATAATTGTAACTTGTGAAGTTATGGAATCATTATTGAAATTGGATATGATATATTGTTTATATAATATCAGTAAAGAAAAGATTTTTTTTATTACATTGGTTTGTTACTCTGTTTATTTACTCACATGGTGTAATTTTGGAAATCTTTACTTTATTGAAGGGTTGGTAAGTTACATGTGGTATAAGAGCTACCGGGTTATGCACTGAAACCTATGAGCTCATTATGCAACAATGCAAATTCCTTAGAAGAAGATAATGGTTGAAAATTTCTTGTGCCACAATGGAAAGAGAAAATAAATTAGGGAATTGAAAAGGAAGATGAGATCCCTAGCAACTTTTGTAAATTGGGACTAGTTAAGATTTGTCCCTAGAGTAGGAACTCCTAAACCAACAACTTATGACATTACTTGAAATTGCGAAAGATTATGCAATCAAATTATGTAGGAAGGTTAGGAAGAATAAAAAGTATATACCTTTATCCTATGGAATATTTATACGAATCTAAGGGGATGGGAGGAAATGAGATAACCCCTTTTATAGTAGTAAACTATAGTTGAAAATAGTCAAGAATTATTGAATTTAGTGAAAATGCCTACAAATCTATGTGTATGCAATGGAAACATAAATTAGATGGAAGTAGGAAGTTAATGAAGGAGGCATCCACAAGGGTTGGAAAACTCTTGACATTAACCTAATTCTTGTGTAAAGATAGGATCTTGCAAGAAAATAGTTAGTACCTAGGAAAAGAGAAAAGACTAGAATGGTTAGAAAGAAGTAATCAATGATGTGGACATGATTCCACCAACCAAAATCAATGATATTATTGAAGTTTTGATTAAGATGTTAAAAAGAGACCAAAAAACTTTGGTATCTCTGGAGGTTAAAAGAGAATAAGATTCCAAGCATTGGGATAAAGTCACTTGAAAAGGTTGGATTGACCAAAGGTTTGAATATTATATGGATAGGTTGGATTGACCAAAGGTTTGAATAGTATATAGATTGGTTGGAGTATAAGATGAACTCACCAACATGTTTACGAAAATCAACATTCGTTTAGAGGTTCCAAAAGGAGATGGAATACAATAAGACACTATGTGTCAGATTAATAGAAGTTGTAAGGAAAACAACGTTCTAAGCTGAAAGGTGCATCAATCAATGGAGTTTTGTGGGTATGGATTATTGACCATAAAAAGGATGTCAAAAAGAGAATTGGATCAATAGAGTGTCTCGTAACTTGTAAGTTGTTGATTATTCATTAGATATCCTATTGAATGATCCAAAATATTGAATCTACAAGATTAGAAATTAATGATGAATCCAACTATGGGAAAAGTATATTCAAGGTATGCCATGAGGCATGGTAAAGGCAATAGAAATCCAACAACAAGGAATGAAAAATCCTTTCAAAGAAGCAAGTATTGATAGGAGATCAACTTTGAGTAGATCAAAAGTTGTGGAAACACTAAGGGGGGAAGGAAGAGAGTGAATTGACTCAAGTTAAGAACCCCAACCAATGAAAAACATAGATATGTTTTCAATTTGGAAGAACTAATGACTTCTTCGCAAGTCATGATGTCAATTAAGTCATACATATTATGACCACATGGGAAAGGTATTGGGATTTTTGGAGAAAGATAAATGGAAAGGTCAAGGACTATGACCTATTATCATTCCACACCTTATATTTATTTGATTGAAAGATCAAACAATATTATTATCAATGCCTTTGAAAAGGATAGGTGGATAATTTGATCATGATAAGGAAGATCATTGTCTATGGGATTGGCAAAGGAAGATCTAGGTTACTCATGATTGAAAGAAAGTGTCTCTATACTCCTATATACCTTATATGGGGAAAATAGATAACAATGTTATTTATACACATAAGTAGTAATACTACATACTATTCAATATATCCATGTCATAAAGTGGCTTGACACTGAAGCTTACTATGCTAAGATACCTAGGGATAATAAGGTTTAGCTATTAAGCCATAGAGATGAAGAGAAGGATAAGGTAGGATGCGACATTTTGTGAACCATATCAAAAATCTCTTTATAAGAATGATTATTTGAACATACTTTATACTTGAATGAAACTTTAGGTTTAGGAATAACCTAATTGGGACAAGAAGTTCATTTGAATAAAGAGAGAGACCTTAGGATACGATTTAACCTATTAAGTTGGGTTATGTATTGGACTACTCATTAACACCTCTAAGTTGGAAATAACTTATTTTATTGAGTTGTACATTTGGTCTTGATTGAGACATATAGGGGTAGAAAAGCCTATAACATTAGACTAGTCAATAATTGATGACTCTATCATAAGAATTGGAAGGGAATATTGAGATTGAGATTCGCCCATGAGAATGTATAAATCACCCGAGCTTAAAATTTTTATATGAATGGAAACATATGTGGGATGCCTAATTAGTTAAAGTAGTTACTAAGTTAAATACTTTACACTCTTGGAAGGAAGTCATATTATTGGAAAGACTCTTTTTGAGTGGCTCTTATATTAAAAGGGATAAATCTCAAAGGGAAGCATCTATTATTATGTTGGAACATCATAGCATGCTCATTTAACATAAGATGTTGGAAATTTTACTGAGTAGACCACCAAGGTTGTTACTTGAGCTCAAATAGAGTATACTAAAGTTGGGACTCTCCTATATGATTAATTGAATTCATGGAGCTAATAAGAAACATTTGTGCTTGGTAATTAGGTATGAAATTAAATTGGATATCTTCTAGGGACCAACATGATTGAACGATGATTAATACTCAAAATTAGTACCATTTTTTATCAGAAAAATTAGATTGAGTTGAAAGATGGATTACGTGCTTAAAAATAATCCAAGGACAGAAGAAATCCATGGTATGGATGTCCTAAGATAAATCGGATTTATCTTTGCATAACTAATTATAACCATTATTACATGGGAATTAAAGGTAGCATGAGATCAAAATAGGTTTTCACTTAGTCAAAGAATAGCCTATTATTGGATGTAAAAGAAACTATGTACCCAAAATTTTGGAGGATTTAGGAATGAAATGAGGAAATTAATGTCAGAGTTAGAATATCAAAATGACAAAGGGAATTGTCAAATGAGAAACCACTATAACCTGGAAAAAGATAAAGAAGCTACACGAAATGTGGCAAGGTAATGTCTAGTATGCTAGGAAATGAACTTGGCTTATAGGATTTTGGTCCTAAATAATATATTGTGGAAAAAGTTGTTTAGTATTCCTGAGAAGGTAACTTCAGTTTTGAAAAATAAAATAATGATAGTGTTGTGTAAACCATGATCATACTATGAAACATTCAGTTGAGCGAATATACAATATATTATAGTCAAAAAAGAAAAAAATGGTAGACTAAATCTTGAATGATTTATAAACTTGTAACATTGAGGTTTGGACCATTATATGAAAAGGAAAGGTTGGAAACACTATTAAGCTGAAATAGGCTTAGAAATAGGGTTAACCATAGGCTTGATAGAATGTCACAAAGAAGTAATTGATCAAAGAGATCGATGAAACTTTGTTGATACAAAGCTTAAGTATGAAACAAAGTCGGAATTTGACAGTTATCCAAGAGAAATTTTATGCTCAAGATGGACAAGTAATCTAGAATAGGTACTTTATGGTAAGGAAAATGGATGTGTAAGGTATGGGTGGACTCGGTTTATGAGTTGTCTAAAAGTGTAAATACAAAAGGGGAAGGATAGGACCCATGATGTATTGTGCAATATATCATTATTCCTTTTCTATTTGGATTCTACTAAGGATAAATTCATGGACCAATGAATTTTGATCACTATGTTTTAGGTGTTATGTATAGTTACTATTGTATCTAGGATGTGTATATATAATAAATCTCTTTGGGAGAGTAAGTATGTGTGAGGCATACAATATCTCCCTATACGATAGAGAGGGAACTTGAAGCAAGGTCCAGGAAGGACAAGATTGCTGCATAGGATGAATGTTTTATAAATCTTATGTATTTTGAGAATAGTAAGTAAAAGTTTATTTGAATTTAATTGTATGTTAAAAGGCTATAGATCATCGGGGATGATGATTCAAAAGGGGGGAAATATGTTACATCCCAATTATGTAGTTACTATTTACTATTTCTACATAGGGTAAATATGAATGTAATGTGAATTCTAGAGATGAATTAATTGTGCTAGTACTTTGTTATCAATATGAATTTTATCTCATTTGAAGTTGTTTCATTTGATGCTATCTTAGTTGATGTTATCCATGGTGAAATACTACATATATGTGAATAGATGGTTATTGAGTTATTATTCTAACTTCAGAAATGTTTATGTAAACTGCATATGTTGTGAAAAATTGACTACCAAGTGCATGTGTTAGTGATTGCAGGTAAATGTTGATTCATCCAGGGGGAGGGGAAGTATCACTCGAGAGATCTTGGTTGGGTAACCGGTAAAAGTAAACTATTAGAGCATAAACACACACCACATTAGAATGATTGAGTTGGGTTATAAGTAAGTCGTCCATAGCTTGTGTGTTGCATTAGGAGTCTTGTTTACTTTTGTATGCTTTTGTGGGTGATGTTTGTCTGTTTGAGTTTCCGAGATATTTCTTGTGTTATTACGATCATATGGATAATAGGGATGTAGGTGGAAGTATGCTTATATGTATGCACATGCGTGTCAATATGATTTAATGACACGTATATGCATGTGTACAGATATACCACATGTACACACCTATCGATATGATGGTAATGCAAATGGATGTAAGTGAACCGGATGTGGACATATATATGTATAGTATATACATGCATCCATATGTATATTCATATTGATACAAGTGAACATTAGCAAATGGGCATGTGCCTCATACAGGATGCATTGATATGGCATACATACACATACGTGTACATAGAGTTATATACATTTATACATACATACATACATATATATATGCATACATCCTATATAATGTGATTATTATAATTATTTTTCCTTTACGCTTATATATATATCGGATGTATGTTGATTGGCTTATGATATATATATTTATTTAATATATATGTGTATATTATATATACTATATATATACACAATAATAATAATATATATTATATATTGATTTTATACATTTGGAAATCGACTTATTTCTTATTTATTTAAGAAGTCAATTTAATGGAGACTTCTTTTGATGTATTAAATCCATGGCTGAAATATGTCGATACTGGACATTATAACATAAGCCTACTTTGGATCATACACGACACTGTGTGATGAACCATGTATTACTAGCCAAATACGCAGAAGTGAATTTAAGCAATATGCCTAAATTCTGTTGGATTTGACTTAGTCGATATATGAAATGGAGAAAACATGAACTAAGTCCAACATATTTATTGTTGCAGTCGACTCAGTTCATAAAATAAGTTGATTCAGGTTATGTGTTGATAATATATCATTGACATATTCTTCTTACCTAGGAATCATGCCATCTTACCAGTTTGGTGCCACCTCTATTTTACTTTCCTGTAGATGGAAATTGTGGAGAAAAATACGAATTCTCCATGTGCAAGTTGAATTGGTCTTGTGAATGTTGTCAACAAGGAAGTTGAGCTGTTGTGCTTTATGCTGAGTATAAGCTTAATCTATCACCACCTTTAAGTTGAATCATGCTACAATGAAGTGGTCTCGATCTACATGCTAAAACTATAGGATTTTTGAAGGTTAGTTGCTCTATAAATAGTTGCACCAAATCATTAGAAATATATTAATTCTCTTTTACCTATTCTTGATTTTTCATTGTTTACAATCATTCATTCTCATTTATGTATTCTTGTTCTCCCATTTCAATTGAGAAAGACATATCATACCAAGAGTATATTTCCTTGTTGTTTATCATTTTTGAGCTTTACCAATCGTAATCATCTATTATAAGAGTGAGAAAAGAGTGAGATATTGTCAGGAAGAGTTGTCTTACAGTGAGAGAAGTGTGCTATCAACAAGAGAGAGAGAGAGTGAGTTGTGTTGGGAAGTTGAGTTAAGTTGAACTACTGTGGATGAAGGCTATACTGTCATCATTATCGGGGATAAGCAATAAAAGGCATGGGGATTTCTTCTTCTTGCTATTGATGTGTTTTATATGTTTCCTAAAATGTCTTTTTAGTTTGTGCAATAGAAGTATTTAAGATTGTTTTGGAAAAGGGAATTGAAGCTTTTAGGCTATTTTTATATTTTGTTTTTAAGTACTCCATGATAGGAGAGATTGCTTGACATAAATAGTTAATTATACTAGATATGTCGAAAAGATTACTTGACATAGGTATTTAATTATGTTACATGTGGTACAATATAGGTATTTAATTATACTAGATATGTTTGAACATGTGATGCAATGTGTTTGTATTTACTCCATAGTAGGAGATGGGTGTTTATCATAAGCATTATATATACTAGGTATGATTGAACATGAAAAGCACATATGGTACACTTAGATAAGTTATTGATTGAACTAGGAAAGCTTGTGTTTACTCCTAGGAGAGGTCATCCAGTATGGGACAGGGATTAATATACTTACATGTAAGTCGAGTTATCCAATTTTGTAGGTTATCTCGGATGATGGACTATCCATAGAAGGAATACCTAGCTTGTGTACTTACTAGTTAAGTAGTTAATTCCAAGTAGATTAATATGGTTGTAGGTTATCTGGGATGATGGAATATCCATTGAAGGAAATATCTATGCGTAGCTGGAGATGGCCTTAAGTAAAATCAGCCCTAAGTAGTGTATGTGATAGATGACTCTCAGTCGTTTACTGAATTAAAACTCTTTGATCAAAGAAGTGTGAATGTTAAAGACTCCACTCTAGGTTGTGTGATGACCAAGACTAACAATATCTGTTCATCGTGATCTAGTATTACATGCTAGTTGGAGATTTACAGATTGTATAGGATCTAGTTATGTAGGACACAACACTATGCTCAGTTGGTTGTCGTTATCGGTTACTCTGCCAATCTCTTTGTCAAAGGGAAGGGCCATCTATTGAATGTTAGATGTGGGGGTGACCACATTATGAGTCTGTGGTTGGTGGAAAAGAAAATGAGTGATGCTTATCCTCCACAACAAGCAACATAAGAACCAAGATTTGAAAGGATGAATCCTAGACTATCTTAGAGCTATTTGTTCTAAAGCTCATTGGAGCTATGTATGTATTCTTGTATAATTGTAAATGGAATCATTATTGAAACTGAATATGACATCTTGTTCATATAATATCAATAAAGAAAATAAAAAAATTATTATGTTGGTTTGTTACTCTTTTTATTTACTCGCATGGTGTAAATTTGGAATTTTTTACTTTATCGAAGGGTTGGTATGTTAAAAAGGAGATGAGTGGAAGACAAACTTCAAGACAAAAGATGGATTGTATGAATGGTTGGTGATTACTTTTGGGTTGATAAATGGTCCAAGTACTTTCATGAGGTTGATGAATGAAGTTTTGAAACCATATCTTGGTAAGTTCTTAATTGTATATTTGGATGATATTTTGATTTTTAGTAAGACAAAAGAAGAGAACCTGTAGCATATTCAGTTAGTTTTGCAAAGATGAAGAGAAGAAAAGTTGTTGGTTAATCTAAAAAAGTGTAGTTTTATGAAAGAAGAATTAGTGTATTTGGGTTTTGTTATGTCTAGTAGTGGTGTAAAAATGGACCCAGAGAAAGTGAAAGAAATCATTGATTGGCCTTCACCAATGAGTATGTTTGAAGCCAGAAGTTTCCATGGCTTTTTGAGCTTCTATAGGAAGTTCATAAGGAATTTCAGTGGTATTTGTGCCCTAACAACATAAATAATGAAGAATACTAGAAGAGAGTTTGTGTGGACAATAGCAATAGAAAGGAGTATAATATTTTGAACGCAAAGGTGACAGAGCAACCTATATTAGCACTTCCAAATTTTGGAAATGCATTTCAGGTTGATCGTGATGCAAGTGGGACAGAAATAGGGGGTGTTTTGAGTCAAGAGGGAAGACCCATAGCGTATTTCAATGAGAAGCTCAATGAGGCTAAAAGGAAATATTCTGTGTATGATCAAGAATTTTATGCAATTGTATAGGTGCTTAAGAGATGGAGGCATTATTTTCTACCCAAGGAGTTTATCTTGTACACTGATCATCAAGCTTTGCAGTTCATCTATATCCAATGTAAGTTGAATCAAAGAAATGTGAAATGGGTTGAGTTTCTTCAAAGTTATTCATTTATTTTGAATTATAGAAGTGGGAAAGCAAATAGGGTTCTTGATGCCCTGAATAGGAGATGTTTTTTGTTGAGCGAAATGAGAGTGAGTGTTGTTGGGTTTGATTCTATAGGAGAATTGTATGAGAAGGATGTTGATTTCAGGGAAGATTGGGAAGCTTGTAAGAAATTGATGGGGGTAGACAAAACTCCATGGTTGGAGTATTTTACTTAGGAGAACTTGTTGTTCAAGGGGAAGAGGTTGTGTATACCTTGAGGTTCCATGAGGGAGAATTTGTTGAGAGAAAAGCATAGTGGAGATCTAAGTGGACATTTTGGTGTGGATAAGATGTTAGTACAACTAATATAGAGCTATTATTGGCCAAGAATGAGTGCAGATGTGAAGAGGATAGTGTAGGGTTGTAGAATTTGTCAACATGCCAAAGGAGTGAGGCATAATACAGGATTATATCAACAAAAACCTATACCAGAAAGGCCAAGGGAATGCATTATTTTTTTTGGGATTACCACGTACATAGATAGGTAATGATTCTATTTATGTTGTGGTGGATAGGTTTTCAAAATGGTTCATTTTATTCCTTGTTAGAAGTCTAGTGATGCTTCACATATAGCTATTTTTTTTTCAAAGGGGTAGTTTGGTTGCATGGTTTGTTGAAGAGTATTGTCTCAGATAGGGACACTAAGATTTTTGGTCATTTATGACATACTTTGTGGAAGAAAATGGGAACATAGTTGGGGTTTAGTTCAACCTACCATCTGTAGACTGATGGTCAAACTGAAGTGGTGAACATGATTTTAGGTAATCTATTAAGATGTCTGGTAGGTGATATGCCTAGTCAATGGGATTTGGTGTTTCCACAGGTAGAGTTTATCTACAATAATTTTGTTAATAGAAGTGCAAGAAAGAGTCCATTTTAGATTATGAATGGATACAACCCAATGGGAGTAGATGAATTGAGAGATAGTGCAGAGTTGAGGAAGAGTGTTTTTGTAGAAGATTTTGTTGCGTATATTCAAGAGTTGCATAAGGAGGTGAGAGTGAGTTTTGAGAAAAGTGCCAATAAGTATAAGGAGAATGATGATGTACAACGAAGAGTATAGGAATTCTAGATTGGTGATCTGGTAATGGAACATATGAGAAAGGAAAGGTTCCCATAGGGAACACATAATAAATTGAAGTGCAAGAAGATAGGTCCCTACAGGATCTTAAGGAATTTTTCATAAAATTCCTATGATATTGAACTTCTAGATGGAGTTGATATTTCCCCAATATTTAATGTTACAAATCTATATGAGTATCATGAAGAGGAAGGTGTTGGTTCCTCACATTCACAAGATGCACCACATTGGTCACTTCAGTTTCCTGAGAAGAAAATAGAAGAGGTGGATTAGATAGTTGATTCACACATTGAAAAGAAAACTAGGAGGAAGGAGTATTGGGAGTATTTGGTCTGATGGAAGAATCGTGTAGCTAATGAGGCTTCATGGATCAGTGCTGCAAAGCTAGTGAAGTTTGGGATTCCTATCTCAAATACACCAAAATGTTCCCGAGTTGTTCACTCATGGAACATTTCATTTACCTGGGCTGCTTGATGCAAAAGCATCTCGAACATATGGGCAATCCTCATCACTAGGAATATTTGTAATTTCCTTTTGTAAATATTTTCTTTCAAATTTTGGATTTCTAGTGTGTAGATGAATTGTATCATTGATTTTATGCATTTTAAGACTATGTAAAATTCATTGTGGATCAAAGTGCTTTTGGTGGGATGGCGGGGTTTATTCTATTCATTTGTGCTCTTAACCGCACTCTCAAAATGGTCATTTTTTGGACTTGCGGTATCATGGGATAACTAAAGAGTTGCCCTTGACCCGTAACCGTTAAGTCTCAAGCCGATAGTATTGTAGTGACTAGAGAGATACTGGTGGTCATTACTGCTACTCTGCAACAGAGTGTTTGGAAGCATGTGGTACTATAGGGGTACTCACTAAACTATGACCTTGTGGTCATCTACATAGTCCATCGTGACATTGTGGGATGATATGTTAACTGTAGATCTTCTCTAAGATCAAGGGTATATATTTGAACTAGAATTAACAGAATCCCAACAGTCATATGAGTTTTGATTTTGGCAAGGAAAATAGGGAGACGAGGGATATGAGGAATGGGAGCTCATGCTAAATATAGAACAAGGGATTAGCAAAAATTGAGTTGGCTAATGCATGGACAATACTATATTTTTGAAGGGGGCATAAAATTGAATTGTTGATGTATAACTATAATCTGTTCTATATAAGAAAAACCATTGGAGTTGATTCTATTTTGTGAATGCTTATTTGTTGTATTTAAAATTCCTTTTATTTTGTAGTAATTGTTGCAACATCACTTTTTTGGTATGTGGCGACTAATCATGCTATATTGTACACTCTTCATGTATACTTTTTTTTTTGCTTCATCATCGAAAAAGGAAAAAAGTCAACTTTGTAGAACCCTAATTTTTGGAAGCTTCTAAAAGCTTGTTATACGTTGTTGGGATGGGGAGTTGTAGTATGAAATTATTCACGAGATTGTAATATGTTTTGCATTGGATAATAAAATCATTGGATGGCTACGAATTTGTGGATGTAGCCCGGATTGGGTGAACCATGTTAAATTCTCTGTGTTGTCTTGTTTCTGCTATAATTTTGTGTGTGTTTTATTTCCCCATTTGATTGATCAAATTTGAATTTAACTTGTTAGATATATTCCTTCTAACCGTAACACATTTATCCTGATAAAACCCACCTTTCTTGACCTACATCACTTGATTCCCTTAATAACACCTTCATGAAGAAGTTTAAAAACACTCTTTCTCATAACATCTACAACCATTATGAAAAGATATGGGGATAAGTGGTCACCTTTTCTAATCTCATTTTCAACACTAAATAAACCATGGGACACTGTATTAACAAGGACAAAATATTTGACCATGGATACACATTCTTTGATGATATTTATGATCTTTTTTGAAGTCAAACTTTTTCAGAAATTTAAGGAGAAATTTCCATGAAACCTTATCATAGGCTTTGGAAATGTCAAGTTCAAAGGCCATAACAATGGTGTTACTCCTATCCATCAAATGTAATATTTCATGTGTGGAGACAACAAAATCTAAAATTTGATGACCTGGTACAAAGGCTTTCTAACAACTTGATTAATCATTTTCAATAAAAGAGGTTTTAGCATATTGAACAACAATTTTGAGAGGATCTTATAAATGGTGTTACACAATATTATAGGCCTAAAATCAGCCATAGTTACAAGATCACACATTTTAGGAATGAGTGCAATGAAGGTGTTATTTAGCTGCTTCAAAATCTTCCCAGTTTTGTAGAAATCTTTGGCAGCTAGGAACACATCATCCCCCCATAATATCCTATAAGTCAAGTGGAATAAAGCTAGTGGGAATCCATATGGGCCAGGGGAATTAAATCCTACCATATTGAATTTTGAAGTCCTAATTTCTTTTTGAGTAATAGGACTTAAGAGGAGTGTATTATCATTTTATGTTACAACAATTGGGGTATTGTCCAATAGTTGTTCTTCCAAACTATTAGATGGTTAATATTAGATTCCATCAACGAGTGTTGAAAATACTCCAAGGTTATTATCCCTATCTATTCATTCGTAGTACCCTTCAACCCTTTTTCATCTATATGTAGAGAAGAGGGATTCACTACTCATGAGTCTCTTTATTCTCAAGAGATTCCCAAGGGACGAACTGCCCTAAACTACATCAAGGGACACAACAAAAGTTCTAGAATCAGAAAGAGAAAAAAAAAAAGGTTTTCTAGATAGATTGATAGGCTCTTGGCTAAAGGATGACATCATGAGTCAAGGACAATAGCATGGTGCGCTAGCATCTCATTCACACGCTAGCTTCTTGTACAAACCAAAGAATGATAATATCATAGAAAACAACTAAATGATCACTAACAATTAGATTGCTAAGAACTTACAAAATGTAGGGAAATGATAGAATTTAATAGAATTGAAATAAAGTGAAGCATAAATGATAAAGATAAAGAGAAGAAATAAAATGCTTACAACCACCCAATTAATGAAGTTTTGAACCCATGAATATCTTCAATACCTACATGCATAAGATTTGGAGAAAGTGTTTGGGTTGTATAAGGGTTTGCCTTAATCAAACCCCCATTTTGGTCTTCCCACCTTCACAAAAAGCCAAATAGATAGAGAAAGATGATAGATAGAATTGAAATGAATGCAAAAGTGATAAAAGAAATCCCCGCTCGAGGAGGAAAAATCATATCACAAAATAGAGGTGATAAAAGAAATCCTCACTCGAGGAGGAGAACTCGTATCACAAAGTAGAGATGCAATAGGTAGGGGATGTGTGAAATCCCAAGATTCTCGCAAGCACAAGACAAGGGAGATATCAACTACAAGGCTTAAGGAAGCCAAAGAGGGAGAGAAAGATAGTTGCAAGAGCTAAGAGTGTTGCAGAGAAATTTTCCAAGAGAGATTGAAAGTGCTTGAAGTTGTTGTGACAAATAAGCGAGTTGTGCAAGCAAGAGTAAGAGGGTAGAATGTTTGAGAGAGAAGCCAATAAGGAGAAGAGAGTAAATGAATTGAAAAGATAGCATTTAAGAGAGGAGTAGAAGGAAAAGAAGCTTCTTGGGTGGTTATAAGGCATCCTGAACTATTACCACCAACAAAAGATAGGGACAAGTGACAAACATGCACATAAATGGTTATTTGAATTTAAAATGTTGTAGGATGCTAGCGTGGTGTGTGGATGTCTACATGACACACTAGTGTCCAAACACATCATGCTACAAAATGACACGAATGGGAAAAACATAAGGTTTTATGCAAAGCTAATGCACGATGGTAGCTGATGAAAAGGGGTGCTAAGCATCCTGAGAGGGAAAAAGGGATGATGTAGGGGCTAAAATGAGCCTACACAAGTTCTAAGTGAGTAGACATGCAATTTTATGACATTACATTTTACCCCCACTTTAGCAGGCATATGAATCTACACTAATATGCACACTAAAGGAAATCTACTAAAATAAAATAACATCATGATGCCCAAAAGGGTATTGTAGAGGAAGCAGATAACTCTTCGAACCAAGGAAGCATGCCCCTAGGCTGAAGACCTACAAAACAAACAAATTAGAAAAGAAAAAACTACACAAGAAAACAATGTTAGAACATAAAAAGCTATTACATCGTGGGGTTAGAACATAAAAACACACACACAAGCACACAACAAACTAAAGGATTTGAGTTAGAAAAGTGAAAGAGACCTCGATGTAAAAGGTTGTCTCAGCACCATGCATTGTCCCCAAATTAAAAATAATAACACACAGAATAATTCTAAAATGAAGAGAAGAATGTAAGGATTGATAGCTTCAAGAGAAGAATACAAACAAAAGTTAGAGAAGCAACCAATGCTAGAGAGAGAAAGAGCATAAACTCAAGATGAAGATGTAAACCTTTGATTCAATATACAAAATCGAGAAGAAAGAGAATTTAAGAGAAAGATGGAGAAGCTAGAAAGGAATGAAAATTCCAGGAGAGATGGATCCGTAGGTACTCTCTCCTAAGGAGGTTTGAACAAAAGGACTCCATGGCTCCATAGAACTTGAAGTTGCACAAAGTACATTAAAGGCCCACAAACCAATAATGGACAAATCCAAAAGGATGCAAATGCTTCACAGGCCCTCAAACCTGCAAAGAAAGTATTCCCCCAAGTGCTCTCTCATGAAGGAAGCACAATCTGAGGGGACTCCGTAGAGTTAGATTGGGCCTTAAAGGTGCTTAGTACTACAAGGTAAGCTTGATGCAAAGGAGCTCTACAGGTTCTCGGTCCTACAGAGCAAGACTAATTAGATGAACTTGTGGCTACTACAAGCTTCGTTGTCAGACAGTCACAAAAAAGAAAGGTCTAGTTAGGCTACCCCCAAGATAGACGCCAATGAATTCATTTGAGATAAAATGTTTCAAAGGGGGTCCCTTAGGAACCCTTTAAAAGAAAAGGAGTCCGCTCAAGGGATGAACTATTTGAAAAGTGAGGTCTAGTCAAGCTGCCCCCAAGCTAGACACAAATGATTCCATTCCAAGGAGAAAATTTCAAAGGGGGTTCCCTCGGTAACCCTTCAAGATAGCAAGGGGACCACTCAAGGGAACACTGCAATTGAAAGATAAAGAAAAGAGAGGAGATCCTTAAGGACACACATCTCCAAAATAAGTATTTCACTTCCCCTATGATATAGGGGAGGAGAACCATGCAAGCTACTTAGAACATACAAGATAGAGGTAGACCTCGATATCACTTGTCGTTTGAAGAAGAGGTAGGTGCATCAAAAAAAAAAATGAGTGATGGAACCTGAATCAAGAAGTTGTTGTATTTTATGCTTCAAGACCTTACATTCACTAGTGGAATGGCCAGACACTTGATGGTATGCATAGAAATAATTCTTTGCTTTATCATGCTTATGAGATCTCTTAGAAGGAGGAAGAGTAATTAAGCAGGCTTTAAGAAGCCTAAAAAAAATATGCTCTTGCTTATACAAAGAATGAGGAGTAGGGAGAAACCCTTTCTCTTGTGGAGAAATACTTGATTGCTTGCAAGAAGACATGAAGATAGTGGACAATGGAGGATGAATCAATCCATGAGAACAAGGTTGAGTGGAAATGATGTTAGCATTCAACCTCGGTTTCTACTTAGATTGTTCATTCAAGCAACCAAGTCCCAAATTACGCTTATGAGGTGCATATTCTATAGGGACCTAGATTCCTTGTTCATTATGCCCACAACCTTTACGCTCATAGTCATATTTAGAGAAAAGCTTAAAGTTGGGGCCATAACGTGTTTGTAAATCTTGAGAAGGAGGAGGATCTTCATAGAGAGCATTATTCCAGCAAGGGGGAACATACTCTTCTACGAGATTGCCATCAACCTTCTTGACATAATTTCCAACATTAACCTCTTTAACAAAAGTGTGATCATCTTCCTCAAAAGAAGAATCAGCACTAAGAATATTACAATTGTTGCTCACATTATCCCATGATACAAAAGAATAACCATCTTTGATAGTGGTTTGGATGATGTTATTGGAAGGCTTGAGTGGATTGTGTCGACTTCATATTCCCCACTAAATGAATCTATAAAGTCTATAGAACCCCAATCATCGCCAAGACATGCATTATTTTAAGAAGTAGGAGTAGGAATAAGATTTCTTGCCTCAGAAGGATCTTCTTTAGGGAAATCTATCTCAAGAGTATCCTTTGTAGTAGGTATTGCTGGAGTAAACATCAACACATTGGAAGAAATTGAAGGGATAAGAGTAGGCACAACCAAAACCTAACCGACAATTTCCATCTCACATAAGTGCATAGCCTCAAGGTTAGTTTGATTGTGACTACTTGATTATTACAACTAAAATTAATAGATTTATGCAAGGTAGACGAGACTGCACCTATAGAATTAATCCATAATATACCAAGAATAAGTTTATATAGTAATTTTTCTGACATAATATATACAAGGGTGGGTATAGTAATGGGTCCCAACCTCAAAGGCAAGACTATCGTGCCTACAGGATGCTGACCAACATTATCAAACCCACGAATAACAATAGAAGAAACATTAAGAGAAGATGAATCAATATTAATCTTAGGAAATAGATCAATGCTACATACTTTGTGTGCCAAACTAACATCAACGAGAGTACGTGTAATGCCAATTTTATTAATGTTAACTATGATCATTAGAGGGTCTGCTTGCTTCTATACTTCCAAAGGTGGGAGTTCTTGTGGATAGAATGTAATATTTAGAGAATCCACACAAATATGAGCTATCAATGCATCAACGTCTGCCAGCCTAGCGAAAGAAGGCAAGATGATCTTTTGCAAGGATTCCTAAAGCATACCTTGGTGAAATAGAGAAAATTGAAGCAAGTACCATAGTGAGATCTTAGTCGGAGTAACTTGGAGTTTCTCGACAAGATCATAATCATCAGGTGCTTTAGTTGCGGGTTTAGGTGCTTGAGGAAGGCTTGGTTGAGAAGGTGGTAAAGAATTAGGTTGATTAACATTTTGTTAATTCTTTCTATTACTATAAGTATGGGCTGCTGCTCTATAAGAGGGAACCTTAGAAGGCAAGAGAGTCACTATCAAATGGAACACCATGAATAGAACAAATCCTTTTAGGAGAAGGACTAGCTAGAGTCAGCTAAATAACCAATCTCTTAGGCATTTGAGGGGAAGCAAAGACATAGATTACATTTACAGAATCATCACAACTAGTGGAATAATTATTTGAAGAAGTATTCTCAATACCAATCCAGGGAGGATCAAATGTGGAAGAAGATTCATCATCACTAATGCAACATCTTTAGAAGAGAGTGCATTGGAATGAAGGGTCGATTTATCATTCAAAAATGCATCATCTTTAGAAGAGAGTGCATTAGAATGAAGAGAGGATATATTAGTGTTAAGAAAAGTATCAATGATTTCATCCTCTTGTGCCAAAATATGCTTAGAAGGAATTTCAGGAGAGGGATCAACAAAGAATAATAAATAAGGAGACAAGAACTCACTTTCAAATGCTTGTAAGAGAACTTCTTGAAGCTTATTAACAAAGCTAGAAAGGGATAGAAGTAAGAAAGATATAAAATGCATTTTGAAATAGAGATATAGGCACATTGATTGATCCATAGCAATCTAGGGGTGATAGAACTAAGAAAAATTGAAAATCCCAATTTTCCAAATTTTTTGGTACTTTCTAGGTTCTAGTAATTTGCATTTTTAGAGGTCTTCAGAGTAGAATTTGGGGTTGAAACTTGTGTCAGTCCCTAGAAATGGGTTGCCTAAGGCAACATTTCTAGGGACTGAATTAGTCCTCTTGGAAACCTTCCAATGGTGTAAATGGTTCTGAATTCTGAGCACCGAGTCAAAAGTTATGACCCCACAAAGTTGGGGTAAATAAATTCCTAGTTTTTTGAAAAATACTATGTTTCACGTCGGGTTCACCAAAATGTAGAAAAGGGGGATTCGCTACTCATGTGTCTCTTTATTCTGAAGATATTCCCAAGGGACGAACTACCCTAAACTACCTCAAGGGACACAACGAAAGTTCAAGAATCAGAAAGAGCAAATCATAAAGGTTTTCTAGACAGACTGACAAGCTCTCGTCCAAACGATGACAGTGTAAATAAAGGATGATAGTGCGATGTGTTGGCATATCACTAGCACGTTAGCATCCTATATAGACCAAAGAATGAGAATATCACAAAAAATAACTAAATGATCACTAACAACCAGATTGCTAAGAAATTACATAATGTAGGAAAATGGTAGAATGTAATAGAACTGAAATGAAGTAAAGAATAAATGATAAAGATAAAGAGAAGAAAAAAAATGCTTACAAACACCCAAGTAATGAAGTTTCCACCACATGAATATCTTCAATACCTACATGTGTAAGATCTAGAGAAATTTTTGGGGCTGTATAGAGGTTTGCCTTAGTCAAATCCCCATTTTGGTGTTCC
This sequence comes from Sequoiadendron giganteum, assembly GCA_007115665.2. Taxonomy (NCBI): domain Eukaryota; kingdom Viridiplantae; phylum Streptophyta; class Pinopsida; order Cupressales; family Cupressaceae; genus Sequoiadendron; species Sequoiadendron giganteum. Next base: position 129,796,478 of record CM021100.1, read on the forward strand.
CACCTCGATGGATAGCCAAATAGATAGAGAAAGATGATAGATAGAAATGAAATGAATGAAAGAGTGATAAAATAAATCCCCGCTCAAGGAGGAAAACTTGTATAAAAAATAAAGGTGATAAAAGAAATCCCCGCTCAAGGAGGAGAACCTGTATCACAAAGTAGAGATGCAACATGGAGGGGATGTGTGAAATCCCAAGGTGCTCGCAAGCACAATGGAAGGGAGATATCAGCTACAAGGCTTAAGAAAGCCAAAGAGGGAGAGCAAGATAGGTAGAAGAGACAAGAGTGTTGTAGAGAAAGTTTCCAAGAGAGCTTGAAAGCCGTTGTAGCTACTGTGACAAATAAAGGAGTTGTGCAAGCAAGAGTAAGAGGGTAGAATGCTTGAGAGAGAATCCAAGAAGGGGAAGAGAGAAAATGAATTGAAAAGATAGCATTTAAGGAGAGGAGTGAAAGGAAACAAAGCTTCTTGGGTGGTTACAAGGCATCCCGAGCTATTACCACCGATAAAAGGCAGGGACAAGTGGAAAACATGCATGGAAATAGTCATATGAACATAAAATTTTGTAGGATACTAGTGCGGTGTGTGCACGTCCGTGCAGCGTGCTAGTGCCCAAACACATCATAATACAAAATGACATGAATGGGAAAAACATAAGGTTTGATGCAAAGCTGATGCATGAAGGTAGCTACTGAAAAGGGGTGCTGAGAATCCTAAGAGGGAAAAGGGCTGATGCATGGGCTAAAATGAGCCTACACAAGTTCTAAGGGAGTGGACACTAAAGCGGATGCAAATATTTATGTGAAATTTCAAGGGGTAAAATTTTATAACATTACACTATAAGTTTGATGGTAAGATCCCTTTTCCTATTATTAGGGCAAAGAGGTGGAATAAAGCAAAGTTATGGTCACTTTATTTTAGCCATTGGATTATGGATTTTTGTTTCTAGAGGATTTCTTCTTTCTTTAGTACTTTAGTCCAGTCAAGATGGAGCTCCTTCTCAATCTAGAAAATTACCTCATTCACATTAGCCATTTTGACATGAATATCCTTTAGTTTACTAGCTATGTTACTCTTAATGTGGAACACATCCCTAAAAATCCTCTTATTCTAACTTTTCACTTTGTTTTTTATATGTTTGAGTTTATGAATCACTCTAAACATAACAAAACCCTAAATGGGAATGTTCCAATAGCTATATATAGTATTTGAAGTCATGGTGAGTGGCCCACATGATCCTTTACCTGAAGGGAAAAGGCCTAGAGGTGGTAGTATCATCCCAACCCAACATGATAAGGTTATGGTTAGACACGATCCTTGGTAGAGATAGGAGGTTGAGATTATTAAAAGAAATCCTAGTTTGGGAAGATCATAAATCTATCGAATCTAACTTGGATAATGTTTTCACTAAATATCATGTTCATCCATGTGAATAATAATTTTCCGTGAAGGTCCAAATCTATGAGGCCAATGGAGTTTAGAAGCTTTTCCAAATTAGCATGTACTATCGGTGTAGTCAATTAGACCCCAAAGTTTCTCAGAGGGATAAAGAGGGGAGTTAAAATACCTTGCAAGCATCCAAAACACCTCCTTATTACCATGGATCATCATGCTCAATTCATGCCATAGAGTTTTTCTATCATTTCTCATGTTGGGGGCATAAATATTTAGGGTATTCCAATAAAGACCAGTATCAGAGAGCTCAATACCTAGACAATGCTTGCAATAGAAAAATAAGTAATTAGTTAGCCTATTCGAGTTCCACATAGTAACTAGACCACCCAAGGCACCAAAAACATCACTTATCGCAAAATGAGCAACAAACCGAATATTCCTAGCAATAGCTTTAAAATTGGTGTTATTTGTCTTAGCTTCTTGTATTAGAACTATATCAATCTTATTCTCTAAAATATAGCATTTTAGAGCTAATTGTTTGTGAGGGCTATTGATCCCTTTGATTTTCTAAGAAATAAGCTTTATTTTTTATTCCTCTTGGAGGACATCTAGTGTTCTTTCCCTACTAATAGCAATCTCCTTTGTGTTTTTCTCTTTGTCTTGTTTTCCTTTGAGAGGGTATACATTCCTTGGTTTCAAATCCTATGTTTTCCTTCTTAGTATTTCCTTTTTTCTTAGAAGTTTTCCATCCACCCAAGTCTAATGACTTACTATCTGTCTAAATATATTTCATTTTCTTTGAAGAGATAGGTGTACCAACCATTGTTGTATTATTTAAATTTTCACTTCGTGGGAGAGGGATCTCCTAGAGGGTGTAACTCTTGGGGGTCTCACATGATATTTCCATTTCATCCTTACCCTTGAATTCATATTTTATAACCTCTTTCATATTATCCATTGATAAAAACCTCATTAGATGTGGTTCTTCTATCATAGTTCTTTCCATGTTCATAGAAGGAACAATCACAATGATTTTCAAGTTCATAGGAGGATAAAGTGTGTTATAGGAGTATTAATTTTTCTTTTGAAATCTTATATTTAGGAGGAGTTGACAAGATGTTCAATATATCCCTTTGAGTCATCTAAAATAACTGCAAGCCCTTTAAGCTTCTTGTTATTATTTACTAAGGCTTTGTAATAAGAAATTAAGTCACTAGCTTTGGAGAATTTTTGATAGAACATAGTTGTATTTTCATAGTACATATTGGTTGAAACCATTTGTTGTACTTAGAGTTAAATATGATAAAGTTTGGAAGGGTCTTATGGATATCAATATTTACACAAAAGCGGGTGAATACTAACCTAGATTTATTTATTGTTATGATGCTAGTCATAATTAAATATCATAAGGAGTTTCCAATCCATTGGAACACCATATCATCATAGAACTCGAGTGGTAGACTAAGAAATCTTAACCATACAAGATCTATTTTGTTGAGATCTACAATAGGGTCAAACCTTGGCTTCCACCTGCAAAGAGATAAATTATGCTTGCCTTATAACTAGGGGCCCAAAGGGAAGGTCATTGAGAGATCATCCTTGGATGTGAACTTGAATAGGAATAGTCCTCATTCCATGGAACTTACATTGTGACTACCCTTTAGATGCCATTTGGGAGTAGTCCAGTGACAAACCATATCAATAGAGGGATGAAAGGAAAAAATTCCTACAAGCGGATTCTCCATTGATCAAACTATTATTTCAACAATGGAGTCTAGTAGAGTTATTTCTATTTCAAAATTAGTCTTAGGGAATATAGGAAAAACATTTCCCCCCAAAGACACCTTAGGTTTCTCTAATGATAATGCTTCTTGGGGTTCAGAATAGAAGACTTCACAGGAATTGCACCATTCTATTAAGATTTATAGAGAGAGGGTCCCCTGAGATTGGGGATCCAACATGTGCCAAATGTACTCCTATAACAATCAGGGACAAGGGAGGGAGACTATAAGGGTCCTAATGATAGGCAACCACTATGCGCACAAAAAATTTAAAATTTGTAGAGCGGGAAATAAATCTTCCCTTTTTAACTTTTTGGTATGTTAACACAAGGTAAGAAATATCCATTGAAAAAGATAGATTTTGATCAACCTTCTTTTTCCAATTTCATCTCTTATAATTAATGTTGAGTTTTCAATCTATACATTATAAAATGGTGGCTTTTTTTTATAACAAATGGGTGTGGTATTATATCAAAATAGGATACAACATAGTTGAGTTGAATTAATTTGAGAAAACAAATCAAGTCTTTAACAAGTATCCCGGTTTTTAAAAAAATATAGAAGAGAAAAAACTATCACTCAATCAAAACCTTTTGTAGAAGACTAGAGCTCCAAATCAAGCAAATGAGCCACTATAAACAAGTTTTTAAACACAAACAATAGTTTTACCATTACCCCTGTTGATTAAGGGGGGATGTAACACTAGATTACATAATCTTAGGAGGAGTAGATTGATAGTTATATTTTGTATTTCCTAGATACACTATAAGTTGAATAATCATCTAGAAGATGAATCAAACAACCATTTTTAGATTGATATAAATATACACATTTTGATTGAATGGAACAAAATTTTCATCAAATATGAACATCTAGTTGTTTGTCCATTAAGGTATTCAACTACTCTCCTTCTAAAGAAATTAGTTGTAGGTCCTTGAAGATCCTTGAACACCATTTGACTTAGGGGTTGATTCATGATCCAAGAGTCCTCCTACAATTTAATCCCAGATCTATTCCCTATTTTCCATTTATACCTCCATATAACAACTGCTTTGATTTGAGTACAATGTTCTAAATTAAAGACTTATGAGGGTGTTTTGTATTGGATATGATCCTTAAAAATTGAGTTTTTTTAGATATTTTTCATTCATGATAGCACACGAATCCTTTTGATTCTGCAACAAGTCCCAAACAATCTAAGCTATTAGAGATTTATAGTAGATTGGATTTTCTTGATTCCAATATCTCCATATTCTTTAGGAAGGAAGACCATGTCCCAATTGAGTAGAGACACATTTTTATTTTCCTCTTCACCAAACTAAAGGAAGTTACTTTGGAAATTCTATCAAGTTTTTCAGCAATGTATCTAGGAATTCTGAAAAAATGGAAATATGTAGGTATACCTTGAAGAGTAGCAACAAGAAGTTACAGTTTTCTCGCTTGACTTAAGAGTGTACCTTTCCATCCAAAAAGTTACTTCTACATCCTTTCCAACACAAAATTTCAAAAATAGGGGTAACCTCTTTTCTAGTTAAAGGAAGTTTGAGATAGACAGTAGCAAGGGGAGCACTATCACAACCTAGTATAGCAATCATTTTTTCTTGTAATACTTGACTAGTATTAAAGAAGTGAATATTTCCGTTCTTATAATTAATAGATTGGATAGAGATAGTGACATAGTTATTGAGGCATATCTTCCATTTTTTAAACTTCAACCATTAAAGCTTTCTTGAACATAATTGTATCATCCATAAATTGTTGAATTGTAGAGGGGTTAAGGGAGGTAGCAGGCTTGATTCCCTTAATAGCACCTTCATGAAGAAGTTTAAAAACAACCCTTCTCATAAAATATGCAACCATTATGAAAAGATATGGGGACAAGGGGTAACCTTTTCTAATTCCATTTTCAACACTAAATAAACCATGGGACACTCCATTATGAAGGACAAAATATTTGACCATGGATATAAATTCTTTGATGATATATATAATCTTCTTGTTGAAGTCAATTTTTTTTAGAACTTTAAGGAGAAATTTCCATGAAACCTTATCATAGGATTTGGAAATTTCAAGTTTAAAGGCCATACCAATGGTATTACTCCTATCCATAAAATGTAAGATTTCATGTACGGAGACAACACAATCCAAAATTTGACAACCTAGTACAAAGCTTTTTTGACAACTTGATTGATCATTTTCAACAAAATAGGTTTTACCCTATTGACCAATAGTTTTGAGAAGATCTTATAAATGGCGTTACACAAGATTATAGGCCTAAAATCAGCCATAGTTACAAGATCATACATTTTAGGAATGAGTGCAATGAAGGTGTTATTTAGCTACTTCAAAAGCTTCCTAGTTTTGAAGAAATCTTTGGTAGCTAGGAACACCTCATCCCCCCCATAACATCCCATGTCTTGGAATAAAGCCAGTGGGAATCCATATGGTCCAGGGGAATTAAATCCCCCCATATTGAATTTTGAAGTCCTAATTTCTTCTCGAGTAATAGCCCTTAAGAGGGGTGTATTATCATTTTATGTTACAACAATTGGAGTACTATTCAATAGTTTTTCTTCTAAATTGTTGGATGGTTAATATTAGATTCGATCAACGAGTGTTGAAAATACCCCAAGGTTATTCTCCCTACCTGTTCATTCGTAGTACCTTCCAACCCTTTGTCATCTATAAGTTTGGTGACAAGATTCCTTTTCCTATTTTGAGGGTAGAGAGTTGGAAGAAAGCAGAGTTATGGTCACTTTATTTTAGCCATCGGATTATGGAATTTTGTTTCTAGAAGATTTCTTCTTTCTTTAGTACTTTAGTCTAGTCAAGACATATCTCCTTCTCAATCTAGCAAGTTACCTCATTCACATTAGCATTAGCCATTTTGGCATGAATATCCTTTAGTTTACTAGCTATGTTACTCTAAATGTGGAACACATCCCTAAAAAGCCTCTTATTCTAACTTTTCACTTTGTTTTTTATATGTTTGAGTTTCTGAATCACTCTAAACACAAAAAAACCCTAAATGGGAATGTTCCAATAGCTAGATATACACTATTTGAAGTTATGATGAGTGGACCACATGATCCTTTACCTAAAGGGAAAAGGCCCAAAGGTGGTAGTATCATCCCATCCCAACCCAACATGATAAGGTTAAGGTAAGACACAATCCTTGGTAGAGATAGGAGGTTGAGATTATTAAAAGAAATCCCAGTTGAGGGAGATCAGAAATCTATCTAGTCTAACTTGGATAAGTTTTTCACCAAATATCATGTTCATCCATGTGAATATAGTTTTCTGTGAAGGTCCAAATCTATGAGGCCAACTTGGAGTTCAACAGCTCTACCAAATCAACATGTCCTATCAGTGTAGTTAATTAGACCCCCAAGTTTCTCAGAGGGATAAAGAGGGGAGTTGAAATCCCTTACAAGCATCCAAAACACCTCTTTATTACACTGTATTATCATGCTTAGTTTAAACAATAGAGTTTTTCTAGCATTTCTCATGTTGGGGGCATAAATATTTAGGATATTCCAAGAAAGACTAGCATTAGAGAGCTCAATACCCAGACAATGCTTGCAATGGAAAAATAAGGAACCACTTAGCCTATTCAAGTTCCACATAGTAACTAGGCCACCCAAGGCACCAACAAAATTACTCATCAAAATAAATAAGAAGCAAACCAAATATTCTTAGCAATAGCTTCAAAATTGATGTTATTCGTCTTGACTTCTTATATTAGAATGATATCACTATTATTCTCTAGTTTTTTAGAGCTAATTGTTTGTGAGGGCTATTGATCCCTCTGATTTTCTAAGAAATGATCTTTATTTTATATTCTTCTTAGAGGACATCTAGTGTTATTTTCCTACTAATAGCAATCTCCTTTGTGTTTTTCTCTTTGTCTTGTTTTCCTTTGAGAGGGTCTACATTCCTCGGTTTCAAATCCTACATCTACCTTCTTATTCTTTCCTTTATTCTTCGAATTTTTCCAACCATTCAAGTCTAATGATTTACTATTTATCTAAATGTATTTCATTGCATTTGAAGAGATAGGTGTACCAACCATTGTTGTATTATTTAAAGTCTCACTTCATGGGAGAGGGGTCTCCATGAGGGTCTAACTCTTGGGGGAATCACATGATATTTTAATTTATTCCTTACCCTTCAATTCATAGGGTATAACCTCTTTCATATTATCTAATGATAAAACCCTCATTAGATGTGCTTCTTTTGTCATAGTTCTTTCCATGTTCACAGAAGGAACAATCACAATGGTTTTCAAGTTCATAGGAGGAGAAAGGTGTGTTATAGGAGTAATATTTTTTTCTTTTGAAATATCATATTTAGGAGGAGATGGCAAGATGTTCAATACACCCTTTGTGAAGGGATAGGCCTTTGAGTCACCTAAAACCATTGCAAGCCCTTTGAGGTTCTTGTTATTATTTACTGAGGCTTTGCAATAAGAAATTAAGTCACTAGCTTTGGAGAATTTTTGATAGAACATAGTTGCATTTTCATAGTGCATATTGTTTGAGACCATTTCTTGTACTTAGAGTTCAATATGATAAAGTCTGGAAGGGTCTTATGGATATCAATATTTACACAAAAGCGGGTGAATACTAACCTAGAGTTATTATTTTTATGATGTTGGTCATAATTAAATTCCCTAAGGAGTTTCCAATCCATTGGAATGCCATATCATCCTAGAATTTGAGTGGTAGACTAGGCAATCTTACCCACACAAGATCTATTTTGTTGAGATCTACAATAAGTTCAAACCTTGGATTCCACCTACAAAGAGATAAATTATGCTTGCCTTATAACTAGGGGCCCAAAGAGAGGGTCATCAAGATATCATCCTTGGATGTGAACTTGTATAGGAATAGTCCACATATCATGGCACTAACATCGACACCGCCCTTCAGATGCCATTTGGCAGTAGTCTAGTGACAAACCATACCAATAGAGGGACAAAAGGAAAAAAAATCCTACAAGCACATTCTCCATTGAGGAAAATATTATTTCAACAATAGAGCTTGGAAAAGTTGTTTATATTTCAAAATTAGTCTCAGAGAATATAGGAAAAATATTTCCTTTCCAAAGACACCTTGGGTTTCTCTAATGATAATGCTTTTCAAAACCTTGGGGTTCAGAATAGAAGACTTCACGGGCATTATGCCATTCTTTTGAGAGTTAGTAGAGAGAGAGTCCCCTGAGATTGGGTATCCAACATGTGCCAAATGTACTCCTATGACAATTGGGGACAAGGGAGGGGGACTGTGAGGGTCCCAATGACAAGCAACCACCATGCACAAAATAAAAATAAAAATTGCAGAGCGGGAAAAAAATCTCCCCTTTTTAACTTTTTGGTGTGTTAACACAAGGTAATCAATATCCATTGAAAAACATAGATATTGATCAACCTTCTTTTTCCAATTTCATCTCTTATATTTAATGTTGAGTTTTCAATCAATACATTATAAAATGGTGGTAATTTTTTTTATAACAAATGGGTGTGGTATTATATCAAAATAGGATACAACATAGTTGAAATTTGACTTGATTTGAGTAACCAGATTCAAGTCTTTACCAAGTATCTTGGTTCTTAAAAAAATATAGAATAAAACAAACTATCACTCAATCAAAAACTTTTGTAGAAGACTAGAGCTTCAAATCAAGCAAATGAGGCACTATAAACAAGTTTTTAAACACAAACAATAGTTTTACCACTACCCCTGTTGATTAAGGGGGGATGCAACACTAGAATACATAATCCTAGTAGGAGTAGATTGATACTTATATTTTGTATTTCCTAAATACACTAGAAGTTGAATAATCATCTAGAAGATGAATCAAACAAACATTTTTATATTGATATAAATATGCACATTTTTATTGAATGGAACAAACTTTTCATCAAATATTCATCTAGTTGTTTGATTCTTGTCTATTTTATTTGTCAATCTTTTTTGCATTTCCTTACTATTTTTGGAATTAGACACTTTTGAAGAACATTAAATTAGCCAAATGAGAGAAAGAAATGCCAAAAATGTCAAATGGTGACATATAAATAATAATCTAAAAATAGTATCTTCTAATTTGCATGTGGTAGAGATAATTACAACTTGGTGCCAAACCATGTAAGCAACTAAATTATTGATTGAAGATTATAGTCTCAAACATGCAAGATGTCTTGATGCTTCTACAATGTAATTTATTTGATAAATATTTTTGATAATGCAAACAAGTACAGTAATGATAGGTCTAGATGCTACTTGAAGATATGATCTAGTATAACGGAAATACACTAGGGCCGCTCCTTTAAATACATTGTAAAGAATCAAATGAAATTATTTTGCACCTTGATTCAACAATCAATGATAACAATGAAGTGTATAATTGGCCTCAAACTAAGGTTTGACTTTTAAAAGAAAAGGAATCATTTTCCCAACTACACAAGTGATCAAGATCACTTTCATTACTATAAATCATATCTGAAGCAATAAAAGGGTAAATTTTGAAGATCAAAATTAAGACTCTTGGGAATAAATACGAATAAAAATGCACAAAGATCAAATTGTATGCTCACTCTTAACTAAGAACACACGCTTTATATACTTGTTATTATATAAAGATGACTTTAATTGAAATCGGCCCAAAACTTACGAAAAAAATAGTAATATACAATTTCCATCATTACAAAGATAAACCAATTAATTAACATCCATAAATATGACTTTAATATTAAAAGTTAGAATGTATGTTATGTTCTCTTTCATTATCCATCAATCCTTGCCATAAGTATTATATCAAAAAAATAAATTAGTTATAATATCCAGTCGTCACGATAGGGATTTGATAAATAATACAACAAAACGGATGTGCATGGAGAGGCAATGCACCGTCCAACACATTGAGCCCTAACGACAAGAGGAAGTTTGAATACCAAGATATAATAAAGATAAAGGATTATCCAACCTTGGTGATATGACAACATATTAGAATGATATTTAATATTAATTTTAATATAAATATCACGATATAGCATTGTATATCTCTAGAATGACTATTATTTTGTTTTCTTTAATATTGATCTTGAATTTTATTACATAGAGTTGAATGGTTTTCGTCCATATATCAAGTTAAAAGATTTTACAACTATGACAATATGACATCATATTTTTTGAGAATGACCTTTTTTAATTTTCTTTTTGATAATGGCATTAAAATTTATAACAGAGAAGTGATTGGTTTTCATCCATACCTAAAGTTAAATGATTCTTAAAAATTAATGAAAAATAATTCAATGGGTACGAATTTAGGTTCACGTGTTATTTCAGTTCTACAAGCATGGAAATTAGGTTTGTATGTGTAGATCTAAACTTTACTAGTGCACAATTAGTTTGTGGATTTCAAGATAGTAATCGAAGTATGCCTTACAAAATTTAGTGCTGTGATAAATCAATTCTTGATTTCTTCAACATCACTTTTATTTTAATCTCTAAATTTAGTTTAATATCACAATATATTTTTCACATTTAATTTTTGTATTTATTATTTCCTAGTCCCACCTCCTAAATGCTAAAAAATTATTATTGTTAAATCATTTATCCTAAAAAAGCAATAGTGGAAGTACACATTCTCTAAATTGCACATGTAAATATTAAAATAAAAGTAGAATATATATTTGATGTCTTTAAAATTGATCTAAATTCAAATATATATAAAAAATTGACATCATCATATACTCTTACTTCAATAAAATAGTAAGCAAAGAGAAATTAATATATCGATTAAAATTAACATCATTTACAATTGGTAGAAACCATTGCATGTCAAAGAAGATAGGAGCTATTATGAATGAAGCTTCAAACCTTAATCACTTCTCATTGCATCATTTCCTAGTTGTAAGGTTTAATGTGAATCCAAATAAAATATAAGGATCAATTATATTATTACACCAACACCCTCCCTTAGGTGCTACTTAGAGAAAAAATAAATGGGTCCTAACAACACAAGCTATATTAAGTATGGGCCATGTACAATCTAAAATCATTAGTGTACCCCCTCCCCCCTAAAAAAGTAAGAGAAGGAGAGGAAAAATGAAATAACTCGTCCTAAAATTCCTACAAGGCACATGAGTACCTCCACACAAAAGAGATGGAATATCAATGCAAAATGTCACTTGGTGAGTGTTGTAGTAAGTCCCTTTGTAATGAATGATGCGTCTTCATTTTAGAAGAAAGAAACCTCTAGCTATCAAGTTGATGAATTCCCACTCATATGGTGGAGTAAATTAAGGAATCAAGATGAATGGTTCTACAAGATAGTCATGTGCCTCAATGTTGACGTTGAACTAAAACTAAAATTGATCAATGAGATCAAGTATATGATGCAAGATTCATGAATAATGAGCATGCATAATGTCTCTCAAATAATGTGAGATCTAAACCTATGTGATTTTGGATGTATCAAGACATGGAAGTATTATGTCATAGAGAAAGAGAAAGAGGGCCAACGTACTACCAAAACATCTAGAATAGGAGGTGCAAATCCTAGGAGTTATCATTAAAGGGAAGAAAAATATCCTTAATGATGATGTTAGGATCTTAAATGTGAGAATAAAAAAACAATATTTATGTATGTGAGATAAGTAGACATCTTAATGGTCAACTTGATAAATGTGATCATGTTGCTCGTAGAATGAAATGAATGTTGTACAAAAGAATCTGGTAGACTAATGTGATGTTTTCTAAAGAAGCTATTTCAAGACTATAAATATACTTTTGAAAGAAATCATGTACATAATGATTTTTTTGGGACAGTAAGCATATTTTAATTTACATGATTCGGATGGATTTAGAGAATATTCTAGCCAAACAAGGACAACTTTGTATGATAATATTCACCCATTTTAGATATGGTACTTGAGTATTTGGAGATGCCATGATATTTGTTGAGACAATAGGACAAGAAGTCTTCTATAGGAAACTAAAATGAAAAGAAGAGGGAGTAAGTGGCATGATGAACCTCCCCATGATTAAAATTTTATACTAGTCCATTGATTAAAAAATTCCCATGTGTAAGCTTCCCAAGAATATTACACTATATGAAACTTTATAATTGAGCAATTTTTATAATAGCACCCCCAAAATAGATCAAACAAGAAACTCTTAATAAAAATGATATTTTAGCAGTTTATCTTACAATGATTATAGTGCATGTACAACAAGAAAATTCAAGTTGAAATTATACTCACCCTAATCAAAATAAAATAAAAAGTAAATTATATCATATTGTAGGGTTCAAAGAGAGATTTTCAATGCTTATATAAATAAAAAAATATGACAATCTAGGCAATAAAACCATAAAAAAACAAAGAAAATAACCCTCCATTCCTTAAAGGATGTGCAAAAGTTCAAAAAACCAATAGGTGTCTAATACCAAGTAAGATTCAATGTGAATCCAAACACACGCCTAGATCTAAATGAATGGAGACAAATTACAAAAGATACAAGATAACATACACATGTTATGGAGTGTAAATAAAAACTATTCCAATTTAAAGGATGTTAGGATTATATGTGTCATTCACCTTGTAATCCTAAATTCTTGTTATAATTATGGACAATAGATAATGTAATTTTCCAAGGTAATTGGGAGAGGGTGAAAATGGACACCCCTATGTGTGTGGGGATAATCATTTAATATTTTATTCTCTATCATGTAATTTTAATGTACCACTTAGCATGAGATTTACAAAATAGGTCATTAATCAAGAAGTTGGAGCACAATGGTGGTAGTTGCAAATCAATTAAAACTCATTTAATGAAACTTTCCCATTCTAGTTGCTAGAATTAGAAATGAAGAATCTTATTATGATGGATGGGATCCACATGAGTTGCGACGTCCATAATGGAGTGCTAGATTTGGAGATTGAGCCATAAGAGTTATTGGTCAAATATGCCTTATAATTTATGTTTTATATTCATGGATGTATTGATTGAGGACATGGAGGCATTGCATTTTCATCATAATTATGGTTTTAGTGTTATATGGTTTCAAGAATTCCCTCACGCTTTCCTCTGAAATATCCTATATAAATTGGATGCTCTTCATCGAGGCTTCATGGGGTATTTTTTAGGTTCATAGGTGCTACCAAAATGATATCAAATTGAAAAGAGAATTGTGTTGCATATGCATTTTTATTGTTGAATAGTAATATATACTTCAACCTCTCTTTGATGGTGGATTTATTTTCCAAAAGGGATTTTTCACGTACATCTAGTGAATGTGATGAATTATCTTGTTTTTCTTATTTCTATTTATTGATTTATGCTTTCACATTACATCTAATGGGCAATCCAATGTTACATTGTATAGTGTAGAAAAATGCATACCTTTACATTTTCACACTTAATTTGGACCTATTTTAGCATCCCTTGCATTAAATTACCTTTAGGGCACTTATTATGGGCCCCTAAGACCCCTTTTGGTGCATTTCGAGGCATATTTCAATTGTAAACTTGACCAAAACCCATAAACAACCTTTAATCTTGGTAACTCGCCTTTCAAAATTGAAAAATAAGTCTTGTGGGACCAAGACGCCCTTGGTGGCATCTTAGTCTCCCTTAGTGGGACCAAGATGCTACCTAGGGCGTCTTAGTCCCGAGGGATTTATTTTTGGGAATTGAGAGTAGGAAATGAAAATATTTAATTCAAATTAGCATTTTGTCAGCCTTTGGGATATAATAATCAGGTTATTAGGTAGGAATGCCTATAAAAGTAAGATTCACACCCCATTTTTACCTATGAAAGTAAGTAAGAATATGAAGCTAAGTTGAAAAGAAAGTTTGAAGGAGAGTTTCAAGAAGCAAGGAATTGAAGTCTTGGAGCAACCTTGTATTGTGTTTCTGCTTATTTTTCAAGTCTATTTTCAACTCAAGATATAGTATTGCCTAAGACTAATGATGGATGCCTATGGAGGATCATGAGAGATTCTAGGTTGGAAATGCAACTAACCATACTTCCAAGCCTAAGGACTTGTTTCTCGATTGATTCCATCTTCCTTTGTTGTTCTATTTTCTACCTAAGGAAGGTACATTTCATGTTTATGACTTATTAGGGTGATTTGAGATCTCCTTTGTAGGTCACTTTCATTTGAATTTTAGGAATTCTATTCTAACACTATTGAATAGGGTTTCTCCATTTTCTAGCTTGCATAATCTTAGACACACTTAAGATTAGGGCTTACACACATTTCCATTTTTAGATCTATGCATTTTCATCATGGTTTAATTACCAAACAAGGGGTTCAATCCAGGAAAATCCCCATAAGCAATCAATCCAATTTCCTTTATTTTCTAGGTTATTTGTAGGTTTAGATCTAAAGACTTGGTGAAGAAGGAAGTGCAGATATTGGACCTCAGGACCACCTTTCAAAATCTTAGAAATTCATAATGGGGCTAAGTCACCACCTAGAGTGTCTTAGTCCTCTTGAAGATATTTTACAAAGATTCTTTGAGATCTGGTTCTGGAATCCAAAGATCTTGCATCTGCTCTTAAAAATAGCAACTAGACTAAGACAACAATAAGGGCATCTTAGTCCTCCATAACACTTTTTGACAACATTTTTGCATTTCTAGAATCCTCATTACATCTCTAGACCTCCTAGGTACACATACCCTAACTTTCTATTTCATAATTTCATCATTTGTATCCTTCATTTAGCTTGCATTACTAGGTTTTGTAGGTTGAATGTTAGGTTATCTTTTCCAAGATTTTTCTTGGTGGTGAACCCTTCAAAGCCTAAAAGAACCCTTCCTAGGTCCTCCTTGTTGAGAATTGACTCATATTTAAGATTGATACTCAATCCAATTAGGGTTTATAGGACATTTTTGAATGGCAATAGGAGAATAGTGGTGTTCTATGACCTAGGCCACAAAGCATCACCATTTTCCTATTATTCATTTTGGTGAACCTATGTGATCCTATGATCCGATGGTGAACCGGTCTCCCTAGACAATAATCGGTGTCAGACCGCATCTCAACAAAGCTCCTGCCCTGCACTAGGAAAACCCTCTATCCTCAGATAGGCACTCATAGTATGCGGTGCACATTATCTAGTGTGATAGACATCTTTCTAGTAGGTAGATGAAATGTGTAGGTGTCTATGTCCCATCTCTCTGCCAACACCATGAACATGGTGTCATGATATCACATCGTTGGGGAGAGATAGGCCCAACAGAGGCTCATCTCCTGGAGGATCTGCATGCCCTCCTCACATACCTGATCAACTAACTCTCGTAGATGTTTGAACGTTTGACTGCCCGAGTACTAGTGTGACCTGGGTGCATACTGCCATAAAAAAGAAGAAAAATGTCATTTAAAACTTTTTGAAAACTTAAATTTGTGCTTTAATGGTCAAAAGGTGTGCTAAAGTTGCTCTAGAATATCTTAATTAAGGGTTCTAGACACTTTATTCCTTAATTGGGACACTTTGTGACAAAGTAGGACACTTCGAGACAAAGTGGGACACTTCGAGACAAAGTGGGACACTTTACAAAAATGTGGGGACACTTTGCGACAAAGTGGGACACTTTGTGAAAACTTGGGACACTTTGCGACAAAGTGGGACACTTTGTGAGAGTCTAGAAAAATGAAAGAAAAACCCTCCCTAGACACTAAATTCACCTAAAAATTCCATAAAAACATAAAAAATTGACTAAATCAAAGTACAAAGAAGGCAAAATCCACTCATAGTAGGTTGTAGCTCGTCTCGTGTGATTTCCTCCCGTAGAAGCTCGATCCATGGATGGGTGGATGGGCGTTTGCTCAACATGATGGTTCACTCTACTTCAAGGTGACTCTGCAAAAAGGTAAAAGATAAAATGAATATGAATTACCTTCTCTTTATCTTTATATACATGCATTTTTAGGTCACTTTTTGTTAAAAAGAAAAGAAGTGCTTTTTATTTAAACTAACATATTAGGAGATAGCAAACTCTATTTTCGATGTCATTTGTTGTGTTGGAATCATGGTTTCACTCCTGTTCTCATAAAATATCTATCATCAGGTGGAATGGTACTTGGAAATTCCCTATTGTTGGGGATGAAATGAGTCATCTTAGAATGAAACATCTAAGAAAAACAGTGCCTTAGTGACTTTAATTTCTTCAAATCACCTCAAAGACACCAACTACTATGCCATAAAGTGGAAACAAGCACAGTTGTTTCCCCCATTAATCCTTCCGAGAAAAGTACATGTAGAAAAATAACATATTCAACACATATGCACATATTCAATTCCATAATCTCACAACATGGAAGAAAAACTAATGAACACACAAATTTACATGGGGAAACCCTTTCGGGTAAAAAAAACTCCACCCTCCTAAAGATCTAGCCATTGTATTATTCAGCAACAAACAAAGTTACAATACAATCTCAAGCTCATAGCCTTTACAGGAGTTACATCTTGTTTTATCTGGAGAATACAAGAAACAACAGTTCAAAATCCTCACAGTATTACAACACCCTCACACATAACATAGTGTAGATTCATCTCATCTCACTAGTCGACTCTCTCAGCTAGCCTCTCAGCCATCCTAGCCTCATGGCCACCACAAGTTCACATCTTTGTATGTTCTGTGTGTCTCATTGTTCATAGTTACAATGTAATATACATACCACTAGAACACACACACATGTAACTGCTCACCCAATTCCAACCAACGATCATCAAGGTATTTAATTACCACACTGAAAAGCTTCCTTCATCTCTGATTGCATCGCCCTGCAACATGCATCTAGCCGCCCAACATTAAAATGGTTGCCAAGAATAATATCATATCTACACTCCATCAACCACCGAATCGAATCATACATTTAATGCAAATATATCGCTAATCAGAAATAAAGATTTCGACCAATAATTGTTGATTTACAACAACAATGTAAAACCAACAAATGACATCATGCCACATGTCGGCACATCATTTATCCACCTCTTTGACTATCGCCAAAACAGTCAATAGAACCCTGTGGTCCTTTTACCATGCCACTGCTAGCCATCCAGTAGATGCCTATGGTAAGGTGGTATACACCACACTATCATGCCCTAGCAAGAAGACACTCGCAGTAAGGCAGTGACATCCTGCTTGCCTGACCATCGTCATCTACCGTGCCACCGCGGCTCAAAGAACAAGCCTCCATGGTATAGCGGTAAGCATTTTTTGTTGTCCATCATGTCCATCACACTTCCACGCTCTAGCTGAAAGACCTCTACGGTGTGGCAGTAAACCATCGCATAAATGCTAGTCAACATGAAGCCCATTGCAGTAAGGAGGTAACACTGCGGTACCGCTCCAAGACTAAAGGACTCCAGCAGTAGGGAGGTAACCATTTGCGCCGATTGCCATGATTTCACCGTGCCACTGCCAAGCATGAAGAAGGATCTTGCGGTACAATGGTAGTCGTTTGTTCACCCTGATAGTCACCATTCATCGCACCACTGCCAAGAGTGAGGGAGGGCTATGCGGTTGCGTAGTAACACCACCCAACCGTCAAACAAAGAGAAGTCTTTCGCGGTAAGGCAATAAACCGCACAACCACATCATCACCAAAAGCTCTCAGTGGTACAACGATAAAGGCACAAACCAAAGGAAAAAATTCCCAAGTCATTTAGTAGAGGTTAAAGCCAGCAAGTTGAGGCACTCATTTTCTAACAATCTCCCACTTGATGAAGGCTTACTGGCTTCCTCTAGACTCGAACTCAAGAATCTAACACAATGCTTCCATGGTCCAACCAAGACACTTGCAACGACATCCAATATGCTCACCAACATAGGCAACAACTCCAATCATCCACCATAGGAAAAAAAAGGAACGAGCCAAGGCGTATATGCACCAGTCTCAAGAACACAAGCATCAGATCCTACAGATAGAAAAGACAACACATTACATCTAATCCATCATGCTCACCAACCATATAAAAGAAACACTGCAACAACTTCAAAGCTCTCAATCATGAACACAATCATGAAGTCATTCTCCAGAAACAAGATAAAATATCAGCTAGAACATCAACTAGAAAACTGACTGCAACCATCCAACTGATCAAACCCACGCAAGTGTAAAATAGCACCCACAACTTGTGCTATTCCATCCAATCACCCATACCTTAAAGGTATCCACATTAGTAAACTCATGCCAACAACACAACCAACCCATCATCGCAGATACAAGCACCATTTTTCAACCAATCAAAGAAGACCAAACACATATAGGTATTCCCACTGCATGGGTAATGCCAAATTTGAAAGATTAACGACATAAAAATTCTACCAATCACAACATGTAGAAAAACATAACCATGTAGTACCAAGGAACATACACAATGAAGTGTATAACCTGCAACCAACTGCTACAAGAACCATTTCTCTCAATATTTATTTAGAGTTCTTCCAAGTTCTTCACACCCAACATAGGACGAACCAATGTAGAATGAAAACAAACTTTCAGGAAGGCAACCAAGACCAAAGAGAGAAACGTTGCACAACATATACCTGTAGAAACATCCTCCTACACACACCTCTAAATTCCAGTTGTGTCAAGTATGATCTCCTTCACATCCCAAAGGAAAGGCCATAACAATACCCAACTATTCAAACTTAACAAATCATGGATGTAAGCCTCACAAAGAAGATCAAAATAGCCCATATAACTATCTCCTACCAATTCTCATCAAAAGGTGATATAACACAAAAGCTCAAGGAGATAAACTATGCTATCCTCCTTCCACTATGAATCCTCTAGAACCTTAAAACAACAATTCAAGATCCATATCTATGAAAGATAAAGTATAAAACATATCTAAAAGATATAATGGGAAAATAACTCTCAGATAAACTTCACCACCGAGCAGACCAAGAAAAAGATTCTCCAAGATATACAAGCCAGCATGACTTACCCAAGAAAAATATCCTCACTGGTCTCTATTGAACTCACATTCAACCAAGGTGTAGGCCACTTAGACTTTCAGCTGAAAATAAAACCTTTCTCATCTCATGAGAATCAAAACCTCACCTTATTATCCATGTATCCATGAGCACCAACAACTGATCATCTCATGCTAAACTCTAATTTGCACTATTGCACTATCAATAATTTCTCAAGAATATGACCAATGTACTCAAAACACAGAGAATTACTAGACCATTGTCAAAGCTCCAAACATCTGATAATAGGAAATTATCATGACATCATGATCTACACATCCCCATTAGGAGATAGCATGCTTCAAGTGAACAAACTGTGGTCTCAAGAGCAACACAACATACCAAAACTCTAATGCTCAAGCAGGAGTATACGTGACACCAAGCAAATAGACTCTAAACCAACATCACCTGTCAACCACCACCAACATCTCAGACAAAGACTCTAGACATCCTCCATGGTTTCAATATTTTGTACACCCTCAAATAGTGTCCATGCAAACGTGACATAACTCTTCTGCAACAAAAAGATCTAAGAGTCCCACAAGTAATGTTTGTAACACCAAAGAAGATCATTCACCACCAAAATGATGAATCCACAATCACTGCTAAAGCTCCCACTGAACCGTGACATCCAAGCTTTCCAAGCATCATGACCAATCATCTACTGATCTAGAAAGCCTCCAGGTATAATTGGCAACATGCCCATTTGACAACAACGCCAAACAACATCAATATCTCCAAACCACACAAACCACACCATCACTGCCAACAACTTACACTATAATGTGTACCAAGATCTCCATGACATAGTGATAAACATGCTACAAGTCCCCATAGCTGAATATTCAAGTACTTGATGCCATTCATCCTCTCATATCAAAGCAGCTACACCAATCCACAAGCGACCACAGACAAGGCCGGCTAACAAATATGCACCACCACTGAAGCAACCTCGTGGATATAGACAGTCCACTTCCAGGTTATCTCACTACAGCCAATGGGTAGCTAATCCACCAACTGCATAACTCAAAGATTAATCACAACAACAGTGCAAACCCATCATCACAAAGGAAACTACAAACTGAGATCTCAAAGAGAACAACAATGTAGAGAAACTTGACCCAAACACGAGATCAAAAAACCAGATCCAATTTTCCAATCATTTCCACAACTTGAGCACCACAGTCTAGGAAATCAACAAGCAACACCACAAGAATTCTGAGTAAAAAATCACATACCAACACCCCCATGCAGAGAAGACATCACACCTCCTCAAAACCATGTTGAACTACAACTATCTCATCCAGTCACACACCAAAATTCCAGGGTCTAGAAAATAGCTTAACAACAGCTCCACATAACCACAAGTTTTTTTCTTGACCGTGCAAAACCTGCAAAACCACCATGTTACCAAAACACCCATGCACATCGATATCCATTGCTCATCTAGACAACTCAAGATTCTGCACACAACCATCATTGTTAACCAGAACAATGAAAAACATGAATATGCATCATAGACTTTTAAAGAAAATCTATAGAAAAGTTTCAGAACCAAAGAACATGAAACTAAACCATGCAAGTACAAGTATCCATAAAAGAAAACAAGTAGTACAGGAACTCCAGGCCCTTTCCAGAACAATTCCAAAACCACAAGCATGCACATGCATTCGAGAGAGCCAGGCTATTCAAAAGTTTTCAGACCACCCAAGATCAACTTCGTAGCCTTCATACAATCGAGGTGATAGAGAACAATGCCTTCAATGCCAAGTCAGAAAACCCAACACAAGCACAATACTCCATGGCTGAATAACAAACCAAGCATCTCCATACCATTAGGGAGCCCCTCACACAAACACCTATTATGAAGAACACTTTGCTACGACACAACCATAAGCATAAACTCACACCCCCTTGCATCAAGATCATTTGCTGTCAACCAGGAGCCTCAGACCACATCATCACAATATGATCAACTCTAGATTCTCCATCTTCAATGTCTTTCATGTTGCGTGTTGTCTCAAGAGAGCAAAGACTTTTACTCATCAAAGGCTCAAACATCAATCAATTCCTCCAAATTTCCTCAAGTCTGATAGACTAGGAAATCTTCATACTAGAAATACCTTGAACCAACATCCAGAAGAAGGCATTGATACCACATGTTGGTATCAAGAAAGACCTTGACCTCCCTTTACTAGCTCTGATACCACTTGTTGGGGATGAAACAGGTCATCTTAGAATGAAACATCTAATAAAAATAGTGCCTTAGTTACTTTAATTTCTTCAAATCACCTCAAAGACACCAACTACTATGACATAAAGTGGAAACAGGCACAATTGTTTCCCCCATTAATCCTTCTAAGAAAAGTACATGCAAACAAATAACTGATTAAACACATATGCACAGATTCAATTCCATAATCTCACAACATGGAAGACAAACTAATGAACACACAGATTTATGTGGGGAAAACCCTTTTGGGTAAAAAAAACCACACCCTCCAAAAGATCTAGCCATTGTATTATTCAACAACAAATAGAGGTACAATACAATCTCAAGCTCATAGCCTTTACAAGAGTTACATTTTGTTTCCTCTGGAGAATACAGGCAAAAAAAGTTTAGAATCATCACACTGTTACAACACCCTCACACATCACATAGTGTAGATTCATTTCATCTCACCAGTCGACTCTCTCAGCCAGCCTAGCCTCATGGCCACCATAGGTTCACATCTTTGTATGTTCTGTGTGTCTCAGTGTTCATGATTACAATGCAATCTGCATACCGCTCGAACACACACACATGTAACTACTCACCCAATTCCAACCAATGATCATCAGGGTATTTAATTACCCCACTGACAAGCTTCCTTCATCTCTGATTGCACTGCCCTACAACATGCATCTAGCCACCCAACATTAAAATGGTTTCCAAGAATAATATCATATCTGCACTCCGTCAACCACCGAATCAAATCATACATTTAATGCAAATATATCACTAATTAGAAATAAAGATTTCGGCCAATAATTGTTGATTTACAACAATG
Organism: Sequoiadendron giganteum; assembly: GCA_007115665.2. NCBI lineage: Eukaryota > Viridiplantae > Streptophyta > Pinopsida > Cupressales > Cupressaceae > Sequoiadendron > Sequoiadendron giganteum. The sequence continues at coordinate 129,818,708 of CM021100.1, forward strand.
ATGTAAAATAAACAAATGACATCATGCCACGTTTCGACACATCATTTGTCCACCGCTCTGACTACTACCCAAACATTCAATAGAACCCTATGGTCCTTTTACTGTGCCACCGTTAGCCATCCAACAGATGCCCACGATAAGGTGGTATACACCGCACTACCATGCCCTAGCAAGAAGACACCCGTGGTAAGACGGTGACATCCCGTTTTCTTGACTGTCACCGTCTACCACACCACTATGGCTCAAAGAACAAGCCTCCATGGTATAGGGGTAAGCATTTTTTGTTGTCTACCATTTCCACCATGCTATCACACTCAAGCTGAAAGACCTCTGTGGTATGGCGGTAAGCCACCGCGTAACCGCCAGTCAATGTGAAGCCCACCATGGTAAGTAGGTAACACCATGGTACTGCTCCAAGACCAAAGGAATCCTGCAGTAGGGAGGTAACCATTTGCACTGACCACCATGGTTTCACCGCGCCACTGCCAAGCATGAAGAAGGATCTCGCGGTACAATGGTAGCCATCTGTTCGCCCCGACGGTCACCATTGACCATGCCACCACCAAGAGTGAGGGAGGGCTCCACGGTTTCATGGTAACACCGCCCAACCACTAGAAAAAGAGAAGTCTTCTACGGTAAGGTGGTAAACTGCGCAACCGCAACATCACCAAAAGCTCTCAGTGGTACAATTGTAAAGGCACGAACCAAAGGAAAAAATTGCCAAGTCAGTTAGCAGAGGTTAAAGCCAACAAGTTGAGGCACTCATTTTCTAACACCTATGATGGACTTGTGCGGTTTGATGTGGTTGGATTGCTACCTTGTTTCCACCTCCATAAAGCAAGCAAAATCAAGGGGGGAAATACATCTACCTGCAGATTTAATTTGCTAGGCAAGTTAGATAAGAGGATTATTTTTGAGTTACTAATGAATTTGTAATGTAGGATGATGTTCCTAAAATTATGGTTTTTCAGGAAACTACAATGGGGGCTTCATTCTCCCTAATTAATCCATATGAGTATCCTTTTAAACTTTAAAGTACCTTAGCTTGCATATGCACGTAGTGTCATATGTGCGCTAAAGTGGGGGCTAAATGTAGTGTAGAAAAATGCACACCTTTGCATTTTCACACTTAATTCAGACCTATTTTAGCTTCCCTTGCATTCAATTCCCTTTAGGTCACTTATTATGGGCCTCTAAGACCCCTTTTGGTGCATCCCGAGGCATATTTCAACTGTAAACCTAACCTAAATCCATATACAACCTTTAATCTTGGTAACCCACCTTTCAAAAATGCAAAATAAGTCTTTTGGGACCAAGAGACCCTTAGTGGAGTCTTAGTCTCCCTTAGTGGGACCAAGACATCAGCTAGGGCGTGTTAGTCCTGAGGGCTTTATTTTTGGGAATTAAGAGTGGGAAACAAAAATCTTTGATTCAAATTAGAATTTTATCGGCCTTTGGGATTTAATAACCAGGTTATTAGGTAGGAATGCCTATAAAATTAAGATTCACACCCCATTTTTACCTAAGCAAGTAAGAAGAGGAAGCTAAGTTGAAGAAGCAAGTTTGAAGGAGAGTTTCAAGAAGCAAGGAATTGAAGTCTTGGAGCAGCCTTCTATTGTGTTTTTGTAGGTTTTTCAAGTCTATTTTCAAGTCAAGATCTAGCATTGCCAAAGACTAATGATGGATGCCTATGGATGATCATGAGAGATTCTAGGTTGGAGATGCATCTAGCCATACTTCCAAGCCTAAGGACTTGTTTCTTGATTGATTCCATCTTCCATTGTTCTATTTTCTACCTGAAGAAGGTGCATTTCATGTTTATGACTTATTAGGGTGATTTGAGATCTCCTTTGTAGGTCACTTTCATTTTCATTTTAGGAATTCTATTCTAACACATTTGAATAGGGTTTCTCCATGTTCTAGCTTGCATAATCTTAGACACACTTAAGATTAGGGCTCACACACATTTTCATTTTCAGATCTATGCTTTTTCATCAAGGTTTAACTACCAAACAAGGGATTTGACCAAGGAAAATCCCCATAAACAATCAATCCAATTTCCTTTGTTTTGCAGGTTATTTACAAGTTTAGATTTGAAGACTTGGTGAAGAAGGAAGAGCAGATATTGGACCTCAGGACCACCTTTCGAAATCTCAAAAATTTATAACGGGACTAAGTCGCCACCAAGGGTGTCTTAGTCCTCCTTGTAGACACTGAAAAATGCCCTAAGTCTATGAGTGCCATTTTTCTTGGTTATCATCCTCTGATAATTGAATGATTATAATTATTCAATTGTTCTTAATCATGTTCCCCCATTAATTAAATAATTCTAATTATTTGATTAATTCACCTTTTGATCTCTATTCTATCCTGATTAATTAAAATTATTTAGTTGCATCACTAATTCCCCCTCTTCTTCAATAATTAAATAAATTTATTTAATTATTTCTTTATCACCTTTCATCTATAGTTAAATAATCGTCATTAATTATTTATCTATTCATGATCTTTTAATTCTTCTATGGTTAAATAATTATCAAAATTATTTAACTATTCCTTGTCATTTTCCCCTTAATGTTCCATTTTCATCTCCCCCATTTAATTAAATTGATTAATTTAAATAAATGCTCCTTTTTCATTTTCTCCAAAATAAATAATTCAGATAAATTATTTATCTTCCACTTGTCAATTTCCTCCATTTTTGAATAAGTAATTTAAAATAAATGATTTATACACCTCTTTTGGTCAAAGATGCCTTGTTCATGGCCTTCATTTCTATCATAGTTGTCTCTGTCATAAACCATCATGGTCTGCCATAGCCGTCGGGCATCATAGCCATCGGGCATCATAACCATCAACATCATAGTCTTCATTTCCCACCTCTTTTTGGTGCATCGATTCTCAACTTGATCTTGGCATCTTTCTAGAGACTCAATCTTGACCATCCATTTTGTAACCTCCCTGTCATGAATCCTCATCCATTGATATTAGAATCTTTCCAAAAGATCAATCTCGGTCGTCGTTCGAATGGTTGTCTATAAAAGAGACCATTCTCCTCCATTTCTACCTTAATAACCATTTATCTCCAATTTTCTACTTATAATTTGTAGGTTATTGCACAAATACAACTTCAAATCTGAGGGAAAAAGTTGCATAAGGAGAAATAGGAGAATAGGAGAAGTAACCAGCTATAATGTGGAGTGTTTCATTTGCTTGTTTTTTAGTTTATTCCTCTATTTTATTTGTATTCTCTTGTTTAGGTGTCGTTTTAGCTTAGAAGTGTTGGTTGTCACTCATTCTAGGCTAGGAATACTCTAACCCCATCTTACACTCCTAAAGGTATTTTACATAGATTCTTTGAGATCTAGTTCTGGTATCCGAAGATCTCACATCTGCCTCAAAAAACAACAACGAGACTAAGACAATAGTAAGGGTGTCTTAGTCATCCATAACACTTTTTGACAACATTTTTGCATTTCCAAAATCCTCATTACATCTTCGGACTTCCCAAGTACACATACCCTAACTTTTTGTTGCATAATTTCATCATTTGCATCCTTCATTTAGCTTGTATTACTAGGTTCTGTAGGTTGAATGTTAGGTTGTCTTTTCCAAACTTTTGTTTGGTGGTGAACCCCTCAAAGCCTAGAAGAACCCTTCCTAGGTCCTCCTTGTTGAGAATTGACTCATCTTTAAGGTTAATAGTCAATCCAATTAGGGTTCCTAGGACATTTTTGAATGATAATAGGAGAATAGTGATGTTCTATGATCTAGGCCATAAAGAATCACCATTTTCCTATTGTTCAAATTGTTAAAAAATATATTTGCATACTCTATGGAGAATTAACAAATACATGATAGTTTATTTTTTTAACAATATAGAATGTGAAAGATACATTGATTGATTATAAAATGATGAAAATGACTATATCTAGAATTTGAAACGAATAAGTCAAAATAAAAAGCTTTGATTGGAGGAGTTGAGTTAGCCATAAATGAACTAGCTGGTTGACTTAATGTGTAAGAGAAATCATGTGAAGTGAACTCCACTTGATGATAAGTGCTTATTATTTCCTAATTTATCTAAGTAAATAAGATAAAATACATATATAAAATTTAAAAGAGGTGTAATTATAGTATTACACAACCTCTCACAAATACTATTGGTTGCCAAAGATAGTGTGACTATTCCTATTATGCCACATAAAAAAGTAAAAGGTAAATATAAACATGTAGATTTTCTTTTACCTTCCCAGGGTGAGAAGATTGTAGGTTTTTGGAATGTATTTTTAGTGCTACATGAGTTGAATCTAGATATGTGGTTAGGTGCAAGTATGCTAGTGTGGATTTGGGTAGATATAATGCAGGTCCTTAAGTTTTTTTTAGCCTCTTCTATAGAGATCATTATTAGTTTTGCTACTGGTGGCATCCTTTGGAGAGACACACGAGATATGGGAGGCCACATAAAGTTATTCAATTCCCTAAATATCTTCCTTTTAATGTAATTGTATCATAATTTATTACCCCAACCTCCATTTTGGGTGTTTTTTAAATTGTCGAAAATATATTAAAGAGACTTACAACTTTCCTATTTTAAGTTTTTGGAAATTCTACACAATTTTGTCATATTTTCAATGGTATAAACAAGAATCTTTTGGCAATAACATGGATCTTTTGTAATTATGGCATAATGTTTTGATCTAATCTTTGTTTTGGGTGTTGTTTGAACTATTAGAAAGATATTGAAGATACCTACAACTTTAATGTTAGACTTTTTGATGATTCCCTATGAATATATTAAATTTGTAAAATAATGAAATATAATATTTTGGCATGTCAACATCTTATTTTCTATTAGGTTTCAAATCCATAGGAATCATTAAAAGTGTACAACATTAAATTTGTAACTCTTTTTTATATCTTTCAAATGGTTTAAAGATTACTCAAAATAGGGGCCAAAGAAAAATGTTATGGAAAAATTATGAAGATTCTTTTATTCTTTTAAAAATCATAATAAATCTATGTCGAATTGTTGAAAATACATGATAGGAATTTTCTAGGTCTATTGATATCTTTTCAACAATTTAAATGACACCCAAAATAAAGGTTAAGGTAAAATATTATGATACAATTATGGAATATCCTTCAATAGGAGACATTTTGAGGGTGGAATAATCTTGAGTTAAAATTGCTTAAAAAATATAATCATTGGAGAGAGGTTTAAAATATTAGGAAGAAGTAGATAATTATGAAGGTTTGGGTTTGATCTAGAGATTTTCCAACCTTTGGGTCAATCTTCTCGAATTGAATAAATGGGTTATTTGAACTTGGAGACCTTTTCATGGAAGAACCCATTATCATTTATTTAAGTGTACATAGGGATTTTTCGTTATAGTCCATATTTTGAAGCCATCATAGATCACATGTTGACAAAAAGTCCATGCATATAGGGGGACACAAATTTGTATGTAACCCCTTGGTATTAGGGATATAATTTCTAAATAGAAAAATTCAACATTGTTCTTGATTGCTCGTCAAATTACCTAATCTACCTTTGCACTTTTGATTACATTCCTATTTGGAAAGAATTAGTAATTATTTAAGAAAGGTTGTCTCAATATCTTTTGATACTAGTAGGTTCTCTCACTCTACTTATGTATGTATTTTGGTATATTTGAACTAGTCTTTGGATTAACCTATAGAGATCTAACTAAAAGTAGAGAATGTAGTCTCTAGATTATGAGAAAATATTTTTGGATTGGACATCAAATGGAGGGATGCATAAAGAGAAAACACAAAACTAGTAAGATTACTTGTTGGATGAATGTGATTATTCACCATCAAGTAGTATTAGACTATTCTTCTTCCAAAATTTAAAATTTGAATTCTCTCTACAAATCACAAAACTAACTTAAATTGATTTGGAAATCTATACATCTAAATAAAATAATAAATAAATGAAAAATTAAATCAAAATCTAAAAATAAATACAAATAATATCCAACTAAAACCAAATTGTTTACCACCTCCCATACAAAATATATTATCGTTGTCTTAAATAGTCCTCATTTATTAGAATAAATACTACAATATAAAATAAAAACATGAGTAAAATAGTCCCCACTTTAACAAGCGCTCAACAGGTGACAAGTAGAGCCAAAAACAAGTGATGTGCATACGTACATATGTCGTATACTTATAGTTCATACAAACAGTGTTGTCTATACGGTTTTATCCATTAAACGTGGAGGGCCCACATAATGAGGGGCTTAATCTCTATAATATCTAGTCGTCACGATAGGGATTTGATAATCACAACAATATTGGATTACAAATACCTAACGTGTATATATATATATATATTTGAATTTTAATTTAAAAATATCATCCTCTTATATTTCTAGAATGACTATTATTTTTTATTTTTTTTGTTTTTCAATATTGATTTTGAATTTCATAACATTGAGTTGAATGGTTTTTATCCATATGTCAAAGTTAAGAGATTCTATAGCCATAATAATATGACATCATATTTTTTGAGAATGACTATTTTTTTTTAATTTTCTTTTTAATGTTGACTTCAATAGCATTGAAGTGATTGATTTTCGTCCATACCTTAAGTTAATAGATTCTATAGCGACAAGAAATGCTAGAGAAATCATGCATTAGCTATTAATTAATTAATTTTTAATTGATTATTAGAAGCTAATTCATTTTGTGCATTTAAACCAAACTTAGAAGTTCTTTTTCTTTCTTAACTAAGTAATTTTCTTTTAATTGAAATGAGCTATTATTAGACCATTTTGTCTCATCACACAGGATGACAACATTTGTCATGATCTAATCCCTTTATCATTTAGGGTTGATTCTATAAAGCACTCAATCTTCATTATATTATTTCTCTAGAGATTTGTAGAAGCTTTTTATTTTATAAGTTTTTCTAGTTGAAGATATAACAAATCATTATTTGTTGTGTGGAAGGTTTTTTTGTTCATTGTTTGATCTTGTGTTTCGTATTTATTCACAATTATAACATGGTATTAGAGTGTGGATTAATTGAACCCTTTCTTAATGTTTGAGTTTTTTTTCAACTAGGGTTACAAGAGCAAATATAAAATCTTCATTGGTTTTTTTTTATTATTAAAAAAATTCACCCCATGGCCATATGGGCAACCAATGCCCAACCCTTGGGGGTCTATTTTTTTTTTTTTCAATTTTAGCAAGATTGAGAAATTTGTGATAACTTTTTGCTTGACTATCGAAATTGGGAAAATGAAATATTGTCGAAAAAATAGTTCTAAGAGCTATCCAATGGTGCTAGTTTTTTTCTCAAATCTTTGTTGCTAGTATATTTTATCACCTATCAAAGTCAAATGTGTTGTTTTCACTCTTGAGCTCACAAATTTTGACCCATTTATCTATTTTTTGTGATTCTAGTGGCATTGTGATGATCCTTCAGAGCTCTTCCCAACCATCTATGCATATTTTCTAGATATATTTTATTTAGTTTATTGTCTTTTCACATTCTAGTGAATTACTTGGAAGTTTTAGCTCTTGAAAACTTTTTGTTCATGTGGGATGACTTGTTTTTGTTTGTTCTATATGTATTTCTAGCATTTTGTCCTATTTCGACATTATAGACATCTTTTGAATGCAATCTCTTTTGTAAATGCACTAAGATAAAGTATCATTCTAGTGTATATTTTTGAGAATTTTGCACATCTTATTGTGCTTTTTGTACTCATACTATGATATAAAATGCCATGGGTGGGTTGTGAGTGCCTTTGTTTTTCCATCACACCTTTGTCAAGTGAGTCTTCCTTCCATGACAACATTGAATCCTAGTGATTCATGTCTCATGCATGTGTGCCTTGTTTGCACACCCTTTTCTTTGCAAGTACTCTTTTGTCCATATTTAGATGTTCTTGGTTCTCCTTCATGCACGTTTTGGTGACACATAGTTTTAGTTGATGTATTAGCTCCCCCTTTCCATATTATGGGGGGCTTATATTATTGGTGCTAATGCTTCCTTGGTTTCATTTTTGGAGCGATCTATGTATCTAGTTCTTGTTCTTATGTACTAGGTGGATGTAGTGGTTGGTTACCCATGCATTTTGGTAAGATGGAGCATTTACCATATGGAATTTCTTCTATTCCTATTTTGGAGGTGACTTTCTATTTTCATTTGATTAGAGTTTTTCAGACTATGGTGCATGTATTTTTGAATTGCATCTTGCATGTTGGGTAGTGTCGTTGGGGTCACTCATGTAGATTCATGTTTCATTTGTATCTTCAAATTCTACATGTTTTCCCTTGTTTACCATCTAATTTGAGTAGTGTCATTGGGGGCACTCATGCAAATTCTTGTCTTCTTGATGTTGATCATCATTTATTACTAATGAGGTTATTTATTTAAGTACTATAGTAGTCATCAATTGGAAATTGTCTACAAATTATTCATGCTTGTGTGATGTTCTCTATGTTCCTATTGTTTTTGGTACATTGGTTTGGATTTTTTCAGTCCTTCATTTGCCTTTCTCTTTTGGAGAGGAGTTTTTTCCATGAGGTTTTCTCCTTTTGTCCAATTGTGAGAGATTAGATTTTTTGTACATGGGTACCTCATCAAGCCTTGTTTGTCAGGACCCATCATTCATTCATTTCTTTTTTATGCATTAGATTTTTAGGTTTTTTAGCTACTCCCTAAGTTCATCTTAAGGGGGTTTTAGAATAATCATGCATTAATTAATAATTTTAATTAAATTTTAATTGATTATTAGTCTAATTCATTTCATGCACTTAAGCTACACTTAGGAGTTCCTTTTTTTGTTAACTAGAATTACTTTTTTGTTAACCAAAGTGAGCTATTATTAGATCATTCTATCTCATCACACAAGATGGTGACACTTGTCATGATTTAATCCCTCTATCATTTAGGTTTAATCCTATAAAGAACTCAACCATCAATATATTATTGCTTGAACTAAAATGAACATCTCCTTGAAGATTCTTGAGGTTCATTCTATAAGTTTTTCTTGTTGATGATATAGCAGATTGTTGTTTGCAACTCTCTTGCATGGGAGGTGTTTTTGTTCATTGTTTGATCTCGTCTCTCATGTTTATTCACAATTCTAACAGTAATATGATATCATATTTCTCTATAGTTACTACTATGTTGTTTGTCTTTTTAATAGTGATTATAAATAATTAGCATTTATTAAGATTTGAAATAGTATAGAGAAAATTTGCCTCATGAATACCATTTTTTAAAATTAAATTTTATAAATAAATAGTTTTGGTGGAATATTTTATTTTTAACATGTCAATAAAAAGATTAGTGATAATTGAATAACATATTACATATTGTTATGGTAAAAATTGCACTTGTATGTCCTTTTCCCTTACTTTTTGGGCTCACTAAATGATTAGAGTGTCTCAAATGCAATAATAATTTTACAAGTGACCTATCTCTGCATGAATTCAGCTCATGACATTATTAGTTTTCATTACCATTATCACTTATCCCTAGAGATTTGGTTCTAATTTGTAGATTCCCCAATCGTTAACTTGAATTAGATCCATGGGTGCACACTTGAACCAAGTCACTTCAAGCTCCATGGATTTAAACCTTGAATTTCTTAAATTAAAATTAAAATTTAATCTTCTCAACCCCCTCTTATTAGTTGTCTTGAGTCAACCTAGTGCACTTTTGTGTTGATTTGTGTGCTTGGTTGTTATATTTAAGGGCATTCATTCAAATTGAAATAATTTAGAAGCATGAAAAGGTTACTCAAAGTAATTTTCATGGAGCATTTATAAGAGCATTGTAGCAACATTATGAAAGGATTATATTAGCACACATCATCTTATGTATCTCTCAAATATTTTTCTCAAAACTATGAAGATGGTCCAATTAGAGGTTTTATTCAGGAGAACATGACCCTTGTAATTCAATAGATTCATAAAGGTGTTTTTAAATATTATAATTCCTTCATATATTTAAACATAATAAGATCAAGGTCATTGAATTCCAACCATCCACTTTCCATGAAATCCATTCCATGGGTACAATTTTAAGTTCGCATACCATTTTCATTCTACAATCATAGATATTAGATTTGTGCATGTGAATCTAAACCTAAAAAGTGCACAATTAACTTATGGATTCTAAGATAATAATGGGTGAACCAACAATAGTGAGTCCCACTTGTGGGACATAAAAAATTAGATTGAGAGAGCGAAGAAACTTATGACCGACTTTTGTTCAAGGGTGTTTCTTCACAAAAAGACACCTTCAAACAAAGATGACGCATGCATCACCTTTGTTTGAAGGTCCCTATGAATTAGTGAGAGTATTTATTATTTGAACAGGAGTTAGGAAAGTACCTTTGAAAGAAGGCCCCTACATTAAAAATTTGAGTTGATTCTTTTTTAAAAGGTTATTTTGCTCTTATAAGCTATTGAAAGATAGAGAAAGAGGTTCATCAAGCGGGGGTTCACCAATAATTTACTAAAAATAGAATGGGAAAATGGGATGTAATGAAGTTATCTTTCTTCTATCTCATTAGGAAATGAGATCCCCAAAGTTAGGATTGAATTTCAACCCTAGGTGAGTCAAACGAATTGGAGATCTTGCAAATTTCCTTATGCAAAGATGGGGTAAAATCTACCTGAACAACAATTTGGGGAGAAAAACTAAAAATAGTAAATGAGATCAATTATGCAATTTGAAATTTGAAACATAAATTTAAAGCATAAAAAAATCAGAAACAACAACCTTTCGACAAATATGAGAAGGGTAAGTTGATGTGTACCAGTCACCAAAAGTTGTTGTTGAGTGTCCTCCTGGGATAGATTCACCCTAGGGTGAATGAGCCTTTGTAGGTATTTTTGACACAAATTTTGAGGTCCTCTAAAGGTGGATCTAAGATTCTATTTGCCCTAGGTTTCATAGCTGAAAATTTAGAAATAAATTTGAGATATGAGTTTCCATGTCTTAACAACAATAATGACAACTTTGAAAAATTGCACTTTTGATCAATCTTCAATCCTTCTTCACTTGCAAATATGTACATACAAAGATATGGGAAAATTGTTTATTTTTGGTGAATGAGGGTTTGCCTTGGTCAAACCCTATTTTGACAATTAAACCTTGAAATAAAAGAATGATAACAAGAAGGAATGATGAATGAACACTAGCTTGTTGTAACTCACCAAACCCTTGAATGGAGATCCTTAGAGGGTTGAAGTCTAAAACATCTCTCTAAGGTCTTGATAAATGTCTTGATTGATGATGGATCTTGATGCTTGAATGCTTGAAACCTATATCACAATGTTAGCTCCAAAAACATACATGAAAGAAAATAACTTTGACTGTTGGTGTCAACCACCTCGCAAGAGCACAACCTGCAAATAAATCTTCATAGCTGAGAGAAGCAACACAAGGCTATTTCACCAGAGATGAAAATATTGAGATGATATATTTTACATAATGTATAATAGTGCCTTATAAAGGAAAAATACAATTCGATAAAAGAAATAATTGGAAAAACTATATGCACCTAACTATGCACCTTAATAATCACTATTTAATAATATTTTCCTAAGTAAAACTTAAGCATGGTAAATATCCTATTTACCCTAACAACCCCTTAAGTGAAACTTAGGGAGTTTATTATGAAATATTAAGATGCAATATGAGTCTTGGATACAAAATCATGTTAGGCACCCATTTACAAATAAATCTCTCACAACTGGAGAAAAGGAGAAAAACCTTGTGGGAAAAAATCCCTCTCCAAAAGAGAGAAAAGAAAAATAAGATGCTTGGAAGGAGAACTTAATAACACCCCCCAAGGACTAAATGCATCATGTGTTAGAGTAATTGGACATTTACTTTATTAATTAAACAATATTTGTTTAATTACGTAAAGTTTCCTTTGAACTCTTTTTCACTTAAGCTAACATTAGGTGCATAATAATTAATTACTTTATTAATTATTATTGTGCAAGCCTAGGGTTTTCCTTTTTTAGGGTTTTCATCTATATGTAGTTGAAAACTATCTTTTGTATCATTATTCATTTTACATTTTTAGGTGAATACATTGCTCCACATTCTTGAGCATTTCTTTTGTTGCTTCTCTTTGTTTCTCCTTGTAACAGGTTATTTGCTTGCAAAGATCTTTTGGGCTTTTGTGGTGTTGTATCTTCTCAACTCCAACATGGTATCAGAGCTTCAGATTTGCAGCTGCTTGTTCTTGTTTTGAGATTTTGCATTGGAAGCAAATCTAGGGTTCTAAAGTTTTTTTTGGGTGGATTCAGCATACTCCATTTTTTGGGTTCACTTTGGGCTCAAATGGACAGTTCCATTGGATTTGTAGCACCCAAAAACCCCTAAATCGACTGTCAAATCGTCGATTTTGGTTACAGTCAATTTGGAAGGCAAAATTTTTTTTGCCCTAGGGCCGTACGGAGCAAAAATCGCAAAAAAATAAATAAAAAACAAAGGTTTTGTTATTTTTTTTGCGCGGCCAGTTTAAAAGTTTTCCGCCGCCCGGCGGCCACCACTGCGCCGCCACCACACCACTCGGGATACACTGCGCTCCGTCCGCCGCCACTAGCCCTGCCATGCTCCGACCCACGCTCCACCTGGCTCCCCGTGCTCCGCCGAGCCGACTTCGCCCCGCCCCATCGACTCCAACCGGCCCCGCTGACTTCGCTCGGCCCCACCGACTCCAACCGGCCCCACCGACTTCGCATAGCCCCGACCCCGACAAGCTCGCCTCTGCCAGCCCCCGCGGACCTCTAAACCCCCGTCGGCTGGTCATATGGCGACCAAGGGCTCTACCCATCTCAGCCCCCTGGTTCACCCACGTGACCAGGGGCTCTTTTTTTAAAGCTCCTGGGTGCTAGAGGAGTCAAATAGGGCATTTTTTTTGCTCTCACAAAAACGGGCATAACTTGGGCATCCTAGTTCCATTTTTCGAACAGGAAGATGCGTTGGAAAGCTGAGAATGGAACCAATCTGATGGTACATAAATAATTTTAATTTTTTACTAGTCTGGATGTTTTTTTACCAGTCAAAGTGAGGTCTTCTTTCTTCACTTCCGGGGTCATAGAAGATGCAAACGAACTCCGTTTTTCAAACTTGAATAGGCGTTGGAAAGCTCTCAACATGCTCTATTCAGTGATGTGATCTATTTTATCAGAATTTTCACCAGGTACATGAGAATTTGTCTTGAAGTATTTTTTGCTTATGCATTGCTTCCTTCTTCTCAGTTTGTACTAGGGTTTGGGTTTATCTTTTGTGGGGGGTGTTTTTTCTCTTGCTTTCTGTCATTTATCTCAGAAAACCAGAACACCAAAACTCTCAAAAATACAAACCCTTCTGCATCTTCTGTCTATTCTGAAAGATCACATAATAATAAAAAATACAAGCAGGTACAGGTGCAGGGTTTCATGGCAGACTCTTCAGTTGAGCTACTCACATCACATAACTATCACACTTGGAAGTCTCGTATGATGAGGCTACTCAGGTCACGAGGGTTATGGTCTTGTTTAGATGAGGTTCAGCCTCAGTTGCAGCGTACTTTTGAGATTATGCAGCACAGGAACAAGATGGATGAGGCTATGGGTTTGTTATGCATGCATGTTTCAGACAGTCTTTTGTTTCACCTTGATGCTTTGCTCACTCCTCGAGCCATGTGGCTGAAGTTTGAGACACTTTTTGGGGCCGTTAATGAGTTCCGTGCATTACAGATTGAGGCAGAGCTGACTTCATTGTTACCTGATTCATTTCCCACTATTGAGGATTTTTTGAACAAGTTCAAAACTATCCGTACTATTTTACAGGGTTGTGGAAAGAATAAGACAGACACAGAGTGCATTTCCTTGATTCTTTCGAAGCTTCGTGGTCCATTTCAGATATTTGCTTCCTCCTTCTACTCCACCATGGATGGTTTGGGTGCCCGTTTTACCATGCCTTCCTTTGATTTATTTTGTGAGCAATTGTCTCGGGAACAGTCTCACCTTTCTCAGATGGATATGCTCTCAGGTTCAAAGAGCAAAGCATTGGTTGCTCAGTCACTGAAGGGGAAATAGAAGCAGAAATTGAGGCCCAAGAAATATTTTACAGGTAGTGAGCATTCCTCCAAACCGCCTCCTAAGTCTGATTCTAAACCACCATTTAATCCAAAACATGGGAAATCTTTGAAGTCTGGTGAGTCTTCCTCTAAGACTAAGGAGAAATCAGGAGACACTTGCAGTTTCTTTGGCAAGCAAGGTCATCCAGTTTTCAGGTGTTGGAAACGATTAGAGGCTTTAGAGGAGGCCATGCAGCAGCAACACATCTCCTCACCTAAGTCTTCTTCTTCCACCACAGGGAAGGGTCATGCTCTCACTGCACGAGCATCGACCAATGGGTCCACTTGGATTTTAGACTCTGGTGCTTCTCACCATATGACACACACTCAGCAGTTGGTCACTTCTCTTGCCTCTTGTGGTACTTCACAGATTGTAGTGGGTGACTCTTCACAGCTTTCCGTCTTGGGTTCAGGTTCTGTCTCTTTGGATGGGGGCACTCTATAGGATGTTTTGGTTGTTCCTGACATTTCGATGAACCTCTTGTCCATTTATCAGATTTGCCACACTGGCTCTGGTAAGATAGTTGAGTTCTCACCACATGATGTGGTTATTCGGGACCTCCATGATTCTGATTTGGTTGTGGCTACTGGTAGTGTTGATACTGCATCTCGTCTTTACAGATTTGATGGATTTGCGCCTTCTGAGGGTACAGGTTCCTCTCTTATAGCGCATGCAGATTCAGTGAGTCAGCTTTGGCATGAGCATTTGGGCCATGTCAACTACCGATATCTTCAGCAGATGAGTACACTGTCACTTGTTCTTGGTCTTCCACGAATTTCCTGCACTGACGGTGTTTGTCATGGTTGTGTGCTTGGAAAGCATCACAGGGATCCCTTTCCGAAGGGAAGTACCACTCGTGCCTTGGCACCCTTGGAGTTGATTCATAGTGACCTCATGTCATTTCCCACTCCTTCTTTTTTAGGGGCCAAGTATGTACTCACATTCATTGATGACTTCTCCAGATGCACATGGTTGTACTTTCTTAAGTACAAGTTTGATGTCTTTAATTCCTTTCGTGTCTTCAAGACATTTGTAGAGAAGCAGTCTGGTCTTTCTATCTGGCGGATACGTACAAATAATGGGGGGGAGTATGTGAATCAGGCCTTCAGAGATTTTTGCACTGAGCATGGTTTGCAGCATCAGTTTTCTGTTCCCTACACCCCTCAGCAGAATGGTATTGCTGAGCGAAAGAACAGATCTTTACGGGAGATGGCTAATTGTATGATTCAGTCCAGGTCCATGGATTCGTCTTTTTGGGCTGAAGCAGTCAATTGTGCCAACTATATTCAGAATCGGATGCCTCACAAGGTGATTCGACATATGACTCCTAAGGAGGCTTGGTCTCATGACAAGCTTGATATTTCATCATTTCAAGTATTTGGTAGTGAGGCATGGGCTTTTATTCCTGATGCTCAGAGGAGAGCTATGGAGCAGAAGAGTCGACCCCTCATATTTGTCGGCTACTGTGAGGATGTTAAGGCATACAGGTTATTTGATCCTGATTCCAGAGAGGTCTTGTTTCAACGGGATGTTCAGTTTGATGAGCGCCTTCCTCCAGTTGATACCCTGTCTCCAGTGTCCACTTCACTACCTACTCCACCCACTATAGCTCTTCAGGATTATTTTGAGGATTTAGATGAGGATATTGATGATCCCCCATCTCCACCTCCACTTGCTCCACCTCAGAGGCCCAAATGGGCTCGCTTTACTATTGAGGCAGCAGGATCTATGGCCGGTGATCCTTCAGACACTCGTCGCACTCATTCTCATACTACAGGTTGTAGTCTTTTGACTCATGCTCTTTCAGAGGATCCTTAGAGATTTTCAGAGGCGACAGGTCACCCTGAGTGGGATTGTGCTATGGAGGAGGAGTATTCTTTTTTGATGAGGAATAATGCATGGGATCTTTGTCCTCTTCCTAAGGGTAGAAAGATGGTTCGGTGCCGATGGTTGTATCGCACAAAGTATGCTGCTGATGGTTCTATTGATAAGTACAAAGCACATCTTGTTGCGAAGGGTTTCTCATAGGTTGAGGGTATTGAGTACTCTGAGACATTTGCCCCTGTTGCCAAGATGAATTCTATTCGCTTTGTATTATCACTTGCAGCTTCTAGAGGATGGCTCATTTTTCAGATGGATGTGAAGTGTGCCTTCTTACATGGTGACCTACAGGAGGAGATCTATATGGAGCAGCTTCAGGGATTTGTTCATGATTCTTCTTTGGTTTGCAGACTTCAGCGTTCATTATATGGTCTCAAACAAGCCCCTTGGGCTTGGTATGAGAAGATGGACTCTTTTTTGCTCTCCACTGGTTTCACTCGTTGTCATTCTGATCACACGGTCTATATTCAACATCTTGAGGGTGAGATCCTGATTCTTGTGCTATATGTTGATGATCTTCTCATCACAGGTAGCTCATCCTCCATGATTCAACATTCTCAGCTAGCCTTGATGGAGCAGTTTGAGATGACCGATCTTGGCCTTCTGCATTATTTCCTTGGTCTTTAGGTGATTCAGTCTTCAGAGGGGATCTCCATTTACCAGCAGAAGTATTCTTTTGATATGCTTTAGTGCTTTGGCATGCTTGATTGCAAGCTTTCCCCCACACCTTTTCAGTCAGGGGTTGTTTTGACTACTACTTGCCCCACTCCTTCAGTAGATGCTACACTGTACAGGCAGTTGGTTGGTAGTTTGTTGTACCTTACTCATACTCGTCCTGATCTTTCCTTTGCAGTTGGTCTTGTCTCTCGATTCTCACATGATCCTCATGAGAGTCATTGGCAAGCTGCCAAGCGTATTTTGCGGTACATTCAGTGCACCACTTCATATGGCATTCACTACACATTAGGGGATCCTCACATTGTTGGCTACACTGACTCAGATTGGGCTGGTGATGTCAATGATCGGAAGTCTACTTTTGGCTTTGCTTTTTGTCTTGGCTCTGGTCCTATCACATGGTCGTGCAAGAAGTAGACTGCTCATGCATTATCATCTACAGAGGCTGAGTACCGTGCTGTTGTACTCGCTAGTCAGGATATTTTATGGCTTCGTCAGTTGATGACTGAGTTTGGTTTTCCTCCTGATAGTCCCACTATTCTTTGGTGTGACAATCAGAGTGCTATACACATTTCGTGCAACCCGGTGGAGCATCAGCGGACGAAGCACATTGAGCTTCATATGCATTTCATCAGACAGTTGATTCAGGATGGTAGTATGTTCCCACTACCGAGCAGGTTGCAGACATCTTCACGAAACCTTTTGCATCTCCGCACTATCTTCAGTTGTGCTCTATGCTTAGGGTGAAGGAAGTTGTCCTTGGGGGGTCTTTATGAGGCCTTCCTTCCTTCATGTTTCTTTCAGCATGATGTTCTATCTCTTTTTGGAGAGGAGTTTTTCCCACTGGGTTTTCTCCTTTTTCTCCATTTCATAGAGATTTCATTGTACTTGGGTACCTGATCTGGCCTTGTTGCCGGGACCCATTGCTTTTGCTTTCAGTAGCTTCTTCTAGGTTTTAGCTTCTCCCTAGGTCTATCTTAAGGGGGGGTGTTAGAGTAATTGGACATTTACTTTATTAATTAAACAATATTTGTTTAATTACGTAAAATTTCCTTTTAACTCTTTTTCACTTAAGCTAACATTAGGTGCATAATAATTAATTACTTTATTAATTATTATTGTGCAAGCCTAGGGTTTTCCTTTTTTAGGGTTTTCATCTATATGTAGTTGAAAACTATCTTTTGTATCATTATTCTTTTTACATTTTCAGGTGAATACATTGCTCCACATTCTTGAGCACTTCTTTTGTTGCTTCTCTTTGTTTCTCCTTGTAACAGGTTATTTGCTTGCAAAGATCTTTTGGGCTTCTGTGGTGTTGTATCTTCTCAACTCCAACATCATGTATATACAATAAATGAACTCCAGATAAGAGGGAAAGAGAGAGACTATGTATCCCCCCCATAATGTGTAATTGCCTACAAAAATGGTAAGTGTATGAAGATAAAAATGATCCAATGTTGACAAACAACTTGTCTCCCTTTTGGAAGAAACAAAACCAAGTATAAATGCAAGTATGCTTCCCATTATAGATGGGAATTGAAAGGAAGAAGCATGAATATGTATGATGATGTCTTGGAATCTTCTCATGTGTCACCAAGACTTTGGAAGATGATGCCACAAACCAATCACAATAGAAGGTGACAAATAAGGTACCATTGGAAACTAATTTTGAACATTATGGAAAGAAAGAGATGGAGTGACAATATTTTTACCACACCTATCATCAAATAGGAAACTTAATCCCTCAAATGTGTCTTCCAAGTCTAAAATGTGAGATTCCATGAACAATGAACCAATGTCCAGAAAATAGGAATCCCAATAAGTAAGACAATGATAATCTTGTTGTTCAAGAATTATGGAAGTACTTAATGAAGGTGGATCAACTATCTCTGACAAAGAATCAAGAACCTCTGAAGAAAATTCAACCTCATCTGAAGTCTCAAAAACCTCCAAAGGATCACAAGCATGGTTTATATTCTCTAAAGAATAACAAGGCACATTGGTATTGGAAAGAGGATCATCGAGAGATGGTGGAGTATCAAGATCTCCAAATGATTCTCAAATGTAAGTCTAAAGAGAATAAGGGAACTCAAAATGAACAAGTGAATCCCAAAGGTCATCATCATTTGCATGCTCATAAATAACTCTAAATACTTGAGCCCTATATCCTTTCCAAATCATATACCCACAACGTGTTCCTAGAATAGGATCTTCATTATAAAAATATGCCAATAGATTTTTCTCACTAAGATGAGTGAGAATTAAATCACTCCATTGCCTAAAGTCCCCTTTCTCCAAAGAAACCATTATAATTGATAATTCTTCAAAAAAATTAAAGATAGTGCTTTCAAAAGTATAAAAACTTCCAAAAAAGAATTAAATATGATTTGGTGCAAAAAATGGTGGGGCCCATTGCTTGATCTCCATGTTAACACAAAGCAAACTCCACCGAGCACACAAGCAAGATGGCCTCTTGTGAGACTTGCTCCCAGTTGATATGTGATGGAACATGCTATATCAATAGCTAAAAAAAAAAATAGTACCTCCAATGTGAGACTAAAATACCAAATCAAGTTCAAAGAAACACCCAAACAATCTACACAGGCCCACCTCCACTTCACGTTGCTAAAGAAAAGGTGAACCCCTAAACAAATATCTCCATTGAAACTTTATAAAGTATAAAGTTTGATAAAAAAAATCTTCTGGATTGAAACTACACCTCAAAAAATGGTTTGTGGCCTAGAATTAGCGGCCACAAAGGAGATTCACGATGATGCCTTTCAAACTGAAATAACGCCTCTCCTCATGCCTTCTCAATGCACACAAA
This sequence comes from Sequoiadendron giganteum, assembly GCA_007115665.2. NCBI lineage: Eukaryota > Viridiplantae > Streptophyta > Pinopsida > Cupressales > Cupressaceae > Sequoiadendron > Sequoiadendron giganteum. Next base: position 129,838,227 of record CM021100.1, read on the forward strand.
TGACAAATTTTTTTTTCTCAAACACCAAAATATAGGTCTCTAGATGCAGAACCTCGAATCACATTAAAAATTCCTTGCAATTAAAAATTTCTCTTGAGATAGGAAAGAATCATGTGTCCAATGAGAAAATCAAAGCTTGAGGGTTGTAATCATGGCATGTGGGTTTCAAACATGCCCTCAAATATAGATCCATGATCTTGCCACTCAAATTTAGTGAATGAGGATCAAATACACAGCCCACAAAATATAAAATTGTGGCCTCTTTGCTCGAGAAAATTGACCCTTCGTCATAAAAAAATTGCACCTCCAATACTCTTGCGATGAAAATCAGTCAGGAAATATTTACATCCTCCAATGAAGAAAACATGCCTCCAATCACAAAATCACACAAATGATATTCAATTGCATTCGCTAGCAACAGGAAAATGAAGAATAATCAGAAATAAATATGACAATTTTGAAATTTAACAAATTTCAAATTCCAAAAATCTTCAGCAAATAAATGATCTCAAAACAACTCAGATGAAAACTCTCAATGGTGGAAGAAGGATCAGGTTGAAGGCTCTGATACCATGTTGGTGTCAACCACCTCCTAGGAGCACAACCTACAAATAAATCTTCACAGATGAGAAGCAACACAAGGTTATTTCACCAGAGATGAAAATATTGAGATTAGATATTTTACATAATGTACAATAGTGCCTTATAAAGGCAAGATGCAAGTGGGTAAATTAAGAAACAAAACTATATGCTCCTAACTATGCACCTAAATAATCACTATCTAATAATATTTTCCTAAGTAAAACTTAAGCACACTAAATATCCTATTTACCCTAACATTATGGTGCAGGGACACCATGGTCATGTTAGTGTTAGTGATGCATCTAGGTGTTTAGATTAGCAATGTGAGTATTTTCACCTAATGAATGCAATAAGGTCGACATAACACCATTTTAGCATGTTTGATGTCATATAGGGCCGTTTTTAGGCGTTGGGAAAAAGTTGTTGTAGTATGTAAAAGTTGCTTTGCAACTTGGCAAAAATTACATGTTGAGGGAATTTGAATAGTCACTTGAGTGTTCATGTTTTGTAACTGATGGATGACAGTTTCATGTTAGTTTTTTAGCCTCACAAACTTTGAGGCATGAGTATTGTAACTTTTTGTGGACAAAGGAAGTGAAGAAGCTCTGTTTTTCTATATTTTTGTGCAATTTTGTGTGTTTGCAAGCTCTGTACGACCCCATATTGTACTGTCATGAATTGAGACTTATGTGAAAGGTGTCTAAAAAGTTATAGCTTTCATTTGGGCTCAATTTGGTGTATTTTCATTAGAAATAAATTTTTTTTGAATCATTTCTTAACAGACTACTTAGGAACCCTCCATTTCAAGGGTTTGAGAGAAAAATGTAAGTTTCAGACCATTCCACCATTGAACTTTAGGCAAACTCGGTGGAATGGTAGGTTTAGGTGTGTTTTCAATGTTTTTCTTTTTTTTGGAGCAGGGGATGGAGCTTAGTGGTGTTTTTTTCAAATCCCTAGCCTAACATCCTCATGTGCTAAGCTAGGTAGGTTAGAGAAAGTGTGGGACAACAATTAGGAACAGTTGTTTGTTATAAAAACCTGGTTATTTGGACCTTATGTGACTGGTTAAAGACATTGGTGAAGATTCTAGGTGTTTGGGAGTAGGATTCCAAGTAGATTATTTGTAAAAGTGGCCTAATTGAGCTTGTTTTAGGCGTAGTAGACCAAATTTATGTGTTTTGTTCCAAAAAAACCCATGCCATCTTTGAGATGTGTTGAATACTAGCCTAATGGGTATTTGAAAATATCTAGGTTTCATGGTGAGATGACCTTCTCTAAAATATATGTCACAAAACATCATTTTGGAGACCTAGTTGGAAAGACTAGCTAGTTATTGAAAATCACCTTTGCAGGGGTCTTAAGGTTAAAGTAGTGGTTGAATTATGTTATGTTGAGTTAGAACAAGCTAATCCACCCCTGATCTGCATCACATTGATATCATGATAGGATCTTGAAATGCTATTGTAGATGACTGATAAATTTGCTCTTAAATGCTCTTGACAATAAAAATTTCTATTGTGAAAGTTGCCCTCCTTCTAATTGTTTTGAATTGATAAAATAATTGTATTTATAGATGGTTTTCTAATTTCTTGACAATTAAAATTAAAATCCTGATAATTGCAACTTGAATTTGAATCATAAAAAAGCCACCAAAAACATATTAAAAATTGGGTTCTGGAATCTAAAGGGGACCCCTTTGCTAGGACCTAAATCTAGGACACACAATTTCCAAGGTGTTTAATTTTATGTTTGCAATTGTTTAATACAAGTTCTCCTTTTGGAGAACAAAATTAATTAGGCTTTTAAATGCATAATTGGGTCAATTAAAGGCTTAATTAAGCCTAGTTTAATTAAGGAACCCAAACATAGTGTGAAAATGTAAAGGTGTACATTTTTCTACACTACATTTAACCCCAAATTTAGTGAGAGGATGAGCCCTATGCTCAAACTCACACTAAAGTAGACAAATATATGTCAAGAGGCATCCAACTGTACAAATGTTGATGGGATAGGATGATAGAAATCAAGGAGGTGGCCAAGCCCCCAAGGACTAAGATCCCATGGAAAACCAACATATGCACAAAGGGACACACATGAACGCATGATATGAAGCAACAAGACAAGATCCAAAAACATATAATGTCAAAATTAATGCAAGGAGGAAATAAAGATGGGTCCTAGCAAGTTGTATTATGCCATTCCCATCAAATACTCATAAGGATGTAAAATCACTTATGAAACACATAGCTCCACAAGCAATCAAGCTGTGTTATGCTCGATGGCCATGAAAAATATGCTCACAAGGGCTAGTGAAGTCCAATATACACTAGGTGATCCCCTAAGAAAAATATGAAAAAAACACACTAGATCGATATGTACCCACAAAAAGGTGATTGATAAGAAATTCATGCTAGGTCTATAGGCTCCCATACGTCATCCATACCAAAAGTTATACTCTTTGATAAATTTTGATAAGGAACCACAACATGATCAATATGCTATGCTAATGCTACACTGAGTTCAACTTCCATGAACAAAGTGAAGCAAGAAACTCACCTCAAGGGGTACAAAATAAAACTCATGACCTTAGGGGGTGCAAATAATAATTCCAAAATGAAATAGTGTCAATGTAATTATCATGCTTCCTCGGAGATGTATGCTATCATCACTAAGAAGGGACATGCAAATAATGAATGGGGGACAATATGCCCCAACTTAAAATGTCAACATACTTTCTATGTTGATATTTTAAATAGAAAGAGAGAAAGAGAGGATCCTTGGAAAGAATGCACACCTCCCAAAACTAGTTATCCTTTCCCCTCAATCATAGAGACAAATATAACCACCAATAATTTTCATGTTGTTGCCAAGAGAAATACGGTTGCACCTAAAATTGTACCACCATGAATGACAATGAGCAAGACACATAAAGCTACTAATGCCACATAGTGATGAGCAACATGATAGGATGAAAATCAATATTGATTAGAGGAAATAATTGCATCAACATAAGGAAGAGCACCACAATCCTTAGATGTTGAATTTTTTTACTCAATTCCTTACATTCATTGGTTGAATGACCATGAACTTGATGATATGCACAAACTGAGATTTTGTTATAAAATTTCTTTCATGTTCTTGGAGGGAGAGATATCAAGAAAGATTGGAGAAGCCTTGACAAGGTACTCTCTTGGTCAATAGTAGAAGATGTTCCTTTCTTTTATGGAAAAGATATTTCTTGTTTAGTACAAGGTTTCATACATACACAAGACTCTTTAGATTGTGAGATTTTGTACTCTCTCGTAGAGGAGGGTGTAAAATCTAATGAACCCCAATCATTACTAATACATATGTTTGAAGATTTCCTAGGAGTTTTTTTCGTGATAACATTGATATTAAGTGAAGGCTTCTTTGATGATTTCATTTATTTTAAAGGATAATAACCAAGATCGCTAGTTGTTATTTGTGCTTTCTACTTTAGGTTGCAAACTGTGGTTTCTGTGAATTTTTTTTTAGATTTTGGTGTCTAAATGCAAATGAATTTAATGACAAATGATGAACAAAGTGACACTTTTTGAAACGTAATTTTGACTAAATTTTCTAATGTAAATGATTGAAAATACACTAATATGCAAGTACTATGCAAAATCAATGTAATATGCATGCAATTTTTTGATTTTTTTTTTAGATTTTAAACAATGCAAAATACAAATTTAAAACCCTAGATGAAATGAAAACTAATTCAATGCAATACAAACTAATGCAAATCCTAGATCTAGGGTTTGAACGAAATCCAATTTCAGAAATTTTATAGTGCAATAATTTCGGGTTCACCAAAATGAAACACCGAAAAATGGGTTCATCAAAATGAGGGTTCACCAATGTAATTTTACCAAAAATGGAAAGGGTAAAATGGGGTGTAATGAAACTATCTTTCTTCTATTTCATTAGGAAATGAAATATCCAAAGGTAGGGTTGAATTTCAACTCTAGGTGAGTCAACCCAATTGAAGATCTTGCAAATTTCCTTATGCAAAGATGAGGTAAAATCTACCTGAACAACATTTCGGGGAAAAAAACTAAAAATAGTAAATGAACTCAATTATATAATGTGAAACTTGAATCATCAATTTAAATCATAAAAAATCATAACTAAATGACTTTCGACAGATATGAGAAGGGCAAGTTGATATGTACTAGTCACCAAAAGTTGTTGTTGAGTGTCCTCTTGGAACAGATTCACCCTAGGGTGAATGATTCTTTTTGCACAACTTTTGAGGTCCTATGGAGGTGGATCTAAGATTTTGTTTTCCCTAGGTTTCACTGCCAGAAAGTCAAAAATAAATTTGAGATATGAGTTTTCGTGTCTTAACAACAATGATGACAACTTTGACAACTTTACAAAATTACACTTTTTATCAATCTTCAATCCTTCTTCACTTGCAAATTTGTACATAGAAAGAGGGAAAAAATATTTGTTTTTGGTGAATGTGGGTTTTCCTTGGTCAAACCCCATTTTGGTAATTAAACCTTGAAATGAAATAATGATAAAGAGAAGGAATGATGAATGAACACTAGCTTGTTGCAACTCACCAAACCCTTGAATGGAGATCCTTAGAGGATTTAAGTTTAACACATCTCTCTAAGGTCTTGATCTTGCATGAAATGACTTGATTGACGATGGATCTTGATGCTTGAATGCTTGAAACCAATATCACAATGTTAGCTCCAAAAACATGCATGAATATAAATAACTTTGATATCATGATATGATCTTGAAATGTTGTTGTAGATGACTGATAAATATTCTCTTCAATTATCTTGATAATAATATTTTCTCTTGTGAAAGTTTCCCTCTTTCTAGATGTTTTGAATTGGTAAAATAACTATGTATTTATAGATGATTTTCTAATTTACTGACTACTAAAATTCAAAATCCGACAATTGTAACTTGAATTTGAATCATAAAAATGTTGCCAAAAACATATTAAAAATTTGGTTCTAGAATATAAAGGGGATCCATTCGCCCTTGGGTGAATGGGTCCTAGGACCTAAATCCAAGAGACATAATTTTCAAGGTGTTTAATTTGATGTTTGCAATTGTTTAATAAATGTTATCCTTTTGAAAAATGAAATTAATTAGGCTTTTAACTACATAATTGGGTCAATTAGAGGCTTAATTAAGTCCAATTTAATTAAGGGACCCAAACATAGTGTGAAATGTAAAGGTATACATTTTTCTACACTACAACTATTATTTTCAAAAAACACTACAATCCTGTCGTAGGTGTTGTCATCGATGTCAAAAAAAGGAGATTGTTGTAGGTGTTGTCTTGTTGCAGGTGTTGTGTGTGATGATGAAAAGTGTTGTGAAGTGTTGGACATGATGATGAGGGTCATGAGCATGTTGTATATAGTTGTACCATATCTTTTGTTGCTCATGATTGGGTGAAATTTGATAGATGGAAATGTATGTTGATATAACAGGTTATGGTTTTTCATTTTTAATGAAAATAATTGTGATTGATGTCTATGGGAGTGTAAAATTTGTATTCTCTATCTCTTGATGTAAATCTTTGCATAAGGTATGAAATAAGATATGAAAGTCTTTCAAGATGTGTAAGGCACAAAAAGTTATACTAAAAAGCTCGGGAGAATGCTCCACTATCCCCCACACTTGAAGATATGGCCATGTGGTTTAGAAGTTAGAAAAATATAAGAGTGAATCATGTATGTTCCTAATTTTAGAATATAGAAGTTATCGTATAAGTTTCCAAAACTAGCAGAGTGAATACTATGTTGTTACAGTCATAAAGGATGCAAGGAATGCTCCACATTTCTCCGCATTTGAATATGTGGTCTTACGGTTTGGATAATGAGTTCAAATCAGCCTATCTTATTTCTCATTTCAAGTTTCAAGTGTTGTGGTGTATTGCAATTCAGGTTTTCAATGTTCTAGCTCAAGATCCTATGTTTTCTAGGTGTGTAAGAGATGTGAGGGTCAATGTCTGTTTGCTTGCGCCAACAAAGAGTAGCATGAATTTATGAAAATAATGTATGTGAACGTTTATGAATTTCATATAATGTTTGTGAAGTGATCCACCTGATGTTGTTGGTCTCTCTGATACCACCTTTGGTTTGGAGCTAATGGATGGAAGGTTAAGGGTGTGTTGGGCCAACTTGGTATGTTGAAATGTTTGTGCCAAATTTTTAAGGTGTGCACTAGTGTGGGAATGTTTGCTAAGGTAAAATTGATCATTCTTATCTCCTGGATTGGACTGCATTGATTTCTACTTATAACAAATATTTTGAAGCCAACTTATTAATGGTCATTGCACATTTCATGTCATATGTTTCATTTTTCCTAAGAAGGAGATTTTTTTTTAAGCTTGCAGAGGATATAAATGGATCAAGTTTGTTGAAAATTGAATGAGAGTGTGTGACTATGTGAAGAATTATATGAGGTGTGTTGAAGGTAGTGAACTACAAGCATTGGTATATGTGTGAATAAAGAAGTGTTCTAAAGGCAATGAGTTGAAGGCAATATAGGTTGTTGAGTAGAAGTATTGCGGTGGTGATTAGTCAATATATTTTATCAAGTATTTTGTATTGATGTTTTTTCCTCCTATACATGTAATTTGTAAGGATTCCTAGACTTCTTTTGGTTAAATCCATAAAATTATATTTTAGGGATTTGTAGCTTACTTTAGGTTGTAGCCCATTAAACCTATTGTAAATCTTGTTTTATTTATGAGGTTAGATTTGGATAGTAGCTCCAAGCAAGTTTCTCATTGTGGTTTTTCCCTTCTAGGGTTTTCCACGTAAATCCCATGTTATGGTTGTGTGCCTATTCCTTTGAATTATATTTGATATTTTATTTTTTTAAGGCAGTAAGAAGTTTTTGTTGATAAAGTTGAATTAGATAAAATTGCGGGATATAATAATTCACCCTCCTCTTAGTATATCATTGTTTTCTAAAAATTGGTATTAGAGCTAAGTTCCTCGGTGTAGCCTAATAGTTGAAGTTAGATCTTGGAATAGGACACATGGCTCAGAAAGAGTCCTCCTCTAAAGCACCATTGTTTGATGGAAGTAATTATTCCTTATAGAGTGTGAGGATAAAAGCCTACCTTACTTTGCTAGGGTATGATGTTTGGAGAGCTGCAAATAATGATTATACTAAACCTTATCATCTTATTACAAATGCTAATTCAAAGAAGGCCCATAAAAATAATGCTAAAGAAAATAATTCTATCCTAAGTGGGTTAAAAAATTTAGGATTTGTTAAGGTGGTGCAATAAAATACAACCAAGGAGATATGTGATAAATCAAAAATCTCTATGAAGGAAACGATAGTGTGAAGCAAGAAAAATTGCAATCTTATAGAAAAATGTTTGAGAATCTAAGGATGAAAGAAGAAGAAAATATTGCTAGCTATTTGCTTGAGGTGGATGGAGCAGTCAATGCGATTAGAGGAATAGGTGAAGATATAAGTGACTCAATGGTTGTAAAGAAAGTACTAAGAACTCTCCCTCACTGGTTTGATTCAAAGATCTCTATTATTGAAGAAGCTAAAGATCTGAAAAAACTTACCATTGAAGAGTTGGTTGGATCTCTCACTGCCTATGAGATGAGAAATGAAGTTCAAGGAACACACAAAAGAGAAGATAATTTCAAAGTTGTAAAGAAAGAAGGTACATCTAGTTCAAACCATGAATCTGAGGAAGAGGAAGCAAAATTTGAGAGAAATTTGAAGAAGGGTTCAAACAAGTATAAAGGTAAATTAACTTTCATATATTTTAATAATTGATGATTTGGTCATTATGCTTCTAAATGTCCTTTTGGATGGAATGAAAATAGTAGTAAGGGTTTCAAAAGGAAAAAATTCAAGAGGAACCTCCTTTCCCAAGAAGAATATAGGTCACTAGAAGAGGTTGATCACAACTCATCAGGTCATGGAGGAGGAGAATCCATTTTCGTGGCCAAGGTATTCTTTGATGGCTTAGACAAGAATATGGATGAAGAAAAAAGTGCAGCTAATTTTTAAGGTGACTTGTTTCTGCACTTGAAGACTTGGAATGTGCAAGGAAGGAGATCAGAGAAAAAAAATCCCTAATTGAAGCCAAGACAAATGAATGCACAAAGCTTGAGAACTAAATCCTTTTAATAAAAAAGGAATTGGAGAAATCAAAGTGGAAATTTGGAAGAAGTAGATGTCATCATACCTCAAGAAAGACCTTACCAAGCAAGAAGATTCTCTGTAAACATGTTTAATAATGCATTTTTGGTTATTGTTTCATATGAAATAACTATGGTCATAAGGCTATAGACTGCATGTTTGAAATGAATAGAAGAAATTTTGTAAGTATGAATTCTCTTTCCTCACTAGTGGATGTCAATGTAATATGTAAAATCTGTAACAATGTTGCACATATAGCAAAATATTCCAGAAGTGATTTAAAAAATCAAAAACTCAAAAGGCAGATGTTATTGAGCAAGTCAAGGAAAATGACACAAACAATGAGGTTGAAAAATCAATGGTTTTCCAAACAATATTTCATGCTCAAGGGTAAACAAATTTTTGGATAATAGATAATGGATGTTAAATTCAAATGATAGGTGACAAAAGAAAATTCATTAATCTGGTTAAATGGAATGGCGGATCAGTCAGGTTTGGAGATAATTCATCAACAAAGATTTTTGGAAAGGGCACCATAAGTTTTGATGGAAAATCCATGACAAAAGATGTTCTCTATATTGAAGGTCTCAAGCACAATCTCATCAATGTAAGTTAGATGTGCAATAAAGGTTACAATCTTATATTTCATGATCAAGGGTGTGATATCAAACTAGCAAGTTCTGATAAATTGGTGGTAGAAAGATCTAGGAAAAAATCTGTACAATCTAAAGGGTGTTAATGAAAGAAGCTGTATAATGGGATAGACAAATGAATGTTGTTTGTAGCACAAAAGAATGGGACATATCAACTTTGATAACCTTGTGAAGATCAGCTCCATGCAAGGAGTAAGAGGCATGCAAAATATTATCAAGCCTACAAGCACTATGTGTAAATAATGCCGAATTGGGAATCAGAGAAGGATAAGGTTCAAGACCAAGGAATATTCTTTTACAAGGCCACTGGAATTGATTTATATAGACTCACCAGGAAAAATATTTTTCAAGGTGAAAGGTGTTTTATGCTACTCATTGATGATTTCTCTAAGATGACATGCAACACATTCTTAAAAGAATAATCAGAAGGCTTCAATAGGTTTAAGATTTTCAAGTCAATGTTTAAAAATGAAATGAATGTTAGAATCAACTATTTAAGGTTTGATAGAGGTGGTGAACTCACATCAAATGAATTTGAGGAATTATGTGAAGAACATGGAATAAAGAGGCATCCATTTTTTTCTAGGACTTCTTAGCAAAATGAGTAGTGGAAAAGAAGAAAATAACTATTCAAGAGATGGCTAGGACAATGTTGAATGAAGCCAATTTTCCTGATGTGTATTAGAAAGAAGCAGTCCATACTATTGTCTATATTCTTAACAGAGCTCAACTAAGATTGGATAGCACCAAGACTCCTTATGAGTTATGGTATGGAAGACCAACAATTTTCAAGTACTTCAAATTTTTTGGAAGTAGATGTTATATGAAAAGAGATGAAGAAGGTTTGAGAAAGTTTGACTCAAGATTTGATGAAGGAATATTTTTGGGGTACTCAACTAGGAGCAAAGATTACAAGTTCTATAATAAAAGGTTGAGGAAGATAGTTGAGAGTGAAAATGTTAGGGTTCGTGATGAGTCACAACAAATCACACGTGATCAAGAAGACTCTTGGTTAGATGAACCTTCCCACTCAGAAGAAGAAATTGAAGAAAATGAAGAAGCATAGGAGAAGAGCACCAAGAATCCTACCAAGCATGTTTAGAGAAATCATTCAGAAAACCATATAATTGGAGACAAGAATGGACTGTAGACTAGCATAAGATTTGCAAGGACACATGAATAGGTAAACTTCTCTATTGTCAAGAATAGAACCTAAGACTTTTGTTGATGCTAGCAAGGATGAAGGATGGATACAAGAAATGGAAGAACTAAATCAAATAGACAAGAATCATACTTGGGAATTGGTTCCAAGGCTTGTAGATAAAAATGTGATAAGGGATAAAATAGGTATTCAAAAATAAAATGAATGAAGATGGAGAAGTAGTGAGAATCAAAGCATGACTGATATACAAAGAATATTCAAAAGTAGAAGGGATTGACTTCAAGGAGATATTTTCTCTAGTGGAAAGAATGGAGGAAATCAAAAAATTTATTGTATTTACTATTCACAAGGAATTCAAGGTATACCAAATGGATGCTAAATCTGCTTTCTTGAATGGTGACTTAGAAGAAGAAGTTTACATAGAGCAACTTGATGGTTTTTTTCTATGAGAGGATCCAAACATGGTATGAAGACTTAAGAAGGATTTATATGGCCTCAAACAAGCTCCTAGGGCTTGGTATGAAAGTTTGGACAAGTGATTATTCTGGCAAGGCTTCAAGAAAGGTATTGTAGGTAGCAATCTTTACATCAAAATTAAGGATGAAATAATTCTAATAATTGTTGTATATGTAAATGATATAATCTTTGGTAGGAATGATAAATGTGTAAGTAGTTTTCTGAATACATGTAAAAGGAATTTGAAATTTCTATGATAGGTGAGTTATCATTCTTTTTTGGACTCCAAATTGCACAATCAAATGATGGTATTTTTATCTCTCAAGCAAAGTTGACAAGGAGATGCTAAAGAAATTTTCTATGAAAAAATGTAAACTAGTAAGTAATCCTATGGTAATAGGTTATCATTTGAGAAAAAATGATGTGTCACCTAAACCTTATTAGAATCTATATAGGTCTATAATTGGGGGCCTACTGTACTTAATTGTAACAAGGCATGATATTATGCAAGTCATCTGATTGGTTGCAAGGTTTCAAGCCGATCCAAGAGAAACTCATGTGAAGGCTATCAAGAGGATTTTCAAATATCTAAATAACACTCTAGATTATGGATTATGGTGTAAAAAGAGTGATGAATTTTCCCTGAGTGCATATACTAATTTTGATTGGGCTGCCAATGTTGATTATAGAAGAAGCACTAGTGGTGGAGCTTTCTTTTTGGGAGATAGATTGGTCTCATGGTTTAGTAAGAAGTAGGATTCAATGTCCTTATTAACAACAAAAGTAGAGTATATAGTTGCAACATCCTGTTGCACTCAAGTGTTGTGGATGAAGCACACACCAAAGGATATCAAGTAATGTATGATGAGCCCATTCCTATCTTATGTGACAATACAAGTGCAATCAATATTTAAAATAATCTAGTGATGCATTCCAAAACCAAGCACATATATATAAGGTATCACTTCTTAACATAAAAGGCTGTAAATAAAAAATTCAAATTGGAATGTCTACCTACAAAGGAATAGGTTGCAAACATCTTTATAAAGGAATTTTATATGGGCACATTTGAATATCTCAAATAAAAGTTAGGGGTTCTTTCCCCTCCTAACTATATGCATAGTTGTAGTATCTATCTAGGGGGGGGGGAATTCAAGATGTATTTTTATCTCTAGATTGATGTGGGCTACCTCTCAAGGGGAGCATGTAGAAATAATTTGAAAAGGTTGATAATGTTTGTACAAATAGAGGGAGCTTGTATGTTGTTACAAGCTCAGAGGAAGAAAACTAGCCCTTTTCCCTTGATTTCAAAGGGGGAGAAATTGCATATCTGGTCAATTTTTCCATCAATGCCAAAGGGGGAGATTGTTGCAGGTGTTGTCATTGATGTCAATAGAGTGGAGATTATTATAGGTGTTGTGTGTGATGATCAAAATTCTTTTCAAATGTTGGATATGATTATGAAGGTCATGAGCTTGATGTACATAGTTGTACCTCTTTTGTTGCTCATGATTAGGTGAAAGTTGATAGATGGAAATGTATGCTAATATAAAAAAAAATTGTTTCTCATTTTTAATGAAAATAATTGTATTGATGTATATGGAAGTGTGAAAGTTGTATTCTTTATCTCTTGATGTAAAGAATTGCATAAGGTATGAAATAAGATATGAAAGTCTTTCAATATGTTTAAGGCACATGAAGTTGTACTAAATAATCTTGGGAGAATTCTCCACATTCCTTTGCACTTGAATATATGGCCATGTGGTTTGGAAGTTAGATAGAGATAAGAGTGAAGCATGTATGTTCCTGATTTTGTTAGGATTTAGGTGCCATCAGCCTTGAAAATCCTTTAATTAATTATTCTCCTAAAGTTTTTTGTACATTTACCCATAAGAGGTGAAATTGTTTGTCCAACGGTGGTGAAAGAGACAATGTAAATGTAGTGTTACCTTTACCATTTTTCCTTTTGGAAAAAGGACAAAATAGATAGGCATCCCACTTTGGAATCTTCTAGAATGAGGTTGTTGGGTCAAACTAGGGTTTTGTAAGAGCATCTATGACATGTATGACAGTTTTCATAAGATGCTATGACAGTATGATAGATTCCATATGAAAAAATATGCTATTCTTGGACCCTAGGTGCCCATGCATGAGAAATTCCTTATGACGACTGTAAGAGCATCTGTAAGAGGCTATTTTTGGTATTTTTGACCATTTTTAAGGAGGGAGGCATGAATTTTTCTAGGTGATATTTCTGCCTATTGTTTGGTGAAACCATGTTGGTTTTCATCGTCACAAATCTCTTTAAAATGGGGACTTGAGCTAGAGTTACTCAATTCAGTTTTGCAGGTTTGCAAGGTAATAGGGCATTGCCAGATTTTATAGAGATTGATAAGAGAATTCTATTATTGCATGTAATATTTCAGATTATTAGTAATATACTTGCCTCTCTTTTAGTGGTGGAGTTTTTTCCCTTGGGGGTTTCTCCACGTAAATCTATTGTTGCATGTGTTATGATTCTTCTATTTGTCTCTCTCTCTCTCTCATTATTTCTTCACACTAAGGATACAGGTTAATCTACATATTTCAGATTTGCATTCACTTATTTAAGTTCATATTGCAAGCTTTCTTCACCTTGATAATCAACATTTTGTATAAGAGCTAAAGGTTTTGTTAAGGAAGGGACACTTTCCTTTTAGAGTGTTGAAGGTTTTTTGCTGTAGTGGGAGAATTTGTGTTGTGGGTTTTGTAGATTTGTGAAAGATTGCATACCATGGCCTCCACCTCTCATCAAGATATTGAGAAGTTCAATGGCACTGGTTACGAGATGTGGAAGTTGAAAGTGGAAGATCTCCTTGAGCAGAGAGATCAATGGTTACCAATTTTAGTTGATAAGAAGCCATCTACTTCATACATGTCGGATGAAGATTGGAAGAAGTTAGAAAAGAAGGCTCGAGGGACCATTTGGTTGTGTCTCATTGACTCTGTCCTTCTGAATGTCTCTTCAGAAGACACAACATACAAGCTTTGGAAGAAGATAGGTGAAATCTACCAAACTAAGAGTTTGTCTAATAAGTTGTATCTCAAAAGATGTTTATATTCATTAAATATGAAGAATGGTGATTCTATTGTTGAACATTTGAATGATTTTAATTTGATTATAAGTCAGCTTGCATCTATTGATGTTAAAATAAAAGATGAGGATAAATGCATTTTATTGATTTAGTCTTTGTCAGAATCTTGGGAAAATTTAATTGTTGCTATAACAAGTGGTGGTGTAGAACCTAAGATGGATAATATTATTCCTATACTTCTTTCAGAGGAGATGAGGAGAAAGACCATGCATAGTGGCTCCCAAGATGCCTTTCATGTGTGAGGTAGGTCCAAGGAGAAAGGGCCTAAAGGGGATACGAAGAAGGATAAGTCTAAAGGATGATCTAAGACCCCTAGAGAGAGCATAGTGAAGTGTAGGAACTGTGGTAAATGGGGACACGTGAAGAAGGAATGTAGAAACAAGAAAACAAATGTAGATTTCTCCACAAAAAATTCCTTTGGTAACGGTGATTCTGATGCTTTGGTTATTTCAGCTAACAAAGTTTGTAATGATGCTTGGATTATTGATTCAGGTGCTTCCTTCCATATGACTCATCAAAAGGAGTGGTTTTCTACATACAAAGAATATGATGGAGGAGAGGTATTCATGGGTGATGATAGCTCACAAAATATTATAGGTAAAGGAAAGGTAAAGTTGTGTTTAAGTGATGGGAGGGTTAAAATTCTTGATGATGTTTTACATATTCTAGTACTTACAAAAAGTTTAATTTCGGTTTCCAAGTTGAATGATTATGGAATGCATGTGAAATTTGACAAGTTTGGTTGTAGGATGGTAAGGGTAAGTTTGGTATTTGCTAAAGGATCTCAGATAGGGAATTTGTTTATGCTACATGCCTCTACTTTTTGTAATTCCTCTTTTGTAACTAGCACTGAAAAAGAAAGTATGTTGTGGCACCATAGATTGGGTCACATTGGTGAGAAAGCTCTTAGGACCATACTTGATAAGAAAATAGTAGATAGTATTTTTGATTATTATGAATTGGTAAAAATGATTTCTATGAGGATTGTGTGTTTGGTAAACAAAACAGGTCATCATTTCGTAAAGGAACTAATAAAGCTAATGGATTGTTAGAACTAATTCATTCGGATGTATGTGGTCCAGTGGATAAAGATTCTTTGGGTAGATCTCGTTATTATGTTTCCTTCATTGATGATTACTCAAGATATACTTGGATTTATTTTATGCATACAAAATTTGAAGTTTTCACAAAGTTTAAGGAATTTAAGGCATTGGTTGAAAAGCAAACAAATTATAAGATAAAAGTATTGAGATCTGACAGTGGGTGTGAATATTGTTCTAAGGAATTTGATGAATTTTTCAAACATGTAGGAATTGTTAGGAAAAATACTACACCTTACACACCCCAACAAAATGTGGTAGTAGAAAGAATGAACCATACATTAATGGAAAGATCTAGGAGCATATTAATTAGTGATAAGTTAGATAAATGCTTTTGGGCAGAAGATGTTGCTACTGCTTGTTATTTAATTAATAGATCTCCTTGTAAAGCTCTTGTTGATAAAAACACCTTATGAAATGTGGTTGGGTAAAAAGCCTTCAGTTTCGCATTTAAGGGTCTTTGGTTGCGAGGCTTTTGTTCACATGCCTAAAGAGAAGCGGTCTAAATTGGATACCAAATCTCATAAATGCATCTTTGTAGGTTATGGTGAAAATGTTAAAGGTTATAAAATTTTGAATCCACTAACATAAAAGATGATAATTTTTGGAGATGTAATTTTCAAGGAATTTAGAGCTAAATTTGAAGATGAGAAACCAAAGGAAAATTCAAAGATAGCATTTTGAAACTAAGCAAGAAGGTGCACATGTGGAAGAATAGAGAGATGGACAAGAAGATGGAGAAGAAGAAGAGAGTTTTGAAGAATTTTTTGTAACAAAAGAAGTTGAAAACAATGAGGAT
Source organism: Sequoiadendron giganteum (assembly GCA_007115665.2). Lineage (NCBI taxonomy): Eukaryota > Viridiplantae > Streptophyta > Pinopsida > Cupressales > Cupressaceae > Sequoiadendron > Sequoiadendron giganteum. Next base: position 129,854,291 of record CM021100.1, read on the forward strand.
GAATAAGAGGATGAACCTCTTACTCCACCTTTGAGAAGGTACACAAGACAAAAAAATCCAATTGACAAGTATAGCCCACCTGATTTTCATTGTAAATTTGCTTTGTTATGTACTGATGATGAACCTAGATCTTTCAAGGAGGTTGTCTTTTCAGAATAATGTGAGTCTTCAATGCAAGCCATGCAGGATGAGATGATGTCTTTGAAAAACTGTGACGTCTGGGATCTTGTTAGTTTTCCCAAAGGAAGAAAGGTCATTGGTTGTAAGTGGGTATATAAAAAGAAGTATGGTGAAAACAGTAAGTTGGAATGGTACAAGGCCAGATTAGTGGCCAAGGGCTACTCCTAGAGAGAGGGAGTTGATTTTGGTGAAATATTCTCTCCTATTGCTAAGTTAACTTCTATTAGATTCCTTTTAGCCATTGTTGATGCTTATGATTTAGATATAGAACAAATGGTTTGCAGGTTAAAATGGTCTTTCTATGGTTTAAAATAGTCACCTAGGATGTGGCACCAGAAGTTTGATGCCTTCACATAAAGTTGGGTTTTCTTAGAAGTGAAGAGTATCACTGTGTCTACTTTAAAGTTATTGATGATCAGATACTGATTATTATATTATATGTGGATGATACGTTGTTCATTGGTAATATAAGGCAATGATTAGGGAACTTAAAACTCAAATTTCTAGGACATTTGATATGAAATATTTAGGGGTTGCTAAATATATTCCTAGGATTGAAATCATTAGGGATCGAGTTCATAGAAATCTTTGGTTAAGTTAGAGTAAGTATGTTAACACTATTTTGTAGAGGTTTAATATGCAGGACTGTAAACCAATAAATATTCCATTTCCTATTGGTACTAAGTTAAGTTTAGACATGTCCTAAGTCATATGATGATATCAATGAAATGTCTAAATTTCCTTATGCTAGTGTTGTCTGTAGTTTAATTTATGCAATGGTTTGTACTATACCAGGTATAGCCCAAGTAGTGGGAGTTCTAAGCAAGTTTGTGTCTAACCCTAGTAAAGAACATTAGACTTTTGTTAAAAGGGTATTTAGATATTTGCGAGGTACTTTTGATTACTGTTTGGTTTATCATGGTACTGATAATGTTGATAAGTCATTGGACATACAGGGTTTTGTTGATGTAGATTGGACAGGTGACTTGGATAGTTGAAGGTCCACTAGTGGCTATGTGTTTACTTTGTTTGGAGGTGCAGTGAGTTGGATGAGTAAAAGAAAACTTATAGTTGCTTTATCTACTATTGAAGTAGAGTATAAGGCTGCTACACATGCCTCTAAGGAGGCTGTTTGGTTATAGAGACTTGGTAATGGCATTGGTTTTGATTATAGGATAGTGAGGATCAAATGTGATAGTCAGAGTACCATATGTTTGGCTCAAAATCCTATGTATCATGCTCGTACTAAGCATGTTGATGTTTAGTATCACTTTGTTTGAGAAATGGTTGACAATGGACATGTCTTGATTGAAAAGGTTGACACTTTGGATAATGTTGCAGATTCTCTTACGAAGGAAGTCACCATGGATAAGTTCTCTTGGTATAGGAATGCCATGGGCCTTGATCACTATACTTGATTCTATGTAATTATATCTCTATGGCTGTAATTTACAATGTATGATGTCAAGAGGGAGAATGTTAGGATTTAGGTGCCATCAACCTTGCAAATACTTTAAATAATTATTCTCCTAAAGTGTTTTGTACATTTACCCATAAGAGGTGAAATCCTTTAACCAATGCTAGTGAAAGAGACAATGTAAATGCAATGTTACCTTTATCATTTGTCCTTTTGAAAAAGGACAAAATAGCTAGACATCCCACTTTGGAATCTTCTAGAATGAGGTTGTTGGCTCAAAATAGCATGTTGTAAGAGCATCTATGACATGTATGACAGTATGATAGATTCCCTATGACACAATATGCTATTCTTGGACCCCAAGTGCCCATGCATGAGATATGCCTTATGACAGCTGTAAGAGCATCTGTAAGATGCTATTTTTGGTATTTTTGACCATTTTATAGGAGGGAGGTGTGAATTTTTCTAGGTGGTATTGCTGCCTATTGTTTGGTGAAACCATGGTGGTTTTCATCATCACAAATCTCTTTTAATTGGGACCTTGAGCTAGTGTTATTCAATTCAATTTTGCAGGTTTGTAGGGTGTTAAGTGTAAAGGGACCCCCCCCTTTATTTATTTATATTAATTATGTTCTCTTTCGGCCTAAGTTGTATACCTAAGTCATGTTGGGCGGCCTTTTAGTGTCTTTCCCAAACTTGGTCGGGGTTTCACCAAGTTCGTCAAACCTCTCATTACATCGCTCACTTTATATGCATTTGGGCTTTGAGCGGTGTTTTCTTCTTGTTTTTGAACTTATCTTTTCGAGATGACCGTAAAAGCATTAATAGCCAGTTAATGGGGCCATCATGTGTTAGAGACATAGAAACTTCAAATGCAAGTTATACTTTGGGCAGTATTTATCAAGATGTTTTGAACCTAGGTGATGTTTTACTAAGTTATGCAAACCATTCATTTTACCGCCTAGATGGATATACAGTGAATTCATGCAATAATAATAAGTTTATCTACTTAACTTTTCCATTATATAGAAAATAAATCAACATTTCCAAGAATGATATGAATAGAAACACAAAGAATCCATGCACGCAAAGTCACAATGATGTGAAAAAGTAATATTTTATTGATATATAAATATTTTTACATGGCTATGATGTTACAAAAACATCTTGTTCGACTACAAAATTATGTTCATAAGCAAAAGACAAAGATTATTTTCTCATGCACACAGAGCGAATATCAGGACATGAATGCTTCAATGAAAACCTACAAGTGTTCAATTTGTGTTGGTGACAGAAGGTTCTCATGTGACTAGAGGAACTATGCAAATAGTCCCATGTCGTTCCTCACCACTTTTGTTTGCAGAAGATCCATTGCCTCCTCTAAGGTTTCATCTTGAAGCGATGATGTAATGCAGATGGCATCGGTGATCACTCTAGTTCGAGGGTAGTGGATGAGCCCATTGATTGCCACTCTAACATGATGATGAAATTCAAGCTTCACCAGGTGTTCTAGTGCTCTCACACCCTAGTCACAATGACTAGAAGCCCTGATGACTATATAAATGAAGCACTCTAGCATGGTCATGTTGTGAATATGAGCCTGGCTCAAAAATGCCTTGTCAAGGATGTTGTGGAGCACCTCCTCCTCCGCTTCACTCTACACTATGAAGACCTCCTTCAGCTAGTCCAAAATGTGCTTGAACAATGGGTTACATTTGATCTCCTTCAGAATAATGTAGTCGTTAGCAAAATTGCCATCACTCTGAGAGCTCACCATGTTTGATGCAACTGATTGTGAAGGAAAGGTTGAACTAGTTGAATTTATAGAATTTTGGTTGGACATCGATACTCTCTCTTAGACTTGACAAGATGTTGATTTGGTTTCCATTTATGGTTGGTTTACGCTGCTCCAAATTACAATTTCCCATGAAAAAAACTCACATGTGCCACCAATTAATATTCATTTGTGTTGCATTAATGGTCAGATATTTGATTGGCCCTTTGGAAATTGTTGGTGAATTATGATAAGTTTTCGGTTGAATTCTGCTCCTCTGCCAAATTCAGATGACACCGATCATTTTTCTCTAAAGAAATGTTATGAATTCAAGAAGTTGGTGATTTAGTAACAGTTTTGGCACCTGTTCGATGGCCTTAGCCATGCTATAAATTTATATTGTTAGAGACTAAATTGGGTTCTTCCTACTTTTAAATACACCTGAGGGTGTTATCAAGAAGGAATAAGAATTTATTGTAGACTATACTGATTTATAATCTGTGTGTTATGAATTTAATAATGTGGTATGGTGATCTTGGAATTATGCGTATGGTGTAGTTGTATTTTCTTTGAAAGATTGGTTGCATGTTTTCATTTATTATAGTCTGGGAGCTCTCTCCTGAACTGGATGATCGTAAAATTTCAACCTTTGCATTGATAGTTTGTGGTTTGATTTATGCTGCTCATGCTAGCCCCATATTTATGGACTAGTGTCTGTCACCTTTCCTACTTTCTGGTTAAAAGCATACCCATGGTATTAGAATAGGATAATTCATTGAAAATTTAGTAAGGGAGTTGTAACTTGACAAAATTTAGAGAGAAATCGTAAAGACAATTGCAATCTTCTCAGAGCTATTAGTAGAAGTTATTTGGTGCCAAATCTAGGCGTTGGAGTCATAATTTGAATATTTGTTGATGAGCCTTTTCCATTCACTAACAGATTCCTGGCGACTCCGCTGGGGATGATATCTCAAATTGATTAGTACCTGATACTCTTATCACATCATGGAACAAGATGGTACTTCCTCAGCATGACGTATTTCCCATCTTGCATCCAGATTTAGATTGGGTTAGAGCTAAACAAGAAGACATCATATCCCAATTAAATACACTTTCTTGGAGATATAGGAGGAACACGACTGAGTATATCCAGACAAATATTTCCTTGGAAGAAGAGGAATATTTGGCCCAACACCCACCTGCACCTACGATTGAACATCCTCCAAGGTTGATATTTGAGTACTACAACGACCCTCCTCGTCACCATAATCATTAGCCTAATCGACCATTATGTCAACCAATGGATCCTCCCGTACCTCAGCCTCAAAATCCACCTCCTGCCCATCCACCACAGTAATTTCCTCTTCCTACCCTTTTACTCCTATTTGAGTTGGCAACTCCATTTATGGCTTCAAACTTTTGGTGCAACCAGGTTGTTCCTCTTGCCTTATCACATTATCACAACCTACCCCGAGGTTCCTAGAAAAGACTTCCCAAATTTTATGGTCTGAATAAACAAGATCCTGAAGAACATATTGCAGCTATAACTATTGTAAGCGCAATCCTTAGAATCTAGGAGGAGGATGTTTTTGTGACAATCTTTATTGACAGTTTAGTTGAGAAGGCAACAGAATGGTACAGAGGACTAGAAAAGGGGAGCATCACTGGGTGGCAGGTTCTCAAGACTAAATTCCTCCAACGTTATGGGATTCAAATCAATATTGTAGCTACCCTACATCTTTTATTTCAGATTTTGAAGAATAAAATTGAAACGATGAGGGACTTTGTTTTCTGCTTCAATTGATTTCTTCAAAAGATTCCAAATCCAAAAAGACCTAGTCTGAAAATTTAGTATCATATATTCATCTTTGCTTTGGAGCCAGATATACAATTGATCCTCAAAAGAGACAAGGTGCTAGAAATTGAACATGCTCAATTGGAAGTAGTGAAGGTCAAAGATGATTTTATCACTGTGGGAAAATTGAAATTAGATTCAAAGATGAGCCCTAAAGCCAATTGTAAGACATCTCTCAAGTTATTGGTTAGAGGTCACAAAGAGGTAGAGCCATCTGGTCTGATGGTTGGAAATATTAATTTGATAATTTTGGATAACATGTAGTAGTCTAGTATGGGGAAATATCAGCATCGTGATTATCAAGCCTTTAATCTATATTCCTCTTTTGAAGTCGAGTCCGATTCTAGCTCATCTAGTGATGATGAAGATGATGAAATACAGGGAAGGTCACCACTTGCCTCTCCTTTTCTTTCTGACAATCTCCCTCTTCCTGGGACTGATCCGAGTAATTTGGTATCAAATTCTCTTTTATTATAGAATACAAAACTTTCCTCTTTGAAGAAGTTAAGAGTAAGGACCTAGGCCTCAATTTAGAAGAAAATGACTATGTCAGAAAGAATGAAAAATGGTCAACCCTGTCTAATCCATTTATGGCTTCGAACTTTTGGTACAACCAGGTTGGTCCTCTTGCCTTATCACATTATCACGACCTACCCCGAGGTTCCTGAAAAAGACTTCCCAAATTTTCTGGTCTGAATAAACAAGATCCTGAAGAACATATTGCAGCTATAACTATTGTAAGCGCAATCCTCAAAATCTAGGAGGAGAATGTTTTTGTGAGAATCTTTATTGATAGTTTAGTTGAGAAGGTGACATAATGGTACAAAGGACTAGAAAAGGTAAGCATCACTGGGTGGTAGGTTCTCAAGACTAAATTCCTCCAACGTTATTGGATTTGAATCAATATTGTAGCTACCTCGCATCTTTCCTTTCAAATTGTGAAGAATAAAATTGAAACGATGAGGGACTTTTTTTTCTGCTTCAATTGATTTCTTCAAAATATTCCCAATCTAGAAAGACCTAGTCCAAAAATTCAGTATCATATATTCATCTCTACTCTGAAGCCAGATATACAATTGATCCATAAAGGAAACAAGCTGCTAGAAATTGAACATGCTTAATTGGAAGTAGTGAAGGTTGAAGATGATTTTATCATTGTGGGAAAATTGAAATTATATTCAAAGATGAGCCCTAAAGCCAATTGTAAGACATCTCTCAAGTTCTTGGTTGGAGGTCACAAAGAGGTAGAGCCATCTGGTCCGACGGTTGAAAACATTAATTTGACAATTTTGGATAACATGCAACAATCTAGTATGGGGAAAGATCAACATTGTGATTATCAAGCCTTTAATATATATTCCTCTTTTGAAGTCGAGTATGATTCTAGCTCATCGAGTGATGATGAAGATGATGAAATACAGGGAAGGTCACCACTTGCCTCTCCTTTTCTTTCTGACAATCTCCCTCTTCTTGGGACCGATATGAGTAATCTGGTATCAAATTCTCTTTTTATTCTAGAATATAAAACTTTCCTCTTTAAAGAAGTTAAGAGTAAGGACCTAGGCCTCAATTCAGAAGAAAATTACTATGTTAGAAAGGATGAAGAATGGTCAACCTTGTCTAACCCTCTTTTTAGCTTTGATGGATTTAAAATATGTGATAACTCTCTTTTCACAAATTTGATTGATGATCGATCCATAAATGAGGATGAGTGTTGTTTGTTAAGAATCAAGACTAATCTCGGGTAGAGAAAGGAGGGAGGATGCAACAGTCTCTTGGGGGAAGAAGGTGAAATATTTTTCCTTCCAAAAGTACCAAAACTTTCTTTGCATCAACTTGCAGAAATGGTTGCCCCCCATCAAAATGGTCAAATCAAAAGGAAAAGTGATGGAGCCAGAGTGATTGTTGTTTCTTGTGGTAATTCTGCTGTAAATCAAGGTATTTTTGAGGAAGAGAAGGTTGAGGGAAAAGTTAGGCCTCCAAATGATATACCTGAATTCAATATGTCAAGATTGACCATTTCTAATGATGATATTTGGTTAATAAAGAATGATTTATTCCCCAAAAAATGGCAAAAAGAGGAGGTTTTCGAAGGAAAGGGGATTTTGGCAAACTGGTTGTTCATAATCACATCCCTATCAGCATCAATGTTGGGATCTCATGATTCCTTAGCACATTCCAGAAGTTGTATGAGAAGGTGGGCCTTTTCTGGAGGGGATTATTCTTATCTCAACCAGTTAATGGATTTGCATGATTAATGCCCTTCTTCTTTTCCTTTGGTAGGTTAATCCTACCTTGTAAACAGTGCAATTTTGGTGTGTTCATTTTTGGGCTTCTGCTTAGTATCCTTCTTGCTGACTCCATGCCCAATGGATAGGAACTGGCCCCACATTCTAGGTTCTCTATGTCCTTTATAGTCCTTGTCCCCAGCTAGAGCCACTGTTATGTGTAAAGGGACCCCCCTTTTTATATTTTTTTAATTAGTAATGTTCCCTTTGGGCCTAATTTGTATACCTAAGTCATGTTGGGTGGCCTTTTAGTGTCTTTCCCAAACTTGGGCAGGGTTTTACCAAGTTCATCAAACATCTCATTACACCACCCGCTTTATATGCATTTGGGCTCCGAGTGGTGTTTTCTTCCTGTTTTTGAACTTATCTTTTCGAGATGGCCGTACAAACATTAGTATCTAGTTAATGGGGTCGCCATGTGTTAGAGACATAGAAAATTCATGTGCAAGTTATACTTTGGGCGGTATTCATCAAGTTGTTTTGAACCAAGGTGGTGTTTTACTAAGTTATGTGAACCATTCATTTTGCTACCCAAATGGATATATAGTGAATTGATGCAATAACAATAAGTTTATCTACTGAGCTTGTGCATTATGTAGAAAAGAAATCAACATTTCCAAGCATGATATGAACAGAAACATAAAGAAGTCATGCACGCAAAGTCACAGTGATGCCAAAAAGATATTTTATTGATATATATAAACATTTTTACATGGCTATGACGTTACAAAAATGTCTTGTTCGACTACAAAGTTATGTTCATAAGCAAAGGAAAAAGATTGTTTTCTCAAGCACACATAGTGAATATCAACACATGAATTCCTTTAGTGACAACCTGCAGGTGTTCAATTTGCGTTGGTGACAAAAGGTTATCATGCGACTAGAGGAATTGTGTGAACAGTCCCATGTCATTCCTCGCCACCCTTATCCATAGAAGAGCCATTTCCTCCTCTAAGGTTTCATCCTAAAGAGTTGATGCAATGCAGATGACATCGAAAATCACTCCAGTTTGAGGGTAGTGACTGAGCCCATTGATTGTCACTCTGACACGATGATGAAATTCAGGCTTCACCAGGTGTTCCAGTGCTCTCGCGCCCTAGTCACGATGACCAGAAATCATGATGATTGTATAAATGAAGCACTCCAGCATGGTCATGTTGTGAACATGAGCTTGGCTCATAAATGCCTCGTCAAGGATGTTGCGGAGCACCTCCTCCTCCACTTCACTTTGCACTATGAAGACCTCCTTCAGCTGGTCCAAAATTTTCCTGAATAGTGGGTTGCATTTGATCTCCTCCAGAATAAAGTAGTCATTAGCAAAATTTCCATCACTTTGAGAGCTCGCCTTGTTTGATGCAACTGATTATGAAGGAAAGGTGGCGCTAGTTGAATTTATAGAATTTTGGTTGGACATAGTACTCTCTCCTAGGCTTGATAAGATGTTGATTTGGTTTCTATTTATGGTTGGTTCACACTGCTCTAAATTATAATTTCCCATCAAAACAACTCAACGTTCCACCAATTAATATTCCTATGTGTTGCATTGATGGCCAGATATTTGATTGGCCCTTTGGCGACTATTGGTAAATTATGATCAATGTTTCAGACGATGTATGTTCCTCTGCTAAATTTAGATGGCTCCGATTTTTTTCTCTAAAGAAACATTAGGAATTCAAGAAGTTGGTGATTTAGTAACGGTTTTGGCATTCGTTCGATGGCCTTATCCATGCTATAAATTTAGATTTTTAGAGAAATAATGGGGTTCTTCCTAATTTCGGATACTCCTAGGGGTGTTATCCAAAAGGAATAAGCATTTATTGCATACTGTAATAATTTATAATCTGTGTGTTATGAATTTAATAATGTGGTATGTTGATCTTATAATTATGCATATGGTGTAGTTGTATCTTCTTTGAAAGATTGGCTGCATGTTTTCATTTATTATAGTCTGGGCCCTCTCTCCTGAACTGGATGATCATGAACTTTCAACCTTTGCATTGATAGTATGTGGTTTGATTTATGCTGCTCGCACTAGCCCCATATTTATGGACTAGTGTTCGTCACCTTACCTACTTTCTGATTAAAAGCATACCCATGGTATAAGAATAGGATAATTCATTGAAAATTTAGTAAGGGATTTGTTCCTTGAAAAAATTTAGAGAGAAATCGCAAAGAAAATTGTGATATTCTTAGAGTTGTTAGTGGAAGTTATTTGGTGCCAAATCCAGGCCTTGGTCATAATTTAAATATTTTTTGATGAGGCTTTTCCATTCACTAACATAGGGTAATAGGGTGCTGCGTGATTTTACAAAGATTGATAAGAGAAGTCTATTGTTGCATGTAATATTTAGATTATTAGTAATATACTTGCCTCTCTTTCGATGTTGGAGTTTTTTTTCCCTTCAGGCTTTCTCCACGTAAATTTGTTGTTACATGTGTTATGATTCTTCTATCTCTCTCTCTCATTCTTTCTGCACACTAAGGCTAAAGGTTAATCTACATATTTCAGATTTTCATTCACCTTGATAATCGACATATTTTAGAACATTTAAGTTACTACTGAAGTTTCTAGAACTAGCAGAGTGAAGAGTGTGTTGTAGTCAAGAAGGATCTAAGAAATTCTTTGTATTTCTCTACATTCGAATTTGCAGTCTTGCAATTTTGAGGATGATTTCAAATTGTCTATTTGATTTTTCATTTCAAGTTTCAAGTATTGTGGTGGACCACAAATCAGATTTTCAATGTTCTATCTCAAGATTGTGTTTTCTAGGTGTGCAAGAGATGTTGGGGTTAGTGTTTTTTTGCTTACACCAATAGAGAGTAGCATGAATTCATGAAAGGAATGTGTGAATGTTTTTGAATATCATATAATTTTTGTAAAGTGATATGCATGATTGTATTGGTCTCCTCAGTTCCACCTTTGGTTTGGAGATAATGGATGGAAGGTTAAGGGTTTGTTGGGCCAACTTGGTATGTTCAAATGTTTGCATAAATGTTTGAAGGTGTGCACCAATGTGGGAATGTGTGATAAGGGTTAAATTGGTCTTGATTATCTATTGGATTGGAACACATTGATTTCTACTTACAGTGGTTGTTTTGAATCCGACTTATTAATGGTTGTTTCAGGTTTCAAGTCATACGTTTTATTTTAGCTAACAAGGAGAATGTTTTTAATCTTACAAAGGATATAAATGGAAGATTAATTTTGTTGCAAATTGAATGAGAGTGTGTATGTGAAGAATTATATGAGGTGTGTTGAAGGCAGTGAGTTGAAGGTAATAGCATATGTGTGAGTGAGGAAGTGTGCTAAAGATAGTGAGTCAAAGGCAACATGGGTTTTTGAGTAGAAGTGTTGCGGTGGTGGTTAGGTAGTAGATTAATTTCTGGATGTCTAGAGGACATAAATTTTTATCTTGCTTTTGCTATATTCTTGGGGGTTTACAACAATAATTGAGGTTGTATTAAGATGTATTTGGGTCTTGACCTATCTTGTTGAGAACCACATTGAGTAAATTCAGTTGAAGTATGTTTTTGGGTTGACTGGTAATGTGCTACATGTTTCTTCTACACGTTTCCTTGTTGCCAACTTGGGTTGATGTGCACCAACATGTGTTGTTTGAGATCATGTTGGAAGATGTAATAATTTTTTTTGGTCCTCTCTATCTCCTGGATAGGACTACTTTCACCACAATTATGTTTTTGTGGCTGAATTGCTGAGGTTATTACTTGCATTTAATTTTGGCCAACCTTATTGGTGTTTCGTGATCTTGTGGAGGCTAAAAATGGAAGAAAAAATAAATTTCAAGGTGTTTTGGTGTACGAGTGTGGAATGATGCAGTAAGTTTTATAAAAAGAAAATTCAGACACACTTTAACACCTCAATCAATAGAGTATATTGTTGACATATGTTATAATTCTAAATCTTCATGTATCCTACTATTAGATAGTGAGTTTCTTTAGCAAGTCCTTTTATCTTTCCCTTGGGTTGTATGACTTAGCATGCAATTCCTTTGTACCTTTCCCTAATTTTGTGTGCATTAGCTTGTAAGTATTTCAAGGAGTAGTGTGCTTCCTTAGGCAGTGAGCCTTAAAACAAAATTGTAATTTTTATAAGTAATGAGCTTCATATATTGTGAGATTTCTCACCGCGGTTTTTCCTTTATTGGGTTTTCCATGTAAATTTGGTGTTATCATGTGCAGGTGTGTTCACTAATTTATCATTCATTGTTGCTGATTTAATTCAATATTTCTAATCTATTTAAGGGTTGTTGCTCTTGTTAAAAGTTTGTATTTGTATATTGTTGAAGGGTTTAAGTTTTGAAGATACTTATTCACCCCCTCTTAGTATCTGGGTGTGTTCAATAATTGGTCAAATCCAAGTTCCTTTGAAGAATATTAACCACTTGAGGAAAGATCTAGGATGGCACATGATGGATCTTAGAAGGGACCTAGGTTGATGGAACAAATTACACCTTTTGGAAAGTGAGAATGGAAGGCCGTCTAAACTCTCTAGGGTTTTGTGTTTAGCAATCTATCAAGGATGCTTACACTGCTGCTACTGCTCCTCCAATAGATCTAACTAAGATTAGGTTGTATGAGAACAATTTCCAAGTCAAATAATTCTATCATGTGTGGGTTAGCTGATTCAAAACTTTTGAAGGTGACGAATTGAAATTTTACTAAGGATGTAGGAAAAAGATAAGAAACATTTATGAAGGAGATAATAAAGTGAAGCAAGTCAATATGCAAAACTTCAAGAGAATATTTGAGACCCTGAGCATGAAAGAGGAGGAAGATATTGCTAGTTATATGCTCTAGGTGGATGAAGTAGTTATTGGCATCAAAGGTCTCAATGGAGAAGTGAAAGAAGATGAGATTATGAAGATAGTTTTGAGATCTCTCCCTAAATCTTATAGTCATAAGGTATCTACTATTGAGGAGTCTAAGGAATTAGATAAGTATTCAATAGATGAATTGTTTGGTGCTCTCACAACCTTTGAAATGAGAGAGTTTGAAATAGATGCTCCAAATAAGGAAGCAACATTCAAGGCCAGTAAGAAGGAAAAAGATGAAATTGTTGATCAATGTGGTGACTTTGATGAGGTAGAAGTGAAATTTGTGAGAATATTGAAGAAAGGAACTGACAAATACAAAGGAAAGTTACCTTTCAAGTGCTTCAATTGTGGGAGAATTGGTCATTTTGCCTCTAAATATCCTTTTATAGAATCAAAAGATAGAAACAAAAGAGAGAAGTTCAAAAGGAGTCTCTATTACAAGGAGAGTAATTGTTCTTCAAAAGATGAGGATCATGATGTTTCAAATGATGAAACACTCTTCATGGCCTTGAAAATTGATAACAAAAAGAGTGATATTGAAAAGTGTAAGAAGTTTGGTACCTTGTAGGGTGAAAAAAAATTTGAAAAATTAATGGTTGTGTGGATTGATTTTCATGCAAAGGAAGAGGAAAATGCTTGGGTGATTGATAGTTGTGTCTCTAACCACATGACTAGTGACAAGGGGAGGTTCATCGGTCATAACAAGTGGAATGGTAGAGCTATCAAGCTTGGTGGTGATGAGTCCACAAAAAATTGTGGAAAGGGTGCTATAACCATTAATGGAAAGAACAAGACTGAGGATGTCATCTATGTTAAAGGCCTGAAGCATAATCTCCTCAGTGTCAATCAGATGTGCAACAAAGGATATAACCTCATATTTCATGCCAAAGTTTGTGAGAACAGGAAGGCAAGTTCTGAAAGATTAGTTGCAAAAGGTACTATGACAAATGGAAATGTCTATCATCTAAATGAGGCAAATGGAAGAATCTATTTATTAGCTCAATCCGATGAGTTTTTGCTATGGAACAAGAAGATGGGACACATCAACTTTGATAATATGGTAAAGATCATCTCTACTCATGTAGTGAGAGATATGCCTAAGATAAATAAGCTTGCAAACACATTATGCAAGGAGTTTCAAATAGGAATGTAGAAAAATATAAGTTTCAAGAGCAAGGAGTGTTCTTATACAACACCATTGGAGTTGATTCACACTAACCTATGCAGACCTACAAGAAAAAAGATTCAACAAGGTGAAATGTATTTCATGTTGCTTATTGATCATTTTAGAATGACTTGGGTTACATTTTTAAGAGAAAAATCAGAAGCCTTTGATAAGTTTAAGATCTTCAAAGCAATAGTTGAGAATGAAATGGATGATAAGATGAAATGCTTAAGATCAGATAGATGAGGTGAATTTACTTCAAATGAATTTGAAATTTTTGTGAAGATCATAGTATTAGGATACATCTATTTGCTCCTAGGACCCCTTAGCAAAATGGGGTAATGGAGTGGACGAATATGATTATGCAAGAGATGGCTAGGGCAATGCTGAAAGATGTAAATTCATCTGATATGTATTAGAAGGAATCAAGACACATTATTGTATACCTATTTAACATAGTACAATTGAGGGTCAATATAAATAAGATACCTTATGATATATGGTATGGAAGACATCCCACTGTTAGATACTTTAGAATATTTGGAAAAAATGCTACAATAGGAGAGATGAAGAAGACCTTGGAAGGTTTGTTTCAAGGATTGATGAAGGGATATTCCTTGGTTAATCAACTAGAACCAAGGCCTATAGGTGCTGCAACATGAGATTGGGAAAGATGATTGAAAGCACAAATTTCAAGGTAGATGAATATTTGTGTTAGATCTCGTAAGAACCAATTTTTTGTGGATTTGATATACCTCCTTGCATTGAAGAAGAAGAAGAGGAAGCAAAAGAAGAGAATGAACAATAATTATAAAAGTCCCATAAGACTCCAACAAAGTATGTTCAAAAGAACCATTCACCAAATTGGATCATTTGGGATAATAATAAAGATGTTCTAACTAGGAGAAGGTTTGCAAAATAAAGTGAGCAAGTGAATTTGTGCTTACTATCAAAGATAGAGCCTAAGAAATTTTTTGATGCTAGCAAAGATGAAGGTTGGGTGAAGACAGTGGAAGAAAAATTGAATCAAATAAAAAATAATTTGACATGGGATTTGGTTCCTAGACCACCTGTTAAGAATGTTATAGGAACAAAGTGGGTGCTCCAGAACAAGCTTAATGAAGATGGTGAAGTTTTAAGGAACAAAGAAGGATTGGTGTGTAAGGGTTATTCACAAGTTGAAGGTATTAATTTTGAGGATACTTTTTCTCTAGTAGCTAGAATGGAGGCAATCATGATGTTTTCTGCCTTTGCAACTCACAATAATTTTAAGGTCTATCAGATGGATGTCAAGTCAACCTTCTTAACTAGTGATTTAGAGGAAGAGGTATACATTGAGCAACTAGATGGTTTCTAGCTATCATACATTTAAAACATGGTGTGCAAACTCAAGAAAGCTTTCTATGGATTCAAGCAAGCTCCTAGACATTGGTATGCTTAGTTGGATAAGTACCTAATTCAACAAGGTTTCAATAAAGGTACCACAAATAATAATCTTTACATTAAGATGGAGGAAGATAAGATTTTGATAGTTGTATGTGTTGATGAAATCATCTTTGGTGGGGATGATAATATGTATAGAAGGTTTGCAGAAGATATGTAGAAAGAGTTTGAGATTTGTCTATGATTAGTGAGTTTTCTTTCTTCCTTGGGCTTCAAATTTTTCAACTAGATGATGGTATATTTATTTCTCAGGCTAAGTATATTAAAGAGATATTGAAGAAGTTTCGCATGGAGGATTTGAGAACATTAAGTACTCCTATGGTTACTATTACTTTTTTTCACTTGAGCAAGACTGATGAATCACCTAAGGTTGATCAAAATATTTATAGGTCTATGATTGGAGGATTATTGTATTGATTAATTCTAGGCCTAATATTATGCATGTAGTATGTTTGGTTGTTAGATATCAAGATAATCCTAATAAAACTCATGAGAAAGCAGTAAAAAGAATATTTAGATATTTGAAAGGATCTCCAAATTATGGTTTGTGGTATAAGAAGGATGATAAATTTTCTTTGAGTGCATATATTGATGTTGATTGGGCAGAATGTGTGGATGACCAGAGAAGCACTAGTGGAAGTGCATTTGTCTTAGGAGATAGATTGGAATCTTGGTTCAATAAGAAGTAGGACTTAACTTGTCCTTATCCATAATAGAAGCTGAGTATGTTGTTGAAACATATTGTTGCACCCAGGTGCTTTGGATAAAGTAGAATTTGAAGGATAGAAAGGTGGTGTATGATGAACCCATTCCCATATTATGTGATAATACTAGTACACAAAACATTTCTAAGAATATAATGATGAATTCAAGGAAAAAACATATTTCTATCCGGTATCACTTTCTAAGGGAGAAGGATATAGAACAAGAATTCAGTAGAGTATACTCTTACTAAGGATCAAATTGCAAATATATTCACTAAGGTTATTTCAAAGGATACTTTCGAGTATCTCTGACAAAAGTTAGGGGTTATTTCACTATCTTTCTCTAACTAGACACATAGATGGTGCATCTATACAAGGGGAGAAATTCATGTCATATCCTCTTCTCCTGAATTGATGTGTGTTGTCTCTTAGGGGGAGTAGGTAGTTAGTTGGTTGATGCTCATAGAGGGAGCATATATAATTGTTTAAAGGAGAAGTGCAGTTGTTGAGAATGTGCTACTGATTTAAATGAAGACCTTTTCTCCTTTTTCCTTGATGTCAAAGGGGGAGAATGTGCAGGTGTGTGTTGCCATAAATGCCAAAGGGGGAGATTATTGCACATATGTTACCTATGTTTGATATTGTTTTTCATTGATATTTATGTCTACAATAAGTTTGGGTTATGATTGATGTATGAGGATGTTCTAACAATGATGTTGATGATGTTCATGTTTGGATGCCATGCCTTATTTGATGACAATTAAATTTTTATTAAGTATGGTTGTTGTCCATAGAGATGATATCATGATGATCTATTAAGATGAGGATTAGAAGCATTAAGATGAGGATTACAATAATTAAGATAAGGATTAGAAGTAATTCCAATTTTATAGATATTTTGTTGATAAATGCTCTCTTTTGTTCCTAAGGAAGTATGCATTGCTACGAAGAAGTTATGGTCTTTAGATGTTGGTGAAAATTTCTACTACAAGAAGTTACTTTCAAGATTGTTTGGGAGAATTCTTTGCATTCATCCACCTTTGAAGATATGGTCTAATAGTTTTGGATTTAGTGATTATCTTTTATGGATGTTGCATTCCTATCTCTTCAAGTCACCAATGTTGCCAAGGAGGTTTCTAGTAATTGTAGCAAGATTGGTAGTTTTTTTGTTTGCTAGGACTAGTATGAAAAATGATTTGTATTGTTCTTTCTACTCCCACGGCTTGGTGAAAATGCTCTCAATGTTTGTGCAATGTCTTAGTTCAGTTTTCATGTAATGAAGTTTACCAGAAGTTGGTTTGTTAATGTTTTATCTCATGGTCATGTATTCTGGGTTTTTGGGATGAAGTGTTAATGTTTCTGGTTGATTTATGATGGTTTTTATTGGCATGATAGTGTGAAAGAAGTATATTAAAGTGTTGTTAGATGTTTATAGAATATCCCTTTATGGTCTGCACATCAATGGTTGATCTCTTTAGTGCCGCACATTATTTTGAGTTGGTTTTCTAGGTAATTTATGGATGTATGGCCAATAAGGCTTGTTCTCTTTCTTGTGCTATATTCTTGGGGCTTGTTCCAACAATTGAGGTTGTGTTAAGATGTATTTGGGTGCTCACCTATCTTGTTGAGAATCACATTGAGTAAATTAAGTTGAAAGTATGTTTTTGGGCCGACTGGTAATGTGCTACATGTTTCCTTGTTGTTGACTTGGGTTGCTGTGCACAAGTGTGTGTTGTTTGGGATCACATTAGAAGATGCAATAAGTTGTTTTTTTCCTCTCTATCTCCTAGATATGACCGCTTTCACCACAATTATGTTTTTGTGGCCGACTTGTTAAGATTATTGTTTGCATTCTATTTTTTTCAACCTAATTGTTGTTTTGTGATCTTACGAAGGATATAAATGGAAAAAAAAATAGTTGCAAGGTGTTGTGGTGTGAGAGTATGGAATGATGTAGTAAGTTGTGGAAAAGAAAAGTTAGATGCACTTTAATACCTCAGTGAACCGAGTGTATTGTTGACATATGTTGTAAGTCTAAATCTTCATGTATCTTGCTATCAAATAGTGAGTCTCTTTACTAGGTCCTTGTATCTTTCCCTGGGGTTGTGTGCCTTAGCTTGAAAGTACTTTGTATCTTTCCCTAAGGTTGTGCACCTAAGCCTAAAATTCTTTCAGGGAGCAGTGTGCTTCTTTAGGTAGTGAGCTTTAAAAAAAATTTATAATTTTTATAAGTAGTGAGATTTATATATTGTGATATTTCTCACCATGGTTTTTTCCTTCTTGGTTTTTCCATGTAAATTTGGTGTTATCATGTGCATGTGTGTTCATTTATTTATCCTTCATTGTTGTTGATTTGATGTTGATATGTTTAAGGTTTGTTTATCAAGTGTTAAAAGTTTGTATTTGTATATTTCTAAAGGGTTTAAGTTTTGAAGATACTGATTCACCTCCCCCCTCTCAATATTCGGATGTGTTCAACAAAGACAACCTTAAAATTTTAAGAAACATAAGCACATGAAGTATATTTTCATCTGAGATAGAAAAGTCGTACCTCCACAACTGAAAGATTAACAAAGATGCATGAACATACCATGGGCCATGCTTTAGGATAGTCTTAAAATTACTAGAATAAAAAAAACAAGAAAGAAAAATATCTAAGGTTTGGTAATAACATATTACATATTTTAACTATTACCAATTTTCACTACAACTCGATTGGTAGAGCTGATTAATTTGTTTGATTTTAAAGTGGAAATTCAATTAGTTGCTATATTGTTTAAAATTGTTGATTGCATCTAAATTATTAAGTTTTAGTTATGTAAGTGCTTTCAGTAAACAGAGTTTAAGAGTCATTGCTCAATGATTTGCAGAAAAAATGAAGTACAAAATTGAATGTATAAATGATTAAGCATTCATTGCTTTCATTTATTTCATGATGCTATTCACATTACAATTTTCATTTGATTGCAAGAATACAAATGATGGTACATTTTTGCATTGAGATGCATTTTCTTTTTAGAATATGAAAAGCAGAAGAGAAATTAAAAGATCCACTCAAGCCGTGGAGGTAACTGTTACAATGCATCATAAGGAGTATTCTACACTTTTGAAGATGCAAGAAAAGAAAACACATAAGATTCAACATAATCATCATTGCCTATTGCTGTTGGTCGATGCAAAAGAGGTGCACCATCCTCCGTCCTCGAACTCCAATCGACCTGCAAAAGTTTGGGAAAGTCCCGTTAGAGTTTTGATTATGAGAATCCTTACATGAACCACCAAAAATAATGTAGAATGTTGTTGAAAATACACTGAAACAATCAAAAAGAGTGTAAAAATCAGAGCTTAAAGTGTAAACATCATGATATATATTGTTTATTTCCTGTGCAGGTATAGGAAAAGTCATGTAGCTGATCATATATGAAGACATAAAAGCATGTGGGGTAAAACGGGCTCCCAAAAGGGTAGAGCTTGACATGCTGCCCCTTAAACTTGCAAGTGGGCCAAGTAAGAAATACATTAAATCAAGCTCATCTAAGCCATACATAAGGGAGTAAAACAAATTTATGTAAAGAGTAGTCAAGTTTATTATTCATTCATAACAGTTAGATCAAAGCAATGAAATGAAAATTACAAATGGATAATGGACTCAATGAACTCAATTCAGCTGAAATCCATCATTTTCATTTTGGAAAGTTTAAATATTGTTGTCATATTAATTGTTTTTTTTTTATCTTAAGGCTATTCACATTCAATTGTGATGTTTCATATTTTTTCTGTTTCGGAGTAGAAAGTGTTTGTCATGATGGTGATAGTGAATAGGCATACATAATGCCTGAACAACAAAGCACTATAAATAATGGAAGTATTTGAGGGAGTTCAGTTTGTCATTTTCCTTATGAGTTGTGAGCTGAGAATGCATTTTGTTTTTTGAAACACTTAAGTAAGCAGAAATGAATGATAGTAAGTTTCAAAGCAACCTACAGGAGGTAAATGAAACTAAAACAGTGGTGAGAAGTAAGTTTTCTTATTCTCCCAAGTTAATGCACTTATGCTTTATTTTGTCAAACATCAAGCAAGCTGGTTTGCAAATGAGACAATTGCTACAGTATTATTTTTTTAAACAAAAAGAGAGCTTACTGCATTTTAAGGTTTTTTCAAAAAAATTATATGGGCTTCAACATATTATGGAAGTTTACATTTCAAATGCAGATTTGTTCTTATTTCAGTGAATCCACATGAGGACTTTGACAGGAAATCAAAATGTTTAAAATGTCATGGTGGGTCGAGTTCAAAGTCTAAATGCATACAAGATAACAACTTTGTTCAAGTAACATAATACCCACATGGGGGTTTTAACTAAAAGTGCAAATTTCTTCATATTACAGAGTACCCATGTTGGGATTTGATCATAAAATACAGAAATAAAGAAGTTTCTTTCAAATTACTAAATACCCATGAAGGGGTTTTTACAAAAATGCAAATTTCTCACCATTTCCAACTTACCCATGTAAGGGTTTTTTCAGAAAATGTAAATACATGTAATGCATTATGGGTCGAGCCCATTCATGGAGGAGTTTATAGGAAAATGGAGCAAGAATCTTCTCCAAAAGCATTCTTTTGAATTCTTTGACATAAAATATAGATTCAAAGCAAAGAAACACCCATTTTGTGCATGAGTGGTTGCGACCTAGAGGAGGGTTTCAGCCGTTAATATTCATGGAGAAATTAAAAAGGACTTTTGAGGTTGCCATCTAGGTCCCAAAATCTGAAGTAAATAAGGATATAATGCAAAGGTGATTTGGAAAAATGTATTTTACCAAGCATATAAGGCGCGGCCTGCAATGGGTCCTCATTTTTGTTAAGAAAAACAATAGTCATCCTTTGCATTAAAGCTTTAGTTTTGACAAAAAAAAATGAAAAAATGTAATGGAGGAGATAAAGCTCACCATTTCGTGAGTGTGGAGGAAGAGAGAGGCCATGACCAAGATCTAATGGGGCTTCCAAATACAAGGGTCGAACATATTCATGGCGGCCAAGGAGAGTTTTGACAAAACACAGAAGAATGGAACACAAAATCAAAGATTGAGCTTGCATAAGCCACGACCTTAATGGCCATTCTTGTCTTTCAAAACATAGTGAAAAGCATAATGATGTCAAAGAATCAACTCACCATTTCTCTATCATGGAGATTCAACCATTTTGAGTTCAAGAATCTGAAGTCTCAAGCTGAAAGTCGAACCCTAATGGTGGCGAGACATTTCTTCCAGGCAGAGCAAATTTCTTCAAAGTTCCAAAGTGTGAAATGATGGGAGATTAGGTTTTTTTTCCTTACTTTTGTTCATGATAGCCCTAGTTCGAACTTAGGGGCATTTTAATTTTTGCATTTTAAATCAAACCTGAGCTTAATACCTTAAGTGGCCAAGTATTCCCATGCCTAGGTCGACCTTGGAGTTGTATAAGATCTTATAAGTCTAGGTTTAAGTTGGGTATGATTTATTTTCAAAATATTAAATACCTTGTGGTATTTATTTTATATTCATGCCTTGGAGAGTAGAGAAATAAATAATTATGTCTTAGGCTTTATTTTAGCTGATTTTGTAGAAATCAGATAAGTCTTGGAGAGATTATACCTTAGGCATTTATTTTTTCAATTGATTTTAAAGAAATCAATTGAATGTAATGATGAAGATTACTTGTTATTTTTATGATTTTTTATGAGAAAAATCAAGTTTGTAATTGGAGATATAAGGTTTTATTTTTTAAAATATTTTTCAATCTTTATCGCAAAATAAATCAAGTTGTAAAAATTGCATGTTGTAAAGCAGAAGATAAAATAATGATTTATAAATTGTTTTATTCCTTCTTGCTATTTTTAGTAGTTTGTAAAGCAAAGATAAGTTTGACTTTTCCTTGGTCGGATTTGAACTGCATGGAGAAGAGATGAAGTGTTTTACTTTATTTAAAAGAATATTTTACCTATTTTTAGAGGCCTTATGGCATGCACATGCAAAAAGTGTGAGTTTTCCACTTTTATGCCATATTTTGGAGTAGTTTTAGATGCTTTTCCTTGAGCTTTCTTCTTGAGCTCGGATTAGGGTTTTGAGATATATCTTGAAGAAAAACTTAGAGTTTTTCAGAGTTCAGATTATTGATTCTTGCTCTCATGCAGAAACAAAGAGTCTTGTAACTCAAAAATTTATACTCGGACTTTGATACTCCTTCAATTAATAGAAACAACTTTTCCTATTTCCCAATTTTGTGTCACTTGTAGTTTCGGTTTGATGTGATAGTGTGATTTTTGTTTACATGACCCTTGTTATGTCCCAAAGTTGTAATTTTGATGCAAAAAGATCATAAATACATGTTGCATGTTGTATTCAAAATCCAAATCTTCATGCAAAGCAATGATGTGTTAAGTTTTCATGAGAAATTGTAAAGTATTGTTGTTTTATTTTTTTGAGAATTGTTTGTGAGAAAACCAGAGTCATCATTTAAATCATCATTAAGTTCTTAAGTCATAAGTATAATTCAAGTTAATCCTTCTAACTCTTTTCTACATAAATCATTTAGAGTAGATTTATCATTCAGAGAACCAGCTCACTCTGGAGATTCCTTCTTCGTTCAGATCACCCACATCTGAAGAAGGTTTCCATGTGTCAATAGATAGTTAGATTTCTACAAATTTAACATTGGGTGCATATCTGATTGATAACAATAACAATAAATTTTTTACAGTCACATCTTTGTTCTTTATGTTTTTGGAATTTTTTTGATAATTGTTATAAACATAATAATTAGTTAATTAGTTGTATAATCTTATGTGAAAGATAATATTACATGAAATTGGTTATTGAAATTTTATATCTTGATATATTCATCACTAATCTCTTCATTTTCATCTTGAATTCTTAGGTCTTTTAATGTTGCAAATTGCATACCCTTGTAGTTTCACGTTGTATATTGCACTCACTCTAGTGCTTTAGCTTGCATTATCTAGATGCTAAAGTATTGACACATTTTTTATTTATTTTTATTAATCCTTGTGATTCTATAAATGTATTGAACCTTTGATCCAAATTTTCTAGGTGCTACACATAGATGTCCACACATGAAAAAATAGGATTCATGTGATAATTTTGAGGCATTTCATTCCCTTGCCATGGTCAACTTGTTAAAGGTAACCATCTTGAGCATATTATAAATGTTTATCATTTCCTTTGGCTTGTCTTTGATCCTCATTAGGACTATATTCTCAAAGTTCTATCACTTGAAAAACTCCCTTTATCTCTCTAATAGATTTCTTTTTTTTAAGCTATCTTCATTGTTTACAAATCTCTTACTAGTGCTATTTGTGTGTAAAAATAATCATCATTATTTTTTTCACTCACAGAGAAGTAGCAACTTTAACATATAGAATTGTCCCTCTTGGCTATAAGTTTTTAAGGTGACTTTTTCTTGTTTTTATTGTTCCAATTTCTTCTTTTGTTTCTTATTTTAACCATTGGTATTTCTTGCGTGTTCATAGAAATTTTGGAATTTAGGATTGAATATTGTTATCATTATAGTTCTTTCATATTCTAGCATGGTATTTTGATTTTATTTTTTATTGTAATTTCCAAAAAATATCAAAGATTAGGCTACTACTGAGGTAGGAATACCAAAAAAGGATTTGACCTAAAGGTAAATCCTCATACAACCACACAAATATTTTTATTTCTTTCTTGTGTATTAGGTTGCATTGAAGGAAGAATTTGTCCAATCTATAGAACATTCGATGATGTCTTCTTATTTCCTTGTCATTTCATGAATTTCTTGTAATATATTAGTTTTCGGTATGGTTATTTCATCTTTATAGTTACTAGTTAGTATGTTTTTTTTTGGGTTTCTTTTATTATACATTCATGTATTTTTAGAAAGAATAATATTTTAAGTTTTCTTTTTGTTGTATGGACAATAATGTGTCATGTTAATGTTTGCAAAAAGTGCTAGTTTTTTACTTAGTGAGATTTAGATTTTTATTCTAGGTTTGGCATTTCCATTATATTTTGTTTCTGCATTAAAAGTGTGATTTCTATGTGTAGACACCCAAAATTGTCCATGTCATAACATTACCTAGTCGATACATGACCTTGCAAAACATCTTGTAATATTTTACCCTAGGTCATTACACTATCACACTTATCTCATTTATTCCACTTAATCACCTTCCCAATTAATTAAATAAATCTCATTTATTTAATTAATTCCCCACATGTCTCAAAATAATTCAAATTAAATATTTGAATTAATCCCTCACTTTTACCACATTGCAACACGTGTCACTTAACTACAACTCTTCACATGCACACATAGTTTAAATAATTTTATTATTTAAATTATGAAATTCCCACTCACATTCTATTTTTACCCCCATTCATTGTGCGTCATAAGCATCTTTTCTTCCAAAATAAAGAATAGAATCCCACTTATTTCCTCACATCTTAATTTTAGCCTCATGTCATAATCCACTTAATGTGCGTCATAGACACTAAAATAAATTTTTAATCTTAGCCATACATATCACAAATTTGACTTTTAATCTTGGCCATCGAATCAAATTAGCCTTCTCCTATAAATCAAGCCTTTCACAGGTCATTTGGAGAATCCTCTTTCAGCATCCTTACTCTGTCGAAATTTCTTCTTATCTATCTATCTGTCTATTTTCTTCTATTATCTTCATCATATCATTATGCTGCAAAAATGAGCAATCAGCATATCAAATACTTCAATCTTTCAAAATCTCGCATTCTCATGCAGGTGGAGAAGAGCAATGGAGATAAATCAAATCTAGCATGGAGATCGGTTTGCTTTGTTTTCTTATTTTGATTTTCATGCTAATGTGTGCTCTATTGTGCTAGTTAGGGTTTTGATATCTTGTTATTCTAGTTTTATATTTGATTTTTCCTAACTACAAATGGTGAACCTGACGTGAATCCTTGGATCTAACTTTCTTTTTTGTAGGTTTCATTAACTTTTTATTGCAGATCTGCCAGTTTTTAGACAATACCTCAAGTTTTACAAATTTCTTCATATCTTCCAAACGGCTGTACATTTTTATACAATATTTTCACGGAAGCTTTTAAATCATCTCAAGAGGCTACAGTAAAACAATTGAGGGTTTATCACGAATTTTGCAAGAGTTATCATGATTTTATATTTTTTCATAAAATAGTCTTTTTGGACACAAATAAACGAATTTTTTAAAAACGTTTACATTTCTGGAAATCTCTTGCAATTTTAATAGGGGTTTGTTTTTTAAAGATTTGATTTTGATGTTAAATGAAGTTCTAAATAAGCCGATCTTTAGTTTTTGTAAGTTTTTCACAAATCCACGTTTTTGAGTGCAAAACATAGAATTTTTCTAACTTCTTTACATTTCTGGAAAGCCCTCAAAAAATTAGTAGAGGTTCCTTCTTTGAGTTTTTATTTTTCAGATCAATAACATCTTCAAATAATCGAATCTAATTTGGTTATGATAAAAACGTGTATTTGAAATTGAAATTTCTTGATGAACTTTTTGTTTTGACTGCATTCTAATATCATTTTTTTATTTTGCAAGTGATCATAAGGAGCTGTAGTAGCAACAATATCATTCATACACATCAGATTGGAAAACAAAAAAATTCGGGTGCACTCATTTTATTATCTTTATCTCTCATTTAATCAATCAATTTCGTTTGCGAAACACTTGAATTTGGAGCTTTAAAATGAACATCTTGTTTGCAATCACTTTGAAATTGGGCTCAAAAAGAATCATTGTCTTTCAATCACACATATTTTCCTTGGGTTTAAAAAAGAACAAGTGCTTGAACTATTTTACACACATTTCAATTTTCTAAAGGAAAATTAACAATTACGAGTGTGAATCAAGTGCATGTGTGATAAAAAACACCTCACTTGATTTGCTTTTGTCATACCTTTCATAGGAGGCCTGCTAGGGGATTTCATTACCCCTAGGGATGACCTCAATCAAGGTGTGAATCGAAAGGCATGCTTCTTTGAGAGTTAAAATCTTGTCACTCTTGGCTAAGCCCCCAAGAACTTTATACCTTTGGGAACTGAAGGTGAAGGGTGGGTTACCCCTTTCTCCCGGCTGTGTGGTAGAATTTATCTTTCAAATTATCCCTAGTCAACCTCGTGCATCCTAGCTTAAGACCTAATTGGCCATACCCACTTGACTAGTTCTAGGACTTGTTGATGTGTCTTCTTCAAGTGCGTGCTTAATCATCACATTCATAATTTCAAATTCAAACTTGATTATGTGTCTTGCGTGTGTGATTCATGTGTGTACATGTGTAATCATTTGTTTGAAAATTGTCATATCAAGCTATAAACACCAACACATAAACATATCATTCTAATCATCCTAATCATTCTTTTTCTAATCACATTCAAATAAATTTCATCCTAATCAATCCAAGTCATCCAATCTAATCATTCCACATCATCATCATCACCCTAATCCTAGTCAAACACTTGCTAAAATGGTCCTAATCCTTAACAATTCCAGTCACAAGCCCAAGGTCATACTTCGAGGAGCCCCTTCACCTAATCATGAAGATAATCCAAAACCATATATCCTCCAAGGTGGGTCAAACTTTGCTCCTAGTGATGATGAGAATTTTGTAGATCTTAGTGATGATGAAAACTTTGTAGAAATCTTAGGTCACTTTAATGATACTTTTGACAAGGGAAATACCACCATAAGTTTGGAATCATACACCATTCCATCTACTAGTCCTCCATCACCATTTAATAAAATGCCTATTTCAAAGCATACTAGTCCTACACCAACACCACCATCCAGCTTCTCAAGCAATAATCCATCAACCAAAAAATCCTTTAACAATTTTCTCCAAAGACTACTAGCACGGAAAAGACCATCCCCATGTCAAGCACCCATTAATGAGCTTACCAACGAACCTTTGAATGCCATGCCTATTCTTCCAACTCCATCATGTGGTCCACAACCTATTAATCATAAAAATCATACCAAGCCTCTTCTAGAGCCTTCCACTTCCATTTCCACTCAAATCCAAGAGCTATGTCAAGAGCATTATCCTAAGCATGAGGAAACATTAACCTCTCATTCTAATCAAGATCTAGGCCCTTCTAATGATCCCACTCATAACATACTTGTTCATATTCACGATGAAGCTTCCCTCTATGATATAGATCCTACCTATGATCAAGAAGGCCATGATGACCCTCTTAGCCAACTATATGTATTCCATGGTCAAGAGCCTATCACTTCACCTATCCATGAGCAAGAAACCTCCATTTCTCCTATAGACCCCCTACCTAGTCCTCTCCATGATCCTACATTATCCACTTTTCATGATGAGACACATGCCTCCCAAGTAAATGTAGAAGATAAAACCAATAGTGTGGATCTAAATGAGCATAATCAAGATCCTAATGATCCTTCCACATCCACTATAAACCCCATTTCAAATCCACCAACATGTCCTATTGGTCTATCCATATTTATTCATGAATGTTCCTTCTTAGAACAACAACGACCTTTATCCACTTCACCTTCTTCATCTAACAATGAACTCAAGTCTAGTGTCCAAAACACACCTAGTCCCATTGTCCATCGCATGGTTCAGAACATGAACTATCAAGGCAAAGGTTTAGGCTTTCATGAACAAGGTGTTTTGGAGCCCATCCATGTCAAGGTCCCTCTACGCTCTTATGGCCTTGGATATACACCCCAAGGACACCAATCTAAAGATGTTGGTACTTCCTCCATCCATCATAAGTCCTCTTTCCACCATAAATCCTATCATATTCCTAAAACATATGTTGCCATCCCTCCTCCATCATCTTACAAATGTCAAAAGCATGTGACCATACATCTTCCACCATCAAGTTTTCCACCATTGCTTCCAACTCCTAATAACCCTCCATCTAGTCTACCTCCACTACTCCCAACACCTAATATCCCCATTATCGAATCCCCTTATCCACCTATCCATAAATCCTCTAAAAATCCTCATCATGACCAATCAATGCACACATTGTCTAAACATGAAGCTTCCACTCATTCCACCATACCCATGGGATTCAAAAGCAAAAAAACTGATGCCTCTAGCTATAAAGAAAAAAATCTGAAGGGTCCTCATGCCCTAGGACACAAAATAAAAGAATCAAAGAAAAATCCATCCAAAAATCAATATAAGCCCATACCTCCAAAAGAAAATGCCAAAACTAAAATGGTTTGGGTCCCTAAGAAAAAGGAAAACAACTCAAACAAGTCATCTACATCTCAAAAATCCCAACCATCCACTTCCACCTCACATTCCCACTCTATTCAAGAATCTCATATTCCATCCCACAAGAAAAATAAAAGTCATAAAAATACTAAGTCTATATAGGTACCTAAAGCACTTCATCACCCATCTCCTAAGAAAACATCTTCATTGCTTCCTACACCTCCTCCACATCAAAATCTTCAATGTTTATCACAATGTGTGCAACCATTGGTCATGGTTCCCTTTCATTTCACAACAATTCCACATACCTCCATCTCCTCACCCTTCACTCATTATCCTACATACCTCCCTCATCACCTTCCTATGGTCCATGCTTTTGGCTAAGCCTCCCATTCATCTCCCCTACATAATCCACATCATAATCTGTCAATCCCTTCATAATCCACATCATAATCCATCATCTACCTACTCCATCTCCCTTTCATGTCATCCCTTACCAACATCTATGAGCATAATGACACTTGACATGGTCCATGCGATAACATCCATCTCTAGTGGGACTATCACCTTTCATGGAACTAGACACTTGAGTCCCTCCTATCCATATTCCCCTTCTCTTATCCAAAAAAAATTTAAAAAAAAAAGAAAAAGAAAAAATCAAAAAATAAAAAAATAAAAAAATAAAAAAAGTCAAAAAAGAAAAAAGAAAAGAGAAATCCCTTCATCCAACGGTGAAAACCTAGTAAAAAGGCGCCTTGGATAAGTACCATGATGAAAACCTAGCAAACATGCGTCATGTGTAGGTTTATCTTCTATGTCACTTACACTTGGGGGCACTTTGTCTCATCTGCACTATCTATCCTATCATGTCATTTCTTATCATATCATGTCCATCCTACCTACCATCTTTATCCATCATACCCATATACTTATCATATTGATTCCATTCATTTTCTTTTCCTCTTTTTGATCTTGATAAAAATATGGGGCAAAATGTTGAAACATGCTTTGGATATCTTTTGATATACCTCATCCTTCCAAACAAGCCTATTATTATCCTAGTGTCATAAGCTTTTTCATGAATAATCCTAAGTATTGTACCTAGAATGGGGCATTTTATTCCTATGCGACATAGTCTCTGGAGATCACATCCCTGCCCTCTTATGATGCATACATCCATTTCATTCATTATGACCTATCCTTTGTATCCATCCATATATCACGAGCCTTTTGTCCCTTATCCTATCACCCGCCCTTTCATCCATCAATCTCCTCTATCTCCTTGCACCTAGACTTGGTTTTCCTTTGTCATTGGTATCTAGCACAAAGGCTACCCGAATTGTCATCCATTGAGATCTCAAAACATTTCAAAAAAGTCTTGAAAAAATGCAAAAAAAATAAAATGAAAAAGGTCTTGAAAAAATCCAAAAAAAATTAAAACACTTCAAAAATCCAAAAAAAATCAAAACATTTCAATAATCCAAGCAATAAAATAAAACCAAATCACTTCAACGCATCAATTCAACTTCTTCAAATCAATTTCTTCATCAAATTATTCAATCACATCACTTCTTCTAATCAAACCAGTTCTTCTAATCAATCCAATCATTATCATCAAATTAAATCATTTCTTCATCAATCCAATCAATCAAAATCATTCCAAGTAAATTATTCCTCAATGTAATTCAACAATCATCATCCAAATCTTCAAATCCAGCATCTTCAATCCTTCCAAGCAATAATCCAAATGCAAGTCAATCCTTAATCCATACCAATGAAGCTAATCAATCTTGCCAAATTATCCAATCACATCCTTTGGTCTTGATCCTAATCTTGTTGTAAACCCAATCAATCAGTCAATCATCCTTGTGTTGATCTAGGGATATATCGTTCCCCACAATGACAACACTATCATCATCATCAATCAATCAATCAATTATCCTCGTGTTGATCTAGGGATATATCGTTCCCCACAATGACAACACTATCATCATCATCAGTCAATCAATTAATTATCGGTTTACAGCTTCACAGGGGCAATACCTTGTTTGTTTTTGTATCATTTGTGCATGCTTGCTTGCTTGTGTGTTTTATCATTTCAATTGGCATTTGCATCAAATCTGAATCACTCCTAGCTAATATTCATATCTTGTATCTAGACAAGGTTGTATTATGCTGGGGCACGAGACACATCGTCACCTTGGTCCTTATACCTTGGTGCATAATGTCTAGTGCTATATCAAACATATGATTGCTCACTTTATTGCAGCATAGCGTGTCATTTTATTTTTTTCATCTCCTTCTTATCTTGTATCATTCATTGTATCCCTCCTTTATCATTTCATTCATTTCGAGAGAATATTCATGTTTATGCAACCCGCCTAGCCTCTCGAGGGGGCATCATCATCATTATCATATCCTATATCATCATCCCATTTTTTCATATCTTTTGCATCATCATATTCTTCTATCATCCCTTTCCTTCATTCATCATACTCCTCACTTCTTCAAGTGGTTGGGGCATCATTTTTTTTTTTCATCTATCAATACGTTAACTTCTTTGAAATGATGTTACTTGACATAAATTTCACCATCTCGAACATCATCTCAAAGAGGGGCAAAATGTAGACACCCAAAATTGTCCATGTCATAACATTGCCTAGTCGATACATGACCTTGCAAAACATCTTGTAATATTTTACCCTAGGTCATTACACTATCCCACTTATCTCATTTATTCCACTTAATCACCTTCCCAATTAATTAAATAAATCTCATTTATTTAATTAATTCCCCACATGTCTCAAAATAATTCAAATTAAATATTTGAATTAATCCCTCACTTTTACCACATTGCAACACATGTCACTTAACTACAACTCTTCACATGCACACATAATTTAAATAATTTTATTATTTAAATTATGAGATTCCCACTCACGTCCTATTTTTACCCCCATTCATTGTGCGTCATAAGCATCTTTTCTTCCAAAATAAAGAATAGAATCCCACTTATTTCCTCACATCTTAATTTTAGCCTCATGTCATAATCCACTTAATGTGCGTCATAGACACTAAAATAAACTTTTAATCCTAGCCATACATATCACAAATTTGAATTTTAATCTTGGCCATCGAATCAAATTAGCCTTCTCCTATAAATCAAGCCTTTCACAGGTCATTTGGAGAATCCTCTTTCAGCATCCTTACTCTGCCAAAATTTCTTCTTATCTATCTATCTATCTATCTATTTTCTTCTATTATCTTCATCATATCGTTATGCTGCAAAAATGAGCAATCAACATATCAAATACTTCAATCTTTCAAAATCTCGCATTCTCATGCAGGTGGAGAAGAGCAATGGAGATAAATCAATTCAAGTTTGAAGATCGGTTTGCTTTATTTTATTGTTTTCATTTCATGCTTGCTTGTACTCTATTGTGCTTGTTAGGGTTTTCATATTTTGTTGTTTTAGTTTTATATCTGATTTTCCCTAACTTAAACTATGTATTATTTTTCTATTATTAGAATTAGTTATTTTTCGTTAAAGTATATTAGCTTCATTTATTAAACACATATCTATTTAGGGTTAAAAATTAAAAATGTTAATTAGTATAATCTCAACAATATATTTATTCAAATAGAAACCACAGGCTAGTTGAACCTAGTGTGGTGATATTGAAATCATTCTCAAGGATTTTTTTCCTTTGTAGAGTCAAATTTAACTTCATTACATTTTTGGTGAACCCATTTCTCTACACATCCAAAATTTAAAAATTTGCATAAAAAATCTCAAGAATTAAACATTCAAACTCTCCTTTACCTTCATTCTCTAAGTTTGAGATCATGTGTCATGAACCCATTTATGAGTCTCATGACCCAATCATCACACTCAAATAATGTTGTATGAAGGAGTTACAAAAATTAAACTTGCTCCTATCCCTTGTCCTCCTCAACTTACCACGATTGTGCCTCCTATAGTGTAGAAAAATTTCATCGGTGAAATTTTCACACTTGTTTGGGCCCTCCTTGTAGAATTGAGCTTAATAGTGCCTTGACTTAGTGTTGTAATGTGTTCAACACACTCACATTAGGTCTTGGGCCCTTGTGAATTAAATAAACTTATTCATGCCTTATTTTAGGTGTTGTAGAGTGTTGTTTAACACACTTTCACACTTTTCTAAGGTTGTCCTTAATAATTGGGATTTCTTATGCTTTAATTGGCCTTATTTTACATCCAAAAGCCTCATTTAGTGTATCTTTTTGAGGATGATCTTGACAAAAATAATTACCCAATCATAATTCAAGTGTTTCAGGTTGAATGGACTAGATTTAGTGATCTAGGAATAATTCGCCACCTTGGGTGAGTGAGTCCCACCTAGATTTTTGGGTCCCCAAAATGGTTTCACACATTTCTATGAATTTTTAAATTTGGTCCCATACATTATGGCTAATGGGACTCATTCACTACCTTGGGTGATTGAGTCCCATGTGGCCCAAAATTAAAATTAATTCAAATTCTTGGAAGGATTTTATCCTCCTAGATTTGATGTCAGCTTGTAGTGTTGTAATTTTGGGAATTCTTACATAAGTATAAATACAAGGTTATTTCACTCATTTTCACCTAACCCTTTTGTGAGAGAATTCATAATAGCATAATTGAGTCCACAAGAGCATTCAAGTGTTTACAAGAACATTCAAGAGCCTTCAATGATATATTATCAAGCATTCTAGAGCATTATTCAAGCATCAATCATCATGCCAAGGACTTCATGCATCATGTTTGTTTTGGAGCTAACAATTGTGATGTAGGGTTTCATGATTCAAGCTAACATTCAAATCAAGATCCATCTTATTCAAGCAAGATTCAAGATCTACATCCATTGGAGCCATCTCACACATGTTTGCAACACTTTATTGCTAGAGTTTTGGTGAGTTGCAACATCTTGTTTTGTTCATTCATCATTCTCCATTCCCATTTCATTTCATTTCAAGGTTTGATTACCAAAACGGGGTTTGACAAGGGAAAATCCCTATCCACTAACAAAACAACATTTTCCCCTCTCTTTAGTGTGTAATTTTCAAATCTAGATAGAAGAAACATTGAAGAACAAGGTTGAAGAAAGTTGTCAAAGTTGTCATCAAGCATTGGAGAACATTGAAGGACACCTGTAGGTTGATTTATAGAGATTCTTGAATCCAAAAACCTGGAGAAGTAGATTGAGAAAACCGAGTAGAATAGATGCATACTTTGAAGTTACAAAAAAACCTAACTAGATTGATTCACCACTTCTGGCAAATGAGTCTCATTTTTGGTCAAAATTCTGATTTTTACATATTCAAATACCTATTTGGTAGATTCTTGTTCTTGTATAGAAACCTAAATTTTGGACTGATTCATCCAGCTTGGTGAATGAGTACCATTCAACATTGAGATCATATTCTCCAAAATTTTAGAGCTCCATCAACCATATCCATATTTATAGGTGCACATAGTCCTTTTTGTAGCTTTCTATTATGTTTCATTTGCATTTCTAGGTCATTTAATCAAAATTTGCATTGAACTAGGTTTCATTATTAAATATTGCATTTCATTTGTCTTTCCAAGTCTTAACTTGGTAGTGAAACCCTCATTAGTTTACATTCAACCCCTAGGAAATCTTATTGCAAGATATCTTTCTCCTTTGCATTGAGATCTCTTAGGGTTATCCTTGAATGAAAGAGAGTGAATATTTTCATTGTAGGTCCTAAACCCTAGAAAAGCCATGATTTTCCACCTTTCACCTCCATTCACACGTCCTATAGCATTGGAATCTCTAGTGATCTTGGGATCTCTCCCTCCATCTCCATGTCCTTTGAGCTCGATAAGCCTGAGCTACTACTGCCACTATTGTTGGAAATGACCTCCTCCACTAGCTCCTCCTTTATGATTTCCTCTTCATTGCCTCCTCCATATTCTCCTCCATCCCTTGCTCTCCCAATAGCTCTACCACCTCTCCCCTACCCTACCTTTCCACCTGTTATCCACTTGCTTCTTGCCTACTAAATCTACACTTGGGACCTAGATAAGTTGTGCTAGCCCATGCCTATCTCATTAGGCCTTGTACCTGTTAGTGAACCCAAGGTTATAGACCCCTCTGTGCTTCTCCTAGATATCTTTCTATGGTTATCTTCATAACATTTTTTAATCCTGCAAGCTATCTATGGCCCCACTCCGCCACCTCCCTAGTCAATTGAGTAAACACATGTTGCCCCTCTATCAAGTCCTATCTCACACTAAATTGGTGAGTAACCCTATCCAATCAATATCAATTGATGAGTTAGGGATACCTTATAATGTAGTAGGAAAAAAATATGAATTGTTCATACTTCCTATCCTCCTTCCACCCCCCATAGAATGGCCTCTACACCACATCACCCTCCTCTAGATGATCTAACACTCTCCTCTAGTATAACATACCACAAACCTCACGGTATTTGAATGCTCCTCACCAACTAAACACAACCAATTCATCTGTGTCCCTTTGCATCCTTACTCCCGTTAGCCGTATAACAACTATATGCTCTTGTAAGTTAGGGAAAATTAGATATAAAACTAAAACAACAAGATATGAAAACCCTAACAAGCACAATAGAGCACACACTAGCATGAAAATCAAAACAAGAAAGCAAAGCAAACTGATCTCCAAGCTAGATTTGATTTATCTCCATTGCTCTTCTCCACCTGCATGAGAATGCAAGATTTTGAAGGTTTGATTGTTGATATGTTGATTGCTCATTTTCGCAGTATAACGATAAGATGAATATGATAGAAGAAAATAGATAGATAGATGAAAAGATTGAGAGAAATTTTGGCAGAGTGAGGATGCTAGAAGAAAATCCCCCCAAATGCCCTATGAAAGGCTTGATTTATAGGACAACGCTGATTTGATTCGATGGCCAAGATTAAAAGTCAAATTTGTGATATGTGTGTCTAGGATTAAAAGTTTATTTTAGTGCCTATGATGCACATTAAGTGGCTTATGACATGAAACTCAAATTAGGATGTGAGGAAATAATGGAGATTCTTTTATTTTTTTTAGAAGAAAAGATGCTTATGACACACAATGAATGAGGGTAAAAAAAGGATGTGAGTGGGAATCTCATAATTTAAATAATTAAATTATTTAAATTATTTATGCATGTGAAGAGTTGTAGTCATGTGACACATGTTGCAATGTGACAATAAGAGGGATTAATTCAAATATTTAATTTGAATTATTTTGAGACATGTGAAAGGGGAATTAATTAAATAAATGAGGTTTATTTAATTAATTGGGAAGGTGATTAAGTGGGATAAATGGGATAAGTGAGATAATGTAATGACCTAGGGTAAAATATTAAAAATGTTTTTCAAGGTCATGTATCGACTAGGTAATGTTATGATAGGGACAATTTTAAGTGTCTATAGCTCTCATACCCATATTTGTAGCAATGTGATATACATCATACTTTGTCCACCCCTATAGAATATCATGTGAATATCCTTGTACAGGTGCACTAGGATGCATGGTCCCTAGACATATATTTGTTGTTGCTCCAATTTTTTTGTGACACACTCCCCCAATTTCAAAGTGAAGAACCATTCACTTTTGTTAGGGATCAATACCTTTCTCACTAGCCAACATAGGTATAGTGTCATGCTTGGAACTAGTTATGTGCATTGGTCGATGTCTAGTTGTTGTCCCCTCACTAGGATATGAGATCTCTAAAACAAACTTTATAGAATAGCTAGCACTGCCACACTCATGCTTTGCACTTGTGGGCCCCTTATGGGTAGTTGTAGGATCTATAAGAGACAAAGATTAGCTCAACACCTAGCAACACCTATAAATACAATGATAAACCTTCCACAAGAGGATATGCAAGAATATGAGCTTGCTTGATATTAAGACCTCTCAAATGATGAGGTATTAAGTATGATAAAGTATGATACAAATAAGTACAAGCACCTTCCTTATATAGACAAGGTTGAGATGTAGAATGTAATATGATGTTGACATGTGTCTTAATCTTAAGACATGTGACAACTAACTAACTACCTAGGATAATGTGAAGTCTAGATAAGACTTCTAGAAGGATTCTTATCTCCTACAAAATGTGAAGGGGGATGGCCCCATTATAACTAATTACCTAGTGAAAGCAATCGAGGAATTAATTAAATGCCTAAGTAAACTTATGCAAGTGGAATTAAATGATTAATTACACCAACACCCCCCATAAGTGAAACTTAAGGAGGAAATGATAATGCAAATGATGATGTAATGATGGGTCTTGGCTACATGGCCATGTTAGGTACCCATGTAAAAATGATAATGTAATCTCTTACAAATGGAGCAAAGGAGAAAATCTAGTGGGAAGAAAACTCCTCTCCAAAAAAGAGATGAAATGAAAATAAAAGCAAATCATGTGAGGAAGGATGGAGGAATCCATGATAGGATCATTCATACATCCTTGAGTGTGATTTTCATCTCTCTCATGGGGAGATGAAATATGTTAGTCTCTAACCTCTACTACTCTACCAAGACCACCAGTAATAGGAAATTCACTTGAATCACTAGAATGTCTAGTAAGGCCTAGTTGGCACTTAAAATTGTTTCACCAATGGAAGTATTGCAAACCTCCTATCTCCCATCTTCACATTCATTCCCAAACCACGTGTTAGTATTTATGTTCTAGCTAAAAGAATTTTCTTTCAATTAATTGTTGTCTATCTATGTATCCTCGATAGATTCATCCCTCAACCCACAATATTTTCCCTTGAAAAGGGCACATTCAACCTTCTATTTCTTATTCAACCATCGATGAATTCTCCCATTCAGAAGGAACATTCGCCCTTTTCCTTGCACATTTACATTTTGGTGAATTTTCATCCCCTTTGGTATATTCACCCATTTTGGATAGATTCATCTCTTTGTCGATTAATTCACCCATTTGGGGTGAATTCTCCCATCCTTAGTGGATTTGCCTTTATTTTTGAGTATTCACTTTGGTTTTTTAGCAGATGAACCTCTTTTTGGTTTATTCACCCATTTGTGGGTAGATTCACCTCTTTTCTAATGGATTCACCCTAGAAATGGTGCATTTTCTCCTCTAGCCCCCATTCACCCACTTGTGGGTAGATTCACCCAATTATATTAGGAAAATCCAATGAACGTGTCTTTCTACCTAGCATTAAATGTAATAATTTCTACCCTAAGATAGGATTATAATTTTGTTACATCATCCATCATCTCCACTTGCCTTATCCATCCCCTAGTCTAACCCTAATACCCCTTTATTCACTTGCACATTCCTAATCTTATGATAAGGAAATGGGTCAATTTCTTTCTATTTACTACCTACCACTATGTCCTTTAACCCTTAAAGGTTTTCTTATTTTCAGAAAGGAACCCCAAATGGCTCCTTGTCCCAAAATTACAACTAAGGAAGTTAAAATTTCTTTATTCCCTTATATCCCATACCTTTCGAATGTAGGACAAGGAAGGCCTGTATGAAAAAGATCTTCCTCATCCCTTAAGGTGCTTCCTAAGGTACCATCTCTCTAAAGCCCTCCTATTTTTCCATATGGCACAATCTTGTGGCTTGAGAGATCATCTCTCATCTCCACCATTAATCCTCCTCAAGCAATCTCAACCATCAATCCATCTTTTACCAAAATCATAAAACCCAAGACAACCATTTTTAACACATCATGCAACCTTGAGTAGTTGAGCACCATTATGCTATTGAATTTTTGTGAGCACACATTCAATTGAATATCAGAAGCAAATCTATATAACAAGAGATTTGACATACTTCATTTTTATCCAATTTTGTGATGGTTTGACCTCTTTTTGCCTTATCTTGAGTGTTTTTGTTTGACCTTAATGTTGCTTTGTTTTTAGCATTCAAATCATTCACATTGACATGATTTTATTGCACAATAGAAATATAAATCAAATATCATATCTAAAAAGGAATCTATAATGTAGTAGGTGTGATAAAGATGTTGAAATGAACAAGACAACTGAGAGGGGGGTGGTGAATAAGTTGTAGCAAATTAAGCCTTCAAAACCCTCAACAATAATCAGATCCAAAAGCATTCATTAAAACCCTATTTTGTTAGTTTGATTAAACATGAAATGCAGATAACAAAAACTGAAATTAAAACACCATGCACAAGATAACATCATATTTATGTGGAAAACCCAATGAGAGAAAAAACATGGTGAGGATTAGCTCACAATGTAAGTAATAAAAAAATCGATACAAAGAGGCTCACTACCAGAATAGGACACATTGTCCAAAAAGTTTCATAGCCAGGGCTCACTGCCACATAAAGAATACAAGAATATAGAAGAAGATGTTACATAGAGAAAACTTCTCAATACAACAAGGAGTCCATCACAATTGCTCACACACTTTCACAGTCTCACATGAAAGATTTCAGATGCCTTCAACTCACTGCCTTCAAGAATCCTAACATGAAATTCGCATTGCTTTGCTCAACTTCATATCACACACATCATTCACATCAATATCACATCTATATTTCTTCTTACTCTTTCTCTCACCAACTCACATCAACACCATACATATTTATATCAATCTCTACCTCAATACATTTCTCCAATATCGACCACTAGCCATTATACATACAAATTCAAAATAGGTTGACACCTACACATTCCCATGGTGGAAAGAAACGAAAGGTGACCCACGTAAATCCTTAATTAGGACCTAAATAGATCCCAACACACTTCAACATGCTTCCACAAGCCTCGCATGTAGTTTTAGACACAAGGTCAGCCAAAAACCATACAAAACACCATAAACATTAAGTAAACACTTCTTTCAACCAAGCCAAAAGTCTCAAACAACATAATTCATGAACTACTTAAGATTCATCAAACACTTCATCCAAACTCACATCAACAAATAATTTAACTCAGAACAACTAGTAACCCTTATTTGCATACTGATAAATGAAACTCACAATGTACTGCACCAAATCAAGTAAAAACTTGAATACAAAAAGATAAAATCATTTTAATCAACTTTCCAAATCTACATAACTTGAAGCCAAATAGCAGAGAGACGTGGAGCAAATAAATTTCTCCCAGACCATAGAAAACATCACTGAACAACTGGTTCACACACTAGTGAAAATATCTCACACTATACAACGATCCAACAACCGAAATTCTGAATATAGCAGTATGAATAACTTCTCTCCAATAGACTTGTGGTACATTTTCCTCTTTTTTCATAGTCCTCATAGCTTCTTGAATAGTTCTATTTTTCCTTTCAACAGCTCCATTCTACTGAGGATTTCTAGGGGCAAACAAATTCCTCTTTATTCCATGAACTTCACAAAAACGTGTTAAATTCATTAGAGGTGAATTGACCACCTTTTTCAGACCTCAAACATTTTATTTTTAAATCCATTTCATTCTCAACCATAGCTTTAAATGCCTTGAATTTAACTAATGCATCAAATTTATCTCTAAGAAAATTAACCCATGTCATTCTAGAATAATCATCAATCAAAAGGATAAAGTACCTCCCACCTTGTAGACTTCTCACCCTTGTAGGAGCACAAAGATCAGTATGCACTAATTCTAGCATTTTGATAGTAGATTGTTCCTTTCCCTTAAAGCTAATCCTTGTTTGTTTTCCAAATTGACAACTCTCACAAACAACATTGATAGGTTTTATTATTATAGGCGAGTCTCTCACTGCATGAACCAAAATAATTCATGTGACACATTCTCCAATGCCATAAACAAATATCATTAATGTGAGACATAAAGCAATGGCCATCAACACCCTTAAGCTGATAGATGTTTCCATATGTTCTCTTACCAGCAACAATCATAGTTTCAGACCCTTTCTAAATCTCACATGCTTCATCCTTAAACACAAGATTATACCCTTTGCTACACATTTCTCTGACACTCAAGAGATTATGTCTTAAGCCCTTAACACAATAAACATTGTCAGTATTATGCTTGCCATCAAAATTGATTGAGCCTATTCCAAAAATCTTAGCTCCTGAATCATCTCCAAATTTAACTAATCCTCCATCATACTTTTCAAGTTTAACAAACTTACTTTTTTCTTTGGTCATATGATTATAGCACCCACTATCAACGACTTAGTAATTCTTATCCTCTTTGACATGAAAAGTAGACACTAAAGTACCTTCAACCATATCCTTCATCTTCAGAATACTTTCCTTCACACAACTTTCAAGGTTAGTAGAACCCGATTCTTCTTTTGTAGCCAAAAATAGACATCCAATATCATCAAAATCTCCATAATCAAACTTAACATAAAAAATACTAGCATCTTCTTTCACATAATAGGCTTTCTTAATCATATTTCCTTTATTTTCCTTGTGCTTATTGTTTAAAGCTCTTTTTGGACATCTAGAAGCTTAATGACCTATCTCGCAACAACTAGAAAAATTGAAAGGTAATTTACCTTTGTACTTACCGGTGCCCTTTTTCATCTTCCTCACAAAGTTAGCTTCCAAATCATCAAGATCTTCATCACCTGAATCTTCAACCTTCTCTAATTTACCAGCCTTGAAAGCGGTCTCTATTTTTGTACCTTTCTTCATTTTTCTCATTTCAAATGCAACAAAGTACCAATCAACTAATCTATGGAATAATTGTCAAAATCAACAATTTCCTCAATAGCAGATACCTTTTCACTGAAACAATCTAAAAGAGATTTGTTAACTTTATTCACCACTTTAGATTCTTTAACTGTTGCACCAAGGCCTCTCATATTACTTACCAATTCATCAACTCTCTGTATGTAGCCTTGAATTGTTTCATCTTTAGCCATATACATCATTTCAAATTGTGGGCCATCAAGTTCTGCAACTTTCCTTTTTTTACTTTTGGATCTCCTTCATAAATTCTTTTTAACTTATCCCAAACTTCTTTAGTAGTCTTTAAAATCATAACTTTAACTAATTCAGTATTTGAAAGACTATTCACAATAATAAATCTTTCCTTAGCATTAATCTCATGCACCTTGATTTTTGAAATTGTACTGAAACCATTCAGAGGTGGAGTATATGTATTTTGATAAGCTTTCTCAATCTCATATCCCTGAGTAGAAAAACATCCTTCCATCTTTGTCTTCTAGAATGCATAATCTGAGCCATTGAATCTAGGATATTCCAAAGTAATTGTGTTCATCATCCCAGATCTACCTCAAACGGTTAAGATATTCTTTAAGGAACCTCGCTCTGATACCAATTATTGAAACAAACAAGACAATTGAGAGGGGGGTGAATCAGTTGTAGAAAATTAAACCTTCAAAACCCTCAACAATAATCATATCCACAAGCATTCATTAAAACCTTATTCTATTAGTTTGATTAAACATGAAATGTAGATAAAAAAAACTAAAATGACAACACCATGCACAAGAGAACACTAGATTTATGTGGAAAACCCAATGAGGTAAAAACCACGGTGAGGATTAGCTCACAATATAAGTAATAGAAAAAATGGTATAAAGAGACTCACTACCAGAACATGACACACTATCCAAAAAGGCTCACATCTAGGGCTCACTGCCATAGAAAGAATACAAGAAGATAGAAGAAGAATTTTACACAAAGAATACTTCTCAATACAACAAGGAGTCTGCCATAATTTCTCATACACTTTCATAGTCTCGCATGACAAATTTCAAATGCCTTCAACTCATTGCCTTCAGGGATCCTAACATGAAATTCGTACTGCTCTATTCAAGTTTGCGTCACACACATCATTCTCATCAATATCACATCTATCTTTCTTCTTACTCTTTCGGTCACCAACTCACATCAACACCATACATATTTATATCAAGCTCTACCTCAAAAAAATTCTCCAATGTCGGTCACTAGCATTCCTTTCTACATTATATCTTTGCCCAATTAGAGGAAAAGTTCATATTTTTAGGACAAGTTCACAATTCTAAGGCAAGTTCATAATTGTAAATATATGTGCATGCTCTAGATTTGTCTTGGTAATTGTTTGGGTTTTGTCATGCATCTTTGCCTTGATATGTAGGCCTTTTCTTTTCCTTTTTTAAATGTTTGGGGACCAATGATATTTATAAATACCTTAAAGGATTGCTGATATGTCACAAGGAGATATCAACTTTGATCAATCCCTAGAAATTGAACAATATTGAAAGTAATAGACAAGATCCTAAGCAAGTCAATTCTTTACTCTTTTGGTTACACCATATTGAATGTGATGTTCTTTATTGTTCTCTAGAATAATTGTCTTATGATCTCTTGAATATTATTCGATGACTAAATTATTAAAATAAATGTATTAAACTTCTTTAAATACAATTAAACATCATCAAATTGTGCCAAGAGTGTCTTTAGTCAAATAAAGATAGAAGGATACGGGTTTTAGCCATCCAATTTATTTATTTTTTAAATAAAAATTTGAAAGGAATAAGTTTGCAACCATGTGAACTTGTCCTAAAATAGAATAATGGTCAAACTAAAGTGGTAAATGATTAAATGGAGATGGATGCATTAATAAGTCTAATAAATTGGTGGAAGAGATGAACGTATAAGATAGTGTGTGCAAATGGTTAGGCTATGACTAAGCGTATAGGATATATGTATGTAAATAGATAAATACATAATAGGAAAATAAGTCCAACTTTTCAAAATATTTAATATTTGTCACTATGTACATATATTAAGACATTATTCAAAATATAAACAAAACAAATTATTGTGTGGATATACAAACTTCACCATTACAAATAGATTACATGTGTTAATTTTAAATTGAAAAAAATATTAAAAAAATAATTACATTATGAAATTGTAATGTCCCTTCCTTGGACAACTCAATCTATAGTGAAGGTTGGCCTACTATTAGGGTTCTCATAGGTCAACAACATGATTAGGGTACCCAACCGAGGGTTGTGGAGTCTAGCTGGGAGCCTTATGAGCCTTTCAGTTTAGATTTCAGTTGATGAATCTAGAGCTAAAGTGAAAAGATTAAAGTTGCTTTATGGGAATAGTAAAAGGTGAATAGTAACTGAAAATCATAAGGTGAATAGTGAAAAGTGCCCCCATCCTAGCAACTCAAGTTGTTTTAAAAAAGTGGCCCTTTTATTTAGATGAGGAAAGACCCTCAAGAAAATTATTTTATTGAATTTTATTAAAAAAGTCTATGAGAGGTTATAAAGCAAAGTGTTGGGCTCTTTTTTGAGCATTCTACTTTCATT
This sequence comes from Sequoiadendron giganteum, assembly GCA_007115665.2. Lineage (NCBI taxonomy): Eukaryota > Viridiplantae > Streptophyta > Pinopsida > Cupressales > Cupressaceae > Sequoiadendron > Sequoiadendron giganteum. The sequence goes on from CM021100.1 coordinate 129,897,500, forward strand.
TTTACAAAACACTTTGCAGGTTTGAGCTTTGGAGAAGGGTTTCAACATTGCTTCAGCCTTCTAGGAATGAAAACTCTCAAAGGCTATCATGGATTGGACGAGAACCTAGTTCACCTTTGGGGAGGGCCTACCTTGGGTCTTCATTTGGGCTTATTTGGATGAGTTTCAGATATATATTTTGCAGATTTTGATAGTTTATGGCAGCTAAGGCACATGGGTATTTGATTTTATTGCATATTCTTCCACGACAATAATTTATGTTCAATTTGGTACCTTATTCGTGGAGTTTTGATCAAGGCTGCTTGTTGGGTATTTTGGGAGGCACCTACAACGTTGATGTTCCTAATTTTTATCATTATTTCCAACCTATTGGTGATCATCTACAACACTTATTTCGTCATCATACTCAGCCATACCGTTTGAAGTTGTAACAACGAAGTGATTCATGATTTGACTTCAATAATCAAGCTACAAATTAGAGCTATACATCTGGGTATGTGTTTATCATTTTGGGTAGTCAAATATTGCATTATATAAGGGTTTTAGACTATTGTTACAAACTGATATAATGTATATCAAACCTCTGAAAGTTGTAATCAGATCTGATATAGTTGAATAAAAGGGATTCTATTGAGTTGCAATTGTTGTCTTTCACTTATGCAATAGTTCTCTTTCATTTCTATGCTTTCTTCTATGATTTTGCAATGAAAAACAAATAATGAAACTCAAACAAACAATCAGCAAAACCAAATTAGACCATGCAAGACAACTGATTGACATTATGGCAAGAGGGCAAAACTAAAAAATTCAAGGTAAAATTGGTAAGGGATCTTTCAGTGGTATCAGAGCTTGGATATTGCCAGCCTGTTGGGTGCATTCAAATTTGTGTGTACGTCTGTTTGGTTTAGTTTTCAGTTGGGCAGCGTGACGAGTCATGATGGAAAAATTGTTGAAGGATACACAAGTGTGGGAAGAGTTAGAACAATCACAACATAAGATCAACCGTCAATTGCAGCAATTGAATGATACAATTTCAAAGAAATTTGGGCACTCTAGTGGATCATCTCCATCTATTAGAACAAGTAAGAGTCCTCATGTTTCAACAACAAATAAAGCAATTATGGCCAGCTATGACAAGTATCGCTCTCTTCCTCAAAAGATACAAGACATGCTTTCTTTCACACAATTCTTGGGTATACCGGATGAGGATGAAGATGACTTGATGTTTTCAAGTCCATATCAACAGCGAAAAAGGAAAGAAATATCAAAAGATAGGAGAGAAACCATCGGGAAAAGTGAAGAGCTTAATGTGCAAGAACAAGGAACGGTAGAAGAATCACTTGTTTGTAGTTTGCAACCTATAAGTGATCACAATGAATGTGAAAATCAGTCATCGGGTGGGAGTCCTAAAGAAGAAATAACTTTGGATCAAGTGGAGATTCATATCACACCATTGAGTCAACATGGATCAGCCCATTGGAGATGTTGAAAACATGACACCAGGTTATGACACCTATTCTAATTTTTGTAGCAGCAGTTCTAATCATGAGGAAACATCCATTTCACATGAAGGTAATGATGTTGTTGAGTCTTCCTATGATGGTACTCAAGTAGAGAGTGTTACGCATGAGATATATATTGTGGATTCAAGCCACAAAGGTCCTGATTTTGTTCACCATACTGTGAAAGATGTTGAAAGGACACAAGGGTTGTATGATGGGTGGTCACTAAGAGCCAAAAAATCCAAGATGCTTGCTGCCCAAGCAAGACAACACTTGCAAGAGGTCAAGGAAAGATGCAATTAGCTTGATAATGCAAGAAGACAAAGAGAGTCATACATTAGGTCCTCATTTCTTCCAAGGGAAGAATGTGTAGATGATGGGCATACAAGGGAAGAGCTTCGTGAGGTAAGCCCACAAGATGAGCATGTTGAGTTATGTGAAGAAGAAAGGAGGAATGATTTAGGATATTCAATTTGGTCTAGTTTTCATCTTGGAGTTTATGATTGTCCTCTTTTAGAGAGCTCCTTGAAGGCTCAAAACAATGATGATAGTAGTTACACACTTGATGGACCAGCCACAAGTGATATATCCATTTATGTGGAATGGAACATATTTCATTTCAATTTGGCTAGTCATGCATCACCTACAATGAAAGAACAATTTTTAAGATCATATGAAGCATTTGGTCTTAAAGAGCTGATTATGGAGACTAAGAGGCTATCGACTAAGAAGATCTTGCATTTTGATAATGTTTGGTTTGTTTTGCATACTACATCTTGGGTTTGGTTAGTAATGGAAAATATATCAGCCTATGGTGATGATACTTTGACTGAATATGTTGAAGACAAAGTTTCAAGACATGAAATGCTATGAATTGGGGTTGCAAAGTGTATGCAAGTGCACTCTAACCTTGAAGATTACAAAAGCATGGAACATGCTAGTGATATGGACAACAATTGTATGGATTCTTTGGGTAATATTAATGCTTCTTCTAGAGTGATAATTGATTCTACTTACCCTACATATGATGAAAAATCAGTATATGGCAGCCAAGGACAGTTGGAACAAAAGCCCTTGGTTTGGGAAGATTTGCAAGATCAAATGGTGGTGAAGGAATATAGAATAACTCAAGCATTGTCAAGAATGGATAGCACTCACAAACACCTAGAAGACCTCATTTGGACAGCCCAAAGAGAGGAAAGACAAAAAAGAATGGGACATGGTATTCCTCATACGCATTTGCACCCTTTCAAGGAGGCTTTGGAGTTGATAAAAGAAGACTATTTACAAATGGTTAGAGATAGAGACATGGATATCCAATTGGTGAAAGAGAAAGATAGAGAGATTGCTGATCTTTGTCTACTTTTGAGTGGGAATAATCACTCATTTCATAATTTAGAAAATCAGTTCTTTATAGCAGCTACTCCTAGGGTACAAGATGACAAGGCAATTGGTGTAGGAGTTGAACAAGCTGAGGAAAGGATTGAAGAACCATACAATGAGGTACCTTGCAGCCTTGTGACATTTACTGATGAAGACTTCTTTAAGCCACTTCCACCCCTAATCACTTGGGAAGATGAAACAAATCAAGAAGTTACGGTGTTCGATGACTACAATGTAAACATAAAAGAAGATTCCAAAGGTCTGATTTGGGACAGTGATATCCTTCCCCATTCTTATGAGATTGCTACTCTTACACATGGAAGAACTTGTGAAGATGAGTCTGCAAGTGTTGGTACACAATTGTAAAGGTTGGGCTTGAAATTTTCAATGGAGATGCCCTTGTGAAGCTTGAAGACATGGCACAAGACTATAACAAGTATTCTGATTTTGATGACAACAGTCATATTTCTTTACTCCATCATGAGAGAACACTCCTTGAACATGAGGATGATAATACCATGGAGTCTTCTAAAGATGGCACTCAAGAATTGGGTGTTAAAAATGGGTTTTGTGAGATGAATTCAAATCATAAGAATTCTGATTTTTTATATCAGACTTGGGAGGATGTGGAAAAGACACAAATTTTGTGCGATATATGGTCACAAAGGGCCAAAGAGGCTAAGTTAGTGGCTGCCCTTGCAAAACAACATCTACTACAAGTCAAAGAACAAGTTCACCGCATAAATCAAACAAGACAACAAAAGGAGGCTTATCTTAGATCTCCTTTGCTAAAGAATGATGTTAATGAGGTTGATCATGTCATGAACAAGCCTTTTATGACAGCCAAACACCATGAAAAAATAAATTTATATGAATCAGAAAATTCATATTGTTCATATGTTTGTAGTGATGATATTGATGAGGCATGTCATTTGGATGGTTTAATGAAGACTCCAAAATTTTCAGTTGGTGATTTTGTTGATAACACCCATAGTGAACCAACCACTCAAGAGTTGTCTTTGATGGGTGTTGAAGGCATCCATAACTCATCATTGGTAATGCCACTGATTTATTATGATATGGGAGCTTTCAATTTGTTGATTGGTGACTTCATATTCATTGATTCGTCATGGCTTAGTAGTTGTCCTGCTTGGAACTCCATGGCATTTTCTGATTTTTTAGATTCTACATCAACTAATCAGTTGCTTGGGAGTGTGAGGAGGCATATCTACTTGATGGACATGGAGTATGACATGGATTTCTTTGACATGTATTGGTATGTTGACACTTATGACTTCATTTTATTTTTTGGCATGAGTTACAACTGTGGTATTTGGTGGCCTAGTGAGTTGATCTATGTACACATGGGATATTTGAGCACCAAACTCTACATTGGTACTTTTGAGACTGACATTGGATAGTCTTATTAGAAGAAGATGGTTTCTTCTAAGTTTTGCATGTTGGACCCTGGTGTTATTCTAGCCTCTTTTTAGGAGATAGGTGGCATCCATGATGGTACTCTTCTTACTCCTAGAAGTAAGTTAGGATACTTGCAGTTGCTTTGTGATAGAGGTCTTGTTGACATGGCTGCAAAGGATAATGATGATGTTGCTACGAGACCAAAACATCCTGTTGTGAGTTGTGAGTTTCCTTCTGATGATGGCAGTATAGGATGGAGTACCCATGGCCACTTTGGTTTTCCATTGGTGTAGTTAGGGGAGTTTCACCTCACTTGCATTATGAGGTGTGCTCATCAGTTTCCTTTCAACCCACATACACAGGATTTGGCCATGTCTTTGATGACACTGAGAGGTGGGTTGAATAAGGGGTGTTTTGATTCACTCTGGTATGATATATTTCCATCTACAGGCGATGAGTCCAAATTTGGCAAGTCTTCAACTTTGTTCCCTCTTGCTGATTGCCTTTTGTATCAAAACGTAGAGATTTGCTACATTTGGGTTTTAGAGGTTTTCAGAGTGGCACAACCGAACGTCACAGGTGTTGGCTTTCCAATTTATTCATGGGATCCAAATGGAGTTTGCCTATGGATAGTGTGGATGCATGTGGTTCATCTCCGCAATTCTTGGGTGGCAAAGCTCACTGATCAACAAATGGTAGAGATCCCTGTGCACAATTTATATAGAGATGATTTTCAGAATTGGGATCCAAGAGTTTATTTGTTGGACAATTGGCTTCACTTGACAGTGACATGAATTTCAGTTGTATACAGAGGATGCTGGTTGGAGTTCTTTCCAGGATCATTTGGGATCTGGGTGGTTGGCAATCAGACACAGATGGTTTGTTATTCAAATGTCAGATGCTATGGCAGTTGAGAGATATTGCAATTGCAGGTTGCTTGGGGGCAAGCAATCTCAGGAAGGGAGGACTATAATGTCCCTTCCTTGGACAACTCAATCTATAGCGAAGGTTGGCCTACTATTAGGGTTCTCATAGGTCAACAACATGATTAGGGTACCCAACCAAGGGCTGTGGAGTCTAGTTGGGAGTCTTATGAGCCTTTCAGTTTAGATTTCAGTTGATGAATCTAGAGCTAAAGTGAAAAGATTAAAGTTGCTATATGGGAATAGTAAAAGGTGAATAGTAACTGAAAATCATAAGGTGAATAGTGAAAAGTGCCCCCATCCTAGCAACTCAAGTTGTTTTTATAAAGTGGCCCTTTTATTTGGATGAGGAAAGACCCTCAAGAAAATTATTTTATTGACTTTTATTAAAAAAGTCCATGAGAGGTTATAAAGCAAAGTGTTGGGCTCTTTTTTGAGCATTCTACTTTCATTTTTACAATACACTTTGTAGGTTTGAGCTCTGGAGAAGGGTTTTAGAATTGCTTCAGCCTTCTCGGAATGAAAACTCTCAAAGGCTATCGTGGATTGGATGAGAACCTAGTTCACCTTTGGGGAGGGCCTACCTTGGGTCTTCATTTGGGTTTATTTGGATGAGTTTCATATATATATATTTTGCAGATTTTGATAGTTTATGGCAGTTAAGGCACATGGGTATTTAATTTTATTGCATATTCTTCCACGGCAACAATTTATCTTCAATTTGGTACCTTATTCGTGGAGTTTTGATCAAGGCTGCTTGTTGGGTATTTTGGGAGGCACCTAGGGTTTGGTAAAAGGTTGATGTTCCTAATTTTTATTATTATTTCCAACCTATTGGTGATCATCTACAACACTTATTTCGTCATCATACTCAGCCATACCGTTTGAAGTTGTAACAACGAAGTGATTCATGATTTGACTTCAATAATCAAGCTACAAATTAGAGCTATACATTCGGGTATGTGTTTATCATTTTGGGTAGTCAAATATTGCATTATATAAGGGTTTTAGACTGTTGTTACAAACTGCTATAATGTATATCAAACCTTTGAAACTTGTAATCAGATCTGAAATAGTTGAATAAAAGGGATTCTATTGAGTTGCAATTTCTGTCTTTCACTTAAGCAATAGTTCTCTTTCATTTCTATGCTTTCTTCTATGATTTTGCAATGAAAAACAAGCAATGAAACTCAAACAAACAATCAGCAAAACTAAATCAGACCATGCAAGACAACTGTTTGACATTATGGCAAGAGGGCAAAACTGAAAAATTCAGAGTAGAATTGGTAAGGGATCTTTCAAAAATTACCATTAACACTGTTTTTTAAACTAACTACAAACTTCAAATTTCTCTTCAACATTGAAAAGAACTCTTGAACAGTGTTTTATAAACTTTATTGTCTTATTAATATGATATAAGAACTTACGCCAATTTTTTGGGCTGAAAAAATTCTTGAAATCTAAATATATAGAAGAATATTATAATAGAGCGAAAGCATCAATATGGCATTTTATTTCAAACAAATTATATTTTCTGACATTTGTATCAGAACTAATCAAGAAAAAAAAAGTAGAGCAACAATAGTTCCACAAATGCAAAGGAACATAATACCATGTTCTTATTATGAATAAGAGAAGCATTTTAGTTGGCAACTGTGAACCTATCAAACTCGGCCTGGGAATGGTGGAGGATTCACTGTTCTGCACAGAGTTTCATCTCCCCCTGGACCTCCATAAAATATGTAAGTGCCCCATGTGGAGTGGCCACCCTTATCCCCCACGCTATAACAATATGGACGACTCTGCATATACTGAATGGTTCCTCCATACATTTTTTTGCTACCAGCCTTAAACACATCCATGTGTCTCACATATGCTGCATTTGGATAGCCCTTCTCAGGGAATCTTCCACTACCCATATCTAATGTGGACTGTGGGAAATTCTTCACAACCATAACTTCTCCTCCCCATTTCACTGTATTGATTTTTGGCAGAATGTCTGGTACTAATTTTGCAGGAAAATAACCCACTTCTTTGGAAGAGACATATACCACCCATGCTGGAGGATTTCTTGCTTCCTGCAAAACAAAATACATTAATTTGGAGCTTACAACCAATAAAACCACCTCTCTGGTATGGAAATAATGTTATAAAGACTTTTTCTTTTCTAAGGAATTTTAGATATATGTGATGTCAGATAAATAAGGGGAGAGATAAGATTGCAACATTGAGAAATACAATCAAACCCAGAAATAGTAATGATATGTTCTATAAATACTCTTAAAAGAATAATTGAAGAATTTTGACTGCATTATAAATCTCATACAATCAAACCCAGAATAGTAATGATATGTTCTATAAATACTCAAAGAATAATTGAATCTAATTCTATTTATGAACATTTTACTTACATATTGTATAGCTATGTCTAGTTCCACCTGTTTTTCTTCATTTCCATATACAGATACTTCTGTAAATGCTTGGCCGGGATATAATGGAGCATTTTTTGCCACTACAAACCCTGGACATTTTAGGTCACAACAACCTGTCTTTTCGAAACCATCAGCCTATACAAAAAGAATTTCAGATCAGCAGCCATGGATTATGAATTGCCTATCTTAAATATTGACAAGTGCCAAGATTACATCTTACCGTCCAGCGTATAAAGAATCTTGATTTCTGATCTCCATACAAATTTTCGGAAACCTAACCAAGAACCAAGATAATCTTACTGCAAAGTTCAGAATCTATGAGGATAAGATAATTTGTCATTGGGCCAAACTGAAGTTCAAAAAGAAAAGTCAATCACTTACTTGCCAACCAGCCTCTATTGTCTGAACTATTTTTTCAGCAGATTCTACGCCAATCCTTATGAAACCACGAGTTAGAATATCAGAGGGAATCAAAGGTGGTTGCCACACATTCATAATACCTGTAACTTTCTCAATTCCACCTTCACCAAAGAGGAGGGCCATGGTATACTAATACAATTTATAGTCATTCCTCAGAAATGTTGCAATAGATATAACATACTGAAGATGATCTATTGCTTATGTTTAAGAAAAGAGTCCCAAAAAATGTCACCTCTGTTTCCATCATATATTCCCAAGCATTCTTCATTCCTATGAATCGAGCCACAGATCCACTTCTTTCAACATGCTCATGCTTTATTTCTCTCACTTGGATAGTTCCTTCTGGGCAACCCCTCAAGTGTTTCACATTTTCATCCATCCACATTTTTTCCCAATTGGTCTGCAATCACAAACACCAAGCTCTTCAAAATCTTTCTATGGATTGGGCGGGGCTCCGATACCAAATGAAAGTATCAGGACCTCCCATTTACTGTTGGAGTATTCTACTGTTGAATTGCCAATGACCATCCATTAGATATAGCTCATTCTCCAACACTTCATATTTAAAAAAAATAAATTGTAAGCCCAGAAAAACAAATAATTAGAAGAAGAATACACAATCTCACCTTATTTTCCTCAGCTGGAAGGAGGGACATCTGATCCTTATGCTTTACACATTGGATGCTGTCTCCATTTTTATGCTGGAAGAGAAAATTAAAGCAATATAACTTATGACATGTATCTACATTTACTATTAAAATGACTAGGAAAATGGATCCATTAGCTCTCACCTCAATTAATGGACACTGTGTTATGAGTTAACCTTGATATTAAACTGCTAAGAAACAACAAAACATGAATGCAAATACAGAACTAATGAAGAAGGTATATGACCTGGTACTTGTGCACAGCCGGAGGATTGATGTAACTGACATAATCTTTAACGGTTATATTATTGAAGTCAACTGCTAGTGTCAAAACTATAAGCTGCATAAAAAGCAGAACCCAATACGTCCAAAAAATCTTTGCAGAAGCCATGGCTATAGTTGGCGATGAGAACACAATTGCTTCATGTACAAAAATGAGCAAGGTGATCATTCCATTGGGCATGCATTATTTATAGATAAGACCTTTCAAAGAATGCCTTAGGAAGCTGCACGGCATACAATATTTAATAATATACACCAGATCATTAATTACTCTACCTATATTTAAAATATTTAATATAAGATTACTGTATTTAATCATATGAACAATATCTAAAGTGTACATAAATGATCTCATTAAATAAAATACACAGATCTTAAATGCGTTTAGTTTCGGGCCCATGGAATGCCTTAACAAAATTATATATGGTATACTCTTGTATAAATTTGGATTCTTTTTAATAGGTTGTTATTTATTTATATTTATATTTATGTTTATATATTTGATTCTGTCTTATTTATATCTACAGTCATTTTGATAGATTTGTTATAATTAATCTTCTATTACATCCATATTTGTAGACACTCTTATACATGCACATACCACTTTGATATTAGCATTTTTTAATTCTAGGACAATTTCATGGTGTGCAAGTAATCTTGTATAAGATGAAACTGATCAAGTAGAAATTTCAAAATTTTCCTACTCTTGGACCTATTTTATATATATTATGAGCAGACTTAGTACACATTTTGTACAATTAATTACTATACTTTGGTATTTAGAGACATTTAATGTGTATTAATTCACATCCAATTTCTATTTAAGAATCATGCATGTTAAAGAGGAGAAACAATCTAGGAGCACTTCACTTTTAAGCACAAAAACATACATAATTCTACACTAAAACATTCTAGGATATTTGTATGACTAAATAGTGTTGTATTTCATCATTTGTGTGACCTAAAGCTAGTCTAATCAAGTAGTTTAAGTTAGGAGAACATGGCCCTAGAGATCCAACTATTTTCTCAAGTTATTTGTTATGATCCTTCCTAAAAAAATTTATTCCAATAATAGGAATAAAGAGAACTCATTAAAAATGAGATAAATAGAGGAATTTTATTTTGAAATCATAAAATTAAATTACAAATTATTGTGATCCTCTTTAAGGGAACAACCTCCTTTGATCAATGAGTTGCTGATTGACATTGAACCCTACAATCTTAGAGAATGCACTAGACAATTCCAATTCGGGGACTTTGGTTGGTTTGTGTTAACAAGGCAAGGCTTATCACCAAACTAAAAACAATTACGGGCAAACTATGAAGCATGGGTAGTTGTTCTACATTTTTGGCAAGTCTATAGAACAAAAGAGGGTATTATTCTATAGGTCTTAAATTATACGATAATTAAAGAGATATAAAATTTGTTTAGGTCATTCAACTTAGCCAAACCCTATGTATAAGAATATCCTAGAGATTTGTTACTAGATATTCCTAAGTTGCTATTTTTGGTATTAAAAAATAATGACCTCTTCATAAATTAGATTATAACATATTATGTATCTAAATGAGAGTTATATCCCAAATATAATATCATTAAAAGAATCATATTTTATACACAAAATTTGAAAATATAGAAATATGCAATCTTCTGGAGATTACTAATAAGCATAGGTTATCATAAGATATTGCAGAGTTCAAGAGCCAGCTTATGCAAATTGCCAAGGAACTATTAAATTAATCTAATGAAGGAGAACAATGAATTTAAATGGTGGGAGGATCAACTACTAAGAGACTAGTGCCTTAATCTATTGGTGGTAGAATCAAACCTTGAAATACAATAAAAACATATATGTAATTCTAGACCTATTCAAAAGATGTGGATCAATATTAAACAAAGAACTAGATATACATTTTAGCATCCCATTAGTTTAGTTGCAATTTCATCCAAATGCACTTCTAACTCTACTTAAAAATTCACATTCAACAAAGCATACTTCAAAAATCTATAAATGATCAATACTACTCCATAAGTTATTGTATAAAGAATATATTAGAGATTTGAGAATGCTTTACAAATACTAAAAAATTAACTAATCAAAACACAAAGCAAACAAACAAATTTATCTTTAGATATATATCTCTATCTTCAAAAATATTGAGCCATATGGAGACATTAAAATCATGGAGAGGATTTTATGCATGCAAGTACCTTCTCTAGATTTTACATAAACGAGAGGCACAAGAAATTAAGCTTCAACTAAATATTTGATACTATAGAACAAACACTTGACTAGATGAAAAAATTAGTTAGTCTCAATAGAAAGAGATCCAAAAAACTCTAACCACACACCCCCCCACACACACATTCATTGATGTTTCTCTAAAATTGATATTCTCTTCACATCTATTTCAATTCTCTATGTCACGTCATCATATCTTAATTCAATTAGGCATTCAATAAATTTACTATCACAACCTCTTGTTTGCAACAATGCATTCTATATAAAAAAAGGCGCACTTACTTAGTTCAAGTAGAATAATTTTAACACTTGCAAACCTTTTTCACATTATGCTTGTACTCAAGAATACTGTAGAATATTTTTTGAGTCCTTGAATTATGAAAATATCTCCTTTGAATTGTGTATGTATTGTTTGCAATAATAAAATCTCATCAAATTTTTATTAGCTTATGAATGCTTCCAACATAGTCCACATCCTATTCTTAGTTTTATCTAATGATATGGGCTTGTATTATTTCTAATCATTCTTGGGCTAGCTCCTTTAATCAAGAACATGAAATAAGATAAAATTTGCTTCTATACAAGCCCATCACGTTGATCCAAAGCCACAAAAAACACCATTGATATTTTTATCAATATATCAATCAATGAATTTATTCACTTGACTCTATTTATAGCGAAATATAATCTAAATAAAATTCCAATCTCTATTGCTCTTTGCTTAAAATTCCATAAGAACTTAAATTGGATTAACCCCCGTGAAATCTATCAACTCACATTGATCAATAAAGAGCTAAATTCTGAGAGTAAATTTTCCCATGGGTTCTTCTAGCTATTAGCTGCGAAGTAATAAAAATATCATTGTGCATACAAACATTGATAAGTAGTCAAGTTGGATTTATTAAATTGTTAGAAGTACATAGGTTAGATTAAATAATAAAATAAATTAACATATGGATGTTGATTTATAAATAAATATGTTAGCTTATTTTTGTAAATACAATAAAAGTTAGTTTGTTGGGAAGTTATTTCTCATAGATAGGTTAGTTTATTTCATGGGAAACGAAAGGCTTTATAAATCCAATTATATTGAAATGTATATATTGGAGGATTCAATTTTATGTTTTTAATTTTTGTGCAACAATGGTGTAATCTGGTTTTGTTTTTATTTTCCCTATAATTTTCAATATAGTATCTATGCATTCATAATGTTAGGCCTATGAATAAGAAATGAGAAGCTACTAGCAAAGAGATATGGTATGTTGGTATATTGTTATTTTTTAAATGACATTTTTTTAACATCATCTAACATAATCAAAGTAAAACTGAGTAAAAGTATAAAGATGTGTCACACTTTCAGTGAGTTTTAGTATTTATAACTAAAAATTAATTTTGGTCAAACATATTGTCGACTCATTCTGGATAAGTTAAATTTGGCTAAATGCATATGTAACACAACTTTGAGGCCAATTTACTAAAAGAATGAAATTATTTGAAAAAATAAAAGTTTCAACAACTCCTACTCATATAAATAATATTTTTTAAAAATATAAAAATTCCCTTTTTAATCTATAAGTGTAGTTTTCAAATATATATTTATTTTAATAGTTCAATTATTATTATTATTTTTATTTTTATTTTTAACTAAAGTAGGTTATCAACAAAATACTAAAACTTATTAATTTTTTTTTTTTAAATATGATGCCCTAGATAAAAGAATCTAGATTAAGATAGCATAATTTGTTTTCTATTTTAGATAAATATCTAATATAAAAGTTGACGTCCAGTGGAAACAATTGTGTTTTAATATACACACATTTAAATATTTATCTAAAAATATATATTTTTAAAAATTGTAAAACAACATATCCATACCCTAAAGTTTAAGTTATAAATGTGCACAAAAAAATTTGAAGGAAAAAAAAGAAAATTTGCTATATAAAGCTTGGCGTCTTATGTAACATCTTTTTTCAGCATTTTATCAACAACTAAATCATAGTGTTAATTAATAAAAAACTATATTCAAATAATTTTTTAATTTTTTCAAAAAAATAAAAAACTTTATAGTGATTCAAGTTTAAAGGATAGATTGTGTTGGTCGTTTCCTTTATAAAAGTGTGACACAACTTTGTACTTTTACCCAACTATGATATCTTTTTCATTTCTCAACAAAATTTCAAAATTCAAAATAGTTTAAAAAGAAAAGGAAGAGATGAATAAAACCCAAAAATATTTTGAAGAAATTTATAATATTTCATGTGAAATTTTAAGAGAAAAATTGACATAGTATTTGTTGGGCTTGAAAAAAGGTGTTTGACTGATGAAATTTAACATCAAGGAGGGTAATTTTTTTATTAAATCAAGGAAACACTACAAAGAAAGGGCATTAAATGGCCCTATCAAGTTCAACCAAGCGATCCAATGTTGAGACAAATCTAGGGGTAATTGGCTCTGATCCACCAAATTCCAATCTTGAATATGATCTGACGCCCATTTAGCCAGGCAATCAGCCACCCCATTCCATTCTCGAGGAATATGAGTGAAAGTAATATACTACAGAGAAGCACGACTTGCTGGCATCCTTCCTCTTTGGCGGAGTTTGGGGAACGGTGGGGCAAGGCCCCTGTTTCTACCACCTTTCTTATCTGGAACTTGTGGTTGGAAAGGAATAGGCGGATTTTTCAGGATTCGTCGTTGAGGGTCCCTCATCTATGGTGGAAAATTCTACATTCTCTAGGGGAAACCATTGCGGCTAAGTGTGATATGACTGCGCTGGTGGATCCTCGTGACGTTGATTGTTGTAATCGTCTTCATCTTCCTCCTTCGCAATGACAGCTCATGCGTAACAGATGTAGACATCCTACCCCGAAGGTGAATAGGGAGGGGAGATGGACTCCTCCTCCTCATGGAGTCCTAAAAATCAATTCTGATGGCTCTTCTCGCGAAAACTTGGGTCATGTTGGGATTGGGAGTGTTGGCAGGGATAGCTATGGAGAGGTTTAGTTTATCTTTTCTATGTATAAGGGCCTTCATACTAATAATCTTATGGAGGCTCAGGCAATTTTATGGGTTGTGGAGCGGAGCAGTCAGCTGGGTTGGCGAAGGATCATCTGTGAGTCTGACTCACAAGTTTTGGTGAACTTACTGAAAAGGCGGTGTTTGGATGATGTGAGCTAGCAACTGGCTTTGATTGTGCAACAAATTCTCACCCTTTGACTGATGAAATTTGAATGATGGGTGCTTAATATGTTTGTTGATCACTTCAAGCATTGCTGAGTTTGAGAAGATGTTTGAAGGAATTGAGATGGAATAAAGGTAGCCCCTGTTACGGGGTGGTCTCCCCAAACCTCGCAAGAGGGGCGGACTCCCCTATTAATTAATTTGGGGAGAAACCACATCAAACAAAAATGACAAAATCTTAATCTGAAGCATGATCAAAATACACATACCAACACTCTTAGCTCTATAGATTGAATCTGCACCTTTCACAACTATAAATTTGCACAATTATATGCAAATCTCAAGTATTATGTCCAATTCCAACCATGAAAGCATCTATTTATAAGGGATGCAGTTTTATATTGCAAACTCTTCTATTACACTATTTTATGTGGATTTATGCTTGCCTACCGTTCAAATCTTTTGATGCCTATTTTCACGATGATGCATTGTGATTTTTTAAAATATTGGTTTTATTAAGATACAAATATTTTTGGATAAAAGTATTCAATATATTAATTATTTTCTATCTCAAAAATAGATTACAAAATGTAAGTCAAAATATTAATGTTAAATTTTATAATACATTAAATCTAAATGATTGTCTTATTATTATAAATTATGTAAATCTCATATTATTGATTAATAATTATAAAATTATTAGAGCACATAATTTTTATTTCAATCAATCATCTATTTAAATTGATAGTCCTATATTATATCAGCTATAATTAACCATTGGAAAGGTGCAGCCCAACATAGTTTCATAGAGGTCATAATCCTAAATAAAAAGTGTATACATGTTTTTGTTGAGGTAAAGCATCCCATTGCATGTTTTATCATCATTCTTGTTATAGGTGAAGATGATGATCCCTTTTTATTTCAACGTGGAAGTATGATGTCCCTACTAAGTGAGAGTCATGTGGAGATTATTAGGTATTATTGAATGAAAGGGAAGGGTACCCTTAGAAATAGGAGGGCACATCTCTTAAGAAATGTGGGCCCATAATGAGTCGTAGGCCTTCATTGATTAAGGTAATAGGAAGGTTGTTGAAGAAGAACTACTTCGATTTAGAGAGTAGGTATTGAAATCAAGAACGAATTGATGGAGATGATAAACATCATGTTGCTTTGAAAATCACTTTGGCCTTTAATGATGAGTTTTGCATTATTTTATTTTATTTCTAATAATTTTGTTTATTATTTTTCAAAAAGTTGTCATTATAATTTTATTAAATTAAATTTAATTTAATTCAAAAAATTTAATTAGTGGAAAAATATTTTTGTTTTGTTTAAATTATATAGTCTATATATTATTAGAAAATACAATTTTAAAAAATTGTTGATGTGAAAAGTAAAGTAATTTTAGATAAATAAATTAAAAAATTATAAATAGTTAAAGTAAAATAAAATAATTCTTAAGTAAATAAAATATATATTTATATATTATTTTTTAATAGTTTTATTTTTTATGCACATAGTCATAATATAAGACTCCATGCTTTGTCGTCATTATAGAATGTTTTTCAACATAATTATTTTAAATATTCTTAATAATGATAACTTTTATAATAATCTTATTGTTACATTTGTGATACTTATAGTATAATTATAATTTATAATGATATTAATATTTTGCTTATGGCATGGTAGGGGATGAGATGGTGATGGTAGAGAGAGTTGAAATTTTGTGCAATGTTACAAATGCATTGACAAACCTAATCAACATAGAGAAATTTGGGCGGAGCAAGTTTCTTGGCCTTTTAGCCCCTAGTAGATAGGTGATGATGTTGGTGTTATTTTCTCTCTTGCAATATATTCAATAATTGATATAATGTTAGGAAAGGTGTCTCAACTTTGCATTCTAAGATTAAGAACTAATAAAATAATTTTTCAGTTATAAAACAAATAAATATAATTTTTAGAGCTCTGAAGGTCAATTTTAGCTTTGAAAAATATTGAAACTAAACTTAACTAAAACAAGTGGATTATAGTAAATAGATCTCTATAAAATCTTTAATTTAAAAAATAATAGATTCGATTGATTTCTCAAATCAAAAGTGATGCCTCTCTGCATCATATTTATGTAAGAATAACTATGGCATATGCGAGTTGTAAGAGGGAGTTGCATTTGTTAATCAACTTATGATGTATATTATGGCATGTCATAAGCTATATTTGATTGGAGATAATGGGGATAAAATAGGGTGCCCAAGTTGATGAATAGATTATGATGAACTTAGAATAGTTGAAAGCAATATGTTATTTTTAACATGTGGAGTCATCTTTGTAATTTGGGTCTTAGTATACTTTTGGTTTTTCAAGCCCCACCCTCCATGCTATGGTAAGTTGTGATTGAAGAGTGGAGAAAAGGATCACTTTTTGGATTACCAAATGTCTTTCCTTGGTTAGTATGTTTCGGATTTGTTCTAAGGTATTAGTTGCCATGCATGTTTATCACTCTTCTCATTGGGTGCCTTCTAAAGCTTCTTACATAACTTGCATTGAAAAATCTTCAAAAAATTCTATGGGCTAATGGTGAAAGAAACCATGGTTTTCACCATTTGGCTTGAAATTTTTGGTGTTTGACTCAAAAATTTGGAGGTTTAGGTTTTCTCTTAGTTTGTCGACACGGTATTGCCCTATGTGTTAAATGGATCATCAAAGCTTTATAAGGCAATGAAGCTTGAAAAATCATGGTTAGACATTGTATTAGTTCAAGAGTGCTAGTTGGTTATCCAACCTAGAAGAGCCTTGACTTTAGTACTCTTCTCACTATGTAGATACTATGAAGATCCAATATTTGGAAAGCATGGGAAGCTATCAAACCATGGCTTCATTAGGTGAGAAATGAGTCTTGGATTGGTCTTTCTATCAACTACCAATCTATTTGGTGGCACCTAGTTCTCTCTTCTCATGACCAACCATTGAGCAAAGTGCCTTGGCTACACACCTTGAAGTGCTTTAAGTGAAGCATTCATGTGATGCATGATTTTATCCACAAGTCCACCAAGAACTTTCTTTCTTAAATTGAATTCAAATCAAAGTTCAAATTGGTTCCCCAAGACCAAGAAACCTTTAAATTTTTCATTCATATTATACCTCCCTAGATTCTTCATAAAATTAGGGTTAGGTCTCTCAAGCCTTGGTGGAAATATTGGAAACGGTACCTAGATATGCCCTTTTGCAACTATAGGCCTTACAAAGGCTACTCATGGTTGTCCCCCATCTTCCTATGGTGGATTAGTTAAATCTCTTATGACAATTCCAGTCCTCTATTGGCACTTGGCACCATAAATCTTAGCATATTTGGTTGGTAATTTTGGCACCCAAATTAGCCCATTGCTTGGTGTATTTTGTATCAAGGCCTCCCACTAGGTGGTTATTTAACTGAATATGGGTATTCCCAATCTTTGTTATCCATTCCATGACCACATGAATTTCTTCTAAGCATCTCTTCTAGTTTTGTTCTAGAGCTCAAGAGGCTTGAAATTGGATCCACAATTTTTAAAAATTGTTCAAGCCTGTCCCTTTTTCTTGGCATATGGTTTTACTTAGAGATTGGTCTTATCTCCAACACAAATATACCTAGATTTGACATGTTTTGGGAGTGAAAATTCTCTTTAGCATCTATAAAGATAGAAATCATACTCTTTGTTCTAGTTGTTCAATAGTTGCCCGTTATTCTTTATATATTAAAGCCATGATTTGGTCTAATGTGCTTATGTAGATTCAAATGCAAGCTTGTAAAGTTGGACTTGAAGTTATTCATCTTTAGGAGTTGTTGGACCATTGAGGAAATGCCCTTTGTACTGTTGTACGAGTTTTGCTTGATCTCACCTCTCTTCAACAAGAGCAATGATGTGCATGCTACTAGCCTATGAGGAGTGATAATGGGCCTCGTGCTAGTATCAACATGGTTGTTATTTGTCAAGGATGAGATTGGCCCTCCCGAATGTTGTCTACCTCTTCTTGTGAGTGGGGAGATGCTCTTGGTTAGCCTAACTCGTGCAAGTTTCCTTGCTTAGAGTTGGCCATCTCTTTGACCTATCCAAAGAAGCCTCCATACAACTCTCTTAAAGAAGAAGAAGAAGAAGTGCTCTCACTAGCTGGGAGTCATCTGATGATAAATGTCCTCCTCCCTTTGATTTTGTTTTAGTTGATTAAATTTTGTTGGGCTTGACCCTTTTAATATTCTTTCATCTTTGTTTTGGACATTGTCTAATTAGACTTTGTGAGTGTACCTCTCTACCACCCTCCCTCTTTTTAAAAATAATGTACTATCCTTTTATCAATAAACTTAAGTAAAATATATAATTTTTTTTTTTTAAACCTTAATTTAAATGGTTGTCTATGCTTTCCTGAAGAGAAGGGAGATCCGAATGACTAGAGGATTAGAATACTAAGTGCACTTGTTTATTAGGTGTATTAATTTGAACCTGTAGCAGTCACACCAAAGAAGCCCAAATCTGTCCTCTCTGCATATGAACCACACCTCCATAAAATATGTAACTGCCCCATGAGGAGGGACCACCCTCATTCCCCACTCTGTAACAATATGGACCACACTGCATATACTGAATGTTTTCTCCTTATAATTCCTTACCAGCAACCTCAAACACATCTATATTTTAACATATTCTTCATATGGATAGCCCTTCTCAGGAAATCTTCCATTACCCATATCTGTTGTTGACTGTGGGTTTTTCTTGGAAACCAAAACTTCTCCTAACCATTTTACTGTATTATTTTTTGTTAGAATGTTTGGTACAAATTTTGCAGGCAACTAACTCACTTCTGCGGAGCTGACATATACCACCCATGCTGGAGGGTTACTTGATTCCTGAAAATTTAAATACATATTCAAACAATTATTTTATAAATATCAGACAGATTGAGAGATCTGATCAGTGATTTTGTCAGAATGGGGTGGTGATATCTGATCCTCATGCTTGACACACAGTCTGGTGTCTGCATTCTCATGCTGCAAAAGAAAAAGCAGAGATTCTTTTACTTTATTTTTAAACTAAGCTTGTGACATGTTTTTGGTCTGTATTTACATTCAAATACAACACCACTGAACAATGCACATGACCTGGTACTTCTGCCCAGCCTGAGGATTGATGTAACTAACATAGTCTTCAATGGGTCATATCATTCAAATCAACTGCTAGTGTCAAAACCATAAACTACATAAAAAGCAAAAAATGATGCACCCAAAAAACTTTTGCAGAAGCCGTGATTATAGGATGTAATCAGGACACATTTGCTTGATATGAAATGGGCTTTGCTTGATGTGAAATGGGCACAAGTGATTGTTATAGTGGGTTTTCATTAGTTATATATATAAGACATTAGAAAGGATGCCTAGAAGATCCATGAGATACAACATTTGATTAATAATATACACTGGTGCATTAAATTACAGATCTCTATCTAAAATATTTAATATAAAATCTAAAAGTAAAGATAAATCGTTTTTTTTAATAAAATCCATAGGGCTTATAAGTATATATGTCACAGTTAAGAATATACAACTATTATAATTGCCATTTCTGTGTCTATTGTTCAAGAATGTATACAGCCCCTTTTTTCAAAAGCCCCGGATTAAGAAGGACAAAAACATTTATAATGGGTTGGAAAACTAAAGAGAGGAATTGGACATGAAATGCTTTGAGATCCCTAAAGGTATTTGTTGGGAAAGATTACCATTTTATTTAATGGAGGTTTAGAATTAGAAGAGAATAAAATGGAATTATTTGAAATGTTAAAGAGGTTTATTGTTGCAGGAAAATAAAATTGTAAAGGTGAAATTAGGATATTGTGTTATTTTTCATTTCGTTTTGTTTCTATCTTGATAGAAAAGTCTTAATATAATAATATATTGACAAGTAGTATATTTTTGTATGAGGTTAGGTTCATGGTCTATTCTTATTTATATTTATTTGATCTCTATTTGCAGTGATTCTAATACATTTTTCATTTAACTATCATATTGTACTCTCACTCACTTTGAATTACATATATTCACGTCTGGCATTGAAATTGTCATTTCATTGATATATTTCACTTCCACATTATTCAAGATCTATTCCAAGTTGTGTGGGAATGAATCCCAAACTCAAACTTTCAAATTCAGATTCTAAATTTCCAACCCATTTTTGCTAGTCATCATGAGATAACATAACATGCGTGTGACATGTTCCTATGTTTTGGTATTTAAAGCCATTCTTTTGTACATTCAAACACATTGATGATCAAGGAGAATAAAAAGAACTCTATATAGTACACTTCAATTTCTATAGGGACCAAAATAATTGCATCTAGGCCATCTTCATGTTGGTGAATGATGTCTTCAATATCGGTCATCAACATTAATTTTTCCTACAAAGGGGGTTGACCCATGAGAGCACGATATCTTATTGAAGTGGCAATCTCTTCAAAGATGTTCTTAAACACCACTATTACAAATTTAGCTATCAAGAAAGTGAAGGCAAATAGATGATTTGACACACATAGATCATATAGAACCACAATAGTTGGGATTGACTGAGGTGATCAAAATCAATCCATTCTGTTTTTGTGAGAATTTAGATTATGATATAGTCGTTAGAGAGGAACATAAGTTCATAACAATAATGTTGGTTAATAGTTTTGTCACTGCAAGAATTAATCCATTCATCCAACGAGCAACGACGAAATGTACCAACAAATAGAAAATTCTCTATGATATTAGTGATTCACATATGATTAATTCAAAAACCCAATATACAAGAATGATAAACCATAAACTCAACCTTCAAAATGGTAATTAATCCATAGATCAACACACCATATCGATACTGATCTGCCAACATTAAATAGATTTGAATGCAAACTAACATGAAGAGACTGAATATTCAAAAATAATTATTGTACACACAAGGACAATAATTTCATAATGAGCAAAACAACTGTTAATTTAATATTGTAGCTCGGACAGTTGTTTCTCCAATTCCAAGAATTAGCATTTAATTCTTGAGACTTCTAGATAGAAGTTAGTTAGGTCTAGATATTTAATTATTTAATTAAATAATTGATTCCTCTAGAGACTTCTAGAAACCAGTTAGTTAGGGTTTGTTAGAGTCTAATTAATCTTAGCCATTGATTGAGATTAAATCTTGGCCATTGGTTTTCCAATGAGAATAGTTTAAAAGGGGGTCATTGGACATTTGGAGAACACAGACTGATAGACACAAGTTAGAGAAATATTTGCAGTGATAGCAAATAGTCTTGCATTGATAGCAAGGGCGCAGTGATAGCGTTGGAGGCAGCAGCAGTGGAATTTCAGCAGGAGAAATTAAGAGAAGAATTTTCGATGAAGAATATTGCCGAAGCTTTGTCAGTAAGAGGCAAGCAGTTTCTTTTGTATCTCTTGATTTGCTGAAGATTAATATAATTCCTCATCTGCAGTACTGGTTTTCCCTCCAGGGTTTTTCCAGGGACAATTTGTCTAAAAATATTGTGTTTATTAGTTTGCATGTTTTCTTCTCTATTCCTGTGAGTTTTATTTGTGAAGTTGCAGTTGTATTATTTTTCAGTATTTGTTGTGAATTAATTTTCGGCAGTCAAATAATCTTTATAGATAGGAGATTTATAATCAGTAACTGCAATAGATTTTTCATATGGTATCAGAGCAGATCTAAGGGCAGAAAGAGCTTAGCATAGGCACAGGAAGAAAAGAAAAATAGAGGGTTTATAAAAACCAGTTCTACCTCTTTAGTATTATTATTTTTGTTATTACTATTTTTTGTTTGAGATGGCCTTAGTAGGTTTAAGAGATAAGGACAGATTGGATGGAGCCTCAAATTTTGGTGTCTAGAAAGCCAGAATTTCTTTATTGCTGGAAGAGAATGGTATCAAGGAATATGTTACCAGTGTTGTAGCTATACCTACAGATCCAGCACAGTTCTTAGCATATAAGAAGGAAGATGCCAAAGCAAGGAGGTTGATTCTTGATGGTGTTAAGGATCATATTGTTCCACATATCGCAGAGTTGGATACAATGAAGATGATGTGGGACGCCATTTTGAATCTGTACCAGAATGCTACCACTAATAGGAAGCTGATTCTCAGAGAAAAGTTGAGGAACACTAGGATGAACAAGGGAGAGGACGTTACAAGTTACCTCACCAAACTTAGACTTGTCAAAGATGAGTTGGTAGCTGTTGGAGATAAACCAGATGATGACGAGCTAGTACGGATAGCCCTAAATGGGTTTACTAAGCAGTGAAATGTCTTTGTTCAAGTTATTAATGGACGAGACACCTTACCGAGTTGGGATTGACTATGGAGTGACTTCACTCAGGAGGAGCTTAGATTAAGCCTTGTCAATGGTGCCAGTAGTAAGAGTCAGAAAAGTGAGGCAGAACAGGAAAACGTTTCCCTAGCAGGAAAAGGTAAAGCAAAAAAAGGGTCTAGCAAAGTATCAAATCCCAAAGGCGAGAAGAAGATGGACTTGTCTAAAGTCAAGTGCTACGGCTGTCACGAGTTTGGCCACTATGTCAGCAATTTCCCACAAAAGAAGAAAGGCAAGAAACAGACGGCAGCTTCAGCAAGTGCAGATGAGCTCTCTAGCAGAATGGAAGATGAGTTTGCACTCATAGCTTGTATGGTTAGCTCAACCTCACAGGGTGTTTGGTATATAGACAGTGGGGCGTCATTTCATATGACAGGAGTTAGAGAATACTTCTCCAGTTATAAGGAGGAGGACATCAAAATCCAGATTTCTATGGGGAACATGTCCAAACTAAATCCAGTTGGAAAAGGGACTGTTCTATTTCAGAGGGAGAATGGCAAGCCGATTCCTATTCATGATGTGTTGCATGTGCCAAGCTTGGGTATGAATCTTATTTCCGTATCTGTCCTTTAGGATAAAGGCTACAATGTACTCTTTAGAGGGGCCAATGTGTTAATCAAGCACAAGGATTGGAAATCACCCATAGCTATTGGAGTTAGGAGCGGTCGACTTTACAGGTTGCAGTTTGATATTCATAAGGCACTGATGAGCAGCGGAAATTCTAGAGATCAAGGAGAGCTATGACATAGGAGGATGGGCCATATACATCATGGAGCACTCAAATTGCTTCGTGAGACAGTGACAGGTGTTCCAGAGGTGAGCACAAAGCATGATGATGTATGTAAGGGATGTGTGTTGGGGAAGTTTGTGAAAGCAACTTTTTCAAGGAGTGACACCAGATCCAAGGGTGTTCTTGATCTAGTACATTTAGATATATGTGGACCAATGTCGACAAAGTATCTCAGAGGATACGAGTACTTTGTTACTTTTATTGATGATTTCTCCAGGAAGACCTGGATATACTTCTTGAAGACCAAGGATGAGGTTTTTAGTCACTTCCAAGAGTTCAAAGCTCTTGTGGAGAATTCGATAGGTAGGAAGATAAAGGTTCTTCAGTCAGACAATGGAGGCGAGTACAAGGGAAAGAGTTCCAGGAGTTCTGTACTAGGGAAGGAATCAAGAGAGAGTGGACTATTCCTTACAACCCATAGCAGAATGGGGTTACTGAAAGGAAGAATCGGTCTATATCAGAGGCGGCAAGGGCTATGTTGTATGACCAGGATATGCCACGTTACTTATGGGCAGAGGCATGCAATACAGTAGTATACATCCAAAATAGGGTTCCATATAAGGTATTGGGCAAGATGACACCAGAGGAGGCGTTCTCAGGGAAGAAGCCAGATGTCAGCCACTTCAAGATATTTGGGAGTTTGGCATATTGTCACATTCCAGGTACTACACGTTCCAAGTTAGATCAGACTGCAGAGAGAGGATACTTTGTGGGGTACAGTGAGACCTCAAAGGCATATCGGATATTTATTCTAGGGGCTAGGAGGATTATAGTCAGGCGTGATGTCAAGTTCATGGAGGACAAGGCATTTAGAAGGTCCAGAGATTTGTCAGCAGATGAATAAAGTGAGCAGCCAACAGAAGCTCCAAGGATTGAGCAATCAGATCAGGGACAGAGAAGCTCGAGTACAGTGACTAGTACAAGCACAGGCTTAGGTGCTGAGAGTTCATAGAGTATGGAGCAACATATGCAGCAGATCCAAGAGATGCATCAGGAACACATGGGGGTTGATATTTCATCCTCTACAGTTGGTAGCAGTAACCAACAGGATACTCAGGAGTTTGTGGGAGCTCCTAGGACGAGTAGTAGGCAGTGGAGACAGCCAACCAGGTATAATGACTTTATGACTTTAGTTAGTCAATTGGTAGATAGTGAGCCTTCCAGTTATCAGGAGGCTGCACAACAACAAGTATGGCGAGATGCAATGGTTGAGGAATATACCTCAATAGTGCAGAACGATGTGTGGGAGGTTGTGCCTAGACCGACAAATAGGGCAGTGGTTGGATCACACTAGATCTATAAGATCAAGCACGGTGTAGATGGTAGCATCGAGAAATACAAGGCAAGGTTTGTGGCCAAGGGTTTCTCTCAGAAGGAGGGAATAGACTATGAGGAGACATTCGCTCTAGTGGCCAGGCATACTTCTATACGAGCTGTGATCTCTCTTGCAGCACAGATGGGATGGCAGATCCATCAAATGGATGTCAAGACAACGTTTCTTAATGGTGAATTGAAAGAGGAAGTATACATAGAACAACCAGAGGGATTTGTAGCACACAGCAGTGAAACCCACGTGTGCAGATTGAAGAGAGCTTTGTACAGACTCAAGCAGACTCTCAGGGCGTGGTATGAGCGCATTGATGAATACTTGCAGGGATTGGGCTTTGTGAAGAGTGAGGCAAATGCTAATCTCTACTACTTGGTAGTTGGGGGTGAGATTCTCATTCTTGTTCTATATGTGGACGACTTGTTTTTAACAGGTTCATTGGGGCTCATAGAGGAGTGCAAGAGGGACCTTGTAGCAGAGTTCAAGATGAAGGATTTGGGGCTTATGCACTACTTTCTAGGCATGGAGGTATGACAAACAGATGGTGAGATTTTCCTCGGTCAAGGGAAATACTGCATTGAAATCTTGAGGAGGTTCGAGATGGAGGATTGCAGAGCCATGTCTACTCCTATGATCACGAATTGGAAGAAGGTAGACTCATCCAGGGAGAAGGATGTAGACCCCACTTTATACAGACAGTTGATTGGGTCTCTCATGTATTTGGTCAACACCAGACCAGATATATCTTTTGCAGTAAATTCTCTTAGTCAGTTCATGGTTGAGCCGAAGAAAATGCATTGGATAACGACAAAGCATGTGTTGCGGTATTTGCGTGGTACAATCGAGTATGGGATCAAATATACTCGAGGTGATGGTATCAAGTTGATAGGCTATACTGACGTAGATTGGGCAGGCAGTACAATGGATAGGAAAAGCACTTCAGGCTGTTGCTTTAGCTTGGGATCAGGAGTTGCCTATTGGTACAGCAGGAAGCAGAAGTCCGTGGCCCTGAGTTTTGCAGAGGCAGAATACATAATAGCTAGCATGGCAACATGTGAGGCGATATGGCTTCGAAAGTTGCTGGTAGCCTTGTTAGGTCAGAGGGTTGAGACTACAGTGATACACTGTGACAATCAGAGTTGCATCAAGTTGTCTAAGAATCCGGTGTTTCATGATAGGTCTAAACATATAGACATCAGGTATCATTTCATCAGGGATTGTGTACAACGGGGGATTATTTAGCTATAGTATATACCTACAGATCAGCAGATAGCAGACATTATGACAAAGGCTTTGGGGAAGGTGAAATTCATCTTCTTCAGAGATATGTTGGGTGTTATGCAGAACACCTTCCTCGCTAAGAGGGAGTGTTAATTTAATATTGTAGCTCGGACAATTGTTTCTCCAATTCCAATAATTAGCATTTAATTCTTGAGACTTCTAGATAGAAGTTAGTTAGGTCTAGATATTTAATTATTTAATTAAATAATTGATTCCTCTAGAGACTTCTAGAAACCAGTTAGTTAGGGTTTGTTAGAGTCTAATTAATCTTAGCCATTGATTGAGATTAAATCTTGGCCATTGGTTTTCCAATGAGAATAGTTTAAAAGGGGGTCATTGGACATTTGGAGAATACAGACTGATAGACACAAGTTAAAGAAATATTTGCAGTGATAGCAAATAGTCTTGCAGTGATAGCAAGGGCACAGTGATAGCATTGGAGGCAGCAGCAGTGGAATTTCAGCAAGAGAAATTAGGAGAAGAATTTCCAGTAAAAAATATTGCCGGAGCTTTGTCAGTAAGAGACAAGCAGTTTCTTTTGTATCTTTTGATTTGCTGAAGATTAATATAATTCCTCATCTGTAGTACTGGTTTTCCTTCTGAGGTTTTTCCAGGGACAATTTGTTTAAAAATATTGTGTTTATTAGTTTGCATGTTTTCTTCTCTATTCCTGTGAGTTTTATTTGTGAAGTTGCAGTTGTATTATTTTTCAGTATTTGCTGTGAATTAATTTTCGATAGTCAAATAATCTTTATAGATAGGAGATTTATAATCAGTAACTGCAATAGATTTTTCGCAACAGCAGACAGACTCTTCAAAATTGATTATTTATTTCAGAAAATTCAGAACACTAACAAGCACACAGGCTTGTTTTACTCCCATGTCAGGCTGCTTCAACAGAACTGTCATAGATCTCTTTGGAACTTCTTATTTGTAATGGTCTCCTAAAACTCTGAGTCTTTTCATTGATTATCTTTGAAATGTTCATCAGAATCATAGTTCCTCCCATTCTACAGTGTTATTCATTTTAGCTTCCATCTTTTTCAGTTCAGAGATCATATTGAAACTCTCATCAAGAAGAAAGATACTATCATTGATGAGAAAAATTTAAGAAGTTCAAATGCATTCCCTATTCCTGTGACTCTACACTCTCTTTCCATGCATTGCGATGACTCGACACCTATTTCTTCCTTTTTATGGACTTCACCCTTTGGTAGTGGAACATATTCCTCTGCTTCATCATCAAACCCTATTGCAAATGCTGTTAGCATAATTGTCGTATTACATTGTTAGCTGTTCGGTAGGTTAACTAACTATTTCTGTTAACCATTCAACTGCTTCCGCTATTGCATAAACATGCAGATGTTTTTCTTGAATATTGATCAATAAATAAAAGTATTATGTATTTTTCACAACAATTGGTATCAGAGTTGCGAAAGAATGTCTAGGAATTTTTGAATGATAGGCTGAATGTCTGGGAATGTATCTTCGTCTGCAAATGGCAGACATCGATTGATGAATAGGAAGCCGTTGGAAGTTAAGCCTGTGTGATCAGAGTGATGCAAGTTGGCGTGCAGTTTTGACTGGTGTATGTGATCTGAAGCGGCGGATTATCAGAACAGATGCGATAATGCTACACCAATAAAAGATTAAGTTTAGGGTTTCTATTTTGACACTAGAGAGTGGCACAGCGGAATCATGGCGGCCAAAATAATCTTTTTTGGTGAGTGCAAAATTGCTATTATGTCATTTTTTGGTGAGATTTAAGATTTCAGAGGATATTTCATTATGGAGATTGTAGTAGATAAGTTAGATAAGTATTTTGGTTTCAATTTTTATATTTGGAAAATCAAAATTTAGATGTAATTAATGAATAAGAATTTATGGGAAATAGTGAGTGGAAAAGAAACAGTACTTACAGAGGCAATTAAGTTATTAGAATGAAACAATAGAGATGATAAAGTCAAGACTATTTTTGATCTTACTCTTTTGATTCAGAACTACATCATATAGATCTGGATAAATCATCAGCAGAAATTTGGGATAATCTCAATAAACTGTTTGGAGCAAAGGCATTAAATGCAAAATTTTCTCTAAAATTTCAACTGTTTAGGTTCAAAATGGAAAATGGAATCACAATGTCAAATCATATAAGTAATTTGAGGTCTCTCATTAGACAATTAGTAGAAATTAAGGTTCCAGTAGATGATGAAGATGCTAAAGCTATCTTGTTAAATAGCTTGCTTGCAAAATACAGTAATGTTATTTTTACATTCAGCCAAATAGCCTCTCAAAATTTAGAAGATTTGATTTCAGCTCTTTTAGCAGAAGGTTCAGAAGATGTTTCTGAACTGGAGAATGCATTATATGTTCGAAACCATAATAAAAGGTCAAGTACAAGCAATGAGGAAATTAAATGTTTTAATTGTAAGAAAAAAGATCACATAGCCTAGTCTTGTAAAACTCGAGCTAGAGATGTTCTTAGAGGAAATCTCAAAGATAAACCCAATGAAGGAAACATGGCTTACATTGAGAATGAGGATTCATCAAATGATGAAGCTATTATAAATGACTCTCTTAGTGATCCTGAAGTAGTACTATAATCCTTCACTTTATTGGTGGCTGGTGGCATCAAAGGATGGAGGAATTTCCATCATCTCAAGTCAGCTTCTCACTTTGAGATGATGCTTGCATGAAAAGCGTTTTTGGGTTTTGTTTTTGCTTTTCCTTGTTGTTGCTGACAGATTTGAAGAATACATATATTGTGAAGTTTGGTTTTTGAAGATAGGTAAGGGGTTTGGTGTAGAGCTTGTCCAATGAGCACTCGAGGTTGTGATCAGAATTATACTCTTCTGAGGTTCATTAGACAATTTGATGGAGCCATGTGTTTGGAGAGCTCAATATGAATTGTTGTCGAATAATTCAAGGAATCTGTGATTCAAGAGTTCATGGAAGGAAGAACTCAGGAATTCGGCTAGGGGCTACACCTTTACGAGGGTTAAGAGATAGCTTGATGGAGCTCCACCTGATTTAGGATTTATTTCTTCAATGAAGATCTTCACAAAGATGTATAAACATTTTGTAATCAACAATTTTTGTTATGTAAATCTTAAGGGGGGTCTCTTAAATGGAGGATCTAAATATTGCATAAAACTAAATTGTAAAGTTTTAAGGATACACTTATAAGAACAATGTAATAAGGGGGAGAATGTTAGTATAATTGTCGTATTACATTGTTAGTTGTTCGGTAGATTAACAAACTATCTCTGTTAACCGTTCAACCGCTTCTGCTATTGCATAAAAAATGCAGATGTATTCCTTAAATATTGATCAATAATAAATAAAAGTATTATGCATTAATTCTTCCCACCCTTTTAACTGCACCAGTGTTTACCTCTATGCCTCTGGTGATAGCTCTGTAACATCCCCTTCATTAGTTTCAACTTTTAAGTGGCTCAGCTGTTGTACACTGAAAGCATATTAGCGTTCAACAATCTTATATTCATGCTCCCTTGTCTTCATTTGTGCTGAGCTGGTGATCAATAACAAACAAGTTTTCTTCAACATTAGAGCTCTTCTTATCTTAAGAGGCAATTCGAGCAAGAGAGAAAAACACATGGCTTGGATCTGCCTTTTCAGCATCTTCTTCTGCAGATCAAGAAGACATCATAGATGACTTTCTTTATAATGATAGTGATAGTAGGATTTGCTCCAGTCAAAATGTCTGACTTTGATTTACTTTCCACAATCCCTTCTTCTTTGGCATAGTTTCCTTGAAGCAATTCCATCCCATTATAACTAGAGACATTAACATCTTTTACCATGCCTCGAGACCACTCTGACAAGAACTTTTGAAAAGTCTTTATTCTTGATTCATCATTTTCAAAACACCAATTGGGGATAGTGCACCCATATTGTTTTCTAGTGATTGATTTTATTTCATCTATCCACTTCTATCATTTGTTGCAAGAATGGTAAATCTGACTGACTATTTGTAGACTTCCAGAGATTAGGAACTTGTAACCATTGTGTAGTGTCAATCAAATTTGCCTAGATGCATGAAGGGCACTGAATCTCATAGCCGAGCTCTGGAATCCTTATTTTCTTTAAAATTTGTGTACAACAGAAGGTCTCTATTCTTTGTACCATGGAACAACATTAAAGAGAGTTCTACATCATCAATCTAAGAGCTAATCCTGTTTATCATTTGCACTTATTTAAAAAAAATATTTATTACAATTATTAGTGCCAACTCCTAAAATAATCTAGGTTGATTTGTAGTTATTGATCTTATCTTTAATAATTATTTTTATACATTAATGTAGGCGATTTATTCCCTTACATTTTTATTAGTGAACTTGACTTATATTCCCTACAATTTGATCTTAGGGTTTGTGTTTCTTTTATTACAAAGTTTTTAATCTATTTTTTTTTATTGTTCATATTTATATCAAATTTGTCTATATTTTGATTGGGATATTTTTATCATTAATTTCTATATACTTCTTTTAGGGTTTCGATTATCATTGTTTGATGTTATCTTAGATACCCTACCCACCCTTGGTTCAACCTTTAAGATTTCCCTTACACTTATTTCAAATATAATTATTAGCTAGTTTTTTAATTTTTTATATATCATTTCCATTTCATCCTTTTATTTTTTTTGAATATTGAGACCTGTTTGTACACCAACATCAAATTCATCTAGTCACCCTATGAAAATAAAGATAATATTGAACCTTCCAATGAATTAATCTATTGAAAATATTGTACCTATTAATGTTCCTTCTATTTTTGAGCATGAAATCAAAAGATTGTGGTCATTTTGGGTATTTGACTCAACAAGATTTGACACAAGAACTTGTTGCTATAACTGATGCTAAAAGTATAATGATATGATTAATATTTTTTTTCTAAAAAAGTGGATTAGAAACCTTAGACGACACTCATGCTAAGGTTTCCCTTCCTAACTCTTTGACTAGTGCATCTATGATTCCCTTTCTCTCTTCATCCCTTCTTACATGCTTGCCTCATCTCATAGTGTACCTACATTTGTATTCACATTGATTTTGTTCATCAATGACATACCTTACAGCTATACCCCCCACCATCCCTACATGTCATGATATTCCACACATGTTCTTCTCCTTCATCCACTATAGCCCCACCAACAACATCCACCCCTTTTCCCACTAGTGTCATCTCTTCTACTATTTAATCCTCCACCATGACTACTCCCCATTTCATTGTTCATCACACACTTGATTCCATGCTTATGGATACGCCATACTACTTATCTCCTCTATGTACACATCTCTTATTCCATTTCTTGTTCCACACCTTCATATACCATTCACACTAATTCTCATTCCATAGCTCCTATTGATACTTATCTTCTTGGTTCCAATAAAAAAATCTTGCTACCATATCTCCTCTACTATAGGTGCAATAATTCAAAAGTTCGATATTTTTTATAAATGAGTTAATAACATGCCTAATGGGAAAGGCATTCATGAGTTAATAGATACTAGACATATTCTGTTAGCATTTAAGACTATTATATATCATCTACCTATTAGTTTTTTGACACCTCACTTTGAGATTTGTAATAGAAATGGTGACCCAAAACATGTTTTTTCACTATATAACATGTGCAAACCTTTTCATATGAGGATATATTGTTTGCTAAGCCATTTCCAAGGAATTTAAAAGCTATTGAATATTTTTCTCTTTATCTTATGATTGATACATACATTTGATAATTTGACTAAGGTATTATTAAAATAATTTAAATTGGATATAGGCCTTAGAGTTACTAGTTTTAATATATTTAAATGTTGTTAAGGACCAAATGATTATATTAATGATTAGATCAAAGACTTTATTCTTTATGTTCATAATACATTGGAATTGTAAAATATTTTAATCAAGTGGTTTTTAATCCAATTATTTATAGGGTGTACATCTTAGCAACTATACATATTTTATGGATCTTTGTGCACATATAAAAATAGTTGAACCAAAACTTATAGAAAATAATGTCTTCAAGTATGAATCATCATTTTTCTCATTATTGGGGTTCATCCCATAGTGCGATGATTAAGTGGTGGTGTTGTCGTTGCGGCTACCAAAGTTCAAGTCTCTGTGGATTGTTGTGATCACAATCACTATACCTTCGTTGATCCAATGTACTCACATGCTTGACCCGTATAGTTGATGGCATTCATGCCATGTGCTAGGTGTTCATGCCTGAGGCCCTTTCCCTCACTAGGTTGGAGTGCTCGTGAGCTTAGTGCCCCTACTTGGCTATAGTGCTCGGTGGAGTGGGTTGTTACTTGTGTTCATGTCGGGGAGGAGGTCACCCATTTGTGGCCTCTATCTTGGTTAGGGCCAAGCTAGACATCCTGAATTTAATCGATAAAAAAAAAAACTCATTTCTTTCAAAAAATTAAAAAGCCTATGTAGTTTTGCAAGTGAAAGAACAATAGTATGTCCTACTTTTTAGTATTGTTGAGTCACTAATATCAAAATTTTTTATTTGATCTATCCATTTCTACCATTTGTTGCAAGAATGGTAAATCCAATTGACTATTTGTAGACTGCGAGAGATTAGGAACTTGTAACCATTGTCTAGTGTCAAGGTATCAAATTTTCTTGGATGCTTGAAGGGCACGGACTCTCATATCCAAGCTCTAGAATCCTAACATTAAAAAGAGTTCTACATCATCAATCTAAGAGCTAATCTTGTTTATCATTTGTATTTATTTTTAAAAATATTTATTGCAATTATTTGTACCAACTCCTAAAATAATCTAGGTTAATTTGTAGTTATTGATCTTACCTTTATGTAATTATTCTTATACATTAATGTAGGTGATTTATTCTCTTACAATTTTATTAGTGAACTTGACTTATATCCCCTACAATTTAATCATAGGGTTTGTGTTTCTTTTATTACAAAATTTTTAATCTATTTTTTCTTATTGTTCATATTTATTTCAAATTTTCTCATATTTTGATTGGGATATTTTTATCATTAATTTCTATACACTTCTTTTAGGGTTTTGATTATGATTGTTTGATGTTATCTTAGATACCCTACCCACCCTTGTTTTAACCTTTACGATTTCCCTTTCACACTTATTTCAAATACAATTATTAGCTATTTTTTTAATTTCTATAAATCATTTCCATTTTATCCTTTTATTCTTTTGAATATTGAGACTTATTTATAGACCAACATCTCATTCATATAGTCACCCTATAAAAATAAAGACAATATTGAACCTTCCAATAAATTAATCTATTAAAAATATTGTACCTATTGATGTTCCTTCTATTTTTTAGCATGAAATCAAAATATTATGGTTGTTTTGGGAATTTGACTCAACAAGACTTGACACAAGAACTTTTTTCTATAGCTAATGCTAAAATTATAATGATATGATTAATATTTTTATCTAAAAAAGTGGATTAGAAACCTTAGAAGACACTCATGCCAAGGTTTCCCTTCCTAACTCTTTGATTATTGCATCTACAATTCCCTTTCTCTCTTCATCCCTTCTTACATTTATTTTCACATTGATTTTGTTCATCAATGACATACCTTATAGCTATACCCTTCACCATCCCTACATTTCATGATATTCCACACATTTTATTCTCCGTCATCCACTACAACCCCACCAACAACATCCACCCTTTTCCCACTAGTGCCATCTCTTCTACTATTTAATCAGGTCCACCGTGACTACTCCCCATTTCATTCTTCAACACACACCTGATTTCATGCTTATGGATACACCTTACTACTTATCTTCTCTATGCACATCTCTTGTTCCACACCTTCATATACCATTCACACTAATTCTCATTCCATAACTGTTATTGATACTTATCTTCTTGGTTCCAATAAAAATTTCTTGTTACCATATCTCCTCTACTATAGATGCAATAACTCAGAGGTTTGAATTTTTTATAAATGAGTTGATAACATGCCTAATGGGAAAGGCATTTGTGAGTTAATAGATACTAGACATATTTTGTTAGCATTTAGGATTGTTATATAGCATCTATCTATTAGTTTTTTTACACCTCACTTTGAGATTTGTAATAGAAATGGTGACCCAAAACATGTTTTTTCGCTATAATCTAGGTGCAAACCTTTTCATATGAGGATATATTGTTTGCTAAGCTATTTCCAAGGAATTTAAAAGTTATTGTATATTTTTCTCTTCATCTTATGATTGATACATACATTTGATCATTTGACTAAGGTATTCTTAAAATATTTTAAATTTGATATAAGCCTTAGAGTTACTAGTTTTAATATATTTAAATGTTCCTAAGGACCAAATGATTGTATCAATAATTAGATCATAAGATTTTATTCTTTATGTTCATACTACATTGAAATTGTAAAATATTTTAATTAAGTGTTTACTTTTAATCTAATTATTTATAGGGTGTATCTTAACAACTATACATCTTCTTATGGATCTCTATGCACATATAAAACTAGTTGAACCAAAACTTATAGAAAATAATGTCTTCAAGTATTAATCATTAATTTCCTCATTACAAGGGTTCGTCCCATAATGTGCTGGTTAAGTGGTGGGGTTGTTGTTGTGGCCACCAAGGATCAAGTCTCTATTGGGCTATTGTGATCACAAACACTATGCCTTTGTTGATCCAATGTGATCGCAAGCTTGACCCACAACATTGATGATACTAATGGCATTCATGCCATATGCTATGGGTAAACTCACAAAAGTGGTTTACAATTCGAGTGAGGAAGGAAAACTTGCAAAAAATGACCCCATGCAAAAAAAAAATGGTTTTTTGGGTTTGAATGAACCCTGGTTCGAGCAAACCAACTAAATGCAAGGTCCCACCGTTCTTTCCAAAAAAAGAATTTTAAAAATTGAAAGGGGTTTGAAAGAACCTTGGTTCGAGCGAACCCCTAGGGGTTTGCTCAAACCCCCCTGGTTCACCCAAACCCCCCTTTTCCCACCTTCTCACCCTCTGGCACCAAAAAAGTCTAGAATTTTGCAATTCAAAGCTTGGGTTGAGGGTGAAAATGGAGGAAACTTCACAGAACCAATTGGATGATGGTATTCCTCAGAATGAGCTATCCTATGAATAAAATTTTAATATGTTTTGGTTTTATTATGTATTTTTTTTAGTTTTATTAAACATAGGTTTTTCATTGAAAATCAAGCTATTTGTTCTACACGTGGAAAAATAACAGATTATAAATTTCTTTTTTGAAAAATATGAGTGCAGCAGATATTGAAGTCTTTGATCCAAAAAAAATATTGAATTGAATTTCAATACATACAAAAACAGTTACGTTGTATATAGTCCGCCTATGTCTGAATTGTAATTGGTTTGACTTTGAAACTTGATTAAGGAAAAAATATTCAATAAAAAGCTATGAGACCAATTGGAAGCACTAGATATCATAGTTGCAAATCTAAATTTGAAAAAAATAGAATTTTATCCTTCATGAAAAAAAAGTTATGTTGTATACAGTGAGCGTCACTCCTTTAAAATGTTGTTTACTGAAAAAAACTAGTTTTCAAAAGAGATGGAAAAAGAAGTGCAATCTGATTCCAAAATTTTTGAAAAAAAAATATTTAGAAACTACAGACAAAATGTCACAAATCATTAGTTTGCATCATCTTCAAATTCCTTATAGTTTAGCTTCTATAGGTTCCTGAAAGTGAAGATTTAGTTAAAAAAATAATTTCAGTGTCCAGTTTGGCCAAAAATTGTAAACCAGTATTGTGGGATCACCCCTAGGCGTTCATGCATGATGCCCTTTCCCTCATTGGGTTGGTGTTCTCACAAGCTCTATGCCCCTGTTGAGCTATCGTGCTCACGGGAGTGGGCTATTATTTGTGTTCATGTCAAGGAGGAGGTCCCCCTTTTGTAGCCCCCATCTTGGTTAGGGCTACACTAAAAATCCAGAACAATAGTTTGTCCTACTTTTTAGTATTATTGAGTCACTAATATCAGCAATTTTAAAAAATTAATTAAAATTTCTATTACCTATAAAAAGCTAATAAGAAATTAAGGATGATATGAACTTATGATTCGTGGTATTTTATATATAGCTTCATTTTATATTTTATATTTTTTAAAAATCTGCCATATTTAAAGGGATTTTTTCATAAGTTTTTACTATATTTCTATTCTTCTTTCTTGAGTAATTTTACCCTAACACATAACTTGAACGAAAAATAAATAATTTTCATGATTTCATAGGCTTAGTTCATTAATTCCAATATCTAGTGCATGATATTTTTAAGTAATTTTTATTAAACATTTTATTTCCTATACATTTTTTAGTTGGTAATTATTAGTATAATAGTACACCTATTTGTGAACCCCTAAACCTGCATATGCACAAAGACAACAAACATGGTTAGTATGTTAGATCAAAATGCATGCATACAAGAGTGAGAGATTCCCCACAAAATCCATCTATTCAAGCTAAACTAGGAAATGAAGAATACAAGAAACTAACAATAAAATAGATTCAATCCTAATTAAGCTAATAGCATGATGATCTTGTGGGGGAATTGGTGCCAATGGAGTGTTGCAATTGGCCCTTTCCCAATTCCTAAATAGCAATGGTATTATCTAGAAATGGTCAAATCTCCAAAGAGATTTGAGCATAACCTTGTTGCAAATCTTGAAAAGTGGCGAATGATGGAGTGATATGAGCAAAATTAGTTCTTAATTGAAGAGAGTAACTTTGCATGAAGATTGTGGATAGTGACGGATTTGAGTATAGTAAGTTTACTCAAATTATGGATGTTAGAATGAGAGGAAGAGTCTCTCATTTATAGATTTCCAAGTTGGAAGGATGAGTGAAAATAAGCAATGTGGGATCATTCAACACCCAATGGCCAAGTGCCACTTGTCAAGATGTGAATGGTTGAGGAATGAGTACATTTTGGTCAATGTGCATGATAAATGCCATTGGATTCAAATTTGAATTTTGAATGTGACATGTGAGAGGGAAAGAGAAATAGAGTTAATGTCACTTGGCTCAATGCACAAGGACATGTAAGAGGCCTTCAATGCCTTGTTGGAAGGACTAAGTCCATTTGAATTTGAATTCAAATTTGAGGGAATATTCCCTTTTGATGCCATGTGAGGGAAAATAGAGAATTAATAAATCAAAGTATTTGATTTATTGTGCAAGTTGCATTCTCTAGAGGATTTTAGTGAAAGGGGTTAACTTAATCATGGTTTTGATTAAATTAATGAAGAATTAGGTGATGTGACAATTTAGACTTAGATTTATGAATTGATTTAAGTCAAATTGAGAGGAAGGGTTTAATTAAATAAATGATTTGATTTATTTAATCTAGAGGGAATATGTTAGATTAAATCAAATAAGGTTTAATTTATTAAATTTAATAAGAAGACTTTAGGGATTTAATCAAATAAAATGAATTATTTAATTAAACAGGGATGTAAGGTTAATTAAATTAAATTGATTAATTTAATCACTAGAGGAAGGAGACTTAATTAGATGAATAATGATCCATTAAATTAAGAGACATAATATGATGAAATGCTGAAAGTATGATTTAGGAGGAAATGGTGTTAGTAAATCAGGATCCAGTGTGTCAGATTGAATTGTATATTTTCCATGTCTACACTATTAATAAGTTTACATGGGATATTAGGAATATAAATAATTATTCTCACCTAGGTAGCTATTAATGACATGTATTTTCTTTGACTGAAGGTACCTAAGTACCACACTTCCTCATAAATCATTAATTGATAATAGATAGTTGCCACCTTTATTTATTCAAGACCACCTTTGTCTCAATTAAATTAACTCAATTTTTGATTTGGATTGATTGAGAATTGAACTCATACCTCTTGGACATGCCATTTCATTGATTCATGGATCCAAAAGGCTAATATATTTGTAAGTTACTATTTGTAATTAGCTCAATTATATTGAATATCAGGTATTGTACCATGCCTACCAAAATATTTTAATCAACTTGCAAATTTATTGATTTCCCACTAAAAGAAAATTTATCAATTAGTTGATAGACATTAAACTATTCAATTCTCTAAGTTTTATGCTTAGGAACAACGAAAACTACAATTCATAATCATAGGAAAATTGAAACAACAACAACCATATGTAACAACAACAACTATCATAACAAAAATTACTTAAGGTTTATCATGATAGTAAATAACTACATGCTAAAAATAATAGGTAAATTTTTAGATTTTCTTATTTCGTTGTTTAACATGATCATTTTTAAAATAGAAAATACAATCATTATAAAGTATAATTGAATTTGATATACAAAATTTCAACAATGAATTTATAACTATCTTTATCTTTCACATTACATACAATAATTGCATTAAAGCAACTTGTTTACAATTACACCAGTATGAGTTATAAAATCTTTCATATTTGGAATCTTGCATCTATCT
The DNA here is from genome assembly GCA_007115665.2 of Sequoiadendron giganteum. NCBI lineage: Eukaryota > Viridiplantae > Streptophyta > Pinopsida > Cupressales > Cupressaceae > Sequoiadendron > Sequoiadendron giganteum. The sequence goes on from CM021100.1 coordinate 129,936,192, forward strand.
CACAAGTCTCAGTGAGTCATTTGCAAGAGGGAAAGAATCAATTGAGTGTTTTTCCTCCAACCACAGACTGATGGTCCCCCATACACCATCCATTTGGAAGTGGCCCTACCCTTCACAAAGAGTATAGATAAATGAAACCAACAAAGTTCATGCCATCTAAGTTCTAATGTTGTGTCCTACATAACCCAATCAAACATACAACCTTAGAAAATCCTCTAACTAACTATGACCAATTTGACTAGATTATGAAATCTAGGACACTGTGGACCAACTAAATGCAAGAAGAGACTTTTGCATCACTTTGGCCAAAGTTTTTAATATGATAGAAACTTCCATGGGAAATGTAATTATGTGTTCACACACCTCTAACTTGATGTGGATATGGCATTCATCCTATGTGTTATCACACAGTTGATTCATTTTGATCGATCATCTAATTTTTATAATAAAATTAATACCAAACATGTATTTCTTCCCATTGTTGATAAATGACTAAATTCATTGAAATTCACTTATGACAAAGAACATCCATTTTGTGTACTCATAATTCATAGATCTTGGCTGTTGCAACGTGTTCATATGTCCTTACAATTAATTCAAGAGTGTAATACTAGATCCTAAATTCCATAGCATAATATTTTTTAACTCTTTTGCATGTTATAGTACATTCAAATAATGACACCTTCCTACCAGTGACTTGTGATTCTATGGCCATCATTGAAGGATCTTGACAACTTGTAAATATAGAATAAGATTTTTATCCTCTGTCAACAAAATAATTTTATTATATATATATTTGGTTTTACTATGTTTTCTTTCTTGTCTACATCCAAGAAAATAATTAATAAGATCAATGAAGGTACAACATGTTATCTATTTATTTTTGCAAGAATAAACATATATATATACCGAGTCTATGTCATAAATAAAAGATCTAAGTAAAATTTGATTACTCACTGTCATAATAATCAATCTAGACGTCAAGATTTTCATACATATTTACAAGTGTATCCAAAATATACTATACAGGTGTATATATATAATCATATACAATTGTTTCTCCTTGAACTTGAAAGTCATTCCCTCAATTGTGACACAATGCAAAACTAGCACAATAATAAAATTGTCTTTACTCAGATATATCTGGATGGATTCTTATGTTTATTTATGTATATATATGTATACATATTGGATATATACATATATAAATATAATAATCTACAATATAAATTCTTGTATTCAAACTTTTTTTCTTTACTATCCAATGTAGAAGAAAAAAAATATTTTAATTACTTTTATTCACAAGTAAGTATACTTAGTGAAGTTAACATCAAGGAGGGGTAAATTTTTTATTAAAACAAGGAAACGTTACAAAGCAAGGGCATTAAATAGCCCTGTCAAGTTCAACCAAGTGATCCAATTTTTGACACAAATTCGGGAGTAGTTGGCCTCGATCCACCAAATTCCAATCATGAATATGATCAGAAGCCCATTTAGCCAAGAAATCAGCAACACCATTCCATTCGCGAGGAATATGAGTGAAAGTAATGTACTCCAGAGAAGCATAGAGAGTGAGAATTTGTTCAACAATCAAATCCAATTGCTAGCTCACAACATTTAAATGTCGCCTTTTCAGTAAATTCACCACAACTTGGGAGTCAGACTCACATATGATCCTTCACCATCCCAATTGACTGCCCGACTCCACAACCAATAAAATGGCCTGAGCCTCCATAAGATTATTAGTATGAAGACCCTTATACACAAAGAAGATAAACTGAACATCACCAGAGCTATCCTGACCAATACCCCCAATGCCAGCATGACCCGAATTACCACGAGAAGAGCCATCTGAGTTGATTTTTAGGATTCCATGAGGAGGAGGGGTCCACCTTCCCTCCCTATTCACCTTCGGGGTAGGATGTCTACATCTATTTTGCATGAGTTTCCAAGGTGGAGGAGGAAGATGCAGACGATTACAACAACCAACATCATTAGGGTTCACCAACATAGTCATATCACACTTAGCCACAATCGTTTCCCCTAAAGAATGAATAATTTTCCACCATAGGTGAGGGGCCTTCAACAACAAATCTTGAAAAATCTACCTATTCCTCTCCAACCACAAGTTCCAAATAATAAAGGATGGCCCAAGGGCCCAAGTAGCATAAAGAAAGGAGGTAGAAACAGGGGCCCTGCCCCACCACTCCCCAAACTCCACCAAAGAGGAAGCATGCCAGCAGGTCATATTCCACACCCCCCACCAAAAATGTCAACTCTCCCTAGCATAGGAACATTGGAAGAAGAGATGGGAGACACTCTCTTCACATCCATGACACAAAACACACATAGAGGGACCATGGAAATCCTGCTTACATAAATTATCCCAAGTAAGACACCAGTTTTGAGCCACTAACCACATGAAGAAGTTGCACTTGGGCCATGACAACTTGTGCCAAACTTTCTTCCACCAAGGGACTTCAATGTACCCAAACAATTGCCTACCCAACTGCTTATAACTAGCCGCCACAGAGTACTTTCCAGAGAAATCCGAACCATCCCAAGCCAAGACATCAGGTCCCCTTAAATAATTACAAGCACGGGAAGCCAAAAGTTGGGAAAGCTCACACCTATCCCCCTCAGACCCTGTAGGTGGCCACTCAGAATGATGCTTCCAATGAAAGCTCACCGCCAAACCACCATGTTGCGCCACCTTATAATGCTCCATGATATACCAACCAACCACAATAAAAACATCACAAAGGGACTGGAGGTAAGGAAAAGAAGAGAGAATAGGAGGGTGACCATCCCAAGAATTTGACCAAAAAAGAGCCTGTGACCCCGAATGACAGATCCAAAAAAGTGCACACTTAATCAACTGCGCCCTCATTTTCAAAGTATGCCAAATAATAGAACCACTCCCTTCTAGAGGATAGCGAGGAACCTCAAAAGAAGCAACACCCCGCAGATATTTATGATTGAGAATACGAGCCCATAACTGATGTTGATTGGTACACCATCGCCAGTAAAGCTTGGGAACAAGAGATTTCCCATTCAAAATAGCAGAGCGTAAACCAATACCACCCTCCTGCTTTCGTGTACACATAGATTCCCACTTAACAAGGCTCCAGTTTGAAGACAACAAATAACCACTCCAAAGAAATTGACATGAAAGAGCATCAAATTCCTCAAGGAAATATAGATGAGTCGCTTGAAAAAAGAACATGTAGATGGGAAGGGCTTGGATAACATACTTGAGAAGAGTCACTCTAGTAGTAGTAGACAACCAACGACGAGTCCAATGAGTAACCTTCCACCTAATCTTATCAAGCAATAGCTACCAGGAGGACCTGGATTGACGACCAACAACAAGAGGAATGCCCAAATAGACAAAGGGAAGAGACCCAATTTTAAACCACAAAATAGCTGCAATCCGCCGTTGGATAGCCTGAGGATTATTAAAGAAGAAGATAGAAGACTTCTGCTCATTGGCTTTCTAGCCCGAATTTGCAAGGTAGATGTCCAAAGCTTTCTTGAAGGATTTAGCCTCCCTAATACGAGCCAGACCCATAAGAGAGGTGTCATCCACAAATTGGAGATGAGAAAGCGTTGGCAAGCCCATCCCCCATTGCCACCTATGAATCAAATTTTGTGAGACCTGATATTTAAGAAGTCAATCCAGCCCCTCTGCCATAGTAATAAACAAATAAGGAGAGAGTGGATCTCCCTGATGAAGGCCCCTAGTAGCCCCAAAAAGCTTAGAAGGTTCCCCATTCACAATAACCAAAAAAGAGGAAGAGGTCACACAACTCAATATCTAGCTCACCCAATCAGAGGAAAAACCAAAGGCCAACAAAATCTTTTGAAGAAAACTCCATTTAACTTTGTCATAAGCTTTGGCCATATCCAACTTGATAAGCATAGACCTATCCTTAAAGGTTTCCATGGAGTGAATGACTTCAGATGCAACCACCATTCCATCCATAATTTGATGACCTACCACAAAGTCGCCTTGCTCCTCAGAAATGATCACAGGAAAACAAGATTTAAGCCTCAGTAATCAATTTCGTAATAATCTTGTAAACCACATTACAAAGTGCAGTAGGTCTAAAGAGATCAAGCCTGTCATCACCTTCCTTCTTAGGAATGAGAACCAGAAAAGTAGCATTCAGGGCACGAAGCATCTGCTTACTATGAAGAGACTCCCGAACCACCTCTAACAAATCTAGCTTCACAATATCCCAAAACTCCTAGAAAAATTCAACTGGGAAATGATCAGGGCTAGGAGCTTTCCCCTTATTCATCCCAAACACAACCTCCTCCACTTCTGACAAAGTCATGGGGCGATTAAGAGAAGCATTCAACTCATTAGAAATCAAGGAAGGAATGCAATCAAGGACCATATTCTCATCAGCTTCAGTGGGAAGTGAATCCTTAGATAATAGATTAGAGTAGAACTGACAAGCCTCTTTAGACAAAGCCTATTGCGAAGAGATCGAAAGACCCTCAGAGTTAACAAGAGAATAAATAAAACACTTATTTCGATGAGCTTGCATCGAATGATGGAAAAATAAAGTATTTCTATCACCCTCTTGAAGCCAATCAATCCTAGCCTTTTTGTTCCAGGAAATCTCCTCCTGAAGCTCCCACTCCTCCACCGATTTCAAAGCCTGGGCCTCAGCATGCCCAAGAGCCTCCGAGAATCCCAAATCCTGAATCTGGCGAGTAATAACAACAAGGCGATTATGCGCTTCTCTTTTCCTGACCCGAAAATTACCAAAACACAACCTATTCCATCGCTTAAGATGATACTTGACATATTTTAGCTTCTTAACCAGAGAATACATAGTTGTACCATACGCAGGGGTGCCATCGCACCACCACTGAGCAACAAGATCGCCCAAAGACGAATCACACATCCACATAAGCTAGAATTTGAAAGGTGGATTCTTTGGATTTAGGAATGTTGAAGCCAAAAACTTAATTGGCCAATGATTAGATCTACACCAGTCAAGAATATCGGAGCCAATGACCAAGCAACCTCTAACCCAAGAGAAAGAGACAAGGAATCGATCTAGCCGATAGGAAATAGCTTCAGGCCCACTCCGTCTATTATTCCAAGTGAATATACTATTAGAGGGTTTAACATCCACCAGAGCAAGAGAGTCCACATTTGTCTAAAACAGATCTGAAGCAGGACCAAGCCTAGGTAGCCCACCCCTTTTCTCCTCCAAGCTCAACACAACATTGAAATCACCAGCTATGATCCAAGGTAGAAAGGGTGCACAAGACCTAACATACCTGATATGAGCCCAAAGCTGGATTTTACCATGGATGTCAATCGAAGCATACACATTATAACTAGAATAGTCTCACCAGATTCCAAAACCAAAGCCACCACAAAAATGGTAGATTGGCTTGAAATCCACCAATGAGGAACAACCTTACGAGGATCCGAGAAAAGAGCCAACCCCCCAAAGGTTCCCCTAGACCCAATACACTGACACTGGCCAAAAAACCAAATACGAGGAGCATGTTGAAGCATGAGGTCCACCTGAAGCTTAGTTTCTTGAACACAAAAGATATCTAGAGAATGAACAGCAATCAAATCTTGAATAGCCTTTTGATGGGAGGTGCTATTCAACCCCCTTGCATTCCATGAGAGAATGATCATGAGGAAGGTTGAGAGAAGTGGGCCTCAAGGATCTTAATCGAACTAGATTCCACCAATAGATCCCTAGTAGATTTAAGCTTGTACACATCCTTCTTATGACCAGCTTTCAAAGAATTTTCAAAAGGCCCCTTCTTGAGAGGGCATTGTAGCACCCCTAAAGTAGGATATGATCCCCAAACTTTACCTGAAGAGAACACCGCCTTAGCTAGATCTACTAAAGCAATATCATCTTGCACATCTGCAGAGGCCCCAGGAGGCTCAGAAATCCCCTGCTCCAACATTGAAGAAATATTTTGAACAACAATTGCCTGCTCCAGCCTTGTATCCAACCCATCATCCATACTAGTAGCCCCAAAAGAAATCTCAATAGGAATCCTTTCCTCCAAAGCCTGATTATCTAGGACCTCAAATTTATTGAAACCCTAGTCACTTTGTCTATGCTTATAGGCCCGCTTCTGACCCCTCCCTTTATTTCTCTGATTAACAGGAATAAAACCATCCTTATCAGGCCCACCCTCAACCACAAGCACCTTTCCTTTATCCCCCTTCTCCACTAAAGGCCTAGAAGAAGGAGAAGAAGAATCCCCTGCCACTTTGGGAACCTGAGGACATTGGCGCTGAAGGTGTCCATACTCGTGACAAAAGTGGCAACAAAAAGGAAGGGACTCATAATCTAGCGGTTGAATCCATGAGGCAGAGCTAATATAAATTTCCAAATAATCTGGAAAAGGGTTATTTAAATCAATTTCAACACATATGCGATCATAATAGAATACCTTTTTATCCAAAGTATTTTGAGTAATGGTAGCTGACTTCCCCAACAAAGCAGCAATCCAATGCAGAATATCCTCCCTCCAAAACTCTTATGACAACCATGGTAGACAGACTCAAATAGGAACCCATGTAGGAAGATCCTTTGTCGCATTAAAACCCCCATGCCAGGGCTTGATGAACAAGCCAACATGGTTGTAAAAATATGGCCCTCCCTCAAAAATACGATTACGATTTGAGATGCAATAAAAATAACCATGAAATAGCCATTCACAGCCACCAAAAGATCAAAATCACCTTCAACCTTCTAGGTTCGACAGATCCAAGACTCTAACACCGAGAGGGTGACACGAATACCCAAGAACTTATAGATCAGAACATGTTGGCTGCAATAAGCTATGTCCTCCTGAACTAATTCAGGAGAAATAACCAAAACAAAGCGATCTTGACTATGCGACAAGCACCCATTCACTTTCTTGAGCTTCAAGCTCTCACCCACAAAGGATGAATCCAAATTTTGTACATGCATGGCAGTCAAAAAAGTTTGAGATGGCTTTGGCCCAACAAGCACCAGACTTTTGGAAGCTTCAGCCATACTTCCTCACCAAACCCCTACACCCAACCCACACCGTTCCACCCCCTCCAAACCCACACCGCTTCCACCACCCATTGCCCTCTCACCACACAACCCCACACCCCCATGCAGTAGGAAAAACAACAAAGCCCCAGCCTGTTACAGGTCATGGGTAACCGAAAGCAACTTGCACAGAAACCACGCGCGGGTCCCTTCACTGTATCACCTTGCTGTCGAGAAACAATGGTTATACTCAGTGAAGTTCATTTTCTCTTGCACAAGCATAAATTTATATGTATAAACTTTCTTTTTTCTACCAAAGTTCTGAATGCATAACATTCTATTTTCAAGAAAAAAAGAAGAGAAATTAGATAATAAACATGTCTGGAATATATTTTTGTTCCTCTACAAAGCTCAACTTTCTATCTCCTACACATAGGTGCTAAATTTACCATAGAAGTTATGCACACACCAATTTGATATCTTTCTTGCTCATAATAGATGACACCACAAAACAATAAACTCTTAAAAACCCTTTTTGCCCCTACACATGCATCACTACTTAAACCCGAGGAGATAATTCCCTTACATGTCATGCAACAACCACTTACTTGGTTGTTCAATGCCCATAATGAAAGGTGCAAACTGTTAACATAGATCAAGCTCAAGAATGTTGTTAACTAAAATTGCACACTACCTCCACATTAGAAAAAAATGAAGTAAATTGTAATTTATCTCTTTTTTACAAGCTTCATGGTATGTTAACTGCCACTTTATAATTGCAATAATATTAATGAAGGTAAGTTACATCCCATGTATTTAGGGGGTAGTTTGATTTATGGCCACATTGGACTCCCATTCACTTTGCATAAGAATAACTCACTTCCACTCAACGTGAGTTTTGATTGAAGTCATTTAATGTTTGGAATTAAGATACTTTTCATACATAAACATATATTTAATTTTTAAGTATTTGATATTAGTAATAATAATACAGCCCTTGATGATGAACATTTAAACAAGAATTAAAATCATGACATAATGATATCATCTTCCAACCCTTGCTAGTGACTAGGCCAAAGTGAAAGGAAATATGTATTCACTCAAGATAATTTCCACATAACCCAAATAGAAAAATCTATGCAAACAAGTATTCAAAATCCATATGAAAAAGAATATACAACATACCATCAAATATGGCACAAGATATACCTTGGGAAAAACCTCAAGAGGGGAAACCCAGCCTTCAAAATCACCCATCACTCATGTATTACTCAACAATAAACATTACAATACATCTTTAGAGTCTTCCATGAACACCTTTAAAACATCAAGCCCTCAACAAGCACTCCATGCAAACAAGCATGTAACCATGCATCCCATGCCATGCTTCAACCCTCACAAATGCTAACAAGAGATGCTATCAACACCTTAGCCAAAATATCCAAGCCAACTATCTAACCTTAGATAACTACCCAAGTTTTTGATTTTATAGAAACACACTCCCACAAAACTACCAAGTGGTATTACATAAAACCAAGTCACTTATACCATGAGCTTATAAAACTATTAATCCCTTATTTAATATTGATACTAATTTTTTCCAATATTAAATATTATTCCCATGTGCAACCCCACATTAAATATTTAAATGAATGTTACATATGTAACACATAAAGTTGTCCCAAGAATGCTAGACCCATGTGATGCACGCATCCCTAAATTCCCTAGGTGCACCACATAATAAATAAATAGATATTACATTATAATATTATGCAAGGTGGATAACACACCTTTTCCTAACATTCTCTCACTTGTTGTATACATTGCATAAGGGGTAAACATGTAAATTCAAACATGAACAAGGGAACAATCCCTCTAGCCACATATACCATCAAGGAATCAAAATGTGCAAATCAAAACCTATAGCATGTCCTTCTACACACACCTCTAAATGATAAGTGTGATGAGAATGATCTCCTCTATAAAAATCCAAAGAGAATATCACTATCCACATCTAACCATAACCAATATGTAAACATCTCAAACCAAATGAATATCAAAACAAATTCATTCTCAATCAAGGAAATAAGCCCAATAACATCTCATAAAATCAACATCAATGAATAATATCACAATGCATAAGGAGATAAGCATGCTAGCGTTCATCAAATGAACCCTCCAAAACTAGCTATCCATAGCTCAAGACCTATATGCATGAGAAGATAAGAATAAAACATAATACATCTAAATGTAACAATGGGTAATACCTCTCAAATGATAAACCATTGAGTAGATCAAGAGTGGCGAATGGAAATGATCCTATAATATGTCCAAGTCATGATGACTCATCTAATAAAAATCTCTTCATGGGTCCATGTTGAACTCATGTCCAACCAAGGTGTAGGATCCTTAGACTTCCAATTGAAACCTCAACAATGAGTAACCGTCTCAACACATGTCTCTAATCACAAGAGATCTCCTAGCCTCACCTATGTCTCCAAGTATTCATGAGTACTAGTAACCAATCAATTCATGCCAAAATCCAAATGCAACATAGCACCATCATGAAGCTCCCAAGAAAATGATCAGTATACCAATACCAAGAGAACCAACTAAGATTAAAGTCATAAACCAATCACGAAATCAGGAACACACCATGACATCATTATCTCACATCTCCTCAAAAGAAGATCATATGCTCCAATAAACATATCATGTACCTGTATCATGCCAAAATTCTAATGTACACAAACAAGAGTATACCATGACATAATACCAAAACCATCCTATCAAAATAAGGATCACATGCCAAAAGACTAAAGAGTCCTTTATGGCTAACCAATATGTCAACATTTGTAAACCACATGAAGATAACTATCTCCTATCAATGAATACCAAGATGTCAAAGAACCATGTCACTACATATGAAACATGATCCAAGAGTCCATCCATGACACCAACAAACATTGCAAAAGATCATCCATCACCAAGTGATGAAACTACATCATCACTAAAAGATCCCACCGAATTATGATACTGAGCTCTCCATGGCAACATGACAACCATACTCTAAATGAATATCCTCCATGGCCCCAATGCAATCAAAGAAATCAACACCATGAGCTCCCAAAGGGAAGAGTACAAACCATGATCTCCAAATCAATAAAATACAACATTTCCAAACCATCACTGTCACAAGCTCCCACTGAATCATGTAACTAAGCTATCCATGACATCGTGATAACAACATCCTCAATGAAGATCAACCATATCCATGATCCTCAATCCAAGAAGATGCATTGCCACAAACCAAAATGGGAATCAATCTAACACCACCAATAATGCACTTGCATAAACAATCATGTCATGCCAAAGTCCCTAAAGCACAAGGAACATCCATGACATCATTATCACCACAAAAAATACCAAAAACATAATCCAACCATGTCACATGTTTCTACATCACATATTCAAGTACATAGGTCTCACATCATGACTATACTTAATAAAACTATATCTCCTCCTCAACATGAGAACCAAACCAAAAAAAAAAGTGACTAAACCAAGCCACAAATCTAAATTTTTAACAAAAATGAAGCATCTATGGGCATAGACAACCCATATCTAAATCCTAAATGCAACCTATACGAATAGACAACCTACAACCTTACACAAAATATAGATGTAACAATGCAACATACAAATCTAACAATATATCGATAACCATGTCAAATGAGAGTAATCAGATGTACATGTGAGTATATAATGACTCCAACATTAAATCACCAAGATCTGAATAGCCATAAGCTCACAAAATGACCATATTTAAAGTAACACTTAAACAAGTCAAATAATTTTTATTTTTTTTTAAATCATGCCAAAACATCTCCAAACTTGATCCACTATGTAGTACTCTAAACAATCTTTTCATTGACTATAAGAAGTTCAAAATTCAACTCTGTATGCACAAGTTATGACCTCTCTGAGGTTGAATGGAACATCCAACTTCCAACAAGAAAATCACTATAAAAATAACAAAATCTGAAAAAACCATTGATACCACAGTGAAGGACATAGAACCACCTTTCCAACGAGTATAGGAAGCCACAAAAAGGACACCTTGGGCAAAATCTATGCCCCTTGGACAAAATTTTCCCAACTTTTGGTATTAGGTGCAAAATAAGTTGCCCTTGGGTGACTCGCCAGTGGTAGTGGTGCCACCTGAGCGACACTACCCACTAGAAAATTTTATTTTGATTTAATTTTTCAATTTTTAAACATTGGGGTGGCATTTTTAAGATTTTTATGGCAGTTTAAATTTTTACTCTCCCCATGGGGGGCTTCAGCAACACCCTGCCGAACAGGGGTTGAACTCGGGGACCAATGGTCCCATCGTCCCGACAACCCAGCAGCTAGGGGTTGATAACAGTATTGGCAGCAAAGGCTAACTAGTACATTGTTTTTTTCTATGAATTGACGATCATATGACCGAATTGGGCAAGGGGAAATTTTTTTTTGCATTTTTTCCTATAACCAAAATAGGCCAAATTTTATTTCAATCTTCATCTCTCAGACCTCCTAGATCCAATGATGAGGTCTATTTTGTCCCAATGGATCATTTGCAATAGTTTCCTTATAAAACCCTCATGATGAACATCCATAAAAACTCCTTTTCACAACAAAGATTCATAACCTCAAATCTGTAAAAAATAACCACAAATCTACAAAAAACACTCGCAGAAAACCCTCATATATTGTAATTTATTTGTTCTTTACATGCAATCCATGGATTAAAACTGTACACCAAATCTACTCCAACAAGGGTTATACAAACCACAACCATTGCTCTAATAATAAATGAAAGGAAATATGTATCCACTCAAGATAATTTCCACATAGCCCAAATAGAAAAATCTATGCAAAAACATATTCAAAATCCATATGCAAAAGAATAGACAACATACCATTAAATATGACACAAGATATACCTTGGAAAAAACCAGTCTCCAAAATCATTCATGACTCATGTATTATTCAACAATAAATATTACAATACATCTTCAAAGTCCTCCATGAACACCTTTGAAACATCAAGCCCTCAACAAGAACTCCATGTGAACAAGCATGTAACCATACATCCCATGACATGCTTCAACCCTCACAAATTCTAACAAGAGATGCTCTTAACCCCTTAGGCAAAATATCCAAGCCAACTATCTAACCTTAGACAAATAACCATGTGTTTGCTTTTATAGAAACATGCTCCCACAAAACCACCAAGTGGTATTACATAAAACCATGTGACTAATACCATGAGCTTACAAGAACATTAACCCCTCATTTAATATTGGTACTATATTTTTCCAATATTAAATATTACTCCGATGTGCAACCCCACATTAAATGTTTAAACCAATGTTGCATACAACACATAAAGTGGCCCTAAGAATGCTAGACCCATGTGATGCATGTATCCCTAGATTCCTTATATGCGCCACATAATAAATAAATAAATATTTAATAATAACATTATGCAAGGTGGGCAATACACCTTTTCCTAACACAAAGGACAAGTATGTTTGACATAAACTGATGACAAGACCACACAAGTCAAGACACAAGATTAAATTTTCAACAACATTGGGAACTTAACTTACCTAGATTTTGATGCAAGACCTACCTGAGTGTGTGCTTGACTCAAGATGGTAATTACCAATTTGTTCACAATTTCTATACACTTATCTCTAGTGATGTTGTCCCTCTCCATCTAGGGGGTAAAATTGGGCCTGCATTCAAATTAAAAGGTCATGAAAATGGTTAGTTCATTAATAGTCATGATAAAATAATCATTATCAAAAGTAATATTTACCCCAATTCTTTGATCCTTTAAATTCATATTGCATTGTGCTTTTATCTAAATGTATTGATTGAAGTAATATTATCCATTCATGCCTACTTAAACAATATTTAACATAAAATTTAAATGTAACTGCAAGACAAAATTTAGGGTGTGACATATCTTCCCCCTTAAGGATCATTATCCTTGATGATTTAGTGTCTCATAACAAGATAATAAAATAATTTTCTCTTAACTATTGAAAGCAGTAAACAAATGAAGAAACATATGATAAAACATCTCTATTAGAGATAATCTTCTCAAGAAATCCATGCAATCTAAACACTTCTTAGAAAAAATTGTGAGCTATCATTAGTGCTCCATCCATTAAAATTCCAAGTATAAAATGAGCTACTTTGGTGAGTTTTTCCACTACTACTAAGATATTATTATTTCTATTTCGAGACATAGGGAGACATTGCAAAAAATCCAGACTAATGACTTACCATGTCCACTCTAGAATTTTGTGAGGGTATATAAGTCCTATTGGGTATTGATGTTTAGCCTTTACTCTTTGGCATTCTAGACATCCTGCCACAAATTTTGCAGTATCACTATTCATCCCTTTCTAGAAATAAAGTGGTTTCACATTTGCTAAGAATATTTTTACTCTTAGGTGTCTTGAGCATGGTGCAAAATGAACCTCTTTCTACACAATTTTTCTTATTTTTGTAGAGTTTGGAACATGCATCCTCCCTCTATACCTTAAAAGTCAATTTGGTTCAAAATAGAACCCATCATATCTCAAATCTTAAGGATTAACTAAGAGATATTGATTAACTTCTTCATAATATCATCTCCCACATACTTTTGTAAAACTTGGTCCTTAAAATTTGAATGAATGGAGACTACTGAGAAAATATGTCTCTACCGACTCAAGGTATTCACCACTCGATTTTATTTTCCTTTGATTAACTTATCTCAAAGTCATGGTAAGATATCAATTCCAACAATTGAAATGTGATTAGGATAATATGTACTTGAGACCTTGATGGTCTAAATTAAGCTCAAAAGGCTTCCCTAATAAGTAGTGTTGCCACATTTGCGAGAATGAATTTTTTTTACTAATTCTAGGTCATGAAAGGAATAACTCTATTCATATGACTTTAGATTTCTTGAATCATAGGCTATCACTTGTCCTTCTTGCATAAGAACACCACCTAAACCTTCTCTTAAGGCATTGATGAATAGAACAAACTAACATTCCATATCAAGAACCTTCAATATTGGGGTCATTGTTAACTTCTCTTTAAGTCATTTTAATGCGTCTTGATATTTTTTGACCATTCAAATTTCTTCCCTTTTCTCCAAAGAGAAGTGATAGGAGGGGTGATCTTAGAAATGTTTGATTTTTTTTTTTATAATAACTTACTAACCCCATAAAACTGTGTACTTCATGCATATTTTTTAGTGTTGGCCATTCAAGAATAGCTTTGATATTTGAAAAATCTACTAAAATTTCTTTTATTGAGATTTTATGGCCTAGATATTGTACTTATTTTTGAAAGAAAGTACATTTAGAAAGCTTGCCATATTTTTTTTGTTCCCTTAGACATTGGAGAATAAAATGAAGATGTTGGTAGCGCTCTTCCTCATTCTTAGAGTATATTCATCTAAAAATCATCAAAACAAATTTATCCAAGAAATCTATGAAGACACTATTCATCAAGTTCATGAATACTATCGGGGTATTCATAAGTCCAAAAGGTAGGACTTTGACTTCATAATTCCCATACCTTGCTCTAAAATTTGTTTAACAAACATCTTCATCTTTCAGTCTTAATTGATGATAACAAAATCATAAATTGATCTTTGAGAACATTTTTGCACCATGTATATGATAAAAAAGATCATCAATACATGCTAAAGGATACTTATTATTTATCATTACCTTGTTAATAATATGATAGTGTATACATAGATGCAAGGTACCATCCTTTTTTACAAATATTATGGGTTCCCCCCTGTGTTAAACACCAAGTCTAATTAACCCTTTTGCCAATAGTTCTTGCAATTAAGACTTTAGTTCCATAAAATCCATAATGTTCATGCATATGGTACTTTTGATATTGGTTTAGAATGAAGAATTATGTCGGCGGAGAAATCAAAATCTCTTTTTGGGGGTAATATAGGGAGTTGATCTAGAAAGACATCCTAAAAATCTTGAAGGAAAGGATAGTTATCTACAAAGGGTCCTATTTGATCATCAAGATCTTCTCCAATTCCATGGAGCTTCTAAGATTTACAATAAATCAAATCATATAGAATGGTAGGCTCTTTGAGTTCTTGTAGTATTTCCATTTTGATTGCAAAGAGCTAACACCCTTTTTTCTTAGCTCTCTTAAGTTGCATGACAAAAATTTGACTAACCTTGACTTCTCTTTGAGAGCCTTGAAGGATGACCTTATTTCCCAAGTCATCTAGACACTATTGTTTTTGCAAGATAGTTCACCTTGGACCTATGCCTCCATAAACAATTTATCCCTAGGAAAACATCATAGGAACCTAGATGGGCTACATATAGATTCACTTTAGTTGATAAGCTCGGGAGATCAACTCTGGCTTCAAACATGCATTTATCTACTTGAGATTTTATCTAGCTAGCATATTCAACTAACCAGGGTTTAGCCACAAATCTAGCTCTTCTAAGAAATTCACTTAATACCCTCAGTCTAATAATTTTTTGTTGCACCAGTATCAATTAAAATAGAAATGGGAACTCCAAGTAAAGTACTTGTCATATTTATGAGTAATCTGGTACTCTACTTGATGGTTTTCTAAGCCTACATAAATCATTTGCTAGAAGGTTTCTTGTTGGGTTAGTAAGGGATTACTTTGCTATTGAAATCCTTGGTTCTTGTTTGGGCACTAGTTTACATAGAGATCAACTCCACAAGAGAAACATCCTCCAGGAGGTCCTCACTTTTTAGAAGGTTGAATTATCACTATTTCTCTTGGAACTATTGTCATTTTTCTTTTCATTCCTGGACTCATTTTGGTTATTTCTAAATCCTTTGTCATTTTGCATTGTTGCTTCCTACTTGTAATTTATTTTCTTAAATTTTTTATAAGACAATGACCAATTATACTTTTTGTGATTCTTTTCACGATAAATGGATATTGACTTCAATTTTTTTTCCTACTTTATAACCTTCTCAGACACTTGATCCATAGTGGTTGGAAGATGTACATCTACTTCTCCACTTATCTGGGAATTTAGTCCCATAATTAATTTCTTGATTCTAAACCTTTCATCTTTTTGGTATTAGGGCACATCAAAATATGGGTATAAAATTCTCCCAATATTCTACCATAGACATGTCTTCTTGATGCAAATTATTGAAATTTGTTAAATTTTAGTCAAAAAAGAGTTGATATAACCACCTTTGTCTAAATATGACCACAAATTGGTCCCACATTGAACTTAAGGAGAGCTTAACCCTAGTTCCATTTTCTTATTCACCCACCATGTGGATGCTTCTCTTGCTAACTGATAGGAACCCCATACTGCCTTAGTTATATCATAATAGTTTATGATCTCAAAACACTTCATCATTTATGTCAACCAAGACTACACAACATCACCACTTTTTTTTTGGAAGTATGTTAGTGTTGTCATTGATGTCAACCTCCAGTATAGCTGTAGATATTGTTGGAAGCTTGAGTTGTTGAGGGAAATTGTTGGAGAGTGTTGATAGTGTTGATATATTATGTTTTGTGTCACATTGATGTCAACCATTGTATGTGGATGAAGTTGATGGAGAGTTTTGTTCTATATTGTTGCGGTGATATCTTCAATGTTGTCATTGGTGTCTTTTATGGTTGGTGAGAAGATGTTTTCACTTGGTTTCCAAGTGCTTTTGAGAAAATTTGAATAAGAGAGTGTGCAAGCTAACAAAGGCATGTTTAGTGTCGTGTTCTACATTTCTTCATGGTTGGATACATGATTATGTGGTTTGGATGTGATGATCAAAGGTTTCCAGAGGTTCTATATCTAAAGTTTCAATTTTTGGATCATGTGACAGTGGAAGATGCATTTGACAAAGTCTTGCCTATGAAATAGGATGTCTAGGAGAAATGAGATTGCTTTGCATTTCTCCACATTTAATTTTATTGTCTTGTATATTTGGGAATTTTCTTATATTGTTTGTATCTACTTTCCCTTGGAGTGGTTCGTGTTGAGTTTCTTTGTGAGTATAGTTCTTGTGTTGGTGTTTAGTGGTTGTGCATCCTAATGTGTAGGATGGAGGTATTCTTTGTTTAAGGTGGTTGTGGTAGTGTTGTAGATTATTTTAGAATTTTTGGAATATTCTTGGATGTTGAGTGGTGTTGTTGTGTGGTCTGCATGCTTTTTTTGGATTTGGAGAAGTGTGTATGTGGTTACTTGTAATGCTAGTTCGGGTTTGGCCAACCTGGTGTGCTAATGCTATTTGCAGTGGTACCTCGTGGATTGTAAAAGTGTTGAGTAGTGTGGTGATGCAGATTTGGGTCCTAGTTAACCCTTGGCATTGTTTTCCTTCACTTATTTCTACTATGAAGGTGTTTGGTGTTGACCTATTTGATGTTACATGTTTTCTCGATGCATACATTTCATTGAGGCCAACCTAATTGAGATTGTTTAGGTCGTAGATGTTTTATATGCAAGGTGAAGCTTGTGTGGGATGTGTGCAAGTTTTGAGATCTAAATGTGATCAAGTGTGATGATCTGAGTGTGAGCTTAAACACTTAAGACTTACAGATGTAGTGAGAAAAAGGTGTCAACATTTCAGTATGTTTAAAGTTCTTGGAAGCAATGAGCTGATGGTTACAAATGGCATAGTTTTAGTGGTGGATCTTACTATTTCTCTAAGATAGTGAATATCTCTATAATAGTTCTTCTTCTATCTTCTTTCTTCTAGATAGTGAGTCCTTTGGGTAGTGAGCCTTTCTTCTTCTTTGGGTAGTGATCCCTTGGTAGTGATCCTAATTATATTTGGTATTGCTATTCATATATATGTGAGCTAATCCTCACCATGGTTTTTCCCTTATTGGGTTTTCCATGTAAATCTAGTGTTCTTATGTGTTTGGATGTGTTTAAATTACTCTTTTACATGTTTACATTCTAGTAATGCATAATAAGGGTTTAATGGTTTATAAGGGTTTGAAAAAGGATATTGAGGGATTGAATGTTTTAATGTACAACTAATTCACCCCCCTCTCAATTTTCATGTGCATCTAACAATTGGTATCAGAGCTATGGTTTCCAAGAAGAATATTAACTAATTGAGGTAGATCTAAATGACACACAAGAACGGTGTTAAATCTCTTATGTTTGATGGAACGAATTATGCTTATTGGAAAGATATGATGAAATCCTTGGTTTCTCTTGGATCCAGAGTCTGGAAATCAATTGAAAAAGGATATACTATGCCTACAAATGATCTGAAAAGTGGATGAGATCAAGGAATATGAGAAAAATGGAAAAGAAAGGAATGTTATCCTAAGTGATCTCTTTGATTCTAAACTTGAAAAAGGTAATAAGTCTAAATACTACAAAAGGTATCTAGACAAAGCTGCAAAGTGTATGTGAAGGAGATGAAAAGGTAAAGCAACCGAAGATGCAAAATTATAAAGCTAAATTTGAAAACCTAAGGATATCTAAAGATGAAGATATTACAACCTACATGCTCAAAGTTGATGAAGTTGTCAATGCCATCAATGATCTTGCTAGAAAGCTAGAGGAAAGTGAAGTTGTGCAAAAGGTATTAAGAACTCTTCCTAGATCTTATAGTGCTAAAGTTTTTGCTATTGAGGAAGGTCAAGATTTAGATAATTATCCTAAGGATCAGAAGGTAGGTTCTCTAATCTCTTTTAAAATAAGAGAATTTGGTCAAGATTCTACAAAGAAAGAAACTACCTTTAAAGTCAGAAAGGTAGAGAAGGATGATGAATCAGATCTGGATGATCTTGATGAAGTAGAAGAAATATTTATAAGGAGATTGAAAAAGGGCATTGGAAAATACACAGGTAATTTACCCTTTAAATTTTTCAATTGTAGAAAGATAGGTCATTATGCTTCAAAATTTCCAATCAAAGTTGCAAATGACAAACATAAGGATCATAAAGGTAGTTTTTTTAAGAAGAGCTATTATGTTGAAAAGGACAATGTTGTATATGATGATGAGGAATTAGATTACCTTAATGATGGAAGTGATAAATGCTTATTTATTGCTTTAAATGTTGGAACTAATTCTACTAATCCTAAGAGATGTATGAAGGAAAGTGCTCCGAAAATAGGTCATAACATTGAAGGAACTATGGTGACTGCTTTTCATGCAAGAGAAGAAAGAAACTGCTGAATAATTGGTAGTGGATGCTCAAATCATATGACAAGTGATAAGAGTATTTATTCAAGCTTCAAAGATATGATGGTGGTCTTGTTAATTTTGGTGATGGTGCATCTGCTAAATTTTGTGGAAAAGGTTCAATTAGTTTTAATGGCAAGCATAAAATAGATGATGTTCTTTATGTCAAGGGTCTTTGGCATAATCTTCTAAGTGTAGGAAAAATGTGTAGTAGAGGATATAATCTTTTGTTTTAGGATGATGGTTGTGAAATCAAAAAAGGAAACTCCAAAACTCTGGTTTCTATAGGAAAAATGACATAAGGTAATGTTTATTGGATCAAAGGTGGTGGTGTTAAGTGTTGCAAGGTGTGCACCCTTGGTCTCCTTGTGTTGTGCACTGTAACACTTGGTTTTGTGACATGGCTTAACCACATCCCATGTATTCATTAACTCTAATGGTTGTATCAGGTATTAAAAGGTTGATAATTTGGTGCAATGATAATTGTTTGTGCAACAATTGGTATCAAAGCCTGGGTCATGGGTTAGAACCCCTTGCTTGCACTGGGGGGATTATTGCAAGGCGTGCACCCTTGGTCTCCTTGTGCTATGCAACATAATGCTCAAGTTCATGACATGGCTTAATAACCTCACTTGGATTCTTTAACTCTAACGTTTGTATCAAACATTAAAAGGTTGATATTTTGGTGCAATGGGAACCATTTTCACATCGGGTGTCTTCCCTGATTTTTTAGAATTTGACACATTTGACCTTAAAATTTGAAGCACTTAGAGATGGAATCTTGAAAAAATTCATTGATCATAAAATTTACTACTCGGAGTCTAGTTTCCAAATATGTAATTTATTTCAATACCCAGATTGTACAAATTGAGTTTCAATAGGCGTTTCTAAAAACCATTGTTTAAAAGTCACCTTTTTTTACCATACCATGCATGTGTACAACATCCATATTTTTACCTAAATTATCATATTTTTCTTAATACTTTTGGGAAAAGATTTGTGACTCACTGAAGCTTGTTTTCGATATTTTTTTGTAATTTTTTATTGAATATTTTTTTTTGTTAAATTTTACTAGGCATATTTGTCATTTTGAAAAATCATCATGTACGACATGCATAAGATGACCTAAACTTATTATTTTTTGATTTTTTTTTTAAATTGGAAATAATTGTCCGAAGTTTGTTCTCGTGCAATCCGTTCATCAAAATGTTATGTTGATCAAAAGTTATTAAAATAGTTAAAAACCCAGATATTTAAAGTTTTTGGACTAATTTCATCATAAATTAATTGAAAAATAGAAAATATAATCCAATTGTAAAAAAATTACATATTTGGAATCTGCATTGTCTCATCTAAAATGGGTCTTAATTTCGTCAAAAAATTCTGCAAAAAAAGTTGTCAGCCATATGTCCAAACTTGGATTTTTTCTCTGACATTGTTAGAACCTTCAACTTGCTGGTCAAACCAGGTTGAAGGCCTAGGTTCAAATTCCCAATGCTTTTCCCAAACCAAAATACAAGGTAGAAACCTAACCACAAAGCAAAACCAATTTCAAATTTTAAAAAATGGGATCCCAGTTTATAATCGGGATCCCGTTCCCAATATTAAATGGTGTGACCATTGATAGGGAAACAGGATATTGTTTTTATAAACAAGATCCCGTTCCTTTGTCAATGGTCCCCACAATAAATATTGGAAATAGGATCCCGATTATAAAATGGGATCCCGTTTGTTTAAAAATGGGATCTCATTTTATAATTGGGATCTCGTTTATTTTTAACCGTTTTATTTAAATTTACTGTCAAAAATTACTGTGAAGTCTACAACTTCACATGTATGTCCGAGAGTAGTAAAATTGGGGTATTTTTCATCAAGCATTGTTTTTACAGGTGGTGACTTGCATTTTTGATTTTTTTTCAAAGGAGGCATCATGTAAACCATTTTTGAAGTGGAATTGTGTTAGTTTTGTACTTGTTTGGAGGAACAAAAGGTCTTCAACTTGCAATATGAATTGATTTTTTCAAAGGAGGCATGAAGAATTTTTTTTTTTAAAGTGGAATTGTTCTAGTTTTCTACTTGTTTTGAGGAACACAAGAGGAAGAATTTTGTCCTTATAGGTCTTGAACTTCCAATTTGGATTGAATTTGTTGAAGAATTTCACTATTGACATTCATTTGTGCTTGAGAATTTTATAATTATGGGAGATAAAGCTCATAATAAGAGGAAGACATTGACTCCTGAAGAACTTGAAGCAAACAAAGAGGAGAGACAAAGACAAAGAGAAAGAAGAATGAGAATTAAATCAATGAATGATGGGGGAGCATCGAATTCCACAACTATTGAAGATGAAAACATTGAGGAGAGCATGGTTGTAGATGAAGCTAATTTCCAAGAAGTCAATTTGGATAAGAATATAATTATACAAGAAAGTCCTACTATGTCTTCAAATCCCTCTTTCAATGCTATGGAGAATGTTTTATGCACAAATCTAGGTACGTCTTCAAATCCACATGTTAGTGAAATGGTAAATTTGTATGTAGAAGTTTTACAAGATGTTGGACTTAATGATGTTGACATTGATAATATTCAGAGAGATGAAACTTTATAGAATTTGTTGAAAATGAAAATGAGAATGATCCTTTTTCTTGAAAATGAAAACAAAAACTGTTTTGTTGATGTAAATGAAAATGAAAACCGTTTTGTTGATGAAAATGTAAATCGTTTTGAAGTTTAAAATGAAAACGAAAATGAAGATGAAGATGAAAATCTAGAATGTGATGTTGAATTTAATGAAAATACTTTTTTTTAAATTGAAAGTGGTGTTTTCAATAATCTTCCTGGTCAAATTTCTTGGAGGCAAATAAGAACACATGCAAATAAAATATACAAAAAAAATCTTTTATTGTAAAAAAATTGCAATTCAATGTCAACTAATGATGCAATTGATGAGAATGCAAAAAATGAGGAAAATAATTAAAAGGTTAGGTTTTTTTGTTAAACCAAAAAGAAAATATCAATCATTAAAACATGTTATGTCTACTGTTGCTAGTTCCATTCAATCTATTGGGAAAAATAGTCGATCTATAGATAAAAATGCAACAAGAAGAGCTATAACAACTACTATAGTTAATAAGTCAACTTTGAATAAAAGAATGGTAAGAAATATTATTGAAGTTTTAAAAATACATCCTAAAACATTGATAAGAGTGGAAAAAAGAAGAGAAAGTATAGAAATCAACCAATGTTGGAGTTTCATTGGTCGACTCCCGAGTTTTGATATGAAATTGAATGTTGAAATTAAATCTTTGATCAAAAAATATTGGCATGATAATACTAGTGTTTCATCTAATGCTAGAGATGTTTTAAAATTAAGGGTGGGGTCCAGAGTTTGCGATCCTCACCCAAAACACCTATTAGATACAACACAAACTGAATTTTATAGAAAATTTTGTGTTGATTTAGTGTTACCTGGTAATATTAAAATAAGTCAAAGGTCTTTTGAAAAATGTAAACCGTGGTATGTAAAAATTAATAAGCAACAAATATCTTGTTGTTGTAAAACGCATGTTCAATTTCATTATTTTTATGATGTTTTTCGATATATACGTTTTACCTTGCATACTAACATGATTATACATGAATGTGGTATTAATATGCAACCTGAAGCAATAAGGGAGTTTATTTCAAGTTTGTTTTGTGAAAGATCTAATGGTAAATTGTTTTATTTAAGTTCGTGTATTTTTGGACAATGCATTGATTGTGGAAATCTTTCATTCTTAAGAATTTGTGTGCATGAAAGAGTTGATAATGATTTTGGACAAAAATTAGCAGATGTTAAAAGATTTAAGAATGTTCACTATTCTTTAAAAGATGGAAAAATAGGAAAGAATTGTGATTTAGTTACAGAAAAAGTTAGTGTGGATACATTCATGAGTGAATTTAAGAATAAGATTGTACCAAAATATGTCATGCACTCTCAACATGCTCTATGGCTTGATGGACAATTTCATGCATGTAGAAACACATTTCTAATTGGTACTATACTTTTAGTGGTTGATTTTGCAGAAAATTATACTCTAGCT
This sequence comes from Sequoiadendron giganteum, assembly GCA_007115665.2. Taxonomy (NCBI): domain Eukaryota; kingdom Viridiplantae; phylum Streptophyta; class Pinopsida; order Cupressales; family Cupressaceae; genus Sequoiadendron; species Sequoiadendron giganteum. The sequence continues at coordinate 129,959,536 of CM021100.1, forward strand.
CCACAAGAGGAAATTCAATCACAGTATTATAATTCAGTGCAAGTAGCTATGTTTGTCCATATTGTTTATAGACATGCAAATGATAGCATTGAGGATGATAGAATTTTTTTGAGGGAGTATCATTTTTATTTGAGTGACAACCAATTACACTTGTCAGAGTTTGTTCAATATTGTTTTAGTATATTTTATAGAAATTTAAGAGAAAGAGGAATCCATATGAAAGAACACCTCATATGGTCAGATAATTGTATGGGGTAGTTCAAGAATTCTCGAATGTTCTATTGGTTAAGTAGGGTTCACAAGGGACTTAATGTCCAATATATATGGAGTTTTTTTGAAGCAGGGCATGGTAAAGGAGAACATGATGGAGCTGGTGTGTGTGTCAAAATAATTCTTGCTAGAGAACAATTAAAATTTGAAGATGCAGTAAAATTTAAAGATGCGCGTGGGATTGTGGATTGGTGTAATACAAGATTATTTGCACCTGGTTCAAGTGAGTACTCTATAGTTCATTGATTATTTTGGTTGGTTGAAGAAGAGAACATTGTACCTAGAATTGACTGTGAGACAATCAATGGATCTACTAAATGGCATTCATTTAGGAGTTCAAAGGCAAGCACATGGACTATCTGGACAAGGGAGCTTGCATGATTTTTCTAGTTTTGTATCTCAAGAGATTGGGAAGCATGTGACAATACATAATGGGTTGAACAGTGGGAGAAAAGATCATTGACACCTGCACAAGCACATGATCAATATGAAAGAACTATTGAAGAAAATGATCAAGTGTTTGCATCTGAAGACTATGATCGTGTATCAGACCTTGTACTCGAAGGTAATTCAATTCAATTTATTTCATTTTATTTCATTTTATTTCACTTTATTAAGTTATTTTGTAATACTAAGTTATTTATATGGATATGCACAAGTTATTAAATCATTTTTTGTTTACAGGACATGTGTATGTTGTTGTTGCACCTGAGGGGAATGAAGAGCAAACATAATATTGGTTGGCTCGTTGTGTGGAGACTAAAAATAAGTTAATATCACCTCGAGAAGATAATGATGGCTATCATTATCCAATAGGTACAGTGATCCCCTTAAGACATCCCCTTAAGAAAATTTTGATAACAAGTTTTTGATCCCCTTAAGCAATTTTTTAGAACAAGTCTTTGATCCCATTAAGAAAATTTTGAGAACTTATTTGTCGATGGTTTTCATGTTTTCTAATAGGATCGGTTGTGGTTGCTGGCACTTGGCTATGAAAATACCTGGCAAGGAAGAATGGTCTACCTTCATTCAAAGATTATGAAACACATAAAAATATTATAAATTATTAAGATTTGGTGGTGGCAACAAATATAAAACTAGATCGGTATCGTGGAAGACCTACAAATAAAGTGTTATGGAAGAGCATGAGACAATCATAGATGCATTGCAAAAAAGAGAGGATGCAAATGGTAAAATGGAATAAGTAAATATAGGTAAATATAGTTTTAGTTTTATATTATCCTTTTAAATAGATTAAATACATGTTTCGATATTGGTCAAGTGTGTTATTAGTTGAAATTGATTTAAATTGTCCTTTTATAGATCCTTAAGCCATAATCACAAAAAGGATCTAGTCCATGCAGATTCAACCTAGACAACATGGAATATTTGGTAAAAACGGGTAATTATTAGTTAAAATATATTTAAATACATGTTTCGATTACATATTGATATTGCTTCTACATTAATAGTTAAAATTGATTTATTATCCTTTTTTGTATCCTTAAGCCATCATTGCACTAATCTCATACTTTGAAACAAAAAGGAGAGGATGTCTGGATTCAACCTACATGTGTGGAATACTTTTAAATGCAGGTACTTGAGTTGTGTGAAGACCTACTACATTCCTTGAGATGGCATATCAAAATTTTGTAAACATTGTTTTGAGATGACATATATGTACATACATACTTACAGAATTAACCATTTTGTACAAATTACAAATACATGCACATACATAATAATGTACTCTATGTACTTCTATGTATCAAAATCGATATTCTATATATTTTGTTTGTTAAATATGCATGTTTTCCTACTTTTAAACTTTATATTTGATTGTATAATCACTAAATATCATGCATACATTATTATTAAATCAATTATATCCTTAAGATGTTGTATTATGACCCCTTAAGTCGTTGTATTATGACCCCTTAAGATGTTGTATGATGACCCCTTAAGGCATCCCCTTAAGACGTTGTATGATGACCCCTTACGAAGTTTTATTATGACCCCTTAAGACATCCCCTTAAGACATTGTATTATGACCCCTTAAGACATCCCCTCAAGACGTTGTATGATGACCCCTTAAGACATCCCCTTAAAATGTTGTATGATGACCCCTTAAGACGTTGTATTATGGCCCCTCAAGATATCCCCTTAAGACATCATATTAGGACCCCTTAAGACAATTTATAATTAGTGTTGGATGCTATTATTTGTTTTGACAACTTATAAATTAGTATTCGATGTTATTATTTGCTTTGACAACTTATAAACTAGTATTGGATGTCATTATTTGTTTTGACAACTTATAAATTAGTATTGGATGCCATTATTTGTTTTGATAGCTTATAAAATAGTATTGGATGCCATTATTTTTTTTGACAACCTATAAATTAGTGTTGGATGTTATTATTTATATAATTTATTAATGATTTTGTTTGTAAATTATGATTTATTGACTAATTATTGATTGACGTGAATTGAATAAGTTCATTGACTAATTATCGCTAATTATTGAATGTACATATCATGTATACCATGTATGAGATCACTAAATTTGTAAAGTATAAATATTAAAATGTCTTATTAATTTCAAATTTAATTTCATATTTATATTTAATTTCACATTAATGTCTTGACTATGAACATAAAATGCATAAATGTATATGTGTAAATTAAAATTTCAAACAATAATAAATTCCATAATTTATGTAAATATATTAAGCATGCATGAAACCAATATTTTAAGCACATGAAATAAAGTCCATCAGAGTACAACCCATGAACTAAAGTCCAACTAAGTACTTGAGCCATGAAATATAAAGTCCAACATAGTACATGACAAACCAGAAATATAGTCCATGAAATAAACAAATATAACCCATAAAATCATGTTTCTAGGTCACGTATTGTCTCTATAATCAAGAGTCCTCTTCACGCCATGCGGACTATGCGGATGACCTGAAACACTTTGTACAAGAGAAAGATGAAATCAGATGTAAGACAATGAAAAATTATTTAATGACAATTTAATTTATAATTCATCATAAAATTGAATTACCATCATATTTGGGTTTGGATGTTATGGTGCACCTAAAGCAACCTCTAAATTATTTGAATCAATATACATAAACAAGATAAAGAAAGTTGAAATTAGATGCACAAGTCTACAATTAAAAATGATTTAATAGAAATTAATTTATAATTTATCATATTTTAATTGTACTGTATCTTCTCGAGGACCTATTTGTACATGCTCAACTACAATATGTGTTTCATGCTATAAAAGAAAAATAATTTAAAACATGTATTAGCTCATATTATATATATATATATATATATAATTTGAAATTTAAAATTAAAGTTATATTCACAATATATAATTTATAATTGAATTTAAATATAATTAAAATTTTAAATTACCATTTGATCTGGACCCTACTCTGCATGTCCTCCTGGAGGTGTAACTATGTCTGGGTTAGGGCTGAAAGTCGCACTAACAAATTCCTACAAGATCAAAATTAAATCATGTATACTTGAATTAGGTTAATATATATATATATATTCAATTTAGGAAATTTTGTGTAGATTTGTTTTAAAAGAACCTGAAAATCAGAGGCCTCACGACTAGCCGCAACATCTAATGTTTTCTCGATGCCCATTCTCATTGTGGTATCAACCTAGACATACATGTAGACATTTAGTGCTTATAATATTTATAAGTGTACATGCACATTTCATATATAGTGAATTCAAAATTCATAATTGTAACTATACCAATATAAGTTAAACAATTTACAATATAAATGTACCTACCCCTGATCTATGACGCCCGATAGTGGAGGAGTGCTCGACAACCCCTTGGGTGGAATCAACGTGGAAGCCGATTGACTCACCTAAACCAACATAAATATTTGAAACATATATGCGATTCAATTATAAATTTAAAACTTAAGTTAAAAATCATTTCATATATAATTTAAAAAACTGAAATCAAAATACCCCATAAGGGTTTCCGAGTAGGATTGGTGTCAATGTATGTACTCATGGAACAAATGATTGCCCCATCGTTACTGTCATCTGTACACCAAATATTTTGATTGTTAAAATGTATTGCAAAATTTTATTTGATATACACATTCATCAAAATTCTTATAAAATGAATGTGTAGATGCATATTTATACATGTCGCAGTGTCCTCAGGGTGATGGTCTACTATAATAAACTCTACAAATGAATTGATGTGACTAGATGAACCATCAGAATCTCCATGTCCACCCAAACTAGGTGTGGCCTGATCAGGTCCATAGCATACTTGATGGAAACTAGTACATACATGTGGGACGAGCCTCAACACTACTAGAGTGGTATTCAGACCAGCTCCATAAAACACTCCTCCATCATCATCGTCTCTATGCTCCCCACCCACTAGCTCAGAAGCATGTTGATCAAGGTCTCTTGTGAGTGTACTAAGGGAACCTAATGTCAAGACCATAGCTTGATGATGCACAAGTGCGCGAATGGGAGGACCAAGAGCAACAACAAGGGGTTGTGCATGCATGGGGTGTTGGGGATCAACCCTTGACCCTAAGCTCTATTGTGGCATGCCGCCACCAAAACCCTAAAATGATTTAAAATCAAAATAATTGGGCTTTTGCCCTATAACAAAATCTACATACAGTTTCCTCAAAAAATACAATGGGCACTCCCAATTAGCATGTGGGGGACTATCAAAAACCATATACCATCAATCCCAAAAATGTGCACTCATCTGTGGATGTATGCACCACCTCATGGATATTCTAGATTTGTTGGGAGGAATGGGTTGTTGAGTAACAGGGTTGAGAAAGTAGGGGGCTAGGTGGGATTTCATTATTTTAAGGTCTAAAATTTATTTATAAGAGAGACCGTCAGCATAAAATTGTCTCATATGTTCTATGTCTCATCGATGCTTATCTAGATTAGAATCAATGGTCCTGATGGCATCCACAATGTTTTTCATCGTAGATTCAAAATGTCTAACATGGGGTGGAATCAATGCTTGAATCTACATAGCATTGATTTGATTTTGTATGGATACAACTTGATCATTTATGTGTGCTCGCAAGCGAGCCTCATCAGATGCAATAGGTGATGGAGGGGGAGGTGGGGGTGGTGGATTGATGATATCATCAATGTTAAAATCATCCATGATATGAGATATAAGCGTGCACCTGCATTAAATTATATAAAATTAACATACAAACTTAAAAAATTACAAGAAATAGTTAAATTTGAAACACACATGCAAATTTGTTTAAATAGGATGTGCATACATATATTAAGATCATATAAAATTGAAACACACATATGCATTGATTGAACTTGAGCATGTGCATACAAAATTCAAAATTTAACATGTACATACATTTAAAATAAAAAATACGATGCATTTAATTTCCATGCATACATCATTAAACTAAACTATGTACATACATACAAATTTCAAAATTTGAGAACTATATGCAATTTTAATACATGTGTACATACTAAACAATAAACTTGAAACATTCACAAAAAGCTCATTTTAAGTCTAATGCATATATATATATATATATATTACAATTTTCCATCAAGACAAATCATGATCTAGTAGATAGTCATAAAATATATACTATTATAAATTCATCATTATAAGTTCATAAATTCCACCAAATTCATAAATTCATGTCACTAAAAATATCCATCTAGAACCAAAATCATAAATTCATGCCCGTAAAAGTATCCATCTACAACCAAAATCATAAATTCATGTCACTAAAAATATCCATCCAAACAAATTTATAAATTCATCACACAAAATATCCATCGTTCACCAAATTCATAAATCCATAACTATTTAAGATCACCGTCTTAATTTAGAAACTATTGTGGCTCTCTATTGCATCTCTTCATTTATTTGCGTTTTCCTTTTCAGAATTAGAAGTTCTCCTCTCCTTTGGCCATTGTCGATTCTCATCTAAGATCCCATCCATAGCCCTGACAACATCAACAATGGTTTGCATCCTAGATGCAATCATCCTCATAGGTGGTGCGACAAATTCTTCATTTTGAATAATGTTGGTTTGATCTTGGATGGTTCTAACATTAGAATTGATTCATGCTTGCAAACGAGCACCATCGATTTCAGGTGGTGGAGGTGGGGGCTTATGAGGTGGAGTGGGTGGAGGTGGAGGTGGAGGTGAAGGTGGTGGAGATGGATGGCATAGAGGTGGATTGCAAATATTATTGAATCAATCCATGTGATCTCTAAGATATGAGTGAACTTGCATTAGATTTGTAATTTCAAAATGTAAGATACATGTTTACGAAATACTGTTAAACCATTCAATATAAATGGCCTAATTGAATACAAATGATAAAATATGTAAGCCTCATTTATGTCTAAGGCATGTTACTTGAATGAAAAGACAATTAACTATTAATATAGGACAATTTATGAATGCTATAGAGTTTATAATTGAGATTTTAAGATTTAGGTTTTAGGGTAATACAATGGCTTAAGGGAATCTATGTAGTAAGGTCCTAGTACAAAATGACATGGCTTTTAAGTGAATAAAATTTGGTGAAGATTCCCAAGGCAACCAAATTTCATTAAGGTCTGAGGAAACTTCACCAAATTTTATTCACTTGAGCCATGTCAATTTGTCCTAGGAACTTACTAGGCATAGATCCCCTTAAGCCATCCTATCACCCTAAACCATAAATTAATCAACCTAGATCATGATTTATCTCATTCATATTATAATCTTGCACGGTCTTATTATTGTTAAAATTGGTTTACAGAACTTAGGGTCAAGTTTTTGTGTCCCTTGGAATATAATGAACTTGCAAGTTAGTGAAGAACATTTTCTTGTGGAATAGTTGATTGAGATAGCTCTTGTTTCAATTGACCAACCTAGATCATAAAATATCATTCATATTACAATCTTGCAAATCTTATTATTGTTAAATTTGGTTGCCTTGGGAAACTTCACCAAATTTTGAGAACTTCTTTGATCCCCTTAAGAAATGTCATATAAGGACCCCTTAAAACATCGATTTACGATTTAGGGTGATAGGATGGCTTAAGGGGATCTATTTATAGTGAGGTCCTAGGACAAAATGACATGGCTAAAGTGAATAAAAATTGGTGGCGTTGCCCAAGGCAACCAAATTTGATTAAGGGCCTAGGAAAAAATGATGTCTTTAGGGTTCAGGGTTTAGAGTTTAGAGTTTAGGGTTTATGGTAATAGGATGGCTTAAGGGGATCTTTGTAGTAAGGTCCTACGACAAAATGACATGGCTTAAGGGAATAAAATTTAGTGGATTTGCCTAAGGCAACCAAATTTAATTTTAAGGTCCTAAGACAAAATGAACACTTTAGTGTTAAGGGTTTAGATTTTAGAGTTCAAGGCTTAGGGTTTAGCGAACTTAGGGTGAAGTTTGGGTGGCCCTTGGAATAATGGACTTGTAGGTTAGTGCCTAGTTTATGAATATTTTTGATTTTATCAATAGATTGACTATTTTCATAATAGAAACACATAATTATGTATGATTAAGATTGAGTTTGATGTATATTTTAACTCGATATTTTTTTAATTGAATAGATTATTTTATTTGACATTTTTTTCATTAATATTACCCACTTAAATGAATTTTATGATATAAAATGTATAATATAAAATTAGTTAATGTTGAATCAAGTATTTTATTTTAGATTGTTTGGAATTGAAAGAACCTAAAATAACTTAGAAAAGAAAAATATTTATATTCTTTCTATGTCTAGGTAACTAGTGCAAAAATTGAGATTTTAGACTAAGAGAGATCAAAACATAAAATAGAAATGAATGTTGAATACTATCTAACTAAATTTGAAAACAAACATTGAAAAAAATTTATGAATTGTAACTAAATTCTTTAACATATCAATATTTACCAACTAATGATATTCATAATCCTATTATTTCAAGAACACAAGGAGAAAAAATAAACATTTAATTCGCAATCCTCACAAAATAAGGAACTAATACAAGTTCTATTTTTATACCCTATTTTATATTCTCCACACTCCTTATTAAATATTTATAGAGTATTTTATCAAACTAAGGAGAATATTCTTAAGAAAAGATGAAATACGAGCTTAAGGAAAATAATATCACTAGAAAGATGATAAAAAATGTGATGAGAAAATGGTGCATAAGTTGAGGAATCCCAAGGAGAACAAAATGATCATGACGACTCAATTATCATATATTTGACTATGAAAGAGGCAGATATCTTAATGAATAAAATGGAAAGAAAGATTCACAAAGGCGTACAAGATATCAATGTAAAAGAAACTATGCATTTACTCTCATCCTCCAACAAGCCTTGGGTTTAAGGAATCCATATAATTAACTATAATTTCCTTCTTAGGAAGATTATGGTCCTTCTTTTGTCCCCACAAGTGGCTAGAATATAACATTCAAAATAGGAAAAGAATCATTAAGCCACCAAAAAGGGATTTGTCTTAGATTGCAACTATGTTGTATAGCCTTAGAACCAAGAAGAAACCAAGAACCTTATGCACCATATTTTTGGATTACTTAGGATCAAATTTTTTTGATCTATTGATACCTCATTAATTGATTAAGGTAATTTAGTTAGCTAACCCTAGTATATTATCAAATAAAGATTATTTTAATATAGGTAAGAAAACTATAGAACACAATGGATGAAAGCTATAGCACGTCTATATATAGATGGTTTTATCACTATTCCTATCATAATTTCTCAACAATAAGACTCTACATTATATAGGATAAAATGTGCGGTAACTGCCATTAAGCAGTGGATGAAAGGATTGCATAAATATTTCTATAAAGTAATTAATAAGAGTATGGATCTCCACAGTGGTCTCAAACAAGACTAATAAATTATAAATGATTTCAAGGATGATTGTTAAGATGAGATAACTAATCATTCTTATAGCCTTCCTCTAATTGAAATGATCTGAATGATGAAGTGCGAGACTTTAATCAAGGAAAACATATTGGAAATAAAGGATATATTGAAGTAGTTGAACGTCTAGTGTGAGGTTACATAATTCTCGATAATATTTTACTTCAAGGAACTATTAAAATAAAGATAATGACCAAGGGGAAGGAGTGAATAATTTTAACACCTTGAATTTATAAATTTAATAAAATGTTCTAGGACTTGCAATTACTTCCAAAATATAATTCTACACTGGATAAGATACTTAATGCCAATGAAAACTACCTTTGAAGAATTTATAAATCTTGTGTCAATGTGATGTTCCTTCCTACATAAGGATTTTTTCTCTTATGAATTTTAGTGTTTTAATTTCACTTAAAAATCAATAACTCAAGTGGAATTTATTGAATCTAAAATCAGAAAAGTAGGAACTAAAAAAAATTAAGTTTGAAGATGATATTGATGTCATAGACCCTAGATGAAGCTAGATTTTGAATTTAGAGTGTGTTTTTATTTTTCTTTTATTTTTATTTCATATTTTTAATAGGATTGATTATTTTACCTATAATTAATTATCAAAATTCCTATAAAAGATAGTTCTAAATGAAAATTCATATAGCAATAGATACTCATTTCAAAAAAATGGAACATTTTTCTAATCTAATTATAATTTAACATTGAAACTAAATTTTAACATATTGTTTTCTCCATACAATGCAAATGAAATTTAAACATTTAAGCAATGCAAATGAATTTTCTTGAGCTCGAAATTAGGGTTTTCAAAATCAAAATGATTTGTTCAATTTTAATTTAGGGTTTTAGCAATTTTTTTTGTTTCAATTCAATTCAGGGTTTCAATTTCTAAGCAATTAGAGTTTTTAATGCAATTTTTTAGTTTCATTTCAAACTAGGGTTTTCAAATTCATTTTTTTTGGTTTGATTTGAATTTAGGATTTCAAAACGCTTGATTAGGGTTTCTAAATGCAATTTTTTAATTCATTTCAATTTCTAGGGTTTTGAGATGCAATATTTTTTGTTTCATTTCAATTAGGGTATTCAATTACAATTTTGTTTGGTTCCATCAAACAAGTTAGGTTTCAAAAGCTAAATTTTAATTCTTAAATACAATTCAAGGTTCATTTTTTCGTTTCTATTCAATATCTTCAAGTTTCATTGGATTTTTTCATCAATTTATACAATTCATCATTTCTACTATAACAGGAAATAAAACACTTAAAACAACAAAAAAATTGAAAAAAAATGCTAAATTTATTTCTTTAATTGACAAATTCAATCAAAAAAAAAAAATGCAAATAAATTGGTGTTGTACGGGTACTTGGAGCTTGAGTTGGGGTCGCTATCACTCTGAAACCAGGATCTCGTGCACTGGTGAGAAATGCAGATTAGTTCATTTATTTAAAAAAAAATACTATTGCGAAACGAGATCTCGATTATTACAAATCAGGATCTCGTTTCGTAGTAATTGGGATCCCATTTTGTGTCCATCAGTTCAAGACCCTCTAAAAAGCAGGATCCTAATTTTTAAAAAGCAGGATCCCATTTGTTATTTAGGCTCAAGATCCAGAACCTAAACGGGATCTTGATTTTTAAAAATCGGGATCCCATTTTTGCAATGCCGAATTCATTTTTTTGGCTAAGGCAAAAACTTCCACGTTTTGTGGACTCAACTTTGTGCACTTACCCCATCAAGTTATTTATGTCTTAGATAAATGAAATTTGTTTATGGAATAGAAGAATGGGTCATATTAATTTTGATAGCCTAGTGAAGATCAATTCTACTAATGTTGTGAGAGATCTGCTAAAGATTACAAAGCTTATCAATGTGATTTGCAAAGAATGTCAGTTTGGAAAGTAGACAAAGGAATATTCTATTAAAGGTTCCTTGGAATTAGTGCATACAAGACTATGTGGACCAACCAAAATAAGCTCTCAAGGTGACAGGTATTTCATCTTATTAATTGACGATTACTCTAGAATGACTTGGGTGACATTTCTCAAAGAAAAATTAGAAGCTCTAGATAAGTTTAAATATTTTAAGTCTAAGGTTGAAAATGAAATGGATTTGAAAATTGTGTTTGAGGTTTGACAAAGGTGACGAGTTTACTTTGAATGACTTAAATAACAATTTTTATGAAGTTCATGGAATAAAAAGATAGTTATCTTCTCCTAGAACTCCTTGTTGGATGTTGTGGTTGTATTGCTGATATGTGGTTGTCATTGATGTCAACACTATTAGCATTGGTGATGCCTAAGGCTGAATGTGTCGAGGATATTGAGAAAATTGTAATAAATATATTGTAGGCAGTCTGTGATGCTATGAAGATTTAAGTGGTGAAAAGTCATGTACGTTGATAATCAGAAGGCGTGCATTAAAGGGTTTGTTGTTGAGCCTATCTAGTATGTTGTTTGAAAGTTTCAGTGGTATGCATCAAGAATTGAGAAAGTGATGAAGATCTATGTTCCTACAGTTATTCAGTTACTGTAGCAAGTGTTTCTGGAAAATGAGATTGCAATTATATGGTAAATTTGGTTGTTGCGTATTTTTTTGAGATGATAAGTAATGTTTTTAGATAATTCTCTATCAGTTTAGTACGTCCGCATTGATCAGAGTTCTCATGATTGAATATTTTTCTTCGTGTGTTCAAGTTTTTCATGTTCTTGGCCGACATGATGGTGATAGCATGTTGTGGATATCTATGGATTAGTAATTTATTGTTTGGCATGTTCGAAGGTGTTTATTTGGGTTCTCACTATGTTGTGACCAACTTTTGTTGGTGTGCATTAAGATTTATTTATGTATTGAGACTGATAGTTGTAATTTATTCTTTATTTGTGGCCGACATAATAGTTGATGTAAATCCGTGTAGTGGATATATAAGAGCAGTTGTTTTCCTCATTTTTTTGTATGCTCGATGTGTATGTGAAGTACATGTGTGAATAAAGATCAAATCATTCAAGAGCATAGTAGAGTGTAAAAGAGATTGAACAGAGTGTTGAAGAGTTTGACCAATGTGTGTAGAAGTTTTTATGTGCCTAACTGGAACTGTCTTCAAGCTTTTGTAGAAGCTAATTTCTCAGTTCAACCTCATCAGATGGATTTAATCTGATTATTGTATGTAAGTTAGTGAGCCTTCCTCTAAGCAGTGAGCTCTAGGCAGTGTGCCTGAATGCATGTGCATTCCCTATTTACTCTTCATTATACTTTTAATAAGGTATAATCTTGTGGACTAACATCCACTGTGGTTTCTCCCCTAATAGGGTTTTCACGTATAAAATCTCAGTGTTCATGTGTCTCTGATGTGTTATTGATTTATGCTTGCACTGTTAATTATCAGATATGATATTAAAGGTTGATTAATGTTGAATAAGTTTGATTTTGGTAACAACTGATTCACCCCCCTCTCAGTTCTCTATTCTTGTTTTTCCAACAATTGGTATCAGAGCAGGTTCCTCTGAAGGAAAAGCTTAACAACTTGAGGTGATTTGAGATGGCATCATACAAGAAGGAGAGCCCTAGATTCGATGGAGCAAACTACTCTCTATGGAAGGTCAGATGTAATGTCATTTGAAGTGCATTGGTGAGTCTTTCTGGAAGATTACAAAGAATGCATATACTATCCCCCAAAATGGTCCATCTACTACTGATGAAGTCAAAGAAGCTGAAACAAATACTAGGGCTATTGAAGCATTATTGATTGCTTTGACAAATTCAGAGATGTCAAATGTGTTAGGTCTGAAGATTGCACATGAGATCTAGAAAAAGTTGGAAACCTTGTATGAAGGAGATCCACTAGTGAAAAGTGCTAAACTATAGAGTCTAAAAGGCAAGTGGGAGGACATGAAGATGAGTGAAGATGAGAAAATCCTTTCTTTCTCTCAAAAGGTTAATGAAGTGGTGATGAGCATTAGATGTGTCGATGGAATCTTGGATGAAGAAGAAATTATGGCTAGGATACTTAGATCTGTGCCTCCTTCCTACAAAGAAAAAGCTCATGCTATTGATGAACTTAGGACAGTGACAAATGTGACAAGAGACATGTTGATTGGAAAACTTGTTGCCTCAGAGTTAAGTGAATTTGGTGAGTCTACTCCTAAGACAAAATCTGCATTTAAGGCTACTGTATCCAGGAAAAACAAGCAGAGATATGATTCAGGAGAGAGTTCCAAAAATACATTCAAGTATGAAGACGAGATGAAATAGATTGAGAATGAAGAAAAAGAATTAGAAGAATTGGAAGCATTTATTGTGAAAAGAGAAGCCAGAGGTCATGGTAAGTACAAAGGAAAGTTACCTATCAAATATTTTTCTTGCAATAAAATAGGTCATTTTGCATCAAGATTTCTTGAAAGAGTCTCTAAGTATAAACCTAATAAGACTAGATTTCAAAAGAAATGTTATTATGTTGAAGAAGGTGATACTGATGATGAATCTGATAAAGAAACTGGAAATGAAGATGGATGGGTATTCATTGCTATCAAGAAAATGGTCAAGTGTCCATTTAATCTACTAGTAATGTGAATGTTGAGAAAGCTCTTACAAAAAAAATTGAAGAAAAGGATGAGTGGGTAATTGACAGTGGATTTTCACATCATGAATGGTGATAAAAGAAAGTTTTTAAGCTTGGAAAACTATGATGGTGGTGTTGTAAGATTTGGAGACAACACTTCTAGTTTGATTCGTGGCAGGGGCACTATTTATTTTGGTGGTAAGCACAATACTGATGATGTTCTTTGTGTAGAAGGTTTAAAGAGTAACTTGTTGAGTGTTGGACATATGGTAGACAAGGGTTAAAATCTTTAGTTCAAGTATGGTAAGTGCAGAATAAGGGGAAGTTTTGGAAATATGATTGCTCTAGGTACAAAGACAAGAGGTAATATTTTTCACTTGAGTGTTGCTAGTGAAAGTTGTTTATTTGCTCAAGCATTCAGAGATCTTCCTAAGTTAGTAAAGCCTACTAACACTATGTAGAAGGAATGTCAGATGGGAAATCATACTAGAAATTATTTCTGAAGAAAATAGTATAACTCTAATGGAGGACTGGACTTGATACATATTGACTTATGTGGTTCATCCAGAATCAAAAGTCTCCAAGGTGAAAGGTACTTTATGTTGCTTATTGATGATTAATCTAGAATGATATGGGTTTCTTTCTTAAGAGAAAAACATGAAGCATTAGAAAATTTCAAAACCTTCAAAGCTATGGCAGAAAATGAGACAGGTCAAAAGATCAAATGCCGGTCAGACAAAGGTGGTGAATTCACTTCCTGACAATTCAATTATAACTGTGAAGAGTATGGAATCCAAAGACAACTACCTGCTCCCCGGACCCCTCAACAAAATGTATTTGTTGAAAGAAAGAACATAACCATTCTAGACATTGCTATAACCATGATGTTGGAAGGAAATGTTACTCATTTCTACTAGAGAGAAGTTGTAAGTACTGCTGTGAAAAGAATCTTCAGATACCTGAAAGGGATAGTTGACCTTGGTCTTTGGTATCCTAAGGATGATGATCTTATCCTAAGTGCTTTCACTGATGTTGATTGGGTAGGAGATGTGTGTAACACCCCTTCATTTTTCTTTCTGGATTGGACAGTGTGTCCTTGTGTTGCTTTGATTTATATATCTGGATATATAGATACTTTATCTTGTGTGTGTATTGGGTCGCTATTCATAGAGCGATGAACTATATTATGTGATGTGATTTAATTTATCTGATGCTTTAGTTTACATGCTTTAATTGGTGTAAAGATGTTAGTTGATATAACATGTAATTGCTTATGAGATTATTGGATTATGATGGAAATATCAATTTTGATGAGTGTATTGGTGAAGGGGACGGGTTCATTTTTTGATCGCCATACGATGGACTGTGCAGGCGGTTCCTTGGAAATTCCAGCTGAGTTATGTGTGTATGGGGGGAAAGTAAATCCCTGACCGCTCCTTAATGGAGGTGCGAATGTCTCCAAAGGCAGCGCCCTCCACTATGTGGAGGGAGCGCTATCTTTGAGGGCAGCACAACCCCCATAAGGGTGCGGCCATACGGAGGTGGGGTGGGGCTTCAACCATAGCCGACCCCTCCCCAAAATAGTTTTGGATCTTTAATTTGATTTCGTCCAATGAAAAGTGGAACCCATGATTTAGCCCGCCATTAGTTTGTGGGATTTGCTTTTTTTATATAAATAATAAAATGTATTACATTTGTTTATTTTGAATATAAAATTATAAGTAGAGGATGAGATTATTGGTGAGTATTTAAATAAATATATAATATATAGTATATATATATATATATATATATATATATTTAAATATGTGCATGATTAAGTGGATGTGTTTATTATAATTGAGAAATTGTAGGAATTAGATGTGTTAGTTGGGAAATTGAAAGAATTATTTGCATGGATTTATGTTGTTTTTTTAAAAGTAAATTTAGGAATTGGTTATATTGAAGAGACAATTAATTACTTTTATTTATTTATTTTCTTTTAGAGTAATTAAATTATTGTGAGTAGAATTTGAAAGAATTGTGGATTTAGAATATCCAAAAATAGTAATTTCTTCGCGATTGCTTAAATGTTATATTTTTCCTCTGTATTTCGTAAAGGGAAGTGAGTTTAATTGTTTTAGAATTCCAATAATAAAAGAGGTAATAGGGTTAAATGATTATTTGAGTTAACCTGTTAATGTGTCTTTGACTTTGTCAATGTTACCTATTGATTGAGGATGGATTTAAGAAATCCAAATATTAGATTTGAATTATGACTTGAATGCTTTTTGTAGCTATGTTGTCAAGTTGCATTTTGGGATATGGGATTAAGTGTTAGTCCAAAATTGTAAGTCTTCCAGAGGATCTTAGAGGATGAGGGTTGTCGATTCTTTATGTCAACCAATTGATTTTCCCTTGGGTAGTGCATGGTGTCTTTTCAGTGATTTACCCAGTTTCCACGAATGGGGATGTTTTGTACCTCCTGTGAAAGGAGTGGAATATGTGCTTGTTGCCTCCAAGATGTTTGGAGTGAGTTCTATTATTTGTTTCCTCCTTGAGATGGCGTGGTTATGATGCCTAGGTTGTATGCACTTGTGTTTCCCTTGGAGTATGATTTTGTATTGTGTGTTGTCAAGTAGAAGAGTGGCTTTTGTTAGGCGTCGGAGCCTAAAGAGGTAAACCGGGTAGCCTTCAGAAGTAAGTTAATCAAGTGATAATTAAATCAATGTACTTAGATGATTAAGATGCATTTCACACTAATCAAGATAATTTTTCCTCACTCATAGACACAAGGGCTCGTTTAGACTTGGGATGAGTGGGAAGGCCTGAAATGGAATTGTCATCTATCTTGTCCTTACGAGAGGTATTTGATTCTGCATGGGGTAGCATGAGGGTCGGGGTTCGGTTGAGGTCGCTAGGAAATTCGGAGCCTATGAAGAATGCCTAGAGGAGATCTCATGACTAACTGTGTGATAACACTCTATCTAGGACAATAGTTGTTAATTGTTTTATGTGTATGGTTCTCTAAACATATTTCATCTATTTTGTGTCTGGAAGCAATGTGACCTATGTCAGTGTTATTGAGAGTTGTTCTTGTTTAGTGCATTTGTTTGGTTATGTTAGTATGTGTCAGTATGAGTCTGCCTTTGGTTAGAGGTTGTAGATCTTTGTCCATGTTACGTTGTTACTATCTCCTAGCATGGGGGGTGGGCCTTCAGGTACCACTTGGTTGGGTGGAACATGCACCATACACCGTTGGGTCCCCATTTATCTTCAATACTTGGTGGTGACACATCCAGATGGACAGCTCGCGGTTCTTGTGTTTAATTCTGGATTTGTAATATTTCAATTTGTATAAGTTATTTTATCCCTCTTATGTTTATGAGGTGGAATTATGTAATTGTAACACATATGTACTATTGTCTCATTCTGGGAATGAGTGATGTAACTATTTGACTATGTTGATGATAATGAACTTGGAATCTTGGATGTTTATCATTATGATATGTTGTATCTTATGTTGTATGTTGCTTATTACTTAAATTTATTTAATGCTATGGTTATATGTAAGTTGTATGTGTGGGTTTAAGTAATCCCAACCTTGTAGCCTTAGAGGTTGTTGGTAATTAGTAAGCGAATGTGTATGTTAATTACACTTTATAAAAAAAAAATTGGTTCACTTAAGTCATTAATTACAACTTCCTTTAGTGATACTTGGCGGGGCTTTACAATGTGAATGACAAGAAGAGTACTAGTGGTGGTGCATTCTTCTTAGGGAAGAAGTTGGTATCTTGGCTAAGCAAAAAGTAGAATTCCATTTCATTATCTATTGTTGAGGCAAAATATATTGATGTTGCAAACAGTTATACTCAAGTATTGTGGATGAAGCAAATGTTGAGAGATGTCAGAATTGAGTATGAAGAACCTATTGCTATATTCTGTGACAATTCAAGTGCCATAAAAATTTCTAAGAATCTAGTGTTGCATTCAAAGACAAAGCATATATCCATCAAATATCACTTCTTGAGAGATAAAGTAAGTGACAAAGAAGTTAGATTGGAGTATATTCCTACCAAGGAGAAAATTGAAGATATATTTGCTAAGCCATTTCCTAAGGATACTTTTGAGTACCTTAGAGGGAAGTTAGGGGTGATTTCCCATCCTGATTAGAACTAAGTGATGCAGGTCATTGCATCAGTTTGTGAATTCATAGCTATATCTTATTCTAGATTGATGTTGTGGTGGCTGCTACTCAGGGGGAGTAGTTGATGTGCTAAGTATGTGGTTCAGATCTTGTGTAACTTTTCCATTGATGTCAAAGGGGGAGAATATTCAAGAAAGGGAGAGAAGAGCTATGAGAGAACTACATAACAAAGGGAGAGAAGTGAACAACCAGTTGTGTTGATGGTATTATTTTTCACATCATGTGTTGTCATCAATGCCAAAGGGGGAGATTGTTGGATGTTTTGGTTGTATTTCTGATATGTGGTTGTCATTGATGTCAACACTATTAGCATTGGTGATTCCTAAGGTTGTATATGTTGAGGATATTGAGAAAATTGTAATAAATATATTGCAGGCAGTTTGTGATTTTGTGAAGATCCAAGTGGTGAAATTTTTTGTACGTAGATAATCAAAAAGTGTGCATTAAAGGGTTTTTTGTTGAGCCTATCTAGTATGTTGTCTGAAATTTTCAGTGGTACGCATCAAGAATTGAGAAAGTTATGAAGATTTGTGTTCCAATAGTTATTCAGTTATTGTAGCAAGTGTTTCTGGAAGATGAGATTTCAATTCTGGTAAATTTGGTTGTTGCATATGTTTTTGAGATGATAAGTAATGTTTCTAGATCGTTCTCTATTAGTTCAGTACGTTCGTATTGATCGAAGTGCTCATGATTGAAGATTTTTCTTTGTGTGTTCAAGTTTTTCATGTTCTTGGCCGACATGATGGTGATAGCGTGCTGTGGATCTCTATGGATTAATAATTTATTGTTTGGCATGTTTGAAGGTGTTTATTTGGATCCTCACTATGTTGTGATCGAATATTTTTGGTGTGCATTAAGATTTATTTATGTATTGAGGCCGACAATTGTAATTTATTCTTTATTTACAGCCGACATAGTAGTTGATGTAAATCCGTGTAGCAGATATATAAGAGCGATTGTTTTCCTCATTTTTTTGTATGCTCGGTGTGTATGTGAATAAAGATCAAATCATTCAAGAGTAGAGAAAGGTTTGAAAGAGATTGAACAGAGTGTGGAAGAGTTTGACTAGAGTGTGTAGAAGTTTTTCTATGCCTAACTGGAACTGTCATCAGGCTTTTATAGAAGCTAATTTCTCAGTTCAACCTCATCAGATGGATTTAATCTGATTATTATATGTAAGGTAGCGATCCTTCCTTTGAGAAGTGAGCTCTAGGTAGTGTTCTTGAATGCATGTGTATTACCTATTTACTCTTCATTATACTTTTAATAGGGTATAATCTTTTGGACTAACATCCACCGTGATTTTTCCCCTAACAGGGTTTCCACATATAAAATATTGGTGTTCATGTGTCTCTGATGTGTTATTGATTTATGGTTGCACTATTAATTATCAAATATGAGATTAAAGTTTGATTAATGTTGAATAAATTTGATTTTGGTAACAACTGATTTAGCCCCCCCTCTCAGTTGTCTATTCTTGTTTTTCCAACACTCCTTAGTAGAATGGAGTTGTAGAAAGGAAGAACATGATAGTTCAAGAATATTCTAGGACAATAATGAAGGAATCAAATCTATTGGATGCCTATTGGAGAGAAGCTATTCATACTACAATCTACATTCTAAATAGAGGTCAAGAAAGAGTGAATATTTCAAAAACTCCTTATGTATTATGGTATGGTAAACCTCCTACTATGATATACTTCAGAGTGTTTGGAAGCAAATGTTATATCAAAAGAGATGAAGAAAACTTAGGAAATTTTTATGGAATATTTGATCAAGCAATCTTCCTTGTACACTCTACAAGACGTAAAGCCTATTCGTGCTAAAACAAAATATTGAACAATATTGTTGAGAGTGCAAGTGTCAAGGTGGATGAAGAACCACTGCAGAGTTCAGTAATAATAGAAGGATATGAATCTGATGAACCCCCTTGTAGTGAAGAAGAAAAAAATAAAGTTCAAAAGAAAAAGATAAAGAGATGATAGTTGAAGAGGAAGAAGCTCTAGAAATGATCCCTAAGACTCCTAAGTATGTGCAGAATAACCATTCATAAGATAAAATCATTGGAGATAAGAGAAAATGTGTGTTGATAGGGAGAAAAGATTCTATGAAAGAATAATTGGTAAAATTTTGTTTACTTTCTGAGATTTTACTTTTTGAGATAGAACCTAAGATAGTAACTTAAGCGTGCAAAGATGAAAATTGGATCAAAGCTATGAAAGAAGAGTTGGAAAAAATCAAGAAGAATCTAACTTGGGAATTGGTCCCAAGATCGGAAAACAAGAATGTGATAGGAACAAAATGGATGTTTCGAAACAAGTTGAATGAAGATGGAAAAGTTGTCAAAAAAAAGGCTAGACTTGTGTGTAAAGGTTACTCACAAGTGGAAGGAATATATTTTGAAGATACTTTTGCCTTGGTGGCAAGAATGGAAGCTATTAGGATGTTTTTATCTTTTGTAACACATAAATATTTCAAGTTATATCAGATGGATATGAAGTCTGCATTCTTGAATAGTGAGTTAGAAGAAGAGGTGTACATTGAACAAATGAAAGGTTTTCAGTTGTCAAAAGATATTGATATGGTTTGCAAATTGAAGAAAACATTGTATGAAATCAAGAAAGCTCCTAGAGCTTAGTATGAAAGATTAAACCAGTAATTTTTGCAGCAAATATTTAAAAAGGGTACTCTAGATAGTAACCTTTACTATCTAGAGTACCCTTATTTGAGAAATATCAAATCCTTATTATGGTTATGTATATTGATGACATAATATTTGGAGGAAATGAAGGTATGTGCAAGATTTTTTTAGAGGAGATGCAAAAAGAATTTGAGATTTCAATGTGTGGGGAGATGAATTTCTTCCTTGGATTATAAATCAATCAAGTAGAGAAAGGTATATTCATTTCATAGTCAAAATATGTCAAATAAATGTTGAAGAAGTTTGGAATGGAGGACTCTAAACTGGTTTGTACTCCTATGGTAATTGGTTGTAAGGAGTAAAAATGATGATTCTCTTAAGACAAATCAGAGCAAGTATAGATAAATTATTGGTGGACTACTATATCTAACTACTACTAGATAGTATATCATGCATGCAGTATGTCTTGTGGCAAGATTTTAAGAAGATCCCAAAGAATCACATGTGGTGGAAATAAAAAGGATCTTTAGATACTTGAATGGCACTCCAGACTTTTGTTTATGGTATCCCAAGGATGCTAATTTATCTTTGAGTGCATATAAAAATGTAGATTGGGTAGGTTGTATAGATGATAGAAGAAGTACTAGTGGTCATGCTTTATTTCTTGCAAGCAGATTGGTTTCATGGTTGAGTAAGAAGTAGGATTCAATGCCATTATCTATTGTAAAGGAATAGTACATTGCAATAGAATAATGATGCACATAAGTGTTATGGATGAAGCAAACATTGAAGGAAATCAAATTATCATATGATGAACCTATTTCTATCTTGTGTGATAATAAAAGTGATCAATATTTCAAAGAACTTGGTAATGCATTCAAGAACAAAACATATCTCTATCCGGTATCACTTTCTAAGACAGAAAGTTGTAGAGAATGAGGTGAAGATGGAGTATGTTCCTACAAAGGATCAACTTACAAATATTTTCATAGACTCTTCCAAAAGATACATTTGAGCATCTTTGACAAAATTTAGGGGTTATTGCCCCTCGTTATTTCCACTAGATGCATAAGATCATGTAGAAGTTTAATGTATCTATCAAGATTCATTCTTTGGTCTGGACTGATGGTGGCTACCCCTCAAGGGGACTTTTTAATGGTGCTGCTTGGTTGGTACAGTCAGGGGGAGCAAGTGTTCTTCTAAGGAGGAGAGATTTGGTTGAAGAGAGAAAGTACAGGTAAATGAAGCATAGGTGTTGAGTAATATGATGTATGCAAGTTTTTTCCTTTGGTAATGTCATCAAAGGAGGAGAGAAAAATGAAAGAGTTAAGTGAAGCATAAGTTATGCCTAAGGTGATGTCAAAGGGTGAGTTTGTTTCCCTTTTCCATTGATGTTAAAGGGGGAGAGTATTCCTTGAAAAAAAAGGAATGAAGGGGATAATATGAAGTGTAAGAGATGCCCTAGAATGGGGGAGTGTTTCTTGACATAAATTTTCTTTTTGTTATTGATGGTTTTTCAACATTGGTGTTTCCATCAATGAAAAAGGGGGTTATTTTTGGATGTTGATCTTGTCATTGATGTCAACATTGGTGTTGAGGGAAATTGTTGGAGAGTGTTGATAGTGTTGATATGTTGTGGTTTGATGTCACATTGATGTCAACCCATTGTATGTGGTTGAAGTTGATGGAGAGTGTTGCTCTATATTATTGTGGTGTTGTCATTAATATTTTCATTGGTGTATTTTATGGTTGGTGAGAAGATTTTTTCACTTGGTTTCCAAGTGCTTTTTAGAAAATTTGAATAAGAGAGTATGTAATCTTACAGAGGTGTGTTTAGTGTTGTGTTTCCCATTTCTTCATGTTTGGAGATATGCTTATGTGTTTTCGACATGATGATCAAAGGTGTGTAGAGGTTATATATCTAAAGTTTCAGTTTTTAGATTGTGCAATAGTGGAAGATGTGTTCGATAAAGTGCTTCCTATGAAATAGGGGGTCTAGGAGAAATGAGATTTCTCTGCAATTCTTTGCATTGAATTTTCTTGTCTTGTGGATTTAGGAATGTTATTATATTGTTTGTATATACTTTCCCATAGAGTGGTTCATGTTGAGTTGCTCTACAAGTGCAGTTCTTGTGTTGATGTTTAGTGGTTGTGCATATTGATGTGCAAAATGAAGGTATTCTTTATTTCAAGTGGTTATGGAAATGTTGTAGAGTAGTTTGGTGTTGTTGGAATATTCCTAGATGTTGAGTGCTATTTTTGTGTGGTCCACATGCTATTTTTGGATTTGGAGAAGTGTGTATGTGGTCTCTTGTAGCGTTAGTTCGGGTTTGGCCAACCTGTTGTGCTAGTGCTATTTGTGGTGGTACCTCGTGGATTCTAAAAGTGTTGAGTAGCATGGTGATGTATATTTAGGTCCTAGTTAACCCTTGGCATGGTCCAACTTCAATTATTTCTACCACAAAGGTGTTTGGTGCCGACCTATTTGATGTTGAATGTTTGAGGTGCATACATTTCATTGAGGGTGACTTAATTAAGATTGTTTAGGTCGCAGATTCCATATATGCAAGGTGAAGCTTGTGTGGGATGTGTGAAAGTTGTGAGATGTGAATGTGATCAACTGTGGTGATCCAAGTGCAAGCTTAAATGCTTAAGACTTATGTATGTAGTGAGCAGAAGGTCTCTATATTTTAGTATGTTTGAAGTTGTTGGAGGCAGTGAGCCGATGGTTGCAAATGGCATATATTTTTATTGTGGATCTTATTTTTTCTCTGAGATAGTTAATCTATCTGTAACAATTCTTCTTCTATCTTCTTTATTTTGAACCTTGAGTCATTTGGGTAGTGAGCCCTTATAAACGAGCCTAATTGTATTCAGTGTTGCTATTCATATATATGTGAGCTAATCCTCACCATGGTTTTTCCCTTCTTGGGTTTTCCATGTAAATCTGGCGTTCTTATAATTTTGGATGTGTTTGTATTACTATTTCATATATTTACATTCTACTAATGCATAATAAGGGTTTAATGGTTTGAGGATTTGAAAAGGATATTGAGGGATTGAATGTTTTAATGTACAATTGATTCAACCCTCACTCATTTTTATCTTCTGTGTTGGTGTAAGCCCAAGATCACCAATTGCAACAAAAATGTCCTTCACAAGATTGAGAGAGGAAACACAAGGCCATTTCACCAAATAAGGAGTGAATAAAAATGAGATATGATAATTTACATAATATACAAGCTTATAAATCCATGAGAAAAGTGTCAGGTGGGAAAACTACCCACATGGGCAAAACCACCTAGGAGAAACTAACCAGAGTAATATACCCTAATTAATAAACATATTATTATGCCTAAGTTAAAAGTTAAGATGGTAAATGTAATTTACTCTAACACTGCCCCCTTAAGTGCAACTTAGGGAGAATGCAAATGAAAATATGAATATGTGATATGGGTCCCATCTACACAACCATGTTAGGTACCCATTTACAATGCAAAAAATAAATCTCTCGCAACTGGAGAAAAGGAGAAAATCCTTGTGGGAAAAAACCCCTCTCCAAATGAGAGAAAAGAAAACAAAAATGATGCATGGATGGAGGAATCAATCACACCCCCCAAGGACTACATATATAATGTATATACGATCAAAAACCCCCCCATAAGAGGGAAAGAGAGAGACTATATAGCCCCCCACAATGTGTAATCACCTGCAAGAATGGTAAGTGCCTAAAAAAAAAATATGATCCAGTGTCAACAAACAACTTGTATCCCTTTCGAAAGAAACAAAACCAAATACAAATGCAAGTATGCTTCCCATTCTAGATAGGAATTAAAAGAAAGAAGCATGAAAATATATGGTGGTGTCTCTGAAATCTACTCATGTGTCGCCAAGACCTTGGATGATGATGCCACAAACCAATCAGGAACATGCCCAATCACAATACGAGGTGACAAATAAGGTACCACTAGAAACTGGTTTTGAAAATTCTCTAGAGACTAATATGGAGTGACAACATTTGTACCACAACTATCATCAAATGGGAGGGATATACCCTCAAATGTGTCTTCTAAATCTGAAACATGAGATTCTATGAACAAGGAACCAATGTCCAACAAATATGAATCCCAATCAGGAAGATAATGAGATACTCATTTTGATGAATCACTGGACATGCTCAATGAATCATCAACACAAAATGAATGGTCCTACATAATAGGAATGATTAGAGTCTCAATCAATGACTCTGCAAAATGAATCACTAAAGGCAAAGGTACATCAACTGTCTCTGATGGATAAGAAGGAGTATTTGAATAACCCTCGTCATCCTAATCTAAAGATTCAATGTATTCCAACAACTCAAAATAATCCATAGTAGCATGATCATAGGGTGTCCTATCTGAAAAATGAAGAAGAATAAGACAATTTGAAAAATGATCATCTAGGAATGGTTGAGTATCAGGATCTCCATGTATTTCCTATATTTTAATCCAATGAATATATGGACACTCAAAATGATCAATAGCATCCAAAGTGGAATCATCAATATGCATTGTAATAACTCCTAGGACATGACCCCTTTTTTAATTCCATGCAAATTTCTTACTATTAGTACCAAGAAGGGGAACAAGATTATACAAATGTGGAAACAAATGAAGCCATCTGAGATGTTTTATGATACCATCTCTCCATTATTTATAGTTTCCCCTTTCCAACATAATCACAACATGATGCAATGAAAACCCCATAATCAACTATGAAAAATCTCCAAAAATACAAAGACAATAGCCTTCAACAACAATTAGAAACTCCCAAATACTACAAATGAAGCTTTCCTAAAATACTTCAGGAAGCAATAATGCAAAAAAATGGCTAAGAATCAAGCAACTCCGAAGAGAACAACACCAATATTGAACTTAAATGGATTAAAATCACCACCAAACAACAAAATATAAGAGAAATTCCTCAACCACTGCAAAGGTGACGAAAATACCTTTTTGTTGATATGTGGTTTGTGAAAATCAACCTTTTCTTGCAAAAGATATGCACAAATAAAAAAAAGGGCCTATAGAGGCACTTTGAAAGCACCAAAAAGAACACCCGAGGGCTCAATCCTAGTTGCCCTTGTGACCATGTCCTTGAGAAGAGGCAAAATATTTGGTGCCAAACACTAAGAAAACTCCACCAAAGCACTAAGCCATCACAAGCAGAAAACTATCCACTGCCTCCAAACTTTGAGCCTTTTACAATAACTTCACATGATCAATGCAAGCACAAGATGTATAAAGAGCAATCAAAACATCTTTGGGCTCAATGTGGGATAAAGGACCTTAGAAGAAATGCCCAAATCATAGCGTACAAGCCCACCTCTAAACCCTAGATAAATATTTGATGCAAAACTTTAGCAAATATAAAGTTGCAAAAAGTAATATATATTTGTTGTGTCATGCCTCCAATACAAAATCGCCTTTCTCAAACAGTCTCAATAGAAAATATGCTTCAAAAGGGATGCCCTCCAGACTGGAAATAATGCCTTCAACAAGAAAAGAAACACCAATCTTCCACAACAAATAAAAAGTCTCACAACATATGAAAAAAATGCCCCCATAACAAAAATAATCGCCCTTTGTATAAATCATTTCCTCAGGATGTAATCCATAGCCTCCAAACATAAATTTGCAGCCTCGTTTGCAAATCATGAGTAGAAAATGGCCCTCGGTTTATGCAAAATTTGAATCACACCCTTTCCTTAGAGACAAACTTATCAACACAAAATTGTGTCTTACAAACAAAAAAATAACACTTGGAAAAAGATTCACAGAAGGAAAACATTCCTCTCAAATGTCATTCTATGCAACCATGCAATAGTGAAGTATGTTACACATGGATGAAATTCGGGCCACCAAAAAATAAAAACAAATGAATTCTATACAAATGAAGGCATGACCTTCTGCAAAAAATAGCAGCCACCAAAGAAAAATTCATGCCTTCCACTGAGGAACGGGTCTAGAATAGGGAAACACGCCTATAATAGATGAATTTTGTGCCTCTCGAACAAATAAATAATGCTGGTAAGCAAGGATTCAAACACAACCCTCCTCAACTCAATTTAGACCTAGAAAAAAACAACTTCATGGCAATAGGAATCGTGTCATCCACAATCAAAATGATAGGAGAGTGAAAAATGCCTCAACCACAAAGCAGGAACGACACCCAACAATAAAAATTCAACACGGGAAATCAATTACAAATTCCCAGCTAGCAAATACCCTTCAACAGGAAAATTGAAATAAGGAAATTTAGAAATTTAGAAAATTTCAAATGCCAAAAAACAAATTTATCTCAAAATATCTCCAACAAAAACTCTCAGGAAGGATTCATAGATTGGGTGGCTTTGGTACCATGTTGGTGTGAGCCCAAGATCACCAATTGCAACAAAAATGTCCTTCACGAGATAGAGAGAGGAAAAACAAGGCCATTTCACCAAATAAGGAGTGAATAAAAACAAGATCTAATAATTTACATAATGTACATGGTTATAAAGCCATGAGAAAAGTGTCGAGTAGGAAAACTACCCACATGGTAAAAACCACCTAGGAGAAACTAGCCAGAGTAATCTACCCTAATTAATAAATGCATTATTATGCCTAAGTTAAAACTTAAGATGGTAAATTTAATTTACTCTAACACTCTACATCTAACATTATTGTCCTATCAAACTTGGGTGGTATTACTTTCTTCATATGCCTTGACAAATCAAGTGCAAGTCAATTCTTCCTTTCATCATGAGTTCTAGTTTCAACATTGTTCTCCCTTCATTCACTATGTGTATTGTGTTCATGCATATTTTCATCACACCTTTCATATGTCTCCTTGTTGATTCCTTCAAGTTTTCTTTGACCCCTCACTTCCTATTCTAGGGTACCAAGCCTTTCCTTAGTTTCATTTGAAATGGTTGGAATTTGATCTAGTATGGCCATCAAATTTTTAGAAGGATTTGATGCATCCTAACTTCCTCCAGGGTTTACTCAATTTTGCACCACGTTGAATTATTTTCTCGCACCTGGTGTTCATTTTAAATGTTTGATTATAAAATTTTAAAATTTTAACATTGCACTAAACCAAAATGGTCATTTATAATAATATCAATTATAATACAAATTTTGCAAGAATATAATTTTTTAATATATTTTATTTATTGGATAATAGTATATACTTATTTAGTACAAAAATTATTTATTTCTATAGAAACAAGTTACTATTGTTATCTCTCAGAAATGCGCCCTCGCTAAGCTGTAGAACCTAGTGTTCTAGAGGAACATTGAAACACTCCTAGGTTGTGGGTGACCTAAAGATGGAGTGAATATCTGGATGAGGTCGGTTCCTTTGGTATCACCTATACTACTAATTTTGCAGAGGAAAAGGGAGAGGGAATTCTTTTAAAAAAAACAAGAAAAAATTGAAAACAATACCTCTATGGTGATACACCTAATTGAAAAGATTATGAAAATCAGAGTTTTATGCACTTGCTATACTGACAGAAATTACACCTGCACAACTTATTGTTCTATACTTCTTGCATAAATGTTTCAAAAATAGGTCCTAATGCTCAGACTTCAAGAAGGAAAACAATTTCACATCCAAAATTCATTAACACCTCTTGACACAATTTGTAACCTGCAATAATATACTTTATGATAAAGGTTCTAAAACTTGAGACAAAGCTATAAGGAAATAAATAATTACCTCACTAATAACTTGATCAATCAGCTATTGAACATGATAATGCAAAGAGAAAATAGGTAGAATCTTCAAATCAATAGTATTCAAGGCCTTCACTGTATTTCATATAAAAAAGAGTTATAATTTTTTTGTATTTTCTCCAAAGGACTCACAAAAGTCACAGAGCAGAAAAATAACCAAGTAAGAACTAAACTCCTGAAAAGATTCAAAATGAGAATATATGCATCCAACTCCATCTCCCACCAAAAAAGGCTCTAGAAGCACTTGGGGTTGGATGAAACAATAAATCCCAAAATCTAGCAACTGTATCTCCTCCACAAAGGCTCCAAAGTGTTGAAATGGTCAAATTTGACCATGTCAAACATGAAGGCACAATAAAACACCCCTATATGCTCTCAAATGTGCTTTTAAAAGGTCAAAAAATCCTTATAAATCTCCTCCATGTGTTTGCAAACTAGTTTATCCTCCCTAGATGCTTAGCATGTCATAAATCAAGGCATATCCATATTTCCCCTCTCTTTGCATGTGTTTAAAGCTTTCTAAGTATTTAATTTTGCATTAAAATAATATTTACCCTAAGTGATTTATAAGTCATCACTTTAGGTAAATATTTTACATTTTCTAAAGAATACAAAAATAATTACAAAAAATCATGAACCGACCACATAAGACTTAAAGTAGCATGAAGCAAAAGCTTAATGCATAAATTCACAAGGAAAAATACTATAAGGCACAAAACTTGAAGCCTTAGTCCATGGTGAATAAAATGTCTTCATGCATTCTCACTTAAAACATGGCAAAAATGCCATATTCATCCTATCGGCCACATTAGGGTAAAAAACCCCAAAGAAAAAAAAAGGAAAAAAAAAGAAAAAGAATCCGTTCATTTGACTCGAAACTTCAAGAAGAAGCCAAGGCCGTCGAGAATGAGGGTTTCTGGAAGTTCTAGAGCTCAACATAGGTCTTTAATGGAAGTTTTTAAAGTTGTACAGAGGTATTTTGTGCAAAATCTGTCATTTTTTTCCACACTGACAAGCTGGTGAGTTGTTTTGATATCAAAACAAAATTAAATCTTCATTTTTTCTTTAGATCTTGGCCTAGGACTGCGACTTCTGTAGGTATCTCACTTATTTGATCTCACATGTTTTTCTCTCTATTATTTGCTCTCTTCTTAGCTGCCATGGAGATTTACAATTGAGCTTTTGCAATGACAAAAACAAGATTTAGAGAAGCATTTCTTCAAGAATTTTTTTGACAAAACCTAAGGTAAGCCCTCAAAATAAATATCTAATCATTTTCATTTGATTTCTTTCCTGAAGAAAACAATGCTTAAAATCAATTCATTTGTAGGAAAATGCATAAATATCTTTATTTATGCTCTATTCATGGCCGACCCTTGCAAAAAATGTTGCATTTTTTGTATTTTTTTTCCTCATTGTGAAACTCCAAATGGGTTTAACATTTGAAAAGAAAAAGATTCTCCCGAGCTTTATATTTCCATGCTATTTGTCTGAAATCCAAACTCATCTTTTTATGGTTGTGAAACTTGTTTTGGGTTTCTTTCATTTTCAGAGTTTCCATATACATGTTATAGGCCATGGGTTTTTTTTTTCCAGTTTGTGGGTATCTGTTGTTTTTTCTTTTAACTCCATGAAAAATTTGTAAACCCAAATTTTAGTGTTTGTGGCCTCACCAATTTTCTACTAAAAACCCCTCAAGGGTTTTCTTCTGTCTTTATAGATAGCTGGAGAGAGTTTTCATCATCAATAGATCACATCCTATAAACTAGGGTGTCATGGTTGCGGCAATCTTTTTTGGGTTATTAAAAACTCGTAGCCTCCATTCATTTTTCAGGTGAAGGATTTTCATTAGCCTTTTATTTTTATCTTGCAAATCTAGTGGTCGTTGCTCAATTCCTTAGTTCCTCTATTCTGAGAGTTTACTAAAAGGTTGAAACTCTTTCACTTTTCTCTGTATTTGTGAACAAAACATACATTTCTTTGAAGAAAACACTTCCATTTACTTACTTTTTCAAAGAGAAGCTATAATTTGTGTTTCTTCAGGCCGCAACCATGTTCATCCCTCAAAAATTAGAGGGCTTGATCCACAATGGCTAAGGTTTTTTTCTAGTTTGTCTTTCTTTGGGTTTCATGAAAAACAAAGAGATGTATGCGGCCACATATTGTTGTATTTCACTCTCCTGTAGACTTCATCATACTGAGAACCACAACTCGAAGGTTCACATTTTTGTATCTAGGATTTTGTTCCTTTATTCATAAAAACTCTATGTTTTACACTCCACTCACAGTGATGACTTGTTGTTGAACTTCACCCCAGAGTTTCCCCTTGGTTTGAATGTCACATGTTTGCTCAGGTTTTA
This sequence comes from Sequoiadendron giganteum, assembly GCA_007115665.2. Classification (NCBI taxonomy): domain Eukaryota; kingdom Viridiplantae; phylum Streptophyta; class Pinopsida; order Cupressales; family Cupressaceae; genus Sequoiadendron; species Sequoiadendron giganteum. The sequence goes on from CM021100.1 coordinate 129,990,291, forward strand.
ACTTTTCAAAATTACATTGTGAACTAATAGGTTGACTCTTCACAACTTTAAATTTTAAAATATCCATGTTGGTTATCTTCTTCTCAGATAAATTTATATCTGTTTCACTTGATTTAAGCTCTTTGTCAAATGACTGGCTATTTTCATTTTTTCCCTCTGTCTCCCCTAATTCACCAGTTCTTACACACATGGGATGATAGTATTCTTCTTTTTTCTACTTGAGATGGTCATTTTCTGCCCCTTCATGATTAGTGTTGAGTTTATATTTAAAAACATGTGTTGGAGAAAACACACTAATATATTGATTTTGTGCATGTTCAGATTCCATATCCCCTATACAAACAACATTTGATTCAAACCCTTGCATGTCTTTTAAACTTAGATCAGTCTCACTCAACTAGAGCAACTTCCCACCATTGTTTCCCTACTCTGTAATTTCCAATTTGTCTGTTCCCTTGGGAAACTCTATTGAAGGATTGTACCCTCTTAATATTGATAACCATGTTTGAGTTCATGTAACGCCCCGCCATGCAACCCTAGAGGAATTTTGCAATTAACTACTTAAACGGACTAATTATTTTTTGTTTAAGTACAAAGAACATACAAGTTCACTACCCATTGCAAACATCCCCTAAGGTTACGAGACTAAGATTACTTAATAACCCACAACAACACAAATGAATCCATAACATTTTATCCACTTAAGAAATAAGAATGCAAACATTCCATACAAGATAAACTACATCATCACAAAGGTAAGAGATACCAAAGGTTACCAATAACAATAATTTAATAAAGAGATTACATCTCTCATTCCTCGAATGAGGTAAATCCAATAAGTAAGGTTATAGTTACAACTTTCCACCTCGATAACAAATGAGGGGTAATAAATTAAAAGAGTTAACTGAAATGAAATAAAGCATGAACTGATACTAAATCCCACAAGCTCTCCAACAGGAAGTCTCATCCATATGAACACGAAGAAGAACCCAACGGATTAAGGTGCACGCCACCCAACCAAGTGGAACCCAAAGGCCCACCCCCCGTGCTAGGAGATAGTAACAAGGAATCCTAGCCAAGGACATCTACCTCTAGACACAAGCTAACACAAAACTGAACCAAACTGAAACAACCAATCACATGTATCACACAAGTATGACTCAAGTACATCACAAGTACAACATAAGTACAACTCAACTTGGTTACATTGCTTCCAAAAATAAAGAAAATTACGTATGTCAAGAAAACCATACACATAATAATCAAATACCAACTATGGTCACATCAGGTATGTTAAGGAAACCATACCCATAAAATCGAATACCAATTGTTGTCCTAGACAAAGTGTCATCACATAGCTTGTCATGGGTTGTCCTCTAGGAATCTTCATAGGCTCCGGCCCCCACTAAGGGTTATCCTGGTGGCCTCTATTGAATCTCGGCCCCCATACTTACTCATGCGGAATCAAATACCTTTCGTACAGACAAGATAGATGACCTTGCCATTCCAAGCCTTCCCACTCATCCCAAGTCTAAACGAGCCCTTGTGTCTATGAGTGAGGCATAATTATCTTGATTAGTGAGAAGTACCACCTAATCTTCTAAGTTTTGTTTTTAGTTATCACTTGATTAAACCACCCCCAAAGGTTGTCCAGTTTACCTCTTTGGGCTCTGGCCCCTATGAAATCCACTCTTCTACTTGACAACATACCCAACTTAACCAATCACCAAGGGTGCCAAAGTGTATACGAACACGATATCATGACCACTCCAACTCTAGGAGGAAACATAAGATGAAACCATCTCCAAACACTGGAGGTAACAACAATAACAAAACCACTCCTTACAAGGAGGCACAAATCACATAATCCACTCTTTCCACAAGAGGTACAAAACATCCCCGTTCGTGGAAACCGGGTAATAACAATGACATAACTTCATGCACTACCCAAGGAAATAACAAATGGTTGTCATTACAAAATGACAACCCCCGACCTCTAGGGTCCTCTGGAAGACTTACATTTTAAAGACACTTAACCCATTTCCCCAAACAAGAACCTGAAGGAAATGTTCACTGAAGGCAATCGAAAGAAACTACCTTTGGATATTCTAAATCCATTTCCTCATTACATCCAGTAATTTATTGCATCAATAAAACTGAATTAAAAATACATCTTTTTAGATAAAGGAGAAATTAACACTAATCATTTAATTTCCCTACTTGCTTTTTAAATAATAATAAACTAACCCTTTATTTCAACTATTCAGAAAATATCATTTTAAAATAGTACTATTGGTCCTTTGCAAAAAAACATCATTTAAAATCATCCATCTTGCTATTAAACACATCTCTTTTAGATTCAATGTTTATATTTTCAAATATAATATTCTAAAATCATTTCGTCGATTCAACTATTATGCATTAATCTAAAATTCCTCAAATACATTTAAATCATGACATTAATCAATTCAACATTTTAAAATTTATAATCTCAACTATAGCATAATACTTTAAAATCTTTCCAATTACATTTGAAATTATGCTATTATTTTACTCATCCATTTTAATATATATATTTAAAAATATACATATTTATTAAAATTATCTTCCTAACTATACAATTATGCAACCCAACACATATTAAAAAACTAAATTAATATTACAATATTATATACCTATAATATCAAATATTATATATATATATAATATTATTTTAATATTATAACACATAATATTTAATATATATATTTTTTGAACCTCCCATAAGGCCTCGGGCCGCGCACCAACCCTAAGGGTTGGGCGGGTTTCCCAGGCAGCGGCAGGTATGGCATTGAGCACTGGCGGAGGCGAAGGCGGAGGCACAACTGACCTTAGGGTTGCCGGTTGCTATGCACAGCCGCCCCCATAGGGGTGGTGTGGCTGTGCTTAGCACAATCGACCACCGCAGGGCCGGTGGGGGTGGCTGGTGTGGCTCCCCACAGTGCCTCCCATGGAGGTGGCTGTGGGTCGAGCGCTAGCTGCCTTAACCCATAAAATAAAATTTTATTTTAGTTAAAAATTTTGAAAGCAATTGTTTTTTTTTTATATAAGAATATTTTCTTGTGGATTTCGAAATCCGTGAACTTCCAGAGGGGTATTTTTTGAATTTTTTACAGCATAACCCCCTTACATAAAATATATAACAATATATATATGTATATATATGTATGTATATATATATGTATATATACATATATGTATATATATATATACATATATATGTATATATATATACATATATATGAATTTAAAAATCCTCACACAGATTGAGAAATAAATTGAGTAAATCATACTGAAAATAAACATTTACAACCAAGAACATTTTTTTATTTTTTTTTGGTTTTGAGAAATTTAACTTCCAAATACATGTTTCAAATTTTGAAAACAAGATTCCATATGGGTTTTCTTTGCAAATCCACAGAGTTTATAAATAATTTGAAACAACAATTAAAATTTGTGAATCATTTCAAAATGGAAAGAATTTAATAGGAAGAAAAACCTGAATCCTAAAGTTTGAGAGGTTGCCAATGGTGCAAGGATTCCTTCCTCAGATTCCAACTTCTTTTCCACAAACAACAGACTTCTCCACAATTTCAATCCAAAACCCACAAAACAACAAAATCCTCTTTTCTTCCCTATTTTCCAATTTTTCATAACCCCTTGAAAACTCATTCAAAATCCCATAATGAAGAAATTTCCAAAATATCTCAAAATATCTCATTCAACCACTGTAATAAATTTTCAAAAACAAAACAAAAAAAATATCCCAATTTTCAATTTGCATTTTTCTAATTTTCAAAAAAAGAAATTTAAAACCTTTTCCAAAATTTCCAATTTAATCCTTTCAATTTCAAACATTAAATCCATAATTTCACAATGAAATACTTATCCGATTTAAACATCATCAATTTAATTAATCAATAAAATTAATTTAATCCAAGATTAAATCATTTTATTAATTAAATTAAATTAATTAATAAATTAAATAACATTTCTAACATTGAACCAGATATGCTTAAATAACAATTTACTACAAAAGCATATATATTTTAACATTTTTCTAACTTGCAATTTTAAGTTGAAACCAAAGCCAGATGACCACATTAAGGCAACTTAACCCGACTAACACCTGACGACACAATATGACTAGGGTGATGACTTGGCATAGAAAACCTAAGTACTATCTCCCAATCAAATACCATTGGGCAATGGACACACTCGAACCTGTGAAACCAGGTGGAGTTGATGTCATGTACCTATTAACCTGCGAACAAAAACATATCACACATGTATATTTGCATCATATAAAATACACCGTGAAGAGGAAATCGCGGAATCGCAGGGCGCTCGCAAATGAGTGGTGCAATCTCGTCCCCTTCACCAACACAGTATCACTAACTGATGAATCTAACATCATTAATATAATCAAAACATAAAGCATCATTAATTCAAATGTTCACAATGTTAATCCAAAGCATGTCACAATGATAACATCAAGATCAAATACCAACACATCAAAATCTCACATTCACATCACTTTACAGATAGCGATTAAATAGCAACCAAGTTCCAAAGTCAAGGTACTAACAGAAAACAAGACATAACCAAACAAAACACTGATCGATCCAAAGAGCAAAACGGAGGGGTATTACATCCTCCCCCCTAGGGTCAGGCTTACTCCTAGAAGCCTGCAACTACCCCTAGTGCAAACTCCATACAATCACACATAACCAAGGGTTCCAAACTGAACCAATCCAAACCTCAACAGAAAAAAATAGTAACCCGCTCCATATACAACTCAGCCAAGAACACTTATCAATCCAACTCAGACAACATGGTGAAGCAACCATCAACCAAGTCGCAAAAACACATAACCAAGGATTATCACACATAATACACATATGTACCAATACAGATCATCGGGAATCATCACAAGACTACACAAAGGGTCCAACTGGACACCGAAAAGCAGCATACCAAACCAGTGACTTGATGGTGTTGGGTCATACATAGAGTGAGACCATCCAAACAAGACCATAATGACCTGTCTCTTGTTGTATAAGGTGATCAACCTCCAAGAGATAGTCATCACACCAAGGTGAGTAGTGGGTCCTAGCTGCGAAACAACCTCACATACCCCCATCCTCAACGTTTCCTGCGTCTACTTCCTCGTACACACTCACCATGTCTATCTCATACGTCCTTGGAGAGGAATTACAATACAACACATAACCAACACTGAAAACAACAATGATAACTAACTTAGCCACCAAGTTCATAAAGAAGAGAAACTTAAAGTTTCATTTCAACAATAAAGAAATAAATACGCGTAATTTCAACACTAAATCAAATTTATAACCACTAGGGTTATAAGAAAATAAGATCACAAGTTGTGGCTAAACCTTCACAATCAATTAAAAAAAGATCATCAATAACCAAAAAGAAAGTTCACAATCTTCAAAATTTCACTATACAACAACTGTGTGACTAGTTACTAGCCACCAAACGAGGAAGGAGGAAACAACGTCTGACTAGAATGATAATAGTCCTTATGTGGTGCGGAATGAGCATGCAATCCACATGACCCAAAGTACATCCACGACTCTCAAACAAGATATAATTACTGGTTTCTTACATTTACAGGGGTACAACTACATACATAATCCCATAGGAACATTTGATTCCGTCACCCATGGGATACGTATCAAAACTTCCCAACCAAAACCTTTTATCAGGTTTCTTTCACGCTACTCTTTCTACAGAGTACATCATGCTAAAGTAAAAGCCATGAACACATGATCGCTTAAAAATTCCACTACAACTTCACAGGGACAACATAGTGGGCTCAAATGTTCCTAGAGAACCTAGTGTATGAACCTGGCTCTGATACCATGTGTAACGCCCCACCACACAACCCTAGAGGAAGTTTGCAATTGACTACTTAAACGGGCTAATTTTTTTTTGTTTAAGTACAAAGAACATACAAGTTCACTACCCATTGCAAACATCCCCTAAGGTTATGAGACTGAGATTACTTAATAACCCACAACAACATAAATGAATCCATAACATTTATCCACTTAAGAAATAAGAATGCAAACATTCCATACAAGATAAACTAAATCATCACAAAGGTAAGAGATACCAAAGGTTACCAATAACAATAATTTAATAAAGAGATTACATCTCTCATTCCTCGAATGAGGTAAATCCAATAAATAAGGTTACAGTTACAACTTTCCACCTCAATAACAAATGAGGGGTAATAAATTACAAGAGTCAACTGAAATGAAATAAAGCATGAACTGATACTGAATCCCATGAGCTCTCCAACTGGAAGTCTCATCCATACGAACATGAAGAAGAACCCAATGGATTAAGGTGCATGCCACCCAACCAAGTGGAACCCAAAGGCCCACCCCTTGTGCTAGGAGATAGTAACAAGGAATCCTAGCCAAGGACATCTACCTCTAGACACAAGCTAACACAAAACTGAACCAAACTGAAACAACCAATCACATGTATCACACAAGTATGACTCAAGTACATCACAAGTACAACATAAGTACAACTCAACTTGGTTACATTGCTTCCAGAAATAAAGCAAATTATGTATGTTAAGAAAACCATACACATAATAATCAAATACCAACTATGGTCACATCAGGTATGTTAAGGAAACCATACCCATAAAATCGAATACCAACTGTTGTCCTAGACATAGTGTCATCACACAGCTCATCATGGGTTGTCCTCTGGGAATCTTCATAGGCTCTGGCCCCCACTAAGGGTTATCCTGGTGGCCTCTATTGAATCTCTGCCCCCATATTTACTCATGCAGAATCGAATACCTTTCGTACAAACAAGATAGATGACCTTGCCATTCCAAGCCTTCCCACTCATCCCAAGTCTAAACGCGCCCTTGTGTCTATGAGTGAGGCATAATTATCTTGATTAGTGAGAAGTACCACCTATTCTTCTAAGTTTTGTTTTAGTTATCACTTGATTAAACCACCCCCGAAGGTTGTCCAGTCTACCTCTTTGGGCTCTAGCCCCTACGGAAGCCACTCTTCTACTTGACAACATACCCAACTTAACCAATCACCAAGGGTGCCAAAGTGCATACAAACATGATATCATGACCACTCCAACTCTAGGAGGAAACATAAGATGAAACCATCTCCAAACACTGGAGGTAACAACAATAACAAAACCACTCCTTACAAGGAGGCACAAATCACATAATCCACTCTTTCCATAGGAGGTACAAAACATCCTCGTTCGTAGAAACCGGGTAATAACAATGACATAACTTCATGCACTACCCAAGGAAATAACAAACGATCATCATTACAAAATGACAACCCTCAACCTCTAGGTCTTCTGGAAGACTTACATTTTAAAGACACTTAACCCATTTCCCCAAACAAGAACCCAAAGGAAATGTTCACTGAAGGCAATCGAAAGAAACTACCTTTGGATATTCTAAATCCATTTCCTCATTACATTCAATAATTTATTGCATCAATAAAACTGAATTAAAAATACATCTTTTCAAATAAAGGAGAAATTAACACTAATCATTTAATTTCCCTACTTGCTTTTTAAATAATAATAAACTAACCCTTTATTTCAACTATTCAGAAAATATCATTTTAAAATAGTACTATTGGTCCTTTGCAAAAAAACATCGTTTAAAATCATCCATCTTGCTATTAAACATATCTCTTTTAGATTTAATATTTATCTTTTCAAATATAATATTCTAAAATCATTTCGTCGATTCAACTATTATGCATTAATCTAAAATCCCTCAAATACATTTAAATCATGACATTAATCAATTCAACATTTTAAAATTTATAATCTCAACTATAGCATAATACTTTTAAATCTTTCCAATTACATTTGAAATTATGCTATTATTTTACTCATCCATTTTAATATATATATATTTAAAAATATACATATTTATTAAAATTATCTTCCCAACTATACAATTATGCAACCCAACACATATTAAAAAACTAAATTAATATTACAATATTATATACCTATAATATCAAATATTATATATATATATATAATATTATTTTAATATTATAACACATAATATTTAATATTAAAAACCAAATTTAATATATATTTTTTTGAACCTCCCATAAGGCCTTGGGCCACGCACCAACCCTAAGGGTTGGGTGGTTGTCTCGGGCCATGCGTAACGCAAAGGGCGTTGTTTAGGGCACCGGCCACGGGTTTCCTAGGTGATGGTGGGTATGGCGCTGAGCGTTGGCGGAGGCGAAGGCGGAGGCATAGCTGACCTTACGGGTTGTCGGCCGCTATGCACAATTGCCCCCATAGGGGTGGCTCGATTGTGCTTAGCAAAGTCAGCCACCACTGTGGTTGCGGTGGTGCCAAGCCACTGCAGGGCCGATGGGGGTGGTTGGCGCGGCTCTCCACAACGCCTCCCATGGAGGCTGTTGTGGGTCGAGCCTCAGCTGCCTTAACCCATAAAATAAAATTTTATTTTATTTAAATTTTTTGATAGCAATTGTTTTTTTTTTTATATAAGAATATTTTCCTACGGATGTTGAAATCCATGAACTTCTAGAGGGGTATTTTTTGAATTTTTTTACAGCATAACCCCCTTACATAAAATATATGTACATATATATATGAATTTAAAAATCCTCACACAGATTGAGAAATAAATTGAGTAAATCATACTGAAAATAAACATTTACAGCCAAGAACATTTTTATTTTTATTTTTTTTGGTTTTGAGAAATTTAACTTCCAAATACATGTTTCAAATTTTGAAAACAAGAATCCAAATGGGTTTTCTTTGCAAATCCACAGAGTTTATAAATAATTTCAAACAACAATTAAAATTTGTGAATCATTTCAAAATGGAAAGAATTTAATAGGAAGAAAAACCTGAATCCTAAAGTTTGAGAGGTTGCCAATGGTGCAAGGATTCCTTCCTCAAATTCCAACTTCTTTTTCACAAACAATAGTCTTCTCCACAATTTCAATCCAAAACCCACAAAACAACAAAATCCTCTTTTCTTCCCTATTTTCCAATTTTTCATAACCCCTTGAAAACTCATTCAAAATCCCATAATGAAGAAATTTCCAAAATATCTCAAAATATCTAATTCAACCACTGTAATAAATTTTCAGAAACAAAACAAAAAAAATATCCCAATTTTCAATTTGCATTTTTCTAATTTTCAAAAAAAGAAATTTAAAACCTTTTCCAAAATTTCCAATTTAATCCTTTCAATTTCAAACATTAAATCCATAATTTCACAATGAAATACTTATTTGATTTAAACATCATAAATTTAATTAATCAATAAAATTAATTGAATCCAAGATTAAATCATTTTATTAATTAAATTAAATTAATTAATAAATTAAATAACATTTCTAACATTGAACCAGATATGCTTAAATAAAAATTTACTACAAAAGCATATATATTTTAACATTTTTCTAACTTGCAATTTTAAGTTGAAACCAAAGCCAAATGACCACATTAAGGCAACTTAACCCGACTAACACCCGACGACACACTATGACTAGGGTGATGACTTCACACAAAAAACCTAACTACTATCTCCCAGTTGAATACCGTTGGGCAATGGACACGCTCAAACCTATGAAACCAGGTGGAGTCAATGTCCTGCACTTGTTAACCTGCGAACAAAAGCATATCACACATGTATATTTGCATCATATAAAACACATTGTGAAGAGGAAATCGCGGAATCGCAGGGCGCTCGCAAGCGAGTGGTGCAATCTCGTCCCCTTCACCAATATAGTATCACTGAATGAAAAATCTAACATGATTAATATAATCAAAACATAAAACATCATTAATTCAAATGTTCACAATGTTAATCCAAAGCATGTCATAATGATAACATCAAGATCGAATACCAACACATCAAAATATCACATTCACATCGCTTTACAGATAGTGATTAAATAGCAACCAAGTTCCAAAGTCAAGGTTCTAACAGAAAACAAACATAACCAAACAGAACACTGATCGATCCAAAGAGAAAAACAGAGGGGTATTATAGTTCAGATTTCCAAATCATAAGAAGGATTTGTACTTATAGGTTGATGTATGTCTTGACTGATAGTGACTAGTTTTGAATTTTTTGTATGAATATAATATAATCCAGTCCCTAAGATAAACATGGTCTACTTTTCCCACTAATTTTTGAAAGGACTGTCACTCCTAATTCATTGTGTAGGTTTCACTTAATGAAACTACACCAACATTTCCTTATCATAGTCACAAATAACTATACCTCTCATAAAACCAAGCAAGGCTCTCATAAACACATATGCATGTGAATGTTGTATCCTCATGGAATAATACATCTATGCATTTCTGTATACTCTTCTGAACAAAAGATTGCATACATTCTTTATGATTTTCTAGAACAAGTACATGTCATCTAGGACAGTGAATAAAACTCACTATCATAAATGATGTACACTTTTTTGAGTAAAACATAAAGAGATGATTTATCTGATAAATTATCTTTCAATGTTTCTTTAAAACATAACAAAGCATGCTAGGCTCAACCCTTGTGGGAGCCACATTTATCTCACATGATGTAATCAGATGAATTAAAACAACATTACTTTTCCTATACCTGCACATGAAGCAAACTAGTTAGAAAAAACATGTGCATATGACAGATATGTTTGATATTCTTGTTGTTTTATGAACATCATGATGCTAACTGTTTTGATGCATTAGAGGATCATATTGCATGTTTATAAAGGTATGTGCATATCAAGATTTAAGACCTTTCATTGATCTAAATCAACCTTCTCTCCTAGATGTAGGCAATTAAGATCGGCAAGGAAAAGGTAACTGGATAAAAGACAAGCGGAAGACAGGGAATGATGCAGGTCAACTCAACTAGAACTATTCATTCAGGCAATAATTGGTCTTTCTTCCTTTTATTTTCATTCCTTTTCATTAATATCTATAAATGTATAATGTGGTCTTTCATATGTTTTAAAACAGTTAGTCTCACAGATTGTGTGAGACCTTATACATTTACTTTGTTAATAAAGATTAATTTTCTTGAAAATATTTGTACAATCTTTCCTATGTTACTTGCATCTGTATCAATGCAATCTGGCAATTTGATAATGTAATCTTTTCTGATTTTGTTTATGCACGCACAAATGAATATAGCAGTATTAAAATGAACCCTTCTTTTATTTTAAAACCCCAAGAGCTCTACCTGATTGGGCTAATAGTGAAATTGGGTAACAACTATCAAATAGAGGTATTTCTTCATGTTCCTCTAGAATCTAGTAGGACAAATTTTGAGGGTGAGTGTACTCGTAGGTACTTAACCATCACCTCCTTTCTTACTCTAGGTGGACTGTGACCACATATGAATGGTATATCATGATGATAAAATGATTTAATTGGTTTAATAGAGGGATTGGGGACTATGGACTTCTTTGTTGCCTTTACTTGTTGCTTCCTTCCCAACCAAATGAGCTTAAGAGGATTAACAAGGATTTCAGAATCAGAAAGGCATACACTTATCAAGCAGTTGTTATCCTCTTGGATTTCTACCTTTAGAGATGGTTCTTTCTTGACCACTAGGCTAGGTAAGTTCTTAGGTATATATTTATGAGAAATTTTCCTTATTCTTTTTCCTACCATTCTGGCACAAGAACACTTTCAAACATTAGCTAATCTATTAAATATTTGAGAAAATTTCTCATAGCGAGCTCCTAGGTCCATGTGTTTGACCCTGATCACTTTGATACCATATAAAACAACAAAAACAAGCATAGATAACAACAACAACTATCATAATAGAAATTACTTAAGATTTATCAAGATAGTAAATAGCTACATGCTAAAAATCATAAGTAAATTTTTAGCTTTTCTTATTCCATTTTTTAACATGGCCATTTTAAAATGAAAACTATAATCATTATAGAGTATAATTGAATTTTATATGCAACATTTAAACAATGAATTTATAATAATATTTATCTTTCACATTACATACTATATATGAGTGAATTTTCACCCCCTTTGCAAGTTCCCCTTTTACACCCTTCACCTTAGAAAAATCAAACCTGACAACATAATTCCATGTCCTTCGCCCATACTCCATCCACTTGGCACCTTTCTATAGTGTCGGTGGGGGAATTGTTGTTGGGGATGTGAGTGTGGTGTGTAGACATCTACACGATGTGTTGTCGTCCTGACAAGATTCCTACCTCTAGAATTCACAGAGGCATTACGTTCTCCATTTGTGATGAAACATAACACCCTTGTGCCCTTCAGCTGATCTTTGAAAAACTCTTTCCCTCCTAATTGACCTTAAAATGGTTATTCTTCATTCTCATTCACTCTCTACACACACTTTGGACATTCTTGAAGACAATTCTCACATTCTCTCACACACTTTGAATACTTGTTGCACTATTGGCTTCATCCCAACATCACAACATTCTTCACATCTACCACATAAGCTACAACTTGGTGTCTTGAAAGACTTCCTTTGGCATCATTGCATTCATGTCAAATTTATTAGGGTTGTAGACTTGCATTCCTCTCTCATTAGACTTAATTTCCTTTGGTCGAGGGTGGTATTGTTCACTTACTATTACATTGATGTTGGGTTTGAGTAGCATAGTGTTTCTTGTAGTATTCAATACTCTTTCCTTTCCAGCATACTTTCTTTATCACATTTCTACTTTTCTATCTATTTGGATATCTATGGAGGTGGGAACACCAAAATGGGGGTTTGGTTGCGGTAAGCCCCGAAACAACCCCAACATTCTTCCTCATTTTGTTATGTGTAGGTACTCACTCATGTGGAACTTGTGGGAGAACTATAATTTCCATGAGTTGAATCTTTATCATCTTTGTTCTTATCATTCTTATAATCATCTCTCTCATTATTTCAGTTATTTTGTTATTTATTGCTTTATTCATCACTTTAAACCTCAATAGCTAAACTATCAATAGGCTTCTAGATGTCTCAGTTTGTACCTTTGCATTGTTTATCTGTACGGATGAAAACACACTTGTGAGATGCCAACGTGCCACGTTGTCATCCCTATCTTGCATTGTTATCCTCTAGTAGAGAGCTGACAAGGTTACAAATAGTACTCCAAAAACCTATTCGTTTAGCCCAATTAAAAATCTTAGATTAGTAGATTGACAGAAGCACTGAGAGTGCTCTTCATTGTCTACTCTTAACATCAAACACTTGTTCCATTTGAGGTAGATTAGGGTAGTCTTCTACTCTTAGCTCTCTGTGACCTAGAGCCTTGGTGTGGTCGACCCCCTCCTCTTCACATACATGCATTGTATTAAAGCAACTTGTTTATAATTACACTAGTATGAGTTATAGAATCTTTCGTATTTGGAGTCCTGCACCTATCTCACAAGTCTAGGTTAGTCATTTGTAAGAAGGAGAGCATCACTCAAGTGCTTTTCCTTCAACCATAGGCTAGCAATCCCTAGAAGTGGCACTACCCTTTATGAAGAGTATACATAAAGGAAACCAATAAATTTCATGCCATATGAGTTCTAGTGTTGTGCCCTATATAGCCTAATCAACCATATAGCCTTAGTAAATCTCCTAACGAAGTATGACCAATCTGGTTGGATTATGAAGTTTCAAATAGTATAAATCGACTAAACACAAGCAAATACTTTTGCATCACTTTGGCCATTTTTTTAATATAATAAACACTTCCATGGGAAATGCAGTCGTGTGTTCACATACCTCTAACTTGAATTGGATATTAAATTCATCCTAAGGTTTATCACGTAATTAACTCATTTTGACTAATCACCTAATATTTCTTATAGAATTAAGACCAAACATGTATTTATTCCTATTTCAAGGAAATGAATAAATTCATTGAAATATACTTATGAAAAAAAACATCCATTTTGTGTACTCACAATTCATGGATCTTGGATACTACCATGTGTTCATCTGTCCTTCCAATTAATTAAGAGTGTAATACTCTCCTAAATTTAATAGCATAATAATTTTAACTCTTTTATAAGTTATAGTATATTTAGATAATGACACATTCCTACCAGTGAATCATGATTATGTGGCTATCATTGAAGGGTCTTGAAAACTTGTAAATATAGATAAATACAAGTTTTATCCTCTTCTAACAAAAGAACTTCATTATGTATATTTTTGGTTTTTATATGTTTTCTCTCTTTACTTCATTCAAGAAAATAATTTCTAAGACCAATGAAGTTACAACATGTTATCTATTTCTTTTTGTAAGAATAATCATATATATGTGAAATCTATGGACCATAAATAAAATCTCTAAGTAAAATCTGATTACTCATTGCCCTAATAACTACTCTAGACATCAAGCTTTTTATACATATTTATAAATTTATCCAAAATGGACTATACACACTTATATATATATATTAAGAATATTTGTATTCATTTCAAACAGTTAGGTAATTGAATCAATAAAATCATATATAGTTGTCTCTCCCTAAGCTTGAAATATATTCCCTCAATTGTGACATAATGCAAAACTAGCATGATAATAAAATTGTCTCCACTCATATATATCTAGATGGATTCTTATGTTTATGTATGTATGTATATGTAGTCACCTAAAAATGTCGCGATGGATCACATTGGCTAACTAACACCATCGTCCTAAAACCCATCCTCTTTTCACTTAATTGATTAAATTTGCCTAGCTATTTAATTAATTGCATCATTTTCATATATTAACCTAATTAATCTAATCGGGTTAATTCATCCCCTTTCATGCTAACACTTCGTCCTGTTAAATTAAATAAATCAAACTACTTAATTTAAATCCCTAAATATTTTTATTTAATTAAAGAACCCTAACTTATTTAATTAAATGTCATCACCTTTTCCCCTTTTCACTAAATCATTTAATTTAATGAATATCATCTTAAATTTTCTAAATCCCTGATTGCATAATTAACATTGTTTAATTATCAATTATTAATTAAATCTAATTTCAACCCACTTGCACGAGAATATTCCTCCTTTGCACATTTCTCCAAAAGGGAATATTCACATGGAATATTTCTTCCCCTTTTTGCACATTAAAACTTTGTTTTAATTTTCTAAATTATCCTTTTCCCTCACCCATGAGAATATTCTCTCTCCTCACTCATTTGAAAAAGGGAATATTCTTACAAGACTTCATGTGCAAGTTAACTTGTGACCTCTTGTGCAAGTTGATTGGTGACCTCTTTTACAGTTCCAAAGTGTGTTTGTTTGAAGGAATATTAGCCCTTGATTAAAATCTCATTTTTCATTTTCATCCACTAATGAGAATCCATGATCTGTACCTCCAACTTCTTCTATCCTTGACCATTGATTAGCTTTTTTTAATCTCAACCCTTCATTTCTCATTTTCTTTCCTATAAATAGGTCACTATTTGGAGACAAATAGATCCATCTTTTAACATCAAAGTTATGTTGTTAAAATCACTCACACTCATATTTAGCACACATTTAGCATCTTTCTTAGTTTATTTTAATTGCATTAATTAGATTTAAGCTTCCATTATTGGCTTCCATGATCACATAGTGCATCCATTTAGCTTGTTTATTAATTATGGTTTGAATCTTTTAGTTTAAAATCCATTTAGAATTAGCTTAGCATTTGCACATCTTCATCATTTTAACATAAAATTATGTTAAATTAGCTTACATCATACTCATTTAGATTAAAATCATATTTTCATACACATCTGACTATCGTTCCATCAATTTTCTTCAATAAAAATGGCTGGAACAAACTCATTTAGCCACGAGATTGGGAAAGGGCCATCATTCCACATCAACGCAACACAACTCCCCCAACAGGATAAGTTTCAAATGGATTAGAGTGGGAATTTTTAATTCTTTCATAGTTTAGAATGCTTAGTTTTGATAAATGTTTATTTTAATTTTTATTTGATTGATCCTATTGAGATTGATGTTAGTGGATTCATTATGCTCTGATTCTTAATGGATCAAGCATAATTGGCCCATACTAATCCGTCAATTGCATTCTGGCACTAGAAGGAGGGCCTAACCGATCAAGTTTAATCAATTTATATCTTGAATTCCATTTTTTCTGATTCTTGTAGGATACATCGATGCCCAAAGGAATTTTAGTGCTGCCTTTGTTGGGCATCACCATACAGTGATGCTATCATCATCAGAAATAACAATGCCTATTTAATATCCTGGTGCTGATTAAACTAGATGGTGATACTAAATAATTTTAGAGGTATCAAAATTTGTAAATTGAAATGCTACAAAATTGAGATGCTATCATCATCACTAGTTTTCTGTAGAGTGATGCCCAAATTCAATAGAGAAATACTCATATTTTTTATAGCGACAATATCATGAATAGCGACACCCTTCTCTTGTAAGCAAAACAGTGATCAATTTTCAACATGTGCTTTATTTATTTTTTTACTTCATTTGATCACTTACATGCCTTTGACTTTGTTGTAATTTTCGTTAGAATCCAAGATCACTTGCATGCAAATGGATACCTATCACATGCAAAAGACATGCAAAACCAACAAGATGTTCTGCAAACCTCAAAGTGTAAAATGCATTATGAGAATCTCAGTTATTACAAAGAGATCAATCCTTATGAAGGAGATCAAGAAACCCTAAAAGGGAAACCCTAAATGAAACCCTAGTGTGCACACTTAATAATTAATCAATTATTAATGTGCCTAAGTTTAGCTTAAGCAACTAGAGGAATAAGTGACTTAATTAATTAACCAGTATGATGTAATTAATTAAGCGTAATAAATTATTACTCTAACACCCCCCCTTAAGATGAACTTAGGAAGAAGCTAAAACACTAGAATAAGATGCATGCAAGCAAAGATGGGTCCCGACAACTAGGCCTGATCAGGTACCCATTTACAAATGCAAGAAAGAGGTAGAGGAGGAAAACCCAGTGGGACAAAACCCCCCTACAAGGATATGACATGCTGCAAAGAAGCACTGGAAGAACACTGTAGAGTAACACTAAAACCGCAATCTGGCAAGCAAGGAAAGATACTTCTGTCTACACAAAACCATATCAGAATCATCATAATGTGACAGCAGACCCGATGCCATGGAACACTCAAAAACTCCAAACGGGAACAATGCTGGAATCTATGAAGCAGCAGTCGATTATTGAATGATGTATCACTGAAAACGAAGTGCAAAGATGCAAGATGCACTCTCCCAACTGCCAAAATATCCAGGTAATCTCCAAAACACCCATTGGGCCAAATCTGGATTAACAAAAAACTTGGGATAGATACAGAAAAAAGTGCATGGACAGCAACATAAAGCTCCTCAATACCTTTCCAATGCCGCAAAGATAGTGAAAATCGGAGATCGTGGCAAAGAGTTATGAGCTCGGAAGCATAAAAAGTACATCTGACTTCAACCAGCAATAAATGCAGTAAAATAGGAAAATACTATAAAATAAAATACACCAAATGAAAGTACTCGGAACCAGCTTTCCGGCGATATCTCGTTTGCCCGATTTTGATACCGTATGCCCAAGTTATACAAAAAAGAAAAAAACTGCTTCTTTAGAGAAAACTAGGGTTAGGAGGGGACAAACACCACCGTACGTACGCTGACGTCATGCTGACATCAGCGGTTCACGGGCATAAATTTGACGTCTTGCAGGCCGTAGCGGCGAAAAAGTGCCCCCCTACAGAAAAAATCCATCGAAGCCCCTGGTTGTTGATATGACCAGGGGTTGGGTGCTGAGTTCGGCCGGGGGCCAGGCTTGGAGCTTCTGGTCCCCCATAAGACCCTGGCCCGCGAGAGGAAGCCCTCAGGGGCTGCAATGGCCGGCGGTGGAGTCGGTGGCGCTGCTTGGGACCGCCACCGGCGGCGGCGGATAGGTGGCCGCCCGGTGGCGGGAGCCGTTTGAACTGGGGGCGCAGGCACGGATCCCGAAAATGGGTTTTTTAAATTTTTTTATCAATTTTCGTGCCTTGTGAAGCATGCTGGGGAGGCCGTATGGCTTCCCTGGCAAAAATTTTTTGCCTCAAAAACCAACTGCTCGAAAATGGACGATTTGACAGGCGTTTCTAGGGTTTTGGGGTGCTACGAACGCGATGGTGACGTCCGTTTGAGGCCATAGTG
Organism: Sequoiadendron giganteum; assembly: GCA_007115665.2. Classification (NCBI taxonomy): domain Eukaryota; kingdom Viridiplantae; phylum Streptophyta; class Pinopsida; order Cupressales; family Cupressaceae; genus Sequoiadendron; species Sequoiadendron giganteum. The sequence continues at coordinate 130,008,544 of CM021100.1, forward strand.
TCCCGAAAATTCGGCTACCCCCAGATCTTGCAAAAAAAGATGCCTATGGAAACCCTTGCACTTGAAACTCATTGAGAAGCCATATCTTCAGATCACGAATAGGTAGCGGCAGGTCTGGAGCTCTGATACCATGTTAGAATCCAAGATCACCTGCATGCAAATGGATACCTATCACATGCAAAAGACATGCAAAACCAACAAGATGTTCTGCAAACCTCAAAGTGTAAAATGCATTATGAGAATCTTAGTTATTACAAAGAGATCAATCCTTATGAAGGAGATCAAGAAACCCTAAAAGGGAAACCCTAAATGAAACCCTAGTGTGCACACTTAATAATTAATCAATTATTAATGTGCCTAAGTTTAGCTTAAGCAACTAGAGGAATAAGTGACTTAATTAATTAACCAGTATGATATAATTAATTAAGCGTAATAAATTATTACTCTAACAATTTTTAGGCTAACTAGGTTTTGTAGGTTGGACAATAAAATTTGAAGTGAAGAAGCATCCTTGTCTTAAAATCTTATAATTGTAACAAGAATTTCAATGCTTTTTGGGCAATTATAACCCATTTATCATGCTTTTCATTTTAGGCTTTAGGACCACAGTAGTTTAATTGGGTTTTTAAAAGAACACTCAAATGGGACTAAAATTGAACCCCCACTTCATCATTTTACTTTGAGTTTAAAATTGAACAATACAACTTAACACTTCGTTTGGTGCATAAAATAAACTCATCTTTGCTTTAGGGGTTGAGTGTTTGCTATGTTTTGTGATTTACATATTTTTTATTGAATGTGTATGCACTTCTCTCGCACCACTCATTGATCTTGAGAAACATAAACATTCATTGAAATTTTGTATAATCACACACATCTTTCAATTTGGATTAAAATGAACAACATGTTAGTGTAGGGAAAAGGTGTGGTGTGTGTTCTCTCCTTCCTTTATACAAACTAGGAGAATGAACTAAAAATGTACTTCCTTTATTTTGTTTATCTTTAGAGGGCCTACCCCCCCACTTTGAAAGGAGGAAAAAACCCAAGCAGTAATGAGCTAAATCCAAGCTCTTTCAAATCACTATGTAAAAATGTGTTTATGACAAAAGTCTTAAACAATAGGTGTGGATGTGTCATACCGAAAAGTGTCACCCTTAGTATCTATGTGATACATCAAAATATCTTCTTAGGAAGGGACTGGGAGGCCTCTTTATTGAAATAATCTTGAGCTAATCTTGCCGCGTGTATGGCCACCTTGAACGAAATTCCTTACTACGAACTGTTGTGCACTTTTTGCACACACGCCCCACTGAAAGTAGGGATCCTCTTTTGGTTTTTTGCTCTTGGCATTTTGGCCCTTCAATTTTGAGGATTCGCTTGCTTGGGCATGTACTTCGATGTTTATCTTGCTTGCGAGGATGGTCCCTCTATGATATATATTGAAAACCTTAAGTTTTGGACTCATTCCGGGTTTTTCACTGCTCTCGGGAAAATCCACTCTTGGCGGAATTCCCCGGTTTCCTTGAAAACCCAATGGCGGCTTCTATTCACTGTGATTCAGAGATTTTGGTCCTTCACAAAATTCTATTGTGACTAGATTTCTATGAGGGTCCGTTGCCTTGTCGAATTCCTAGGTTTTGGTTTGACCTGTCTTGTTGACTGCATTAATGCTCGATCGTACGATTTTTGCGGCGGGTATTAAGTCGATTTTTGGGAGTTTTGTGCCATTAAAGTTTTATCACCTGCTTTTTATTGATCTGGAGTGCTTGATCCGGAGTGTTGTTGCTAGATTTTGCATTTGGGATTAAGGTCAATTGTTGCGGTTGGGTTTTCTGGAAGCCATTTCCACTCTACTCGGACTTTAAGGTTTCTTTCCAGCTTTTGTTGTTTCGAGTTTCTCTGTCCTCATGGTATGTACATGGTGCTTTCTCCATTTTTATGAATGAATTGAATTACTTCATGATTTGTGTGTATGTGCGATGAGTCAGAGCGTTGATATGGTAGGATTGAGGTCGATTGATGCTAGGGTTTCTGGTTTTCTTTTGGTGCCCCTTCATGTGGTTCACATTGTCTTTCTTTTGATTGTTGAATGTGTGTGCTTCTTTGGCATTTTGGGTGTGCTTGGGGTTTGAATTCTCGCATGTTTGGGCGTTGAGTATATTGAAGCTAAGGATATTCCATTCTATTAGAGTGTTGATCCTAGGTGAGTCTCTGAGCTTGTCTTTTGATTTCATGATGAGGTAGCTTGCTTGTATGGGCCATAGTGAACCTTCTGTAAACCTTGCAAATAAACGGGTTGAGCCCAGGCTTATCCTACATGCTCATGGCAGAATTTTAGGGTTTCATGCCTAGGGCATCACCAGTCCCTCTCGATTTACTTTAGGGTGATTTTTGAATTCAAGGATGATCCGTGGGAGGTTCAAATCGAGCTGAATTCAAGCTCCAGATCCTCAAATTTGTGATCATTTGATCAATTTGAGTGAGGTCGCGAGAAAATGTGGACATTCGGGTTTTCAAAGTCTTCGCGAAATTCCTTATCTGCCAGAATTCCCTGACTTTTCATTTTCTCTTTGTTTTCCCGAAATATGTAGTGATCCAGATTTATGCTTGCCTCGCAGATTTCCTCCACCTTTGGATTCCCTCGGTTTGATCACCGCCTTGTCAATTTCCCGAAAATGGGCTTGAATTGTGAAAATTACGTTAGCTTCGCTGGAATCCATGCCTTCGAGATTTTCTTGAAATTTTTTGGCTCCTTCATTTTCCTAAAATTCCTAAATTGTTGATATTCTCACGGATTTTCGTCTAAGACGGATTTTCCCAAAGTCTTGTTGAAAATGAAGAATCCAGAGATTGTATGAAAGTTTTCCTAATGATTATGCATTTGATGATCGACTTGGACTCATTATAAGATGTATCATGTTTTTTCTTGGTTAATTTAATTGATCAAATAATTATTTAATGCTTTTGTGCTTATTTCACTAAAATCTGCTTGGTTGGGAATTTCTCGAAATTCCTCTCTAGCCTCGATTCCGTGGGAGGGCTGGAAACCCGAACTTTGAGATGGTTAATTTTTATGAGGTTTTCGAGCATTTTTCTTATCATGGGACTTGTATTGAAGATGAATTTGTCATTTTTGATTAATTAACTTGTGTTCCATGTGATCTTTATTGAATGCAGGATGAGTTAGATAAGGCAATGACAAGTGGAACCAAGGGTAGAGTGATGGATCCAGGTGCAGAGGGGTCTTCCATTTCTGAGGTAGAAAGAATCAAGATGGATATCAAAAGCAAAAATCCAGAGAGCAAGTTGTCCTCCATTTGGTCGGGGGTCACTGATACAAATGTTGCATTGTGGGATTATGAAGAGTTTAAGACAAGGATGGCAACACAGGACCTTCTTCTATTGGCCAAAATGACATTGGAATCAAGATTGGTGCATGTAGTTGGATTTCCTCCTACAGTGCAGTGTTATGAACTCATGCTTGAATGTGCATGACACTATGATAGAGGTACACAAAGGATAGTTGGTCCCCAAGGGAGGATTTGGGAAAATCTAAATCCTGTGTCTATAGCCCAGACCTTTGACATACCTGACAGGTCTCATGTGGTGGATTTTTACATGGATGTGGAAAAGAAATTCTATGAGGAATATACCATCAAATCCCAACAGGTCATTAATTCTTGGTTGGAGAAACCTAAGTCCCACTTTTCAAAGCTACCCAAGCAGTTGTTTAGAGCCAAATTGAGGAAGGAATACTATGTTGTTATCACCCTTCTCAGTAGGGTGGTAGGGTTGAAGAGTGCAAGAATGTATGAGAATTGGATGTTCCATGTCATTGCTAGGATGGAATAGGGTATAGACTTCCATTGGAAATGCATTATAAGTGCCATGATTCATGAACAAATGTGTAATGTCCTGCAGACTAAGAGTTTCACAATGACTTCCTACCTGTTCTATGCTTTAGCTAGGTTCCACCCATACAAGGAATTGAGCACAAAACATGTGTTTGCACAAGATGTAATTTATGAAGTTTACCCACAACTACACCTGGGTAATTCGAGCTACAAAAGGGTGAATGATGCATTCACTATGTACATCACTAGGTTGCTCCAAGGTGCAGAGCATGTTCGGATCTCAAACAATGCCAAGGAGTTAATTAAGAAGTTTGGAGCTTGGTTTATCCAATTCCCCACCTTTTCATACATAAGAATTTATGGCTATCAGAGGGCTCCATATAGACTCCCTAGGTACCCTATGGATCATGTTGTACTCCTGGAGGTCACAAGACATATATGTGACTTTGATGTAATTGTGAAGAGGGAGAAGCACAAGACCAGGTTTGGTGGTGATTTTCCTTTGAGGATAGGCAGTGATGAAGCCTTCCCTTCTATTAACTTGGCCCATGCTTCTAAGGAGGAGATGAGTACCTTGGGTCTTCCTTTCCACTCCAAGAGGTGTAGGTTTGATATAAACAGTGAAGCACAAAAGAAGGCTAGCAAAGAATACAGTCACAAGGATGACATAGAAGACTAATGGGCCAACATCAGCGATGAGTTTGAAGTCAGAAAGAAGAAGTTATCCATGTTACTAGTTAGCTTAGTATGGTTATACAACATAAGGGTTGTTCCTGATTAGGTTGAGGAGGATGGGAATTTGATTCAAGGCCATAACTTTGAGGCTGTGAAGGATAAGCTAGTTGGAGAGGTTGATTGGCTCGAGGAAGAGAAGACAGAGCTGGAACAATTCATGACTCCAGTAATCAAGTATACCAAGCTATGGCTCAAAAAAAAGATGTTGGAGTTGGAGAGTGAGGGTGTGCAATGCACCTATGATCTTATGGGAGACTTGGAGTCTCACTCTACTACCGAGGAATCACCTGAACAAGACCCCAAAGGAAAAACCAAGGTGGGCTCTCCTTTGAAGATCAAACTTAAAGATGTTCAGGTGGAGGAGGTAGGAGAAGTAGAGAAAAAAACAAATCCTATAGCCAAGAAAAGGAAACATGTCTCAAGGAGAAAGAAGGCTGAAAGAGCTGAAGGAGAAGAGGAAGAGGCCAATGTCCCCTTGCGTAAGAAGAGGAGGATTGTGAGGTTGTCACAAAAGGATAAGGGAACTTTTGAGGCAGACAAAGAGGGTGACACACCTATGGTAGAGGTAGAGAGCTCGGGAGAAAAGACACAAGTATATACCAGGAGATCAAGGAATCCTTCTCCCAAGGATGTTGCACCAAAAGGAAATGTTCCCATGAATGCTCCCATCACCGAGCATGAAGACATCCCTCCTCTCCATGAGACTGGCAATGTGCCAAACAAACCAAAAGATGCTGAAGATTCCCAAGACCATGGAGAGGAGGAATTCCAAGAGGGTGATCTCTACAATGTTGAGGTAGAAATAGATAAGCATTTGCAGTCTCCTCTGGTGGCTTATGAGGATTCACCTACAGGAGGTGAAGAGGATAGATATCTTCCAAGGGAAGAAATGTCAGCTAGGACTCCTTCACCAATGCAGAGGAGGGAGAAGAATGGTAGGGACAAATAGGATTCAGTTAGGGAGATCCTCGAGGAGCCAAGTATGGAGGAAAGTGTGCCCAAAGTTCAACAGGAAGAAGATGGACAAAACAAAGTACAATCAGAATCAACTGTTCCAGGCTGGTTGGATAAAGAATTGAAGAGTACACAAATTGTGGTGGATGATACTCCTCCTAATTGGGATGAACTACTGGAAAACATTGGAAAGGGGAGGACAAAGAAGAAATCCAGAATCATTTCTAGGATTGAGAGAGATGAAGCGAATAATAGGGTAGTCCACATTACTACTCCTACTCCTTACAAGGATAGGGATGAGGTGACTGAAAAGGATTATAGTGTGCAAACTATCAACCTAGGGCATGCTTCCATGGAGCAAGACATTGAAGAATATGAAGGCTCCAGTGCTATAATCCTTGGAAGATAGAGGAAGGAGGTACAAACTAAATCAGATTTGGAGAAATAAAATTATAGACTTAAGAGATATTTGCAAGAGTTGATGAAATCCTTGCAATCCATCAGTTCTTCCTCATCTGTTGCAGGCTTCCTACCTTAAGAAACGATATTAGAGTTGGAAAGAATGAAAAAAACCACACATGCTACAACCGACTGGTTACAGGGGGTGCAAACCAAGGGAGATGATGCTATCAAAGACATCCTTTTGACTGAAGGAGATGCAATTAGCTCCTTAGATTGGCTAAGGAATGTGTTGGCTCAGGATGAGGAAGATGTAGACCCCCTATTGCAAAAGACAAAGACCATTATGGAATACATTGAAGATAAATTGATAAATGATGGAGTTCTTCCTTCCTCAATAATTGCAGAGCCTTGGGAAAGGTTTGAAATTTTGTAGATAAGGCAAAAGGCTTTGAAGAAGATATAAACAAGGAAGGCAGATTGAAGACACCTTGATTGAAATCTACAATAAGTGTATTTCCTTTTTTGAAGTGATGACAGGGAGAAGGAAATTTGCACCAAAGCATCTTAGCCTGGAGCAGTTGAGAAAATGGTGGTGAGATGTGTATTCTCTAGTCAATGAGGGCCCTATCATTGAACATCAGTTGGATGATGCAGAAACTTACATTGCAGTTATTGAAAGATATCAAACAAGTAAGGTAGATTGGGATAAAGTGGTGAAGCAGTCAAGAGATGATATCAAGTTCCTTGAGAGGAGAACTATGGTTTTACCTATGCCACCTATTGCTGACTTGGACAAGGTATTTTTGATGGTGTAGAATAAGGTGGAGCATGCCAAGGACAAAGGGGGGGGGGGGATCCCACAATACTGGTTTACAATTTTTGGGCAAACTGGACACTGAACTAATTGTTTTTAACTAAACCTTCACTTTCGAGCTCCTATAGTGGCTAAAACTTGAGGAATTTGAAGATGATGAAAACTAGTGATTTGTGAAGTTTTGTCTATAGATTCTAAATATATTTTTTACAAAAAATTTGGAACCAGACTGCACTTATTTTTCCATCTCCTTCAAAAACTAGCTTTTTCAAAAAAATAACATTTTTCAAGAGTGACACTCACTGTATACAACATAACTTTTTTGTATGAAGGATAAAATTCTATTTTTTTCAAATTTAGATTTGCAACTATGATATCTAGCACTTTCATTTGGTTTCATAGTGTTTTATTAAATATTTTTTCCTTAATCAAGTTTTGAAGTCAAATAAATTACAATTGAAACATAGGCAGACTGTATACAACATGACCTTTTTTGTATGTATCAAAATTCTTTTTTTTTTTTAATGGATCAAGGACATCAATACCCAGCCTGAACATATTTTTTAAAAGTTTATTTTGATAATAGGCTATTTTCCACATGTGCAGAATAGAGAGCTTGATTTTCGGTGAAAACCTTATGTTAAATAAAACTAAAAAAACACATACATAATAAAACCAAAACATATTAAAATTATATTCATTGGATAGCTCATTCCAAGGAATACCATGATAATTTGAAATAAATTTTAAATGAATTCATTTGATCCCCCAAAAGGTAAATCAAAAGTGATTTTTTATCAGCTTTTTGATAGGTGTAAAGTAGACTCCGTTGTAGGTATGGTTTAAAACTAGCGGGGTTATATCCAAGGGGGTTTGATCTAAAGTGGTTTAATCAAACCCTCTACAATTGAAATCCTTAAAATGGAACTTTTTAAGGCTTAAATCATTATATTTTCTAAAAATATGTGATTTCAACAAAAATCAAAATCTCCCAAAAATTATAAACCAGCTTTGTGGGATCACTCGGGGAAGTAGTTAATGCAATGCTACATTGAAATTTGTGCTTCCCCATTATTTCTCCTCTTCCTTCGCATGCATTGGATCGAGCTTTTTTGGAGACCCCAGGCCAACATGGATGAAATTGGTCCATTTAATGCACATTTCCTATTATTTTGAATTTCACTTGGCCGACATGTTGTGTGGCCGTTTATTATTGTAAACCCTAATTGGGCCGACATACCTTGGGGGTTTCTATAAGTTTGGCGTTATGCCTCATTTGTAAGGGGTTAGCTAGATAGTTTTGATCTTGGAGCGAATGGTGATAAGAGAAATAATTAGAGTCAAAATTTAGTTTATCTTTCAAGCAAGTGTTGTAATAGAAGATGAGAATTGTTGCCACTTTGGATGATTTAATACAAGTAAAGACATTGTGATTAGGCGCCTTTCTTGTGTTAAGTTTTATCTAGCATGATTCTTGATATTCTATCTTTGAAATTGCTTAGGTTTATTTGATGTTAGATGTTTTAATGGTGTTTAGGGTTTTATGCTTGAAGTGTTTGCAAAAATCTCTAGTCCATATTTTTGCAGTTGGCTGATTGTTAGATGCTTTGCAAAGTTAGCCTGGACTTAAAATTATGCTTAGTTTGATTACAAATGCTTGTTCATTTCAATTGCAATAGGGCTGTCTTGAATGAATGCTCATAATCTGAAAATCTTTAATACCTTAGAAGATTGTACTATTTATGTAAGATTGTAGATTTATTTGGGTCAAATAGGAATTAGTTTCTAAGGGATTGGTTTATTTCAAGCATTTTATCATTTGCATTTTCAATCTTAGAATTATAAGTAGTCTTAGAAATCTCCTTGAAACCCTTATCTTTTGTTATTTCTTTTATTAGCTGGGTTAGTTATAGGATTTGAAGTATCAACATATTGCTAGATCTAATAAATCTGAGTCCAGTATTTGCTTGTAATAAGGTCCCTTTGTTATTACCAACATTTTCACATTATCTCTGAGTTGTTTTATTTGCATTGTCAAGACCTGACATTAGAGACCTTGGGGTTATCTCTTTGTTCAGAGAGATTTACCTTTCAAGAGAGATAGGATATCATATTCTATCTGAGTTGTTACTATGCAGAAAACACCATCAACACAAACCAATTGTATAGAAGCTAAAAACCTTTATGCTTGTTGGTGCAAGAATGGTTGTTCCAAAATCACCCCACATTTTACTATACAATATTGAAATAGAAAAATATTTAGGAGCTTTGGATCTTCAAGATTTGAGATTTGGTGGTCCCGAGAAGTGTGTCATGGAGGGGAGCCAGTGTCAGCAAATCTCTAGCTATTCTCATTGTCTTACTGTTTGGAGAAATCCAAGTGGGGATTTAGTGAGTTATATCTTTTGAACCTAAGGTGGTAAATGATTGTGAGTCAATTGAATACTTTTCTTGGTTCCAAAACATTGTAAATAAACATTCACAATCTTCCTCAAAATTTTAAACCCTTTGGTCTAAGAATGGATACTTTTTGACAAAACCTTGATATTAATGCTTGTCCTAAGGATTTCAAAATATCTTGACTTAAATCTCAATCCATACTTCCTAAAGTTAACATAGGCAACTATGGCTTCAACCTCATGATGTTCACAAAATGGACCTTGTAAAATTTATGATGTTTTTGATATAGACATTTAGTTTGAAACTTAATCAAGACAAAGTATTTTTGGTAAAAATAAACTCACTTAAGAAAGATAAATTGAGAAATTGAACCCCACATGACCATTTGGCATCTAATCGCTTCAATGGAATAACCAAACCTTATGCCCGCTATCATATAAGGAAAAAAATTCAAAACATTGAGTCCAAAATCATTGACTTCTATGGTCAAAATCATTGGGTCCTATTTTCAAAATCATTTGAGTTATATCATTGAGTCTTTAGGGTTTGATCACTTTATAGGTATAACATGTTTCTCACCACCTTGGTCTTGCAAAATAAAGGTTCACCCTAGGTCAACACTGGGTCAAAATCTTCATCCATCCCTTTGTCAAATTCCATCCTTCACTTCATCAAACTTTGCAAACTCTTGAATACACCGAACACTTTGAACTTAAACATCTATCAAACCAAACCCTAAGCTAGCTAATTTTTATGTAAAATGAATCCTTTTCCATGCACTTAGTTAATTTAGTTATCATCTTTGAGCTAGTTTATCTTGAAGGTCACAAGTTCATAAACATACTTTATCTAGACATCAAAACATCAAACTTAAGTCAAAGGTGTTATCCTAAAAGGTTTGCAAAAATCACTCCCCATATCATTCATCTTTTCATCTCCCACTACCATAATTTCTCCAAAAATAATTAGACCATCCCTCTACCTAAATTTGAGTCAACTAGAGATTTCAAACATTATAAATCTCAACACAACTCTCCCATAGGTGACCTAAAATTTATGGTAACAAAAAGATCACAACACAAGAGAATCATGGAGAAAACCAAAATCTCATCTACCATCAGTGATCCCAATCCTCAAGAATTTGATCCAAGAAGTCAAGTTACCCCATCAAAACAACCCTCATCTCCATCAGGGCCATATGAGGTAGAATATGCCACAAAAAACACATTTCAACTTACTAAAGATTGACTCCTTGAGTATGAACAAAATCATCCAACTCTTCTTGTGCAAAATTTGACACTAGGGTTAACCCAATCTATGATTCAACCAAATCCATCCCTTGTGCCAAGTCAATCCTTAACATCTATTATTGCAACTAGGCTAGGATACAACCTTGGTATCACTTCATCTCTAGGAACAAACACAACTATGGGTATTCACAACACAACCATTTCATTAACCACCAATATTCCCCAAAAAACAAGTTAGACACCAACATTTTGCAAACCACTTACATTTCATGACACCACAACAACCTTGACATTTCGAGTGTAACCATCTTCATCCATCACTACAAATACCTTGTGTGCCTAATGTTATGCAAGGTAATGTGAACCAAGTGCCTCAAATAGGAAAAAAAGGGCAAATTAAAACTCTCACACAAAGTTAACCCTTGACAAGTGGTTCCAACAACCCCATCGACACATCAAAACAAGTGATTACCCAAGCTACTAAAGTCAATCCACCATCCACATCCATCCCATCCATTATCAACCCGAATCAAAACAATCCCTTAGTCATGAACCCCATCATACAAGGTAATACCTTGGCCACATCCCAAACACAAGGAAATCCCCAAAACATCAATCAAATCAATGGACTCAAGCTCCTAATGTCTTGTTACCATCACAATACCAAATGGCACCAACATCATCTTTCCCCTTGGTCCCTCACATCATGAAAAATCAATTGGGACTTCAATATTACATTCCTCCACCTCAATCCATCATCTTACAAGGAATGTTAAACCAAGGGAATCCACAACCTCTCATCAACAATCTGCTACCACACAAAAAATCAACAGCCAAAACCCATCACAAATGTCCCAACAACCAATTGATCATACATAGCAAGAACATGCCTTAGCTTTACAAAAAGCACAATATGATTATCAACAATCCATCCAACAAAAAAAAAAACAACAAGAAGCATCTTTAGCAGGACATCAAGCATCCTTAGCAACACAAGAAAAATAGCAACAACAACAAAAAGAAACCTTAGTAGCACATCAAGCATCCTTATCAGCATAACAACAACAACAACAATAGCAAGAAGCCTTAGTAGAACATCAAGCCACCTTAGCAACACAACAACAAAAAACAACAACATAAAGTAGTCTTAGTAGCACAACAACAACAATAACAACATCAAGTAGCCTTAGTATCCCAACAAGAAAAACAGGCCCAACAAGCAACCCTTGTGGCCCAACAACAACAACAAGCCTTACTAGCTCAACAGTATAGCCAACAAAAAAAATAGAAACAAGGTTCCTACTATAACTCTCAACAAAAAATCATCAATACAATTTTTTTTAGGACATATACATCAACACCACAATTAATTGCAATACCCCACACCTCCATACACACCATACAACACACCATCATATCAGAATCTCATGTGTAATCCATCTATCATTCCACAATACACAACATATGTTCCTCCACCAAACCTACAAGATGATTTAGCATCACAACTTAAGGTGTTATCACAAGAAATGCAGGATCTTCGAATGGGCAAGACAAAGAATCCCCATACACAAAACTTATGTCCATATCCATTTGATTGAAACATCATAATTTACCATTCCCTCCCAAATTTGAAATCCAAAAAATTGATAAATACAAGTGGAGAGGAAGTCCTCTAGACCATGTCAGAGAGTTCAATATCATGTGTATAGAGGTTTCCTACAACAAGTCTTATTTGATGCACCTCTTTCCATGAAGCTTGACATGCCTAGCTATGGATTGGTTTTCTCAACTGCCTCCCAGTATCAAAAAATTTCAAGAAGTCACCAATAAATTCATAGGTCACTTCTCCTTTAACCTTGACATGGGCATAAGCCTAGAAGAGTTGTATACTCTCAGACAAAATAAAGGAGAATCATTCACCAATTTCTTGCAACGATGGAGGAAAAGAGCTAACAAAAGCAAGTGGCCCATCCCCAATGAACAACAAGCGGGTATTATCATAGTAAATGTTAATCCAAATATATCCTTCCACTTAAAGATGTAGTGCATTACCAATTATGATGAGCTTTTCCCTAGGGCCCTCAATATCGAGTGAGCTCTAATCTCAGAAGGGAACATACAAGTGTATAAAGACAACCACCCATCCACTAGTTCTAACGACAAGCCCTGCTATTGGGTGAAGAAAAAAATGTGACTAGTGATGGTTTTGTTGATGCAAAGGCGGCCTTAACTACTCTTAGACAAGAAAACACCCAAATCATGAACACACAACAACTATGTGTGCAACCACCAAACAATCAACCAACAATCAATGCTACAAACACTCAATGTGGACAACAAAGAACAAATAGTGCTCCTAAACGTTAATTCACTCACTTGGAGGAACCTATGGAGGATGTGTTGAAAAGGTTGATATAGTCTAATCTTATCACACTCCCAAGGTGATCCTACAATACTAGTTTACAATTTTTGGCCAAACTGGACATTGAACTGAATGTTTTTAACTAAATCTTCACTTTTGAGAAATTATAGTGGCTAAACCGTGAGGAGTTTGAAGATGATACAAAATAGTGATTTGTGACATTTTGTGTGTAGATTCTAAATTAAAAAAATTTCAGTTTTTTTTGAATTAGATTGCACTTCTTTTTCCATCTCCTTCGAAAACTAGTTTTTAACAATAAACACCATTTTTAAAGAATGATATTGGCTAACACATAAATTTTTTCTATGAAGGATAATTTTTTTTTTTGAATTTTGATTCATAACTATGATATTTAGTGTATGGAATTGGTTCCATAGTATTTAATTAAATATTTTTTTCTTAATTAAGTTTCAAATTCAAACTAGTTACAATTTAGACATGATTCACTCGCTTAAACATAACTTTTTTTGTATGTATCAGAATTCAATTTTTTTTAATAATTTGCTACTTTTACACATGTGTAGAAAAAAGAGCTTGATTTTCTATGAAAACACTATGTTTAATCAAACTAAAAAAAATACATAATAAAACCAAAACATATTAAAATTACATTCGATGGATAGCTCATTTTGAGGACTGCCATCATCTAGTTGTGTCTGTGAAGTCTCCATTTTCATCCTCAACCTGAGCTTCAAAGGGAATTTTTTTGCAGTTGGTAGAAGAGTGGGAGAAGGGAGAAAAAGGGGGTTCTAGAGAACCAAGGTTCACTAGATCTAGAGGGTTCGCTAGAACCCCCCTTCTAGCGAACCCCCCTTGAAATGCAATAAAAAAATAAAACCCATTAAAGGGGGCTTCACTAGAAGGGAGGGTTCTAGAAAACCCCCTAGTTTTGGAAGACCCTTTAGAGGGTTCTAGCGAACCCTCCTAGTTCTAACAAAACCCCTAAAGTGTTTTCCATCCGGAAATGCATTTTTCCTTCCTCAATGGAATTTTAAACTAGTTTTGTGGCTTTACCCCCTATTTCTCAAACTATTAAGAGCCACAAGTCAAACCTCGTAGCTATAGAGATGATCATTTTTGTGAATTTCACCAATACAAAGTTCATAACTCACAAAAATTTTCTAGACTCAAAAATCTAATAGAAGATCTTATTGAACAAGGAGACATTTATGTCGATCAAAAATCTGGAAATGAAAATCTGAAAATTTACACAAACCCTATGTTTGATCATACAAAAGAAAAAGATTCAGGAAAGGAAACAACCTCAAAAAATGTAAAAAATACCCATGATACCATGGTGGGACATATTTATTCATCACAACATGAGGAATCAAACATGCATCAAGATACTGTTTTAAAATAAAGTCCAAAACCATCAACAGTGTTTAGCAATATTTAATACTGTAATGACATCAAGTGGATATCAAATTGTGATATCTGTCCCACATATGACTCAATGATTGGGAATGTTAAATAAGTTCCAAATGAGCTAGATATATCCTTTTTTGCACCCATACCTACCAACTATTGCGAAGAGTCTTTTATTAAAGATGTATTATCCACCCAAATATCATGTCAAGAAGAGGCTCTTGAGGATAACGAAAGATACTTTGAATTGATTCAAGCTCAAGAACCCCTATCCCTAGAGTTTCACCAAGAGCTAAGGGACATCTCCCAAACCATTTTAAACTCCAAATATATACCCGATATCACCCCTGAGATGTTTCTTTTTGATGGACCTATAAATGTTCTTCATCCAAAACAAGAGTATCCCACTCTTGATATTACCACACAAGAGCAAGCAACGGTTGAGATTCTTGATTCTTACAATGATTGTACATCATCGACATCTTCTGATTTAGCATCAACATATTTTGAAGAAATATCAACAGATAACGATGTCATGGAATTGGAGAAAATAGTTCATATTTCTAACAACAGGAACCCATAGCAATATCATGTGTTCATGATAAGTCATATTCAATGGCTATGGATCAGAGGACACATTATCAGGGAAAAGGATTAGGTATTGATAATACCTTCACAACATCAAGGGAAATCTTATCTACAACAACCATCAACATATAGGGCATGAAGGATCCTTATGATGAAAATACAATCAATGCTACAACTAGTCATATCATGAGTTGGCATTCACCCCTCATCTCATACACAAATTGGGACGAACATAAAAAGAAAACCTATCAAATCAAGGTGAATATCACCAAAGAAAATGAGGAAATAAAGCAAAAGGGACAAAGCAAATACAAATGGATACAAAGAAAAATAAAGAAAATCATCCCTCTAAAACTCCACTAGTCAAAGAAACTATGGGGAAAAATAAAGAAGGGAAATGTATCCATCATAAGTGTCCTCAAATACAAAAGAAAGCTTTTCAAGAAAGGAACAAAGTATATCTAGTGATTGGTCCTAATTCCACGGAAACCTCCATTCCCACCCATCATCACTCATCTTACCAAGTTTGGAGAGTCAAAGGTTCCAAACTATCAACCAATCTATCTCATATTCCTTCATACATGTCACCATCCACTCTATTCATGATATACAATTCTTGCATTGACTATGTGTTGGAAGCTACCCTTCATCATAAGGATTCCAAAGGTACCATATCACAATGTGCATATATAGACAAGGTTAATTTCGGTATCCACAAGGCATATCAAAGTTCTTCAAAATTGAATTCAAGTTCTCATATCTTAGTAAAGAAACTTCTTCAAGTAGGATATATATCATTGGCACGTTATGACAATGGCCTCTACATTAGTTCTACCAAGTGGTCCAACATGAGGGTAAAACTTTCAAAAAACAAAAAAATCAAAAAATTAAGAAAATGGTAAAAATAAAAATTGTCCTCTAGTGAAAACCACTACTGTGGTACTTTGGGCAAGTACTATGATGAAAACCTATAAAATAGGCATCATGAGTAGAATTGAGCATCTATATAATCCTTCTTAGATAGAAGCATCTCATCCTTTTCATGATAAATCCAATGTTCCCTCCCTCCATCCAAGCCAAATTCATTTAGATATTCCACTTTATCTTGATCTTGACAAAGATTCGGTGTATACTTTAACTCTACTCATGGAAAAAAATTGGCAAGATCTTTACCATTTTATCTCATGAAGTCCCATAGCCCATATCTAGCATGATAAAAATCTATCAAACTCTTCACATATACATTACCCATCTTGGTTATCCATCGCATTATGAATAATTGCTAGACACTAGGGGAAAGTTATTACATTGTAGTTTCAAATAACTCTTGATCCATGTCTTTTATCTCATAACTTGACATCGACATCATGATCAAGGCATCGTTTACCTCATAATATCTCAAAAATCCCAAAAACATTCATAAACGTTCATCAAAAAATCCAAAAACATTCAAAAAATACTAAAGTCAAAATCCAAAATATCCAAAACACATCAATATCCCTAAAAAAGTCAAAACATCAAAAAATCCAAAAATGATACCTTTTCAAACTATGAGTCTCTGAGCTTGAACGTAGGCAAGGCCATCATTGATGTGCCCCCCAAGACACTCTAGGTCAGTCCTCTAGGAGTCTGCCATAATAAAATTGCATTCCATCAACTATTAATTCCTCATCGTAAATAAGTCGAGTTAGTCAAACTACGTGGTCTTTGCGTGTATAATGTGCGTAAGGCTAATCTTTAATTAGCCCCTAAGGCCCCTAGGATAGGTCTTTTAGGTTAGGTTCTTGGTCAAAACTTAGAAAATGCCTAAACATTCAAATATCATAAAACCCTTAAAAATTCAAATATCTCAAAATCCAAAAAACATTTGAAAATTGAAAACCCTAAAATATTTGAAAACTCAAAAAACCTTAAACAACCTCAAATAACCGAAAACAAAAAACATCCATATAAACTTTCAAAAGACCAAAAACAACCTCAAAACATTTTCAAAACACCAAAAAAATTGAAATATTCCAGAAAATCCAAAACCTTCCATCCCATTTCCCTTTCACCCGCAATAAACCTTCATCCATAATAAATCAATCATCACCTTCAACCTTTGGTCAAGCAAATAGAAATAAAGTATAGCAAGTCATAAAGTAAGAACCTAAGTGCCAAAATCTAAAGTCGAGATCATAGGTAAATGAGTCAGTGGAGTTTGTATCAATGGATTATCACACACCTCATCCTAATCAAACCACCAAATCAACATGTCCTATGTATCCTTCCTACAATGGGAATTAGTATTAGGCATCACCTTCACTATATTAAACTTGGAAAGAGCTATAGATAACACTGACTATTTGTCTTTGATATTTTCTTCTGATTTATCTTAATGACCCATTCCAAGGACCACTCGATGATATCTATCAAAATGATTTAGATAGAAAGGAATGGGGCATCAATCATTATCTTTCGTTTGTTGTGCTTGTGGATATTCTTGTAAAATAATCTTGGTGCATACTTGCTTATTTGTGTGTAGGAGAGTTGTTGGGAGTATATTGTTGACTATTGCATATGCTTTGGTTCGATCTATTCTAAACTTCTAAACTACATTCCGACGAGGTTTTTGTATGTCAAGGTTTGAATAAGAACTATCCTATCTATTTTTAGAGTCAAATTCCATTACACTAGATACAACGACATCTTGGTTATTGATACCTTGATGCATCATGTCTATTGTTATATCAAAAATAAGGAATGACGAAAAATACCAATCCCAAGATATGATAAAATAATCATCCATCTCTCTTCACCATATCTATAAAAGTATTGATGCATCATGGACTTGTTGGACTTCTGAATCAATCTCGAAATAAATGGTCAAATCTATCCATCTTATTCTTCTTATTCTTCTACCCTACTAACATTTCTATCCAAGCATCAAATCTATGTGATCCACATCAAAATATACGTGAGGCTACCCATAAACGATGATTGTCTATACATCTTGAAATCTGTCTACATCAATATGTGAGATAGCACACCAACAATGGGGCATCTATATCATCTTTAACTCAACAATCTGAAAAAGTTGTAGCTCTTTGATTCAAAAGCAACTTGAAATCAAAAGCATCTCAAGCATAAGTCTGATTTTCACCTATTGTGAGCCTGATCGAAACACTTTATTCTCTGATCAATCTCTTGAGGGAGCAACCAACCATTTTTCTATTTTATCGATATCAAATCATCTAACAAACTTTGTTCCTAGCCTTGCTAGCAAATCTTCATCAATCTATCAAATCAACCATCATTGGTATATATCGTTCCCTATCAATCCTCATGTTATTCAACACAATCCTTGCATTGTTGTGAATCCTCAACAATTTCATCAATCAATCAATTAGATCAATCAACTTTAGCTTGGCTATCAACATCTCAAAGAGATCATCAATATCCATCATTAGCATCAAAATCAATTACAGTCTTTGAACCAATGCAAAAAGTACATTGCTTCAAAGAGGGGGAAAATGTAGACACTGACAAATGTTTCGATGGATCACATTGGCTAACTAACACCATTTCATCCTAAAACCCATCCTTTTTTCGCTTAATTGATTAAATTTTTCTAACTATTTAATTAATTGCATCATTTTCATCTATTAACCTAATTAATCTAATCGGGTTAATTCATCCCCTTTCATGCTAACACTTTGTCCTATGAAATTAAATAAATCAAACTATTTAATTTAAATTCCTAAATCTTCTTATTTAATTAAACAACCTTGTTATTTAATTAAATCTCATCACCTTTTCCCCTTTTCATTAAATCACTTAATTTAATGAATATCATCTTAAATCTTCTAAATCCCCTAATTACATAATTAACGTTGTTTAATTATAAATTATCAATTAAATCTAATTTCCCCCCACTTGCAAGGGAATATTCCTCCTTTACACATTCCTCCAAAAGGTAATATTCCCATGGAATATTCCTTCCCCTTTTTGCACATTAAAACTTTAATTTGCTAAATTATCCTTTTCTGATGTAGTATGTCAAGAGAGGAAATCAACATCTTCATCCATCTTCAACAGACACTTCTAACTCACCTTTCTTGACACACTTATTCAACTATCTTTCCCTTCAAAAACTCAACATAAACACTCAACTTTGCATTTAGAGTTCCCAATATTAACAATGACCTTCAATACACCTTGATCCTCCTTAATTTAACCCAAAACAACAAACATAGGGCTTGCCCCTTCAGATTCCATTAATTATTTATGACTGTCCTCATTGTGCAACTATGGCACTTACAAGCCTCAAACTCCAAATTTTCATTCCCAGACTCAAAATAACTATTTCAACCTTTTGAACAACTTTCTTGAGCTTGAAATGACATTATCAAACACATTATTACACCCATGAATTCAAACATCCTTCCTTGGTTATACTCATTTTTATAACTGACCTATATGCTTCTAGGACTCCATGTACAAATTGTCAAACATATCTTTTCATAAAAACCATATCTTTTGATTGTGATTAGTGTTTTGAATACCCTTTTACCTTATTCAAGTCACATCCTAAAATGGGGTAGGGGTCTTTTTTAATGTATGGCACAAACCTTGCAATTATCGTACAAATTAAGCCTAATTAGGCTCGGTTACATAGGGTCTTATTGTTTCTCCATGTTCCAGTCACCAATACTCTTGACTAATGCCTCAAAAAGTGTTCATTAGGTTTTTCAATGCTCATAAATCCATCAAAAGTCTGCTTCTATAGGTATTCTATTAAACCCTAGTCTGTAACCCCTTTGTTCACTTTGTTTTCTTGATTGTGACCAGAATATCAGACCAAAAATTCAACCTTGCACATATTAGTCTTAGTCTTTTGATATAAAAATTTTATAACATGAAATTATATACCTAAACAAGTAACTTCACCAAGTATTAAGAATTTCCACTAAGTGGAACGAGAGAACCATTAATTTCTTTGCTATTGGTTACCCTAAATCAGGGTTATAACTATCTACAAAAAATTCACCATATCCTACTCAAATGTGAACCAAATTGCATGAAACAAAATGTGTTAGGAAGGTGATTGATTACTCTATCACTTACAATCAACTAGACACACAATCATTCTCGTACAGGGTCGTCCAACACCAAAGAACAATTGTTTTTTGAAGAAATATGCACAGAAACAATGCTTTTTATTATTCACATCCAAAATACAACCACCACACTTAACCAAACGTACAATGGCCTCTTTAAAGGAATTTAAAAATGACTCCTGACCTTCTAACTACTTCCCATCGACCCCAAAGGAATAAATGACCTTTCATTCACCAAATGACTCTTCAACTTCTCTACTTTGCATTTTATGCAAAAAGACTCTAAAGACCTCCTTAAGCATTGGAAAGGCCTTAACATGGCCTTACAACATTGAATCCACCAATATTTCCTCATCCCATTACATATTCACACAACATGCTATTATAGCTACCTAATTGACAACTTGACACTTTTCAACAAAATGACAATATTTGAACTATCATCCTAAACTGACTCAACCTAATAAGTAAACACCAAGAAAGGACTCAAATGATCCCTTGAGACCTTACAATAGCCTTGGAATAACAAAATTTAACAGTGGCCTCATGAAGGCTTGATTTTATTAGGGTGCTCTTGCACCATTTTCCCTCACCCATGAGAATATTCTAAAGAATATTCTCTCTCCTTACTCATTTGAAAAAGGGAATGTTCTTACAAGACTTCATGTGCAAGTTAATGTGTGACCTCTTGTGCAATTTTATTGGTGACCTCTTGTACAAGTCAAAAGTGTGTTTGTTTGAAGGAATATTAGCCCTTGATTAAAATCTCATCTTTCATTCTCATCCATTGATGAGAGTCCATGATCCATGCCTCCAAATTCATCTATTCTTGACCATTTATTATATTTTTTGATCTCAACCCTTCATTTCTCATTTTCTCTCCTATAAATAGGTCACTATTTGGAGACAAATAGATCCATCTTTTAACATTAGAGTTATGTTGTTAAAATCACTCACACTCACACTCATATTTAGCACATATTTAGTATCTTTCATAGTTTATTTTAATTGCATTAATTAAATTTAAGCTTCCATTAATGGCTTCCATGATCACATAATGCATCCATTTAGCTTGTTTATTAATTAGGGTTTGAATATTTTAGTTTAAAATCCATTTAGAATCAGCTTAGCATTTGCACATCTTCATCATTTTAGTATAAAATCATGTTAAATTAGCTTGCATCATACTCATTTAGATTATAATCACGTTTTCATACACATCTCACAGTCATTCCATCAGTTTTCTTCAATAAAACTGACTATAACAAGCTCATTTACCCACAGGATTGGGAAAGGGTCATCGTTCCACATTAATGTGATACCACTCCCCCAACAAGATAAGTTTGAATGGATTACAGTAGGCATTTTTAATGCTTTCGTAGTTTAGAATGCTTAGTTTTGATAAATGTTTAGTTTAATTTGTATTTGATTGATCATATTGAGATTGACATTAGTGGATTCATTATGCTCTAATTCCTCATGGATCAAGCATAATCGACCCATGCTAATCTTTCAGTCATAGTATATATATATATATACAAATATAAATATACTAATCCACAATATAAATTCTTCCATTCAAACTTCTCTTCTCTGATGTTCAACATAGAAGAAAAATTATTTTAAATGATTTTATTCATAGGTCAATATACTCAACCAATTTTATTTTCTATTGCATAAGAATATATTTATATGTATAAGCTTTCTTTTTCTATCAAATTTTTGAATGCATAACATTCTGTTACCAAGAAAAAAAAGAAGAGAAAATAGATAATAAACATGTGTGGAATATGTTTTTGTTCCTCTAAAAATCTCACTTTCTATCTCCTATGCACAAGTGCTAAATACCATAGCATTATACACACACCACTCTTATCTCTTCCTTTCTCACAATAGATGACACCACAAAACAATAAACTCTCCAAAACCCCCTTTTCCCTACACATGTATCATTTTTGAAACCCTAGGAGATAAGACCCTTACATGTCATGTGATAGCCACTTACTTGGATGTTAAATTCCCATAATGAAATGAATTGATAACATAAATCAAGCCCAAGAATATTGCTAACTAAAACTATATGCTACCTCCTCTGTATAAGAAAACAATAAAGTAAACTACAATTTATCTCTTTTTTCTTTACAAGATTCATGGCACATTAATTGCCACTTTATAATTGCAGTAATATTAATGAAGATAAGTTACATTCAATGCATTTAAGGAGTTGTTTGATTTATGCCTACGTTGGACTCCCATTCACTTTGCATAGGAATAACTCACTTCCACTCAACACAAGTTTTAATTGAAGTCATTTAATGTTTGGAAAAGATACTTTTCATATATTAAATTATATTCAATTTTTTAAGTATAAGACATTAGTAATAATAATATAACCCTCGATGATGAACATTTAAATAGAAACATGGTGATCATGGCATAATGACATCGCCTTTTGACCCAAGTGTTAGTGACCAGGTCATAGGAAGAGTAATTTTCCAACATAATTTTACGGCAATATCACACAAGTCAAGGCACTAGATTAACACTTCAATAACACTAGGAACTTAACAACTTACCTAAATTTTTATGTAAGACCTATGTGTGTGTTTTTAACTCAAGATTATAATTAACCTACCATTCACAATTTCTATACACTTCTCTCTGGTGATGCTCTCCCTCTCCATTAAAGAGAGAAAATTGTTCCTACATTCAACTTAGAAGGCCATCACAATGGATAGTTGGTTAATAGTTATATTATCATAATCATTATCAAAAGTAATATTCATCTCAATTCTCTGACCCTTTAATGAAAATATTCATATTGCATTATGATTTTATCTAAATATTGACTGAAGTAAAATCATCCATTCATGCGTAGTCAAACACATTTAACATAAAAGTTATAAGTAACTAGAAGCCAAAATTTGGGATGTGAATTTTTTTACAAGAAATTAGAATTCATTGAACAATACTTAGGTATTTTAACAAATATTTTGCACGAATTTATCATTACAATTATCTCATATATTATGTGTTGATTTACATTCATATATATTATGTGACCACTTTACAAGCCAAAATAAAATAATTACTTTTCCTAACCTCTAGGCAACAATTGATAAAGAAACATTCCATCAAATAATCTTCATGTAAACTAAATATTAGATAAAATGTTACCCATAATTCTTGTTACAATAAAATGATGATGTCAGTGTTTCCCATATGTTGTAGAATGGTTGATGTATTGATCTAAAATTGAGACACTATTACTATAGATGGAATTTGAAGTCCTTCACACTCTACTGCAGTAGAATTTAGAATGGTACAAACCTTTAATGGTTGCCATTCTCTCCAGAAGTGTAGTATTTATGCCAAATAAAACTATATGATGTACCTTTTTTGATGATGTAATAAAAAAATATAAATATAATATTTACTCCCACATTTCATAAATAATTTTCTATGCAAATATTTCAATCAGTTGTAATGTGAAAATGAAATATATAAATATTTATCTACCAATATTCAATTCTTCATAAATTTCCTAGCATTCAACACACTTGTGAATCCTAGATGAATCCACTCAAAAATTGTCTAGGAGGTTTTTAATCCTTGAAACCAATATTGTCCATATGTTTTTCATCTTGGAGTAGAAAATATGAACTATTTCTTAGTCTCCATATTTAGAATTTTAAAAATAAAATTCCAAGAAAGGATTTTCTTATGCAACCTCCCTTTTTTATACCCCTTTTTTAATATTTGAAATATTATATTTCATTTCCCTCTCACAATGACTTTTAATATTTAATTTTAATTTTAATTTATATTTCCCCCCCAAAACATCATTGCTTTAATAAGTTGTCTAAAATCTAATATTAATAAACATTAATTAAATATAAGGTGTCCATAAAATGAATGACTTTAAATAATTTAATTAATTATTCCTTTTCCACACCCCAAGTAGAATACATGAATTAAAATAGGCTAAGGGTCTCCAATAATTGATCACTCCTATGAAGGAGGCATTATAGTTCTCCCTCCTCAAAATCCTTGCCCTCAAACAATTATATATTTAGATTTTGAAGTATTTGATCTCCTTCCCAAGTAGCATATTTTGGAGGAAAATTCTTTCATCATAATAGATACTATTTGATTCTTATACTTCTCAATGTTCTCTCCCTTACATCCATAATGCTCGCAGGTACCAAAATCAATTTACCTTTTTTATCCAATAGTGGTAGCTTAGGAAAAGGTGAAATATGTTGTACCCAAGTTCCTTTTTGAGGCATGAACATGAAACGTGCATTATGGATCTTACTTTTCTATGGAAGCTCCAATTCAAAATAAACCTCTCGTATCCTCCTAACAACCCTATATAGCCCATAAAATAATGGTTTGAACTTCTTTGCTCCACTCTTCTACAAGGAAGACTGCATATAGGATTGTGATCACAAGAAAAATAAGTCACCAAAATGAAAAAGATATATCCAATTTGTGTATATTTAATTAGATATTCTAATAATTTTGATCCTATTAGAGATTTTCCTTAAGTAAATTCAAGATATTGTGACTCTCCTAGACCCAATCCTTGGCCTTCAAAGCCTTGCTATCAATAATGACTAAGTTCACAAAAGATGTGACATTAGATCCATACAAATTTCTAAGAGGGTTCAAGTTGAAAGATATGTGATATGTGGAATTTGATAGAGTTTAATCAGACATTAGATAATAATTAATTAATATTTAATTGATTATTAGGCTAATTTATTCTCATGCACTTAAGCTAAACTTAGGAGTTTTTTTTGTTACTAGAGTGAGCTAATATTAGATCATTATGTCTCATCACATAGGATGATGAAACTTGTCATGATTTAATCCCCTCATCATTTAGGGTTTTCTCTTTTAAGAACTCTCCTTCATTGTATTATCTCTCTTGAGGTTCAAGCAAACTTTTCATTGTGTAAGTTTTTCTAGTTGAAGATATAGTAAATTAATGTTTGCAACTCTCTTGCATGGACAATGATTTTGTTCATTGTTTGATCTTGTGTCTCATGTTATTCATAATTATAACATGGTATTAGAGCATGGATTTACTGAACCCCTTCTCCATTTTTTTTATTTTTTTCTCAACTAGGATTATAGGACAAAATTTGGAATCTTTATTTCTTTTTTTGCAATTTTTGGAGTTTTTTGATATATTTTGGCATGAAAATGACCTTGCCATTATATTCAAGAGGTCAAATCGACGAATTTTGACTATAAATTTTCCCTATTTCACAGTCGGGAGCTTTTGAGATTTTGTTTTCCACAAGGGTCTGTATGGCCCATGTATGAGACTGTATAGCAATTTTAAAAATAAAATAAAATAAAAATTATAGTGCCAACAATGCCACTTAGCCATGGCTATGCACTAGCCATTGGGCTATGGCTTGTTGACCATGTTTCCAATAGTAGTAGCTACAATATCCATTGTGGCTGCCTACTAACCACTAACCACTGTGATTAGTTGACTACTAATGACAACAACAAGATGCTTGTTGCTAGTGGCTACCAAGTTGTCAATGACCACTGAAAAATTGCTAGCAAACATGTTTGCTACCCTTGGTCGCATAAGAAACCAACACCCAACCACTAGGAGCTAAATAATTTGTTTTTTTTTGCAACTTAAGAAAATTAAGAAAATTGTGATAACTTTTTGCTTGGGTATCAAAATCGAGAAAACAAGATATTATCAAAAATTTGGTTATCAAAATATTCAATGGTGCTATTTCTTTCTCAGATTTTGTTGTTGGTACATTTTATCGCCTATCAAAGTTATATGTTCAATTTTCAATCCCAAGCTCACCACGTTTTATCAATTTCTCCATTTTTCATGATTCCAACAACATTGAAAAGGTCTTTTAAAGCTCTTCATAGC
The DNA here is from genome assembly GCA_007115665.2 of Sequoiadendron giganteum. Lineage (NCBI taxonomy): Eukaryota > Viridiplantae > Streptophyta > Pinopsida > Cupressales > Cupressaceae > Sequoiadendron > Sequoiadendron giganteum. The sequence goes on from CM021100.1 coordinate 130,034,347, forward strand.
CACCCATGAAATTTTTCTAGATTATTCTTGAGGTACATTTTAATTATTTTTTTGTGTTTTCACATTTTATTGAATTACTTGGATGTTTTAGCTCCTAAAAACTTTATGTTTGTGTGAGATGACTTGTTTTAGGCTATTCTACATTTATTTTCAAAATTTTTTCCTATTGGGAATTTTGAGCATCTTTTGTATACAATCTCTTTTGTAGACATACTAAAAGAAAAGGGCCACTATTGTATTTTTTGGAAATTTTTGCACATCTTGGGGGGTTGTGTAGACATTTTTATTTTTCCATAACCTTTTTCCAAGTGAGTGTTCCTTCCATGACAACATTGAATCCTAGTGACTCTTACCTCATGCAGTGTGCTTTCTTTGCATACCCTTTTTAGTTGTAGGTATTCTTTTGTGCATGTTCAAATGTTTTTGGTTATACTTCACGCACTTCTTCGTGACACATAGTTTTAGTGGACCTGTCTTGGCTCTCTCTTTTCTATATTATGGGGGGTTTCTACTATCGATGCTAATGCTTCCTTGGTTTAGTGTTGGAGTGATCTATGTATCTAGTTCTTGTTCCTATGTACTAGGTGGATGCAATGATTGGTTACCCATTCATTTTAGTGAGATGGAGAATTTACCTTATGGAAACTCGTGGATTCCTATTTCTAGAGATGACCTTCCATTTTTACTTGATTAGTGTTCTTTAGACTATTGTTACCTATATTTTTGACTTGCATATTGCATGATTGAGTAGTGTTGTTTGGGTCACTCGTGCAAATTCATGTGCCATATGTATCTTGGATTTCCATATGTTTCCTTTTTTAATCTAATTTGAATAGTATCATTGAGGGGACTCATGTAGATTTTGTCTTCTTGATCCCATTCATCAACTATTTTAGAGTAGATTCTTCATTTCAGCACTATATTGATCATCATTCAACAACTGTCTACAAATTCTTTGTACTTTAGTGATGTTCTTCATGTTCCTATTCTTTTTGAAACATTATTTGGAGGCTTCTTAGTCCTTCATTTGCCTTTCTCTCTTTTGGAGAGGATTTTTTACCATGAGGCTTTCTCCTTTTCTCCAATTGTGAGATATTATATTGTTTGAACATGAGCACCTCATCAAACCTTGTTTGTAGGGACCCACATGTATTCTTTATTTTTTATGCATTCACTTTTTAGAGTTTTTAGCTACTCCCTAAGTTTTCACATAAGGGGGTGTTAGAGTAATCATGCACTAGCTAATAATTAATTAATCTTTAATTGATTATTAAGCTAATTTATTCTCATGCACATAAACTGAACTTAGGAGTGATTTTTTCTATTACTAGAGTGAACTATTATTAGATCATTTTGTCTCATCACATAGGATGATAACACTGTCATGATCTAATACCTTTATCATTTAAGGTCTTCTCTTATAAGAACTCTTCTTCATTGTATAATCTCTCTTTAGGTTCAAACAATCTTTTCATTCTATAAGTTTTTCTAGATGAGGATATAATAGATTTTCTTTTCACCTCTCTTGTGTGGAATGTGTTTTTGTTCATATTTTGATTGTGTGTCTCATGTTATTCACAATTATAACAATATTTTAATAGTTCTTTATGGAACCACTTAATCCAAGTCATCTTGCCTTACTACATAGTTCCTTGGATACCCTTCTACCCACTTATTGATGATCTCAGTGTGTCCATTTGTCTATAGCTAATAACAAGTGCTTTGGGGGTTAAATCAATACCCATGAATCTAAAATCCCCCCATCAAAATATAATAATAAATGTATTGTCTTGATCATTGAAAATTTTCATAGGTAGACCATTGAGTTTGAACACTTCTTTAAAAAATAACTCTAAAAATTGAGGTGACTTAAAATCAAAACATATAACATAGAAATGGGCATACTTGTGAATCTGTTCACCACAACAAAGACACAATCCTTTCCTTATACCCATGGAAGACTAGTGATAAAATCCATAGATATTCTCTCCTATTTTTATTAAGAATTGTTGGGAATTAGGTGTTGTACACCTTGCATAATGTTTATAATGTTTAATTTATTATTATGTGGGTGGTGCACCTAGGGGGACCTAGAAGTATGTGAATTGCTTTGAGTTAATATTTTTGGGGCCACTTTATGTTGTGTGTAATATTGGAACATAATGTAAGTTATAAAATGTATTTATTTAATATTGGGTAACGTAATTTAATAAAGTAACCAATATTAAATGTGGGATCATGGTTTTTTAATCTCATGGTTTTATGTAATACCGCTTGGTGGTTTTTGTGGGAGCTTGTTTCTATAAAAGCAATGACATGGGTAGTTGTTTAAGGTTGGTTAGTTGGAAATTCTACTCTTGTTATCATTTTTTAGGGTTGAAGCATGGAATGGGATGTGTGGTTACATTCTTGTTCAGATGGAGTTCTTGTAGAGGGCTTGATGCTTCAATGGTGTTCATGGAGAAATTTTTAAGATGTATTGTAATGTTTATTGTTGAATAATACATGAGTCATGGATTCTTTTGGAGGCTGGGTTTTTTTTTCTCTTGAGGGTTTTCTCAGGGTATATATTTTGTCATCTTTTGATGGGTATGTTGTCTATTCTCTTGTATTTGGATTCTAAATACTTATTTGTATAGACATCTCTTTAGGGTTATGTGGAAATTCTCATTACATGGCTGCAAGTTTCCTTTCAAGAATAAGTAGGGGTTGTAATATTCCTACTAGAAAAGTATGTTTTGACTTATTTTTGACAAGTCAGACACTCCCTAACATGCCTCAAGACATCATCTTTGAGTCCTTTCCATTTGAACCTCTCTCTAATATGTTTTATAATCTTAAAGTACTTATGGTATCCTACTAATGGCATGTCATGAATATGTCTCAATATATTCTCCTTCATCTTGGATTTTAGAACAAGATAGATCTTATCCTTGTATAAAATAAGATGATCCATTACCATGTACCTATCATCCCACACCATCCCTGTCATGATATGACAAGAAAGTGCATTAATAGAATATTCAACAAATAGATGATCTTTCAAATCTATTCATTATTTTTTCATTGAGTATAGGGTTGGCTTGCTAGATAGGACATCTACAATTACATTCATTTTTCTCTTAACATATTCAATATCAAAATCATAAGCTTTCATTTTTATTACCCTTTTTCCCTTTCATTCAAATCATTCTAGTTGAGGAAGCATTTCAAGGTATTATGATCTATCCATTCTAATGTGGTTGTTATAGTCATCTAAATCCCAATGATTTGAATGTGATATTAACCTTGTATTCCTAATCCATTCATATGTGTCTAGATTCCTTGGAATATTTTATAGGGGACATGAGATAAAAATATTAAATAAAATCATATTGTAATTATATTTTAAAGAGGTGATTAAATTTTAGTGGGAGTTACACATCATAATGAAAAAAATATTCTTCTTAGGCATCCACTTATGGAAGGTGAAGGTCATTCCTTGTCCATCTAAGTGGAAGAGTATTTTTGTGTCTATTTGTATTCTATTAGGCAGTCAAAGAACACCTAGAAGTTACAATAATGATTGGATATGTGATAGGTGCCCATGTGAGAAGTCATTGGAAAGGAATTAAATATTTAATTATGTTTGTTAGTTGTTCAAAAGGTAGGCTTTATTTTTAACAAGTGGTATTTACCTCTTGTTTCAGGTTCTTTTAAGAGAGGTGTGCCTTTCTCCTTAAGTGTTGAAGGTTTTTTTACTACAATGGGAAATTTTATTTTGTGATACATTATAGATTTGTAAAGAATATTGTATACCATGGCCTCTACCTCTCACCAAGATTATTACAACCCAATTATGTATTTACTATTTACTATTACTATGTAGGGTAAACATGAATCTAATTTTAATTTTGAAGGTGCCTTGCACTTTGTTATCAATGAATTATGAATGAATATTATCTCATTTAATGATATGTGAAATGAATGGTTATTGAATTGATATTCTAACTATGGAGATGTATTATGTGTAATGCATATTTTGTTGAATAGCTGACTATCATGGGCATGTGTTAGTTGGATGAAGGTGTATTTTAAATCCTCCAAGTAGAGAGGAAGTATCACTCAAGAGAAGATCCTGGTTGGGTAACCAATAACATAACCTATCTAAGATTACACACAATCATAGTAGGATGGTTGAGTAAATTTATTATGTTGGGAGTTGGTAATTCATCCTTAGTTTTATGTGTTTACATTAGTAAGGGTCTTGATTACTATTGAGTGCATTATTGGGTGATTATTTGTTTGAGCTTGTGAGTTCTTCCGTTTATTACTATGTTTGTATTGATGAGTTGAACACACGTGGAATGTATGCATATGTATACATAAGCATGTCAATGATAGACCATATGCATGCAGGAACACATACATGGGGGTACATAGGTAGACATACCTATGCACACTTATGAACAAATTGTTTGTGTGCATGAAACTATCAAATGGACCCTACAACATGTATAGATATATCACACGTAGATACCTATCAATACAATAGTAATTTTATATGAGTGTGGTGTGCAATCGAATGTGTATATATATATGATATATACATATATCCATATGTATACATGTATCAATACACACGTATGTTTGGCAAACATACATGCCCATATGAATGTATTAATATATATACAGATACGTGTACATGCACATAGAGGCATATATATATATATGTGTGTGTGTGTGTGTGTGTGTGTGTGTGCACAGTCGATGTAATTGTTACTATTATGAGAATGTTAACTTGTTTGTATTCATTTTTATATCAAATATATACATACTTTATTGACCTAAGATATATATATATACATATACATATATATGTGTGTGTGTATTGATATACATATATATATGTATATGTAAGTATATGAATATGTATTTATATATGAATAGAATTTTGGAGGTCGATTAACATATGTAATGCTTGGAGGCCAATTTATTTAAGTAAGCATAGGCTGATTATATATAACATATACAATGCATTTAAAAGGCCGAATATAATATATATTGGAAATGTGTATGGATCGAACTAAAATCTATGTATTACGTAGCAGTTAAGTTGATATGGGGAATATAACATAGTTGATACTATATAAATAGCATCTTTGACTCAGTAAACTACAATTTAATTTGGACACCTTATCATATGGTGATGGATTAAATACCAACAACAAATAAAGTGAAACACATGATAATAGGATAAGTAACATCAAGGTAAGGAAATGGTCAAAGCGCCATATATGTGCAAAGTAACACTTCATTCCTTTGTTTTCTAAAAACTTAGACTTAGTCAACCTTGGGAAAGTGTTAAATTTTGGAAGTAGATTGATTCAATGAGTTAAGTTGCACCAGAATAATAGGAAGAAGGTTGCTTGCTTGGCACCATATTATGAAGTTCTAAATGTTGTAGAAGTTCATTTTGGAAGCAAATCGACTGTCACCATTTGATCATGTGTAGATTGAAATAGTCTTTAGCTGTTGTCAAAACATAGAGGTTGACCTGTAGCTTCTTGTGCTGAGTAAACTCTTTGATAGCTACCACCTTTTGAGCTAAATGGAGTGAGTTAACTACATGGATGTTGTTGTCAATTTACATTCCTTTTATGTAGGATGTGAAGTCTCCTTTTTGTGTTATAAATAGAGAGGCATGCTCTCTCATTTGAGGCGTTCTATGAACCATAATTTTATGCAATTTATGGAATCTTATTCTACTACTATTTGTAAGAACCTTTAGTGTTTTATGAGGAGCTTTATTGTTTGAGTTATACTTGAGAGAAGCATATTATCAACTAGTGAGAGAGGTTTTATTAAGGTATTTCTTGTGAGTTCAAATCAAAGCTAGTAGGATGATATTGTAAAGCTATGCAATAGATCAATCAATTGGATAAGTGTATTGTAGGCATGAGGATACATAGTCCTTTATTTGTCTTTTTTAATGAAATATTGATTCTTGAGTGCTTTATTTGATCTATTGATATTACTTGCATTAGTGAAATATAGCATTTTCTTTGAAAGGAAAATAGAAGTTGTTTTGTGAAATTATTGTAATTACTCCATGATAGGAGGAATTGTTTGTCATAGGTATTAATATACTAGATATGATTAAACACGGGTAGCTTAAGGGTTACTCATAGCTAAGTTATTTGATTATACTAGATAGCTAGTGGGTTACTCCTAGGATTGTGAGTCCATTGAAGGGAGGGAGCTTATTCATATGCTTTGTGAGTAGAAATATAATAGATTTTGTGGGAAATGGGATAGGTTAATTATGGGGTTAAATATTGCTCAATGGAGGAATCACCTATGAATGAATAGATTATAGTGGCCTTAAGTCAAAATGAGCTTAAGTAAGTGTAAGTGAATAAAATGACCATCATTCAAAGTAATGAGTGAGAAAACTTTGGCCAAAGTAGTGTGATTAAATTTGGCTCCATTTATAGTTCACCATGTCCATGTAGTGCATGTTAGTTCTAGATCGTAAGGTTACGAGTTCTAGTCATGTAGGCCACAATACTAAGCTCAGTGTGGTTGTCGTACGAGGTTACTCCACCAATCTCTTTGTCGAAGGGTACGGCCATCTATCATATGATAGATGTGTGGGGGATTGCATATGAGTATGTGGTTGGTAGAAAAGTGCTTGAGTGATGCTTCTCCTCCCCAATAGGTGAAAGAAGAAAAAGCAGGTGACATAAGACCAAGGTTTTAAAATGCATATCTTGGACCAGAACATGTCTAGGCTTACCGCAGTTTCGAAAAATAACTTTGGACTTTATAGGAGATTTGGATCTCCCCTCAGACATTGATTTATCATGCATATAATTATTCTTACCTTTTTCTAATGGTGTTATGAAATAGCATCATTTCAAATAAAATTTAAAATATAGCACCAAGAAGAAGATGATTGGATTGGGAAAGATGCCCCAGTCATTCAAAGGAGTGACTAGCAGGAAAGATGATGAGAATGAAGATGAATATTAGGGATTGAGGATGCCCCCTCGAGAGGACATGAAGGTTCAAGAGAACACGGGTGTGCTCTCAAAATGGATGAGATGATGAAAGAGTAGATGGGGAAGATGAGATGAAAGGATGGATAAGAGAGGATGAGAGAGATGAAGGGATAAATGAAAGCATAAATTGATTCAAGGACAAATATGATGTTTCCTCGGTCAAGCTACAAGCCAAAATAGACTGATGATGGATGGAGTGTTACTGATGAGGGAATGATACATCCCAAAACAACACAAAAGGATAGGGAAGGATAAATCTCGATGGTGATGATGATAGTGTTGTTGATGAGGGAAGGATACATCCCAAAACAACACCAAACGATAGGGAAGGATGCATCCCAATGATGAGGATGAGGATGATGATGATGATAATGATGATGATGATGATGAGGATGATGATTGGATCAAGGCTTCTAGCAAGGATAGGAACAAGACCAAAGACATGGGATTAGATGATTTGTGCTAGATTGAATGGATTAGGAGTGGATTGAGATGTGGTATTGTTAAAATGAATGAAATGATGGGAAGATTATTAGAATAAAAAATCTATATTATCCTAAGAAGATGGATGAAAAGATGCTTAGAATAAAAAATATCTATTATTCGAAGCAAATTGAAGAGATGATGAAAGAAAATAGGATGGATAGATGGAGAGTGATGAAGGATGAATGGATTAGAACCAAATAAAGCAAGTTAATTGTGATGCATTATACTGCCATGTAATGAGAACTTAATTTGATATAACACAAGACACAACATGCCAGGGTATGAGGAACCAAGGTAGAAATGTGTCTAATGCATGAAACGAACACAACAGACAAGAAAGATATCCCAACACCCCAAAGTTGCAAGGACTTTGGTCGGGCCAGGTATTAGGATAACCACAAGCACAAAGGATGCCCCAGCGTTACACAGGACCATAGGGATCTTGGTGGGTACTACGTGGGACAACCAGGAAGACAAAAGAAGACAAAAATATCAAGATATGCCCCTATGTTTACCAGTTAAAGCACACCATGATATGATGGATCGTGGTGACCTTGACGAGGTAGGATAGGAATCTCAAGTGATAAAAAAAATGTCAAAAACATCAAAAGATCACAATCAAATTAAAATTTCCTTTGCCACAAGATCAAAAGGATGGATGGGATCAATGAGGTTTGTTAGGAAGGATGCATCCTATTGAGACCAAAGATGGAAACTAAACTAAAGAGGGATCATGATGCAAGATGTTTGAAAGTGACTAAATTTGATGATAGTAATGACCTTTGTTTGTAAGCACTAGCTAGGATAGGGACATACTTGACGATTTGAAAAGATGACATAATGCAAGAAAAACACACCCTAAAGACCTAGGGGATGCAAGACTGACACACCCTAAAGACCTAGGGTCTCAAGGGTTGATCAAAGATCAACCTTGCCTATGTGAAAGTGCAGAGCCCTCGTAGTTCAACAAAAGACTATGGATAAAAGCAGAAAGCATATAAGTGGGACCCATAGTGAATGACCAAGATGGATGGAAAAATGCTCGGGGGCAGATCAAAAGAATGACCTTGCCTACGTGAAAGCGCAGGCACAATGTAGTTCAGAACAAGGCCAAACACAGACAATGGAAGACGATGGGACAGATGAAAAGAAGAGCCTCGGGGGCAGATCAAATGATCAACCTTGCCAACATGACATCGTAGGGGTAACGTAGTTCAATACAAGACCAAAGACAAAAAATGGACAAGGGATGATGAGATGACCATGATAAGTGGATTAACGGATGATATGAGGAGCCAAGATAGGTTGTGTGGATGGGATGGTTGATATGCATAAGATGTAGGTTAATGCAAAGCTCGGGGAAGGGATAGGTATCCAAATCATCAAAAGATGAATTGGGAGGATGAGCCGATAAATAGATGAGAGACAAAAAAGGATAAGATATTAGGAAGATTTAGGAAATAGATAGGAATGATGATAGTGAGATGAATGGCATTGGATTGCATGAGGGCAACCTATAGCTCGATACTAATGACAAGGGATTACGAGATGGAATGAACATGGAGATGAATGGATGGATTGATAAAAATGGGGAGATAGAAAGATGTTAGGATGGATGGACAAAGGGATAAGGATTTGGAAAGATGGATAGGAAGATAAAGATATGGAGATGGATAGGATGTTTAGATAGATGGATGGGGAGATAAGGATGAAAGGATGGAAGAGGACTAGTGGATGGGTGGATAGGAATATAAGGATTTGGAAGATGGAAGGGATTACTGGGATGGATGGATAGATGATATCGCCAAGGACTATGGCACAAAGAAGGAGATGCCCCACTCTAGATATGTCATGCATGATGAGGCAAGAGGGATGGTAGATAATAGGATGATGGAAATAAAGTAGTGAATAGATATGGATAGAATGCATGGATAAGGAAGGTAGATGGATGTGGATAGGATGCATGGATGGATGGGGATAAGAATAGGATAGTGTATAGATGAGGGGAATGTATGCCAAGATTTGTGCAAATCATGTATATAGGTTTACCCCTATCGAAGTCAAGCTCGCAAGAAAGATGGAGGGAGTGGATACAAATGGGATATGATGGGTAGGATGTGGAAGATAGGTGGACGTAGGAGATGGAGGAAGGGGATGCATAGAGGGGAGTTGCCACCAATTGTGGAAGTAAACTAAATAGGGGATTTACATATGATGCCTATTTACTAGGTTTTCATCATGGTACTTATCCAAGGTGCTTGTTTTCCAAGTTTTCACCATTGGATGAATTATTTCTCTTTACTATTTTTTGATTTTTTTGACTTTTTTGACTTTTTTGGACAGAAATGAGGATGGAGATGGATAAGGATAGGGATGCGAATATGTGGATTTAGAAGATAGGTGATAAGGATATGGATGAAGGACTCAAGCAACAATTTCCATATGAAGTAATAAGATCCCATGTTTGGAGCGACTATTTTGGTGTTGGTACAACCTTATTAGAATGGATGGATTAAAGGGATTTGATGGGGGAGATATGGGGGTTAGTGGATAGGATGTTGGAAAGTGTATGGATGGAATTATGGAGTGGATGTGTGATGGGGGAAGGTGTCCAAGACCAACATTGGCACATGTGGAGGTGCATGTGAAAGGATAGGAGGATGAATGGATGGAGAATGTGGGGATAATGGAGGAGTTGGGATAGTGAATTTTGGGATATAGGGACCCAAAATAGATTTAGGAGATGGAGGATGTGAATGAGTTTTTGGTGGATTATCAACTTTGGATGTCGTTATGGATTTTTCATTTGAAGGCACTACATCGTTTTTCTTTGGGATCCACATGGTTTTGATTTTTTCTTTGGTGGGCCTTTGTGGCCTTTTGGATGGATTTGACATTTGGATTGTATTTTCCTTGTATTCAACATGTCTTTTGAAGGGGACATGAGGAACTTTTGATGCATGTGGATGTTTGGATTTATGCATTTTTTCTTTGGCATCCAAAGTGATTTTAGTAACAATGGGATGGGTACAGGGAGATGGATGATGTAGAGGAGATGTGGATGGAGTGATAGAGGTAGGATTTTGATGATTATGTGTGGATGGAGGATGTGGGATAGTATGTATGGAGGGGTGCCTTTGCTGGTCCTGATTAGGAGTTATGATTTAGGATTTTTATGAGGTGTGCTAGGGATAGGTGATGGATGGATGAGAGATGAGTAGGATGAGATGGAGGAGGTGATTTTGGGATATAAGGGCCCAAAATGGATGGTATATATGGAGGATGTGTGAGGGTGAATGGAGAGACATAAGGACCCAAAATAGATGCAATAGATGGAGGATGAGTGATGGTGGATGGAGGGGCATAAGGACCCAAGATAGACATGGAGGAGGAAGGAGGAAGATGGATGGTTGTTTTGAGGTAATATAATGGAGGAGGAGGGATGGTGACAAATGATTTGGTGGAGCGATGGGAAGTGCCTCTTATGCCTTTGGTAGAGGCTCGCTTGGGATGCATGGAGGTTGTACCAACATCTTTGGATTGTGATTCTTGGGAGATATATCCAATCCCTTGTGCACCTAGATGTTATTTGACCTAGATGGGCTGTAAAATACCTTGCTCATGAAGGCCTAAACCTTTGCCTTGATAGTTCATGTTCTTGAGCATGTGATCTATGGTAAGATGCGTATTCTTTCGGAAGCATGATATGAGTCCATTAGTAGGTGGAGGAGGAAAGGTGGTGCATATACTTTGTTTTTATTCTACAAGAAGACCACCATGGAGGAGCGTAATGTTACCAAGGTTATATAAAAGTGGTGTTGGGATGGTAGGGCTAGGCAGCGATGAAGAATCATAGGATTGAGATGATAGGATGGTGGGATCCTCATTGAGAGGAGTGTGTGATAAGGGATCAAGAGAGGGATTAGGTGGCATGACAAGATTTTGATTTATGGTAGTGGATGATAAGGGCTCATGAGTGGAAAGGGAATAATGGGATGGAGCAGACGAGCTAGTGTGATCTTGAGATGGAGTGGATAGGATGGTAGGATCTTGAATTGGGGGATGGGATATGTCAACGGGATTTGGATCAAGCTCTTGGCATGGCTCATCTTGTGTGGGAGGCATGAAAAGGGAGGAGTGTTGGAGGGACTCCTCAATTTAGGGAGATGGGAGGATGGAGGATTCATGAGGCTCATGGGAATGGGTGTCATTGATACTAGGACTGGGAGGAGTGGATTGGATGTTGGTGTCTTCACTGGATTGGGTGGATCTAGGAGTAGAAGATGTAGATTCAATAGATTCGATGGGTTTTATGAATTCAATAGTTTCGGTGGTGTTGGAAATGGTAATGGGAGTGATAGACATGGGATGGGGAAGGGCCTCATCACTAGTGACTGAACATGATAGAGTGGGACAATATGGTTCCACAACATCAAGAAGTGGATTTGGGGATGTCTCTTCTGTCACGATTCCTTGGATGACACTTGGAAGGGATGTAGGATCAGGTGAGGTGATGGGAATGGATGAAGGATTATGGATGGATGGGGGACTAGGATTAGGTATTGGTGGATTAGGATTAGGGATTAGTGGATTAGGATTAGATAAGGGGATGGGATTGGGCATAGGACTAAGAGAATATGGAGGATTAGGATTAGAGATTGGTGGATTAGGATTGGATGGAGGATTAAGGTATGATGGATTGGGGGGAGGATTATGATAGAATGCACTGAAGGGGGGAGTGACATGGAAGGATGTGGATGATGAACTAAGATAAGAGGACGTGGATGCTAAATTAGGTTGGGAAGATTGGTACAATGAATTATAGTAGGAATATTGGGATGGCATATTAAGATAGGAGGGTATGGTGGTTGAATTAGGATGGGAAGATTGAGATGATGGATTAGGATAAGAGGATGTGGGTGGTGGATTTGTGAAGGAATATATGGAGGGAGGATTAGAATAGGAAGATTGAGATGGTGTATTAGCATAGGAGGACATGGATGATGTATTTGCATAGGAGGATATGGGTGGAGGATTAGGATAAGAAGGTTGAGATGGTGGATTAGGATAAGAGGAATATTGGGATGGTTTATGGTAAATATATGAGTACCAGGATGGTGGATTAATATAGGATGATGTGGATGTGGGATAGGAGGGATATGTAGAGGGAGGATATGATGGGTATGTGGATGGTGAGGATATTGGATATCCCTTGTCTAGGGTAGCATAAGGATTGTTATTAGATGCAGATGAAGGCCTGAGGGGATAGTTTAGAGGAATGGATGGACCTAGAGAGGGGATCAGAAGAAGCTTGCTAGTAACAAAAACATCAAGGGGATTTGTGTTATACTCATCTTGATCAACAAGACTTTCGTTATCGTCATCAACATAGTTGGGATTCCCCTTGACTAGTTTTGTCAGTTGCGTGAAAGAAAAATAAGGGTTCATGACGTTAGATGAAATGGATATAGATGAGAAAGATAAGAATAGATTATTAGAAGGAAAAAAATAGATGATGAAAAGATGAATATGATGGATTGAAAGATGATGGAAGAAGATATAGGTGGACAAAAGCTCAAATTGGGATTCAGGTTAAGCTCAGATGGGGATTGGATTAAAGCTCAGATTCAGATGATGGGATTGAAGAATAGATTAGAATTGGATTGGAGCTTAGATTAGGACTATATTGAAGGTTATATTATGGTCCATAAAAGTCCAGGAGTGACAGGATTGAGAAAAATCAAAAATTAATTTTTATTTTTATTTTTTGTTTTTTCTGTCGTAATAATGCATGTTTTCGAAGGTCTTCAGAGTGAAATTTGGGGTTGAAACTTGTGTCAATCCCTAAAATTGGGTTTTTGAAGGCACTCTACTTTAGGGTTTGAATTAGTACTCTTGGAGACCTTTCCAATGGTGTAAATGGTTCTAAATTCTAAGCACCGAGTAGAAAGTTATGACCCCAACAAGTTGGGGTAAATAAATTCCTAATTTTTTTTATTTTAAAAAATTGGATGGTTTGGGGATGAATAGGAAGAGGAGAAATGATTAGATTATGGTTTTGGATTGAGGAAGATGTAGGCTAATTGTGGCATGAAATATTGACCCTTTGGATTTTGTATGGTAAGCGAATTCGGTCGAAGAAGCGGATTTGGGTGTTCGAAGAAGCAAATTTGGTCAAAGAAGCGGATTTGGTCATTCATAAGAAGCGGATTTGGTCATCCGTAGGAAGCGAATTTGGTCGTTCATAGGAAGCGGATTTGGTCATCCGAAGGAAGCGGATTTGGTCATTCGAAGGAAGTGGATTTGGTCATCTGGAGGAAACATATTTGGTCATCCGGAGGAAGCAGATTTGGTCATTCAGAGGAAGCGGATTTGGTCATCTAGAGGAAGCAGATTTGGTTGTCTGAAGGAAGCAAATTTGGCCCTAAAGGCATATTCACCCTTTCTAGCAGATTCACCCAAACAGACTAGGTATAATCGCCCTTTCTGGAAGATTCGCCCAAACAGACTAGGTAGAATCACCCTTTCAGGAAGATTCACCTAAACAGACTATGCAAAATTGCCCTTTCTAGAAAATTCACCCAAACAGACTAGGCAGAATCGGCCCTTTCAGGCATATTTTCCCAAACAGATTAGGCAGAATCGCCCTTTTGAGTGGATTAGCCTGACTTTCAGGACAGGTTCACCCAAACAACTGGTCAAAATTGCCCCTAGAAGCAGATTCGCCCAAACAAGAGAGAAAAATCACCCCTATGAGAAGGGAAGGGGGGACTATGGAAAAAGATGACAAACATGAAAAATAAAAAACATAAGGCTGGACTGACTTGACCAAAAAGAAAAGCAGGCAACATGATCCGAAGACTAATGATAAGGATGTTTATCTAGGCTGAACAAGGCTATCTTGTGAGTCCCCAATATACACACGGTACGTGGGGCACAACCATGAACACCAACCCATCACAAATGTGAGTTGGGAACCCCAACAAGGTATTGGAGGCTCAGACCAACTCTTCACATCTTATCTAGGTATCACCCTAGCTTCAACGCTCCACCAAACACAACGTGACTAGATTGAGGTACAAATTTCGCTCCCCCCCCTTTATATACACCATCGGTAACGCATGGTTGGGATCGTCCCCTAGGTGATGAAATCCCAGGCAGGTCCCGCTAAGGGAAGAAGATACTAGACATCTCGATTGGTCCCCAGGCTTGCACGTAGCACAAGGGGAGAGTTTAGATGCACTAGCACTTCCTAGGAAGACTCAATTGAACAAGAGTGAGCTACAATTTCTCGTCACCCAGGATCGCCAAGAGGCACAAGGGGTGTGGATATGTCAACAACCCACTCACAAGCACAACAAACAGTTATATATTGACCCTCTAATTAGAGCTACGTGTGCCTAGCTAGTATGAAAAATGACAAACTAACTAACTAAGGGTCTCAGACTGATCATCCTGCAGAAGATGCGTTAGTAGTTTTAGATCCCCGATCTTCGACGAATGAGAAACAACTGCACAAATTGTTATATGGAAGCAAGGACACTCACAAACAACTGAGTTAGTGGATTAGTATCTAAAAAATGAAAGCAAAATGACATAGAAAATGAAAGATTAGGGTTTCAAAATTCACCTCAGATTCGCCTATGTGTGAGGCAAGCTCGTCCCTCTATTTGGAAATGTAGATTCGCCTATGTGTGAGGCAAGCTCATCCCTCTATTTGCAGATGTAGATTCACCTATTATGGGGTGCAGAAATTCCTACCCAAGCAGATTCACCTCTTTTAGCAGAATCGCCCATTCAGAGCAAGCAGATTCGCCCCTTTAAGCAGAATCAACCATTCAGAGCAGGAAGATTCACCCCTTTTAGTAGAAATGCCCTTGTAGAGGGGGCATATTCACCCCTTCAAGTAGAAACACCCCTATACCAAATCAGGTTCGTTTCTGATTACAATTTTGCCTATGTAACTGAAATCTGAACCTACAAAAAGGCAAACAACAAAGGATGTGAACCAAATGACTTGTGACATGGGTCCCATCGGGCGTGCCAAAAATGTTTGCAGTGAAATTTTCTTAACCTAAAGTGCAAGATGCAAACAAAATGCAAGGAAAGAGAAATCAAAACAATACCTCAGATGAGGCCTAAGCTGAACTTTAACAAAAGCAAGAAGAGAATGATGTTACCTTGTCCAAGTTGATCAGTTATTTGGCCATGTTGATTACTTGATGTGTACGCTCCTAGATCAATTTCGACAGCATAACAGCTTGTAAATGCTTGATTTGGATGCAAGATGATGGCTAAAGATTGAAGGCTTGAGATGGGTTGAGATGAATGTGATAGATTGTGCATGAGAGTGAATGCTAGTGATTAGGGTCCTTGGATGAATGTGAAATGAGAGTTAGGGTTGCAAAATGACTAAGTATTAGTCATTTTGCAAGGGAGAGAGGAATGAATGGTCTAGATTCATTCTTGGCCAAGGACAAGAGATCAACGGTGGAGATCAAAGGTTGACCAAAAGCAATTAAAAATTGCTTTTTAATAGGAATGGGGAAGACAAAAGGAATAAAATATTCCTTGGAAAGCCTTGGGTGAATAAATGGAATTTAAAATTCCATTGGAAAGTACATTGGGATAGTAAATGGAATTAAAAATTCCATGAGGAGTGTTGGAAGAATAAATGGAATTTAAAATTCCATTGGGATGTGACAAGAGTTGACTAAGTGGGGCTGATTAGACTAGTTAATGACATATTAGAAGAGGGTTAGGTGGCTAATGATGATTGGGGGCCAACTTGAAAAATTTGAAGGATGTGACACCTCCTAATCATGGATTAGGAATGTGCACATCCCTAATGATGGTATTAGCAAGTGGATTAGGATTAAGTGTTGATGGGACATAAAAAGAATTAAATAAATGGGCTATTTATTTAATTCTTTTGGAAGGAAGGGATAAAGGGGGTAAGGTATTTAATTATTTAACTAAATACCTTAGGGATTTAGAGGACTTAAGGGATAAATTTGACCAAATGTAAGTGGTCAAATTTAGGTGTCTACACCCACGAACTGGGCAAAGAACAAAGAAATATTTGACATTTCTCCTCCTCATCCATCTTGACACCAACTAATTCCAATTGATCTACCATCATATTGAATTCTTCTAGGTGTTCTGCAATTCATTCACCCTCTTCTATTCTCAAGGAATATAATCTATTCCTCAACAAAATCTTGTTCACTAAAGATTTGGCTTGATACATATCACCAAACTTCTTCCATAGTTTATGTGCAGACATCTCTTCATGGAAATTGATTATAACAGAGTCTACCAAGCACAACCTAATTAGAACCTTGGCTTTATGGTCCATAACATCATATTGAGTAGCCTAAGATATACAAGCATTGAAATATTCTCATCAACAACATCCCATAGATCTCAATCTATCAACAAATCCTCCATCTTTAGCTTCCACATTTCAAAATTATTTCCAAAACATTTATCCACCTCTATTCTCCCTAATGAACTTTCCATCTGAAAATTCCTACAAAAAGATCACAAAGTATCTTTTCCAAATCTCCCACTCAAATTTGGATTAGTTCAAAAATCCTAACAACCCACAACTGAAACCAAAGGTGACCAAGCTCTTATACCAATTGTAAGGAAGCTAAGGTAGCAAAACATCTTCCTATACTAATCTTGAGAGGAGAATAATGCAAAAAAATTACAAATCTTTAAAATTTATATAAACTTAAACATAGATAAACACAAATATCATGCATACCACAACATAATTATTTACATGGGGAAAACCCTTTCGGGAGAAAAACCCTACACTCTAAAAGCTACCAAATATATTATTCAGAAATCACAAAGGTTGCAATATACTTGCAGAGCAAGCTTCTCACATGAGCATCACCAACCAGAGATCCAAAGGAAACACAAACGCTATTTGACTCTCAGAATACATCACAATACACATCCACAATACAAGGCCTTCATAAAATAGGGTTTCCTTCTATGGAAAGTCAAGCTAATATAAATATCAACTGTTAGATATGAGACATAATGATGAACGGTCTAGATTTACAATAATAAAATATAAATAAAATTTTCCTTTCGGGGGTGTTGCCCCCAAGCCCCCATCGGGGCACACTGCCCTTGGACCCCCAATCAGGGGGATGATTTCCCCAAGCCCCTCATGAGGGAAACCTCCCCGCACCCTCGTCTTAGACGTATCAATAGTACTTTATGTATACAAAGTACCTTATATAATTACAAGGTTGAGATACATTTACTAAAAAAATCACCATCATGGAATGCATGAGTGAAAAGGACAAATAAGGATTTAGGTATGTGGTGTGATATTCACAAATTCCCATCATGATATGAAGGATTATAGGGCTGCAAAACTTTGATGAAAAAAATATATGAAGTAGAGCAAAAGGTTGAGATGGTGCCTAAAAACACCTTTGAACAAAAAAAGTGGTGAAACAATTATTGAAGCAGATCCATATGCCACTGTTGCCACTAAAAAATCATACACTGGGATGATGAGGAACATCTATTTCATTCATAGATGTGGGTGAATGGAAAGGCTCTATAGTTCATAGTGGATAGTGGAAGTCAAAAGAATATAATCTCTGCTAAAGCCATGAAGAGATTAAGCCTAAAGAATAAACCTCACTCACAACCATAATCCATTGGTTGGGTGAGTCAAGCAAGGGATATATAGGTAAACAAATAGTGTTGCTTATCCTATTCCATAAAACCATTCAAAGATGAAGTAATTTGTTATGCAGCTCCCTTGGACATATGTGATGTGTTTTTGGGGCATCCATATATTTATCAACGCCATGGTGTATATGAATCAAGGCCACACAGTGCTATTGTCAAGGTGGCTGCACAAAAGTATCAAATTCTTGAGGTAAGTCCTATAAAATCTTATTCTTTAATTAGTGCAAAACAATGTAAATTTTTTATTACCCATACTGGATTTTTTGTAATCCTAATGATACGACTATAAGAAGAGAATAAATTCATAAGTAATAGTAATTTTGTAGCAGCAACCACCTTTGTTCAACAAAAATAGATGGATATATGTTGGAAAACTATCAAAATTTCTTCACTTCACCCACAGGAGTACCACTACACTGTCAAGTGAAGCATTCAATTGATATCATTCCAAGGACAACCTTACCAAATGGGCCATTATACAAGAGATCAACATTAGAAAATGATGAGATCAAACGACATATTGAGGAGTTAATTCAAAAAGGTCATATCTGACCAAGTGCATCCCCTTGTGTTAGTCTCATTGTTTTGGCCAAAAAGAAAGACAACACATGGAGAGAATGCATTGATTATCATACATTGAAAAAGATCACTACGATGAGCAGATATCCAATTCCTTGAATTGATGATCTTCTAGACGAGCTACGTGGGTCAAAGTTCTTTATGAAAATTGATTTGAATTCTAGATATCATCAAGTTCCAATTGAGCTTGCAAATGTGTGGAAAACTACCTTCAATTCCAAGGAAGGGTTATTTGAATGGTTGGTGATGCATTTTGTGTTGATAAATTCCCCCACCACTTTCATGAGGTTGATGAATGATATTCTCAAACCTTTCAGTGAATCCTTTGTGGTGGTCTATTTAGATGGTATTTTTATATCTATTAATACCTAGGATGAACATCTACAACATGTTGAACATGCACTTTCAACATTGCAACAACAAAAACTCTATGCCAATAAACAAAAGTGTTCTTTTGGATTAGAAAGCATACAATATTTGGGATACATTATGGACAACAGAGGTGTTCATGTTGATCCTGTAAAGATTGAGGTCATCAAGGCTTGGCCTTCTCCTATAAATGTCACAAAACTTTGTAGCTTCTTGGGATTAACAAATTTTTATTGGAGGTTTGTACTTGGCTTCTCTCATTTGGCATGGCCTATGCATCAAGTGCTCTAGGATGGATCCAAGGTAAAGTTTGTTTGGATAGAGGTGCAACAACATGAGGAGTTGAAGAAGAGTCTATGCTCAACACCATTCTTAGCATAGATCTACAACAACCTTTTGAGATTTAAACATATGTATCTGATTATACCTTGGGAGAAATTATCATGCATCATGGTCATCCAAGGGCCTATCATACTAAAACATTTTCTGATATAGTTTGACAATATCCTACATATGACAAAGAAATGTATGCAATTATGCATACCTACAAACAATGGAAGCACTACATTCTAGGGAAAGAGACTATAATCCATGTAGATCATAAACCCTTGAAATTTTTGAAGACACAAGGGGAGTTGCAAAATGATAGACACCAGAGATGGTCTACATACTTGCAACAATTTCACATCAATATTCATCACAAAAGGACAACAATAAAAAAGTTGAAAATTGTTTGAGTAGACCTCCAATTCAAGCACTACTCATGGTACTTGACTCCTATGAGCATGAAACAACAAGTTGGCTTGATTTGTATGCCACTGATGATGATTTCTTTGAATTCTTCACTCAGTTGACACAAGGTAAGAAAGTTTTTGATGTTTGGGTTTGTTGAAGATTGAAGATTGTATCAAATGGTGGTCATTAATTTCAGTAGGTTGTCATTGATTTCAACATAGTATTGTATATATGACTCATTTATCGGAAGATATTTCCCATTAAAGATGACTATTATATGTGGTTTGGTATATTGGTTTTTAGGTCCAATTCCTACCATGTGGAAAACTTGATTCGGTTATTTGAAGACCTTGGTTGACTTAGCATGTGCAATACTCTATGGATGTTTATCCAACCTAATTGATGAGTATGATACATAAATATATGCATATATTTCTCTCCATACCATATGAAGAAGATATATAATAAAAGGGATATGAAAATATATGAAAGATAAGGGTTTTTGTGAGGAAGGATATAGAGGCAAAAAAAGGTAGTGAATATAGAAAAAAAAAGAAGCCAAGCAAGCAAAGATAATAAGTGCATGATTAGAGAAGAACTATTGAGTGACTATTGATATCTAGTACTACATGTATCAAGCTTCATCTAGAACTGAATCTAGCACAAAAGGTGTAATTCATCAGTTCACTTTTGGCGATAAGCCATCACTTTTGTATCTTCGTGGTAATGAGTCATTCGGGTTGTAGCCCTATGGACACTGAGTCCTTACTTCAGGCAATGAGCCTTTTTGTAATTAGTTTTGATATTATTTATAGTGTGATTTAATCCTCGCCATGGTTTTTCCCTCATTGGGTTTTCCACGTAAATCTAGTGTTATTGTGTTTATATGATAACTTTTAGTTTCTTCATTTATAGGTAAATCATTAATGATATTGGTTTCTCATAAATAGTAAAAGCAATTATATTGGTGACAACTGATTCACCCCCCTCTCAGTTGTCCTGTTCAACAATTTGTATCAGAGAAAAGTCCTTTGGAATAAGTCTAAAAACTTGAAGGAGATCTTGGCAAGTTGAACAAATGGTGAAGGGATCCAACCTAGATGAAGAATTAAGAATAGAGAACTTAGAATCTGAGAATGAAGATTTGAAATAAAATGTCAAGCAAGTTGGTGAATGTATTCAGAAACTAAGAAATCGGATCCATAAATTTAAGTTGAAGCACAAATAAGTTTATCAAGAACTAAAAGAAGCTAAGGAGATTTCTAAAAATCTAAGGATGAAACTTGAAGAAAGAAAAAATATGGAAGAAAGTCTGAAATTGGAAATTGAGCAAAGCAAAGAAATTGTCAATCAAAAAACAAAAAAATGTGAAAATCTTGAAAAGGAAGTAGTAACTCTTAAATTTGATCTAGAAAAGGAAAAAAAAATTGAAGAAAAATTCAAGATAAGCTCGGGATTGCTTGATGAATTGATTTAATGTCAGAAGCTTGCAAAGGATAAAGGTGGTCTAGGACTCGAAGGACAAAGCTCAAAAACTAACCCAA
Source organism: Sequoiadendron giganteum (assembly GCA_007115665.2). Taxonomy (NCBI): domain Eukaryota; kingdom Viridiplantae; phylum Streptophyta; class Pinopsida; order Cupressales; family Cupressaceae; genus Sequoiadendron; species Sequoiadendron giganteum. Next base: position 130,055,828 of record CM021100.1, read on the forward strand.
GTTTCAACAAAATGAATTGTCAAAGGAGAAGCAATACTTATCAAGGCAAGAATAGAAGGATCAATATTGAAATGATACCCAACCGACAACCTAATAATAAAAGGTACACATATTTTAATGGATTTTGTTACTCATGCGATAAATTCAGACATAGAGAAACATAATGCAGAAGTATGATGAATCATAATAGATTAAGTTAGAATATTGGATTCTTTGTTGGACAATGCTATGTGTGCAACAAGTTTGGACATAGATCTGTTGAATGTAGAAGTTGGATAATGGTGAACAAATTCACTACCGAAGGAATATTGCATTCATTCCAAGATTACTGTTACATGTGCAATATGTTTGGACACAAGGCCAACTAGTGCAGGACAAAAATGAACAAAACCTCTCATAATCAAGGACTGGTTGTGTGCCACTCTTGCAAACAATTAGAACATTTTTCAAAAATTTGTAAGAACAAAGTTGGGAAGAAACTGAATCTGGAATAGAAGGACAAGTTGAATCTAGAAGAAGTGAGAAGAGAAATGGTAAAGATTTGGAGAAAGAAAAAAGAACCTAAGAACAAGGAAAAATAAGAGAATCATGTATCTACACCCGGTGTAAATGCCCCTTCTATGAATTGAATCTAGTAATGTCTTCAACGGGAGCTATCACAAAAAAATCTATCTAGCCCCTGGTCTAAGAGGTGTCATGTGATGACACAAGAATAAGTGATGAAAATTCTCATTTTGAAGGAAATGAAGAAATTTTTGATAGAAAACAAGCAATATAGAGGATTTGTGGAACTATTTTTGGTCGTAGTACTTTTCACAATATGCATAATAGCTTTGGTGGGAGAAGGTTTTGACAAACTAAAGTACAAATGATGATGTCACAAGCAATAAATTATCCTTTATGATGAAACCCTAAAAAGCGATAATAAGGAAGATTGAGTAATCATTTTTGAACTAAATGAGCTAAGAAGTGAAAGAGTTAGGTTTTTGGCAAGTGAACATACAGAGAACTAGGTTGAAGCAATGGATTCAAAGGAAATGGAGATATTCAATTTGTGGAGCAACGAATTGAAGAAATTGAGTACGTTATAAATTGATGAGTTTGATTAGGAAAAGATTAGGAATCTCGAGATTTCTCTTTCAGTTGAGCAAATGAAAATGGTCAAGAATCTAGGGAACAAGGGATTAGAAATTTGGAGTGAATTTCCATACTTTCTAAATGTGGACTTTGTTCGAGCTATTCTAAGCAGAATTCAAGGTGAACAAATGATCCTTAACAAACCTTATGAAATCACGAAAGAAGAAATTGTAGCAATAACAAGATTATGCAATTATGGACCCATTCTAGTCAAGAAGTCTATAAAGAAAAAAGAGGTTGAAGCCCTAACTGGAGTAACAGGAGATCAAAGGGAACTTATAATTCACACCATAATTGACCCAGTAATAAGGTATGTGGTATATGGCATCTCATATAAGATTTATTTCAGGAATAGGGAAGGTTCTACCTTTGTGATTTCCATTTATCTTGCACATAAAATGGTTAAGAATAAAGACAATTTTGACCTGATTGAATTACTTAGAAATCGGTTAATGGAAAATATAACAGTGAAAAAGAATAAAAACTATCCTTTTCGCTTTGGATCTTTGGCTATATGCTTGATGATTTATTTTCTGAATTCATTACCATTGAAAGAAAATGTTGGGTGGAAGTCAGCTACACCTATTGGGAAACAAGTTTATTGATATCTGAACTATCTAGCTAAAAAAGAAAAGGTATGCAAAGAATATTTTGAAATCAAAATGAATGCATGGAATTCTGGTGTGGTTTCAAGTTCAGTTATGATATCTGAAGCAATATCCTCCTCCAGAAAGAAGAAAACAAGAAGAACCAATTCATGTTCCCCTCCGTAGATAAAGAAGTAAAAGATAGAGGAAAAGGGAGAAGAAAAGGAAATGAAAATTATAGAAAAATTTGATCTGGTATCAACAGATGATGATGAAGAAGATGTCACTAAAGAAAAAGTGTTAAAAATTATTGAGCAACCTAATGGATTGAAGAAGATTGGAGATATGTGGTTGACTCAGCCCTCATATGAACAGGATGGAATTAGAGACACTCTATCCATTTACGTAATTCATAATGATATTGATGGAAGTGAATTGACAAGTATCTTACCAAAAGTATTGATCAAATATATTGAAGACAAATTAAAGAACTATCACCTAGTGAAATAGTAGAAAAAGATGAAATTCAATTGGCTATGGAAGAAGTATGTCGAAATGCACAGAAGAATTTGATTGAGAGTATAAATGAGCTAAAAACCTGCATCAAGAGTGTAAACAATGTATACAGGTATTTTCTCTAGTGGCCTGCTGCTATTGGGAACTATAGAATAAAAATTGATTCTATTGAGCATGAATTGAACTCTATTGGAAAAACACATGATGTGCTTAGTGACAAAGATGGAACGCAAAAGAAAAGGATCAACTCCTTAAAATCTGATCTTGTCATCATCATGGTAAAAATGGGTAATATTGTGAAGAACTTTTGGAAATTCAAAGAGATAACTGAGTTGAGATTGGAACAACTTTCTGGTCTCCTAGAAGATGTTGAGAACAATGCACAGAACAATGCTATTCTAGATACTCTTCTAGAAAAAAATTATTCTATAGCAAAGAACAATAGTATTTGTCTATGCATTAGGATAGCAATGGATTCCTGGAAAACATGTCTTTCAGAACTGAAATAAAAATACAAGGAAATATTTAAAAGAAAGAAGGATTAAGGTAAAGAATCATTTTTTATGATCTTTTTGTAGAATTCTTATAATAAAAAGGAGAGATGGAGAGATGAAGAATCAATTTTTTTTTTTGTAAAGAACAATTTTGATAGGGGGAGTTTTCTGTACACTCAGTACAGTATACTCAAAAATATTTTGTCATTGATGTCAAAGGGGGAGAAAGGAAGCATGTGAAACAAATGAAAGATTTAAAAAAGTTGTTATTGTTGGCTCTTCACATCTTGTGTTGCTATCAATAACAAAGGGGGAGATTCTTGAAGATTGAAGATTTGCATCGTTGTCATTGATGTCAACACAGTATTGTATGCATGACTCATTTACCGAAAGATATTTCCCATTGAAGATGACCATTATATGTGGTCTGGTATGTTGGTTTTTTAGGTTCGATTCCTACCATGTGACAAACTTGATTCAAATATTTGAAGACCTTGTTCGACTTAGCATGTGCAATACTCTATGGATGTTTGGCTGACCTAATTGATGATTATGATACATATATATATATATATATATATATATATATATATATATATATATATATATATATGCATATATGTCTCTTCAAAACATATGAAGAAGATATATAATAAAAGGGATATGAAAATATATGGAAGATATGGATTTTTACGAGGAAGGATATAGAGGCAGAAAAGGTGGAAAATATAGCATAACAGAATAAGTGATGCAAGCGAAGAAAATAAATGTGTGATCAGAGAAGAACTATTGAGTGAATACTAATATCCATTACTACCTATACCGAGCTTCATCTGGAACTAAATCCAACACAAAAAGGTGTAAGTCATCAGTTCAATCTTGGCAGTAAGCCATCACTTTTGTATCTCTGTGGTAGTGAGTCATTCGGGTTGTAGCCTTGTGGACAATGAATCCTTACTTCAGGTAGTGATTCTTATTCTAGGTAGTGAGCCTTTTTGTAATCGGTTTTGATATTCTCTATAGTGTGAGTTAATCCTCACCGTGGTTTTTCCCTCAGTGTGTTTTCCATGTAAATCTAGTGTTACTATGTTTATGTGATAACTTTCGATTTTCACATTTATAGATAACTCATTAACGATTTAGTTTTAGTAATTAGTGAAAGAAATTATATTGGTGACAACTGATTCACCCCCCCTCTTAGTTATCCTATTCAATAGGGTTCACTTTGGGTTGCCATAGAGAACCATTTCTGATAGGGATAGTAGGCTTTTTGGAAAGTTTTATTCAGTACTTTGGGAAATGATTTATACCAAGCTCACAAAGTTACAGCATTTCATCCAAAAATGGGTGGAAAAACTGAGGTAGTTAATCGTATGATTGTCCACATCCTTCGTATGTATCATTCTCATCATTCTTGTACCAAGCTATTGGGGTCAGTACTTTGGGATACCAAGCTCACAAAGTCTACAACATTTCATCAAAAAATGGGTGGAAAAACTGAGGTAGTTAATCATATGATTGTCCACATCCTTCGTATGTATCATTCTCATCATTCTTGTACCTAGGATTAGAGCCTTCCATATATAAAAAAATATTTACAATTGGGCCATACTATTGGCAAGAGACACTGCTAGTATCACTTGGTGTTTTCATTGATGGAAACCCTAATCGATGATAAGATACGCATATCATTCGATCATACCAGTAGACAGATTGAAGATTGACAAGGAAGAACAGAGTATTCAGTAACTCAGTCCTCATCTATTTGTATGAAGATTTTATGTTATTTTTTTGTGTCACACATCTCAAGAAATATTTCTTGGTCTATTATCTCTATCACTACTAAAGCGCATTGGCCCGTATCAATCCTCGTGTGAATTAGAAGATTTGGTTAAGCTAATTTTTTGTTTTATCAATCCTAGAGCCAACTTCATGAATGCATTATGTCATAGATGTATAAGGAGTAATTAATTAAATTTTTTTGTGCTTGATTATGTTTATTTTGGGTCCTCTCTATGTCTTAACCGACTTTGGAGGATGCGCATAAAGATTTAATTAAGGATCTAGCCGACATTGGTAATTATTTTTGTGTTCTATTAAAGCCGACAAAGTGTAATTGAATTCTATGTTGTGGATATATATATAAGTTCGTCTGTATCATTTTTAATGAAGTATGAAGTGTGTGGTGATGTGAATTTTAAGTAAAAGAAGAGAAGAAGAGTCATAATTTGTAGTTTCACTTACACATAGAGAATTTGTGTTGCGAGTGTGAGCAGAACAAAGCAGAAGTGAAAAATTAGTCAGTAGGACAGAAGATCGAATATTGTGCTTCACCAGAACTATAATCAAGCATATTTAGATGCTATTTATCTTAGTTCAAACTCTAATATGGTTTTAATCTAACTCTCTTTTTAAGGAAGTGAGCCTTCCCTTTGAGTAGTGAGCTCTAGGCAGTGTGCCTAAATGCAAATGCATTCCCCTTATTGTAAACTTCATTTGAGTATACTCAAATTAAATTGTGGATTGGCCATCCATCGTGGTTTTTCCCCTAATAGGTTTTCCATGTAAAAATCTTTGTGTTATGGTATTGTGTTTGTTTTCTTCATGTTTATGCATTATGTTTGAATGTTGTTAATGCTTTGAAGATAAAGGTTAATAAAGTTAATTTTTGCACAACACTGATTCACCCCCCCTCAGTGTAGCTTGTTTCCAACAATTGGTATCAGAGCTAGTGTTGGTTGTTTTTTCATGTAAACCAGGTTTGTCTCCTATTCTACCTATGGAATTGCCAAATTTCCAATCAAGGGCAGCTCAGAGGACCTGGACCAACTGACAAGGATTTTAATAGACAAATAACCTCCTACACTTTGGGCTCTGCAAGACCCGGGAGGGTGATCCTAGTAATGAGTTTATAACTTCTGCAACAAAAATCATAAACATTCATTAACTTTGAAAAATAGATAATCTCACTTAATAGCTCAACAGAATGGGATAGAACTGAAATGAATTGGCTCTTCATTAGTAACATCAACCACTTGGAGCGTGAGATGGTTATAACACAGTTGCATGGTGAAAGATAAATCATAAGTTTTAAAATTGTGGTAGCAAGCCCCAAGTGAAGACAAACAAAACACTGCATCACAAAGAACAAATACAAATCAGACCAATGCCATATCCATTGGAGGAGTCAAATTCACCAGCACCTAATGGTTCATAGTAGATTTCAACACATAGCATACTACATCTTTGATTATACTACCTTACAGTATCATCAATTTGTACCTCAGCTCAATACTTCTTACCCAATCCTTGTACAGAACATATCAATCTGCAACCTTATTTAAGTAGTTTAATTAATTCTTTGAATTAATTTTGAAACCAGAATTGCACACACCATAATAGTGAGAAGAACATAATAACCCTTGATTACTTCATTCAAAACTTGAATACATTTGCACATAGGAGAGACATGAGCCTAGATTTGTCAGTTAAACTCAAATACCAGTACTATTATGAAACACTAAATCCCAATAAACTCAAAATCTACAACAAAATGACACAAAACCCACTTGCATTGCCTCTGTAACTACATATTTTACATTTTTTATGCAGCTCCACACCAAAATTTTGACTAGCTTACTTGCTAACCTAACTTGCTAACTTGCCCACTTTTTTTTTACAATGAGAGAAGAAAAGAATAAGAAGAGGAGAAGAGATTCCAGAAGAAACCCTAAATTCAAACAGGAACAATCATCTGGAAACATCTCCACCGTTGAACAGTGATCTGCAGAATATTCTCTCCATTTCCCTGCAACAAACTTGATTTTGTTTCAAAAAAAGCATGTGCCCAATTCGTTCTTCAACAGAAAAATGCCATGTGTCCACTCTTCACTCATTAGTTGCAGCAGAAAGAAAAACTCTTCATCCCCGTGAAAAACCCATTTTCCTCTATTTTCTGTTCTTCCCCTTTTTGCTACATTTTCCAACTGTGTATTTACTTACTGCTGCTTTTACTTTACTCACAATCAGTAAATAAAGTATCCATATTTTACATTAATTTCTATCCAAAGTATTTTAATACTTTACCCAGCAGCAAAGTATTTACATTTGATATTTCACCCAGCAGCACAAAGTCATTACCATTTACCTAAATAAAATATTTTACCCCAGCAAAGTGAAATGCTTCACTTGATTTTAAAAAAAATCTACCCAGATCCGTGCATTCAAATGTTTTAAATATCATTTAAAACACTTCCATTCCTTAAATAAAAAGAAGACTTCGTAAATTATCCCCCCGGGCTTTTACCATTTTCATTTTAAAAATTCTTTACCCGAGGAAAATTGGGCCCCACCCCAAAGGCAATCTTAATATTTATATTGGAGGCTTCAACTTAAATTTTTTGCCAAAACTTAGGAAAACATAGAAAATTAAAAGTCTTAATTTGCTTCTTCCTCCCCGCCATCCTGTGATGCATATTTACCGTGCTCTTCTTGATTGCGGTATGGCAGGCAATGGCGGAAATTTGGCTGGAGTCAACTTCATTTTCACCATCGTTGGATTTTCTTTTGCATTTTGCATGAGAGTTTTTCTTCATTAACTCAGAAAAAACGGAGTAGGTCCCACCCCCCATTTTAATGCCATTTGACAGCACTTATATCAAAACATTTAATTTTAAATGTTTTATATGCTAATTTTTCATCTTCCCGTGATGGCGCAATGCGTATCCCATGCTCACTTTGTGATCGTGAAATGGCGGGTGACGGTGGAGATTTGGCTGCATCCAACTTGCAATCTCCTCCGTAGATTTTATTTGCTCACTTTGTTTCCCTAATTTTTGTTCCTCTCGCATTCTATAATCTTTGGCTATGGCGGCATAAACTCCTCCATCGATTCTACCCCTGGCTGGATTTGTTGGTGCCACCTGCAAAGTGCCCAGTTTCATTTTGCTGCTCTTGAAACATCCATAGATATGTTGGCAAGAAACATGTGTTTGTTATGTAGCTTTACCTTTCTCCTGCTACTCAAGCTCCCATTAGATCAACATATTTAGTTATACCTTCAACTCAATCCCTAATCAGATATGAATTAATGGGCCCATGTTAAAATTATTGAACAGAAGAGACAATCACCGATGCTGCTTGCCTAGATGTTGTTGGATCATATTGGTTTGGGTATTCTTCTAATCAATTCACATGCCTGTCAATGCCGCTTCCATTCGCAACAACTCTTCCATTCTTCCTCTATGCCTTGCAGTGTGCGCGGGTCTACTCATTCATTGGCTATGCCCACCACATTCTCCTTTGCTTTCCTAATGGCGCGGGCCTTCCTTCCGCTGCCAGTATGGGCTTCCCCTCTCCATGCTCTACTCACGGGTCTCCTTACTGTAGGCATGAGCTTTCTCAGAGATCTTCTCCTACTGCGTGGGCCAGTCTTCCCTTTGCCAGGCTGCATCCTTCATGCTAGCTGCGCCCATTACTCACTGGGCGCGCCTCCACATACTGCATGTGCCTCCACTGCATAGCCCTTTTCAAATGGTAGTGACCCCTTCATGCTTCCTTCTCCATGCATAACTTGGACTCATGCATTTTGTGCATATCGGCAACATTCTTGCAATTGACTTCTTCATACAGTTGTGACATATTTTTATTGCTAGTGCCAAAATTGTTACTTGCTTTGAAGTTGCTAATGCATTGGCAACAAATCCACTTTGTTCATTATGCAATCATAGTATCCCATTTTTGCTCAGGCTCATTTGTTGTTTTAGACCAGTCACTTTCCATCAATGGGACTCTTACTCTTGAGCAAAAATTTTAGTGAGGGCTTTAGTGCCGTTGTCATAGTATTTTCAATAACTCATAAATGAAGACACAAATACCACTTCGTGGTTCCAACATAGTTCCCCTGACAGGAAAAATAAAACCATCCCCTATTGGATTCAAGGAACCTATGTTGAACCTCTAGAGTAAACTAACCCATCCTCTATCAATGGCTTCGCAACCAAACTCCATAAGAAAATGCTCTGTGACACCGAGGGAGTGTATGTAGATAAAAGCTTCACATTTTCAACATTTATAACAATACACTTGACATACCTATTTCCACACACCTTCGTTATTATTGTGGAATATGAGCATTCACCACCATGGCCTCCATTAAGTAACTTCCCATGTAAACCATCACTGATCCAACTAGATAGAACCTTCTCCAAAATGTGTCTCATGTCGGGTCCCTTTAGCAACAAGCATAGCCAACCTTACTTGAAAAATGACACTCAATGCTAATTGTGAACACACTTTCCTTTTCACATTTTGTGTTGAAATTTACTTAATGGGATTGCAACACTGGAGCCATTATAAGTTCATGATCATGCAAAGCATGGCGGGCCCCAAGTGGCCCGACTAAAAGAAAAAATTGTTTTCAAACAAGTTTCAAACTCAAGTCATCCCAGAACAACATCTGGATGCATTTTAAGTGAAATGGTAAACTGGGTTTCCGTTAGAAACTGTTTTGTCACTTTTGGAAAAAATGCAAAACAGGCCAGGTTGCCTCAGAAATCGATCTTGAAAATTGGGAAAACGACCTCGTGAGACCTCAAAAACTTGTAAACACATAGTCATTTGACCCAAAAGTATACTGCAATAGACGACTCAGAGAAAAAAATTACGAGGAACCGGATATTAATCGACGAAGTTGCCCAATTAAACTTTTTTGAAACAGCAACGGTTCAGAACCAATTAGAACACACCCGACTGCTAATTTGCAAAAATAGCAAATCAACCCTTGACAAGCTGCCATCAGACACAGTGGAAAATTAAGATACCCTGAGAATGTGTGCAAAAGGAATTTTCATGAAACATCTTTGATCAAAAGATATTCACGATCAAAGTTGACCACTCAAAAGGGCTGTCAGGAATGCAAATGTGAAACTGAACAAATTGCATTTGGTTTTGTCTGCTAAAAATAGAAAATCAAATCATTAGGCTCTGAAAACTGGCACCTGAGATCATTTAGGTATGGAGAACATAGAATAGCATTCATTTTGACATAACAGTCAACTGGTTGCGAAATCCAAGCTCAAACAGGAGGCTATTTCGCAAACTAACAAATCTGCAAACAGCAGAATAGTGCAAAAACCCTCCAACTTCACTTTTCAAAACCCTGACAAAATGTATCATGGGAAGCTGAAAATTGACACACACACACTCACATATGTCAATCAAATACGTCTGCAAATGGGTTTTTCTTGGAAAACAACATGCTTCAAGTTCTGATTCTCCAAAGTGGGTCATTCAAACTGACCCATCAAGTGCACTTCTGAAAGTGCAGAGGCAAATTTCTCGAAATGGGCATCTCAAATCTGCAAAATTTGAGAGTGCCAAAAGCTAGTTCCTCTTAAAGAATTCTAACCACTTGAGGAGATCTTGGAAGGTGTTTCAATGGATTCAACCAATCTTCAATAACAACTTTTGGTGGCCCTGGATGATCTCAATTAGTCAAAGGTTGAAGTTCAGAAATTGCAAGCAAACCTCTCAGATGTTAAGAAATTCATTGAGTCTTTAAAATAAAAAATCAATAAGTCTAGAGAGAAGAGAAAGGAACTCTGTGATTAGATTAAGCAGAGTGAAAGTAAGAGCATTGAAGAAGAAGAACTCAGTAAAGCCCTGAAGGAAAAGACAAAATAATGTGAAAAGCTTAACAGAGCTAATATAGTCCTAAAGCATGAGATGGAATCTATCACGATGAACATGGCCAAGGAGATTGAAGATAGAAATAAGAATGAAGATAATCTAGCACAGTCCCTGAAAGAAAAATATGATGTAGCCAATTGGATGATGAATTGGAATAATCTAAAAACAATGAAGAGGCACTTGAAAAGCAGATAGATGATCTCAGAAATGAACTTGTTACTGCAAATGAGTACAAAGATAATTTCAAAGCTAGCTTTGCCATGCTTGATGAGCTAATTAGTAGTCAAAGGACTCATGGTGACAAGCGAGGTCTTGGATATGAAGAAGGAGAAAGTTCTAGATCCGAGTAAATGAGATTCAAGCAAGGAAATCAAATGAAAAAAATTGGAAGGTATTCGATAAGGCAACCTAATACTTAGATATTTAATGGATAATGTTTTAGTTGCAATAAATTTGGACACATGGATACTCAATGTAGAAGTAGAATGAATCAAAGTGGTCCATCTTTATCAGGTCAATGTTTGAATTGTCATAAGGTTGGTCATAAGTCAAACGAATGCAAAAATGTGATGAATCAATTTCATAGAAATATCAGATGCTACACATATAATAGACTTGGCCATACTGCTAACCAGTGCAGATCAAGAGGAAATTAGTGAAACAATTGGTCTGGAAAGAGAAATTTTGTGTGATATAATTACAAAAAAATTGGACACATTGCTACATTTTGTTGGAACAGAAAAGGTTTGGTAAATCAAAGGAAAATCATACGGAAGGATATCAAAGGAAAAGGAAAAATCACTACAGACGCAGTTAGACCACATATGCAGAAGAAATGGCTGAAGAAAGATCCCTCTATTGAAGAAAACGTGCCAGCACTAGAACCTGCTTCTAGGAATTCCTTCGAGAATGAGTTTCAAGCCTATGGCCTAGGGGAGTTGTCAAGAAAGTCGTATAACCCCCCTAACCGGTAAGTGACACTAGATGTGGATGTGTACAGAAGATGCATAGATGCTCAATAGATGTTGTTGAACTTATTGGAGGAATTAGTATACCATATTGGAGGTCCACAGAAGATTTATCCATCATAGTACATAGGAACAAAGTAACCAGATGAATTAGGGTTAAAGAATTTATTGCGACAAAAAGGGTTAGGTACATGCAAGTGATAAAAAGTCTCTATTCTTCATTTGTCACTTTGTATTCTGGAGAAAAGAAGTTTGGAGAGCTCTAAATGAACTAAGGCGAATTAAGGTGAAATTCAAGTGTGGAAGTGATTCAAAAATCAAATTCTGATTCAGCGAAAAAGGTATTTATCAAGAAACTCTGCAAATTTGTGATTTGGTCAAAATGAATACTCCTCTAGTAGTCTCTTGAGACCGATCTGTTAGGAGCATTTTCGTCTATTTCGCACAGAGCATTACACATGGAGGATATTAGGGTTTTCATTCATGCAAATATTGGAGAACTGGGAAGTTCACAATTGTTAAACTTGTACAATAATCACATCATAGGTGAAGATTTTCGTGTGAAACCGAAACATAAAATCTTGGAAACAAAGAAATTCACACAGATTATCAAATTTCTCATGTTTGAAGAATCAAAATGGGTTTTTTATGTTTTGAGTTGAGTGCACGACGAATTCATGTGGCTAAGAATTCCATTCAAAATCACCAAGGAAGCTATCAATTTTGTAACCAGTCTAAACTCTTTTGGTGGACTACCAATTCTAAAGTATGTGAAAAATCAAACCGTTAGTGATGCTATAGGATCTAGATATGACATAAGAGCAATGAATTTTGATAACATTGTTGATATAGATGTCAAATTTTCATCTATGGTGATTGGATACAATATCTATCATTCTATCCGACACAACAATTTATGTCGCTTATCAAATGGCGAAGGAAAATGCAGATTATAATCTCTGTGAACTATTGAGGAGTCACCTAATGAAGAATCTTGCAAAGATTAAGAAAGATAAGAAAAACTCTTTCAAATATGGTAACTTTCTTGTGTGCTTATTCTTTTATTTCATGGGTGAAATTCAGGGAGTTGGAAAGATTCATTGGAAAAAGGACAAGTCGGTAGCCACATAGATCAGAGATCTGTTACACAATTTTGAAGACACCAAAACAAAGAATGCATCTATATGGGGATACTTTAAAAGTTTCCAGACTATGATGCAAGCCAGGGAAAGGATTCCTACCTCTATTGTAGAGAAGTGCAAGGATTCAATTTGCTTCATGGTGAATGTTGATTAGTGTATGATGGAAGTTGTTGATCTGAGAACTATATGGATCATGCCTATGGGGTATGAAGTTGAAGAGAATATTTTGGAGATGTATGCAAAACACTTGCTAAGTAAACCTTTGGATCCAGAAGAAGAAAGGTTTGGTACCTATGTAGAGAAGGACATATAGGTTCATAATGAGCTCAAGAAACCTGTGGTAACTAAAAGATTTAGAAAAGAAGTTGAAGTTCTTGTTGAAAGTTTAGGGATATCCGCAGAGAAATTGAAAGAAGCTAGAAAGAAAAGGGAAGAAGCTGAAGTAGCAAAGAAATCAGCTAAGGAGGCAAGAAAAAATCAATCAGTTGGTCTGGAAACACCATCTACCCGAGTTAGAACAACTAGAAGCTCTACATCCCACTCAGCTCCTGTAGAAAAATCCATCCCTGTGAAAATTGAATCCAAGGGATCCGACAAAGAAGGAAAATGGAAGAAAGATAAAATAAAAAGAGTGTATATGGTTGTTTCTAATCATGAGGAAACTGAGTTTGATGAAGGTGTCAAATAAATCAAACATCAAGGCACCATGGCAACAACTATGAAAGAAAAACCCTTCGGTAAAGATGTTTAAGTGAAAAAGAAGACAAAAACTGATAGTCCAGGTATGTCAGTAGAGGAAATTGAAAAGGCTTTAGTCAAATATGGAAATATCAAACCTCTCTATAAGTGGTATGAGTCTTTTGGCGAATCTGATAAAAGAATTCTTGAAGAAGCGACAATAAAATACATGAATATTTTCAATAATTTTTTGATGGAAATTATGCCTAACTTGCCCAAAAGTCTATATGGCATTTTGTAAATGAGGAGACTTAAATGTTAGAACTGAAGAAGAACAGATGAGAGAAAGGATTCTTGCATAACTATGTCCGCTGATGTCTATGGATGACATGAAGTCATTCTTGAACAAATCCAAAAAGAAATTCAAAATAAAAACAAGGGTGAACAAGCTAATGATTGGTTTAACTGATGAAGTCACAAAAGAAACTGAGAAAATCCTAAGGGAGATATTGTTAAATGATATAATTGATGTTGTAGTTGAGGAAACAAATGTTGATGATGCTCCATTTGATTCGGAAAAGGAAGAAGAAGAAGAAAATGTTGATACAGCTGAAGATTCATAGATTCCTCTTGCAGAGGACAACATAGAAAATCCTATGGAAGTTGAGCTACCTAAAAATGTATCAATTGAGGAAATGGAAATCAATGAAGGAAAATAAGAACCTTTCATTGAGGAAGAAATGATTGAAGAAAATAAAGATGATGTAAAATCAATCCCAATTGAAGCAAGAGACATTGCTAAGGTAGTGAAGAAATTTTTGGTTGAACAAAAAGAAGAATTGGATCTGGAATTGATTAAAGGTCCTATTGACCTATCTACTTTGAGCCCAATCCAAAAGATGAAAGTAGCTTCATTTTCTCAAGCCCAAGCCAGAGAAGAGCTACTGAAGTCACACATTGAAGATAGTGAACTGCTAAATCTTGCATCTAGATTATTGGAGAAGATAATGCTATCTTATGTGAAATATTCGACTGGTTCCTCCTCGAGTGAATTGAAAAATCTTATCAACTCTGACTACTCACTTTGAGTCACTCAAAAAATATACTATGGTGAAAGTACATAAATAATTTTATGTCAAAAGGTTTAGTGGATTGAAAGTATTGATTTCTAAAGATAAAACCGTTTTAGCCACTTGTGCGAAGAATGTACAAAATGCTTTGTCAAAAGGTGGAAAGATCTACAAATCATGTTTGTCTTTTTCAAAACTTACTAAAGCTAATGAGGAAAATGTTAAAGATCAAGAAAATAAGTTAAGTGTTATTTCTAAAGCATTTTATCCTCTAACTGATGGTGTTGGGAAGAAAAAAGGATAAGTAATGCCTTTTCTCACCAAAATAAAAATCTTGAAGCATGAGAATGACAAGATTGTTGCTAGAGCATGTGAACTTAGAAGCATAATTGGTCCGAAAATTGAGATAATGTCAAGCGCTCTAAAGCAAGGAGAGGACACTATGGTAGTTGGTGATCTAGCCAACTTAGAATCTACAGAGACACAATCCTACTTGATCTGTGGTTACATAACAATCATGGAGAGTCTCAAAAGAGTTTGGGATGCAAATCTAATGCAGCCGAAGAAAGATTTTGCAGACATTTTCCAGCTTATGTAAGTTAAAGAAGCTTTTTTGTATAACAGTTTTGATTAATTGACCCATTTTTGGTATGCAATCGCTACCTTTTCCATTGATGTCAAAGGGGGAGAAGAGTGGAGTGAAAAATGCTTAATCATCTCAAGGGGAGAATTTCATTTTTGGAATTTTGGAGATGGCAGTGCAGTTTATCTTGTTACTAGTTTGGCACTTAGTCATTTTTCACTGAGTGTCGCCATCAATGCCAAAGGGGGAGATTGTTAGAGACACTGCTAGTATCACTTGGTGTTGTCATTGATGGAAACCCTAATTGATGATCAAATACACATATCATCATTCGATCATACCAGCAAATAGATTGAAGATTGACAAGGAAGAACAGAGTATTTGGTAACTCAGTGCTCATCGATCTGTATGAATATTTTTTGTTATTGTTTTGTGTCGTGCATCTCAGGAAATGCTTCTTAGTATATTATCTCTATTACTACTGAAGTGTAGTGGTTTGTATCAATCCTCGTGCGAGTTAGAAGATTCGGTTAAGCTAATTTTTCTATTTTATCAATCCTGGAGTCGACTTCATGAATGCATTATGTCACGGATGTATAAGGAGTAATTAACTAAATTTTTTCATGCTCAATTTTGTTTATTTTGGGTCCTCTCTATGTCTTAACCGACTTTGTAGGATGCACACAAAGATTTAATTAAGGAACTAGCCGACGATGGTAATTATTTTTGTGTTCTATTGAAGCCGACAAAGTGTAATTGAATTCTATGTTGCAGATATATATATAAGTTCGTCTGTATCATTTTTGATGAAGTATGAAGTGTGTGGTGATACGAATTGTGAGTAAAAGCAGAGAAGAAGAGCGATAATGCATAGTTTCACTTGCGCATAGAGAATTTGTGTTGCGAGTGTGAGCAAAACATAGTAGAAGTGCAATATTAATTTGTAGGACAGAAGATCAAATATTGTGCTTCATTGGAACTGTAATCAGGCATATTTAGATGTTATTTATCTCATTTCAAACTCTTAGATGGTTTTAATTTGACTCTCTTTGTAAGAAAGTCAGCCTTCCCTTTGAGCAGTGAGCTCTAGGTAGTGTGCTTGAATGCAAGTGCATTCCCCTTATTGTAAACTCCATTTGAGTATACTTAGATTAAATTGTGGATTAGCCATCCATCATGGTTTTTCCCCTAATAGGGTTTCCATGTAAAAATCCTTGTGTTATGGTGTTGTGTTCATTTGCTTCATGTTTATGCATTATGGTTGAATGTTGTTAATGCTTTGAAGATAAAGGTTAATAAAGTTAATTTTTGCACAACATTGATTCACCCACCCCCTCAGTGTAGCTTGTTTCCAACACATACATGGTACTATTGGACACAGTCCATTTTAGTTATGTTTGGGGTATCAGCCTTTAGCTCGTTTGGACATTTCTCTTCCAGTCATTGAAACTGAGCCATCATCACATGGAGAAAAGGAGGTATATAAAGATTCCAATTTTGTTAAGAAAATTAATCATCTCCAAAATAAATTTCATTAGGTAGTGCAGCAAGTCAATCAGAAATACAAGGAGTGTCATGATCAACATCATACACCATACCATTTTTAAGTGGGCAATAAGGTTTGGCAACATCTTGAAAAGGAGAGACTTTAGGGACCACATAAGAAACTTTGTCCTCAGTGGTATGGACCATACACTATTGTCAATTAGGTTGGAGAGAATATATTTGAATTAAATATTCCTCCGTTTTTGGGGATCCATCCAATGTTTAATGTTGAACTATTTCATCCATATTTTCCACCTCTACTGGACACTTTAGAAATTGTTGATACAATTCATGTTGAATATTTGAATCCTAAAATCACCACTCAATTGGTTAGTGATTAGATTCTTTATTTTCATGTGAATTCCCTTTGATGTACACATATTTGTTTATCATGTTGTGCAGGTAGGCCAACACCTGCATCAAGGCAAGTGGTTTACTAGTGAACAGGTTGCCCACCATTTTCCTCATCTATTGCAGTAGGCTAGTGCAATGGGGCCCCTTGCCTCTCAATGGGGGAGGAATGATTCAAAGCAATCTAATAATGTTCTATAGTAGTCCGAAGGTGATAGAACTGTGAAAAATTGAAAATCCAATTTTTTGGATATTTTAGTATTTCCTAGGTTCTAGTAAATCGCATTTTCAAAGGTCTTTGGAGCAGAATTTGGGTTTGAAACTTCCGTCGATCTTTTAAATGGAATAGTAAAGAATTATATTTAAGGGATTCAAATTAGTCCTCTTGGAGATCTTTGCAATGGTGTAAACGGATTTAAATTATGAGGACCAAGTAGAAATTTATGACCCCACGAAGTTGGGATAAATATTCTCCTAGTTTTTGTATTTGTTTTTTTTCTGGAAAACTATTCATTTCATATTTATTGGAGTTTGGAGACTATGGGATTCTAGATAAATGTATAAAACTCATTTTTGGAGAAGATAATAGAACTTTTTGGATGCAAACAACTCTTTTGTTACAAGTTATGCAATTATCCATTTGTCTACAATATTTGTAGGTTTTCGCTTACTTAGTATTGGTATTCAAATTCCTTGAACTGAATTCAAATCAAAATTGAAGATGGGGGATCTCCTTAAGAGAGAGATAAGTGGTTTCCAATTTCACAAGAAATAAAACCATTATAATGTATGATGAAGATTGGAAGAAGTTAGACAAGAAGGCATGGAGAACCATTCAATTATTTTTTGTGGATTTAATCCTCTTGAATGTTTCCATAGAAAGATATTGCATACTGTTATCTCTCAAAAACGCAGGCTAGATGCCTCAAGAAGATGCCAACTTCTTGATACGCTTTAGGGTAATAGACAAGGTTAAGAAAACTCAACCTTCTACTCTTTAGGTAATGTTGAACCTAGGTGGGTATACCCAATTGACTCAGGAAAGCTCAATCTTATTCAATTAATCTACAAAGCCAATTCTGAAATGAATTAACATTGGATTTAATGATTAGTACATACCAATATTTGAAAAGGATAGACTAAAAACTTAACAAACGTGGAGAATGTGAATGAAACTTAAACTGAGAAGTAAGACCAGTGCCTTATGGAATTTACGGAGTCAAGAAAATTTCAAAGACGGGTTTATTTTACTGGCAAACATTCAAGCTGTTTAGGATTTTATTTGGTTTATAACTTGTATAAACATACCATTTCTGATCACTGAGTTTCTTCTTAATAATCCCAATTTATATTCCCTGTTTATTATGATCAACTCAAAGAATTTTAATCTTTGCTGGAAAGAATCAATGAATTGATCATACAAATACAGCAAATGTGCATTGATGAATGATGTAAAAACTTGTTTACATAAATCCAAACAACCAGGAAACACAAAATAAGGAGACAACCTCAATAACACTAATCAATAATTACCATAAACAACTGATGCCAGAAAATGTTACGCCATTATATTAAAAGTTTTGTTCTTTTGATATCTCCATCATTTACATATGCTACCAATCTTATCCCCCCTTTTTTACAAAAAATCCCTTGCCTTTTGTCTCTTGAAAGTGGCCTTTATACATGCAAAATATGAAAGGACGCGTCCCTTCAGAAAATAAGTTTAAACAGAATACGAAAAGCTATGAAAACAATTAATCCCTTGTTAACCATAAGTGAGTTGTAGCAAGATAATCCAAGTAATCTTGACGATTAAAAGTATCCGCATCTTCAATGGCATTCCGAATTGCGGTTTCCATTTTAATCATATCTTCCACCCGCTCACTCACGTCTTCTAGTGATGTATCTTCCGCAGAGGATGTCTTCATAACCTCTTTCAGCATTGCACCATACTCGTTCCTCCACATAGCAGCATCCTTGACTTCTCCTTTAGCATCAAAAAGTGTAACCATAACTGTATTAGCAGCTTCAGTCAATCCATTTTTGTCCCCGAGCAACTCATCATAAAACTTTTGATGACGACTGATAATATTGTTTGCTCCTTCAGTTGCAGTACTACCAACCTCGTTACGCATGGTCAATTCTTGAAATTTATCCATTACCCGTTCCTTCATCCTCTCATGCTCTTTTATTGCATTCATAGTAGAGGAAAACCTTCCCCACAACTGATTCAGCCAAGATGTCAAATTGACCTGCCGCTTTTTTACAATTGTTGTAATAGCATCGTACCTTCCTTGATTATAAGCACTCGATCCAACCCAATGTTCTTTTGTCTGGGAACTTTCTCCTTGAGTAAGCATTTTGGTTGGCATTGCAGGAACACCTACCAAATCTTTCAACCTATCATTCTCTCTGAGCAGTCTCTCATTACTTGCTTTATACATCTCTCATTCCCTTATCAACGCCTGAATCTGTGCTTTATTCAATTTTGCAATATCAATACCAATTTCTGCAATAACCACAGGGTCTACCTCTCCAACCTTTAAGGTCATGACATGACCAAATGCCTTTTCAGTATCAATCACCACTGATTTCCTATGAGATGGGTACAAAGCCCATATCATTAATGAACCTTCATCAGTGTTAAATTTTGATCCTGCATATACCTCCATTACCTTATCCTTATCCAATTTATGCACAGTGTTAGTATCCTTCAGAAAACTATCAAATACTAATGCAGAATTTAAATCAAGACCAGGGAAAATCATTACTCTAGCATTCTCCAACATTTTCCTCCCCTTTTCAGGAGTCATATTTGCCATTTCCTCATCTACACATCTTCGTAATTGGTCCAGAAGCTGCTCCTCATTCCCAGAAGTGATTGAACCAACTCCTTCCCTTATTTCTTTTCCTTTCTGTTTGTACAAAAATGATTTAAATTCTGGAGAGTTTATAAATTCATTATTTGAAACAAATGAGCTATACTCCATATGCCTCACATCAATATCTCCTGTCTCCGGACTCTGTTCCCTAATCGGGCAAACATATTTCTGAGTCCTCTGTCTAGACATTCTCTCTGTCATACCCTGTGGTACTTTACACGCTGAAATATCTTCACCTCTAGAAGACAAATATCCTGTATCCTGTAGCCCCTGATTATAACTCTCAACCACAGCTTCAGCTTCTTCCTCATCCATATTTCTGATCATATCATCAAAAAGATAAGGCACATGATGATACTTCCCAAAATTAATCCTCTCCTTAGCTGAGTTGATATACCCCTCAGGATCAAAATCCTTCCTAGGTGGTCCCCTTTTCATATTGTATTGCAACAATTTATCAAGAATTGAATTATATCCTTCCTTTGCTAACACAGTGAAATCACCAAAACATAATGTGCTAGGCATGAAAGCCTGTTTCCCATATGAACTAAAAAGCATCACATTACTAAAGTCCAATTGCCTAACAATTTCCAAATAAGCAATTCTATTTGGAACTGTCCTTGGTAAAATAAAAGGAGTATCCTCAAACCCATACACCCTAATCATTGTGGCTCCCTCCAAACAGTACCAATCACCCCAATTATGATCAATTGGCCCATTGAAATCCTTTGGCCGAAGAAACCTCTTAATCTCAGGGGTTAATGAGTAATTACAAGGATGTCTATACAATTTGTATAAAGTTTTCACAAAATACTCTTCAAAATGAATGAAACTAGAGTTAACAAACCTGCTATCCCAAATAGCAGTCCACAATTGAATAGGCAATGCTTCACCCTCTTTTCCAACCTGAGAAATCTTCATCTCTGATGGCCATACTCCCAACTCTTGTCCATAATACAACACTAAGTGCATCAGTAGTGAATAATGCCTTAAATGAACAATAGAAGCTCCACTCTTTATGGCTATCAACCCTGAATCAAGCTCTTTGGCAATATATGAAGCATAATCAAATGGCCTGGAGTTGTGATACTGGATATCTGCTGTGATAACCATTGGCACAATTGACATGAGCTTTGGGGCATCCATTCCCAATACTTGACATACTGAAAAATATGTATACTTCATATAAGATTCAAACAAATCTACATGATAAGGAGGCCCCTCAGAATCTTGTAATGGTTCTGAATTGTTACCCTTTTTAATCCTATGAATAGGCAACCTCCAGCCCTTATATGTTGTATCCATTTGTGAAAATTCTTTCTCTAACTCTTCACAATTGATTTCCTCATTACAAAACCCTTCTAGCTTGAAAACTTCACCTAGGGCTTCTCGGGATACATGTATCTGTGGTTTTCCGGATGGGTCACATATAGCCTTATGCTTTGGATCATAGTTATCAGCAAGAAGTTTTACCAATTCCGTATTCACAAAGACATTAGGGCATACCAATTTCCCCACATTCAATTTCCATGGGTTGCAAACTAGTTCAAAGCGGTGCCTTCTATGATAATGAAAATTGAAAAGCTCGTAACCCCTAATTGCAGTCCAGACATCACCTATGAACTTACATTTGTCATCCAATTTATCTATCTTAGCCCTAAGCTGTGCAGATCTCCTTGCTTTTGGGCCCGAGCCAGGCAGTTGGTCAATAAGATCCTGATTTAATCTTCTCTCAACACCTTCCTGTTCTATATCAACCTTTTGCTTTTTCCCTTTTGATGAGTTGGTCACAGCTAACTTTCTACCTTTACCCTTTCCAGAACCAGAGGACTCCATTTTTAAATTTATATAATCGAAAACGCAAGAGCCAAGAAATAATCACTTACAGTCTTGTACTTTGAGCTTTTCAAATTGAGAATAGCCCTGGTTCTCTGCTTCTCACACCAACTCTTCTGCAATCATTTCGGATAAAACAAATGATTCAATTCCTACTGTATTATTCCGTCGCGCCATTAATGAACCACGAACAAACATCAATTTGAAACTGGCACTGTCGCATCAGACGTCCCTTCAATAAGAGATTTTCAAATCTGGGGCGAAATCATATTCAACGTCTATCACACCCTTTCGTCAAGACAAAAGTATAGTCTTATCGAAATTCAGACTCCAAATATGACAACTACTACTCCATTTTACATGTCGTCATAACATTCTGAGTCAGGGAGACATCACATAGATTCCACCATCTCACACCGATATACATCCCCTTCACACTGTGGTTACCAAGAAAGTTTACCGTTCTGGCCGAAAACTTAACACTTCGGCATATCCTCAAAACTGTCTCACCGAAAAACTATAACTGAAAATTATATTTTCGGCAAGACAATAAAGCTTTGGGAAGACTCATACCGATATCAAATGTCTTACCGAAAACATCTCCATAGACCTCTTTCATTCGGTGAGACTTACCTCGAACCACTTTGTCGATGTAACATTTGAACCTCGATGAATCTTACGCCGAAGGATCCTTTTCTTAGCGATACATATCTCCATCGGTATATATTTCGAGTCAGCAAGACACCAATACCTTTTCCAGCAATCCCAAGATTTTCTTACATCAAGTTCGGCAAAACAAACGTGACCTCGCCAAGACTCTCCCCGAAGATTTTAAGTCGCATCGAAATATTTCGCATATAAGTCAATCAGCAAGACATAAGGATGTCACTATGACTTCATGCCGATACTTATTAGTTAAGCCGAAACGACCCCTCCATACTCCAGTCGGCAAGACTTACTAAGTTCGCTGTGATGTTATGACGATGCTCCAACATATGCCGGTATGAGTCTTTTAATTGCCGAAACATTTTGCAAAGTCCCACCGACTATCTGCAACCAATACATGTTAATGATAACACATCTCGGGAAGACTTCTACCATGTCTTGCCGATAGGGATCTTTTAATGAAACAAAAGGGAATAAGTGAATTCAAGAAGGATCAAACAACATAGAATAGGCCAATTAATGACATGAGGAGACTTTATGCTTAATGTAAGGGCTTTAGTGATGGAATCTCATAAATAAAATAGGCTACAAAATTTAAAATTTCTACAGTTCCAACACATACAAATTATGGAAGAGGATAGGTGAACTCTACCAAACTAAAATTTTGTTGAATAAATTATATCTCAAAAGACGATCATATTCTTTAAAGATAGAAGATGATGATTCAATTGTGGATCATTTAAATTCATTTAAATTGATTCTACACATCAATAGATATTAAATTATAAGATGAAGATAAATGTATCTTGTTTCTTTGTTCTTTGCTTGAATCTTGGAAAAATATAATTGTTGTCATAAGTAGTGGTAATGCAAAGCCAAAGATGGAAAACAGGGTTTCTATACTTCTTTTACAGGAGATGAGGAAAAATCTATGAATTTTGATTCCCTAGATACCTTGCACGTGTGAGGTAGGCCCAAAGAGAAAGGGCCTAAAGGGGATAAAAAGATGGATAAGTCTAAAGGACTCTCTAGAACCCTAGAAAGAGAAGAGTAAAGTATTGGATTTATGGGGAAAAAAGGGCATGTGAAGGATTAAAAGAACAAGAAAATAATGTTGATTCACCTATAGAAAATTCCCCTGATGATGATTCAGAGGCTTCACTTTTTTCAACTAACACTATTATTAATTATACTTGGCTTATTGATTTATGTTGCTCATACCATATGACTCCATAGGAGTGGTTTACTACATACAAATAATATGATGGGGAATATTTTTTCCTTAGTGATAACAACAAAAAAAATATTGTTGGTAAGGGAAAGGTAAATTTTTGTTTCAGTGATGGAAAGATTAAAACCCTTGATAATATTTTTCATATTCCAAGACTTGTGAGAATTTTATTTTTAGTATTCAAGTTGAATGATTCCATAATACATGTGACATTTGACAAGTTTGGTTGTAGGTTGGTAAGAGGGAGTTTGGTGATAGTTGAAGGATCTTGGATAAGGACTTTGTTTAGGCTAAATTCCTCTACTTTTTGTAACTCTACCAATGTAACTAGCACTGAAAATGCATATATGTTGTGGAAACATAAATTGGGTCACATTGGTGAAAAATATCTTAAGACCATTCTTAATAGAAAGTTGGTTGATGGTATTTTTTATTATCCTATTGGAAAAAAAAAATTGAGCATTATATGATTGATAAACATAATAGATGATCATTTCTTAATGGAACTAATAAGGCAAAGAGATTATTGAAGATCATTTATTAAGATGTATGTGGAACAGTGGATGTTGAATCGATGGGTAAATTTTGGTATCATGTATCTTTCATTGATGATATCTCAAGATACACATGTATTTCTTTTATAGTTCAAGATATGAAGTTTTCACTAAGTTTGAGGAATTTAAGGCCTTAGTTGAGAAGCAATCAAATTCTTGATAAAGTGTTGAGATCTAACAATGGGGGTCAAATTATAAGATAAAGTGTTGATATCCAACAATGGGGGTGAATATTATTCTAGGAAATTTGATGAGTTCTATAAGCATGCATGCATTGTTTTGTAGAAGAATACTCATTACACTCCCCAAAAATATGTATAGCACAAAGAATGCATTGAACATTGATGGAAAGAGCTATGAGCATGTTGAGTGGCGTTAAGCATGATAAATGGTTCTAGAAAAAAATTGTTGGTATTTCTTGTTATTTCATTAATAGAACTCCTTGTTCAATTCTTATTGATAAAAATATTTATGAAGTGTGGATAGGTAGAAATCATTTTGTTTCACACTTAAGGGTCTTTGGTTGTGAGACTTTTGTTCATGTTCCTCAAGAGAAGCCATCTTACCTAGATCCAAAAGAGCAAAAAAATATCTTTGTTAGTTATGATAAGAATATAAAAGGTTATAAGCTTTGGAATCCTCTAAACCTTAAAATAATATTTTCTAGAATGTAATGTTTAGGGAGTTTAGAGATTACTTAGGAGAAGAAGAACAAAAGGAGAAAGATAAGACAAAAATAGTATACTTTGAGACAAAGACTAAGAAGTAGGAAGATGCACATGTGGAAGAATAATTAAATGGATCTAAGGATGGAGATTAAGAAGAGAGTTTAGAGAGTTCAAAGGGTGTGCAAGATGAGAATACAAAAGAAGAATAGGTATATCTCATTTCTCCTACCTTGAGGAATTCAATAAGGCAACAAAATATAGTTGATAGGTATTTTCAAAAGAACCCGCTCTAATACCAATTGATGAAACACACACACTTATACTGAGAGGGGGAGTGAATCACTATAAAACAATATTTTACTTATTAAAATTTTAGTATTCATAATGTGGAAATCAAACAACATTCACACAAATACGAGACACAATATTTTATGTGGAAACCCTTTCAAAAGAAAAGCATGACAAATAACTGCTTGGATCTACTGTCCAAATCCAAACTCAACAAAATAAAATATTCTTTACAAATATTTGTAGGAACCAATCCATAGAAGACACTAATCCCCTACAACCAGGAACCAGCCCAACAAGAGACTATTGGAAAATTAAATGTTCTTGAAGCCTCCTTCTCTTACATTAGACCCCTACAACTTCACCTACCCATCAAGAGCCCTTTATGTTTTTGGGATCATCCCTGCAGCTCCAGAATTAAATGTGGTAGCTCATTTTGAATTTGCTATTTATGGTGGTAGGTAATTTTGAATTTTAGAGGGAATGTTGAAGAGACAAAAAAATTAAAGGTAGCAAGCTCTATCAATTGGGGAATGTTCAGTTTGGCAGCAACATTTTGTGTGAAGAATTTTCTGTGTGAGCTCCCAGAAGCTCCTAAACATCAACAATTGTATTTTGTTTATGTCTGAGAAGTGATTGCTCCTGAAAGAACTCTTTATAGCTCCTGACAGTGAGCTCCCAGGAGCTCCTGAAGTTTGTCAATCTGGTTGAGCAGCTTCTGAAGGCTCCCAACAATATATAATTTGTAGCTTAAGTTTAGTTTTCTGATTTTTATATTTTTCCCTTCTATATTGTCATTTTCAATTTTAATGAATACAAACAAAAGTTGCATGTCTCCTTGTGCTTCTCCATTTTGAGTTTGTGTATTCCCAGTTGATTGGGAAATAGAGAAGCAACTTTGTATTATTTTGTGCATTTAGATCTCTGACATGGTATCAATGCTATAGGCCCCATTTCCTCGTGAGTTAGGGCATTTGTTTTTCTTTGGTATTAAGTTTTTTCTGCAAGAGACATGGTTGGAGATGAAGGGAAGAGCTGGCAGAAGCCACTGTCCTTTAATGGACATAACTATGATGTTTGGAAAAGAAGATGAAGACTATTATGGATGCCAATGATTTGTGGGATTTTTTGATAAATGGGTTTGTGGATATTATTGACCCAACTACATTTACAACTCTCACAAACAACCAGAAGACCCAGTTGAAGGAGCAAAGGAAGAAATATTCTAAGGCATTGAGCTTAATAGAAGTAGCCTTGATAGAGGCCATTTTTTCCAGAATAGCAGCAGCTAACTATGCAAAGGAAGCTTGGGAAATCCTTCAAACCGACTACAAAGGGACTGATAAAGTCAAATTGGTGAAGCTCCAGATACTTCAAAGAAATTTTGAGACTATTGAAATGAAGGATAGTGAGTCTATTTCATACTTTCACACAAGGTTCTTAGTTTTGATAAACCAATTGAGAATGAATGGAGAAATGATGGAGGAGCAGAATATTGTGGAAAAAATCCTCAAATGTCTACCCACAAGGTATGATGCAATCATCATTGCTATTGAAGAGGCAAAGGACCTCTTTACTTTGACGGAGGATGAGTTGATGGGTTCTCTTCAAACCCATGAGCATCGCCTAAATAGTTCTGCTACTTCTTCCCAAGAGAAAGCTTTTAAAGCTCAATCAAATGCAAGAGGAAGGGGGAGAGGTAGAAATAGCTCTTGAAGAGGTCATGGCTGATCTAGACAAGGAAATGTTGGAGAAGAAAGCTCAAGACGAGCATGCAGCCAAGAGAGAGTAAGAAACTCTCAAACTAGCTCTTGAAGAGGCATGAAGAACATCAATTCAAATCAAAAAAATGACAAATGAAATGTTGAATTCTGTTGTCATAAATTTGGTCATTATGCAAGTGAGTGCTAGAAATAGCATAATAATCAACCAAGACAAAATGAAAATGTGGCTGATTCGAATGTGGTTGAAGGCAATCGGTCCACAACCTTCATCATGTGCAACATTGGTGAAGAAGGAAACCCCGAAGTCTGGTATTTGGACAATGATTGTAGCAACCACATGAGTGGTAATGGAAGTTTGTTTTCTTTCATTGACAAGAATGTAAAATTATAGATAAAAATGGGGAACAATGGATTAGTTCCAGTCAAGGGAAAATGATCTATCATGATCCACACTAAGCAAGGTGAAAAGGAGGTACATAATGTAATTTTTCTCCTAGGTTAAAGCATATAACCTCATTATTATTGGACAGCTGATCCAAAATGGATATAAAATGTTGATAGAGAAGGGTCAATGTGTCATTTATGATCAGAATGAGAGGATGAAAGTGTTTGCATCACTAGATATGAAAAAGAACCAGATGTTCCCTTTGAATATTGAGACGTGTTTCTCATCTCAGTCCATTGTTGCACCTTTCATGAATGAAAATGTACACCAGTACAGTCAGCAGGCCTTAGGAGCACCATTCAAGACACCTCCAAGCTATGGAATTTAAGGTATGGACACTTAGGATTTACTAGTTTGAGTTTTTTATCCAACAACAATATGGTTGATGGTTTGCCAAGAATAGTAGAGCCTAATGTTAGGTGTGAAGCTTGCATTTTGGGCAAGCAACATAGATAGCCCTTTCAATCTGACAACTCTACAAGGGAAAGAGCACCATTAGAGTTGGTGCACATGGATTTGGTAGGCCCTATGCAAATCACATCTATTGGTAAAATCCAATATTTTATGACCTTCATTGATGATTTCAGCCGTAAGACATGGGTCTATTTTTTGTAGCATAAGTTTGAAGAATTTGATAAGTTTTTGTTGTTTAAGGCCTAGGTTGAAAAAGAGAGTGAACACGTGATCAAGGTCCTAAGTTCAGATCATGGAGGAGAGTATACCTCCAATCATTTTGTGAAATTTCACAGGAAAAATAGCATCAAGAAGGAGATAACAACCAATTATACTCCGTAGCAAAATGGAGTGGCTGAGAGAAAGAATAGGACCATCATGGAGATGGAAAGGAGCATGATGAAAGTAAAGGGACTCCCAAATGAATATTGGGGAGAGGATGTAGAAATAGTTGTTTATTTGATAAATAGAAGTCCAACAAAGGCAGTCCATGATAAAATACCACAAAAGGCATGGACAAAATTCAAGTGGACGGTTGACCACTTGAGAGTGTTCAGGTGTGTGGCATATGCACTTGTGCCCAAAGAAAAAAGGAAGAAATTGGATGACAAGGGTGAGAAGTGAATTTTCACAGGCTACAATGAATAGTCCAAAGTTTATAGGTTGTATAATCCGAACACCAAGAAAATTGTCATTAGTAGAGACATGGAGTTCTTAGAGGATGAGTCATGGGATTGTCCGACAGATCCCGAAAGCTACCAAAAGCTCTTGACAGTTTAGGATGATGAAGAAGATGAACAAGATCCTACAACAACAAAAACAATCAGCTCTCGACATCTCCTGAGAGCTCCTAAAACAAACCGATAGTTAAACAGACTATCACAAAACTCAGTTGAAGAGAGTTTGAGTCGACTCCTAACAGCTCTTGAAGCAAGTAGAAAGTCATAGACAGAGAGGTCTCGAGAGCTTCTGAAAGTTCTTGAAATGAGCAGACAAAAAGGCAAGCAGCTGTAGGAAACCATAAAATTAGCTCTTAATAGCTCTGGATGAGCTCCTGAAAGCTCCCGACAGCTCCTAAACTAGCTTGTTTAGCAGAGCAGCAATAGTAGCAAAATTTTAGACCCCACTCTCGCCTCCCTAATGCCAAAAAATACCAATATTCTAAGGGATATCTACCAAGATGAAAGGTATGATGAAGATTTTAATGAGAACATGAATTTTGCATTATTTTCTCATAGCGATCCGATTTATTTTTAGGATATTGTGAAAGAGGAGAAATGGTGTGAGGCCATGGATGAGGAGATAGATGCAATAGAGAAAAACAACACATGGGAGCTAATTGATTTGCCTCCAACAAAAAAATTATTGGGGTGAAATGGGTCTACAAGACCAAGTGCAATGTCGAAGGAAGGATAGAGTGACACAAGGCACGTTTGGTGGTCAAGGGGTATAAACAGAAGTTTGGGAGAGCCTATGATGAGATGTATGTCCCTGTTGCAAGGATGAAGACCGTGCATGGAGTCATAGCAATTGCAACCCAACACAAATAGAAGGTTTTTCAGATGGATGTGAAGTCTGCCTTCTTAAATGGAGTATTGAAAGAGGAAGTTTGTGTGGAGCAACCACTTGGATATGAAGTTCTAGGTGAAGAACACAAGGTGTATAAGCTCCTAAAAGCTCTTTATGGGCTGAAACAAGCTCCACGGGCATGGCATTGTAGACAAGGAAAATGTACAATTCAATCTAACATGCTTGATCCTGATTACTAATGACATTTACTCCTAAATCATACTCTCAGCTTGTCATCACCTTTTCATCTCTTAATTAGATAAATCATTATTTATTTAATTAAGTCTTTCTCCTCTATTGATTAAATCAATCAATCTAATTTAATTAACCTTATATCTCTGTTTATTTAAATAATTCATTTTATTTAAATCAAGTCCTTAAAGTCTTCTCATTAAATTGAATAAATTAAACCTTATTTAATTTAATTTAACACTATCATCTTTAGTTAAATAAATCAAATCATTTATTTAATTAATCCTTTTCTTCTCAATTCTTGATTTAAATCAACTCATAAATTTGAGTCAAAATTGTCAAATCACCTAACCTCTCATTAAACTAATCAAATCTTGATTAAGTTAATCTCAATCACTAAAATCCTTAGAGAATGCAACTTGCACAATAAATCAATTACTTTGGTTTATTTAATTGCCTATTTTCTCTCAACATGGCATAAAAGGGGAATATTTCAAATTTGAATTCAAAATTCAAGTGGATTTGGTCCTTCCAACAAGGCATTCAATGCCTCTTACATGTCCTTGTGCATTGAGCCAAGTGACATTAACTCCATTTTCTTCTCCCTCCAACATGTCACATTGAAATTTCAAATTTGAATCTCATAGCATTTATCATGCACATTGACCAAAATGTGCTCATTCCTCAACCATTCACATCTTGACAAGTGGCACTTGGCCATTGGATGTTGAATGATCCCACATTGCTTATTTTCACTCTCTCTTCCATTTTAGAAATTTATAAATGAGAGACTCTTCCTCTCATTCTATCATCCATAATTTGAGTAAACTTACTATACTCAACTTCATCCTCAAGCATAACCATTTTCATCTCTCTTTATCAAATTTTTAGCTAGGTTATGCAGGAATTCAACCAAAGTGGATCAAATCATTATCAAGCTTACAAAGGAGTTGGGAAAAGGCTAATTTTGACACACCAATTGGCACCAACTCCCCCATGGGATCAATAATTTGCATGATTAATTAGGATTTTACTTGTCTTTCATATTTTGTTCTTCATTTTCCTAGTTTAATCTTTATAAATGGATTTCATGGGGAATCCTTGTTTTAATCTTGCATATTGATCTAATAACATGTTTGTTTGTTGTGTTTGTGCAGGTAACAAACTAGGGTTCATAGGCACAACAAGATTTACTCATATTTTATGAGCAATGGATTTAGAAAAAGCGATGGTGAGCCCACTTTTTACATCAAAGTAGCAAATGGTAAAATTTTAATTGTTGTCTTGTATGAAGATGATCTAGTTTTTATTGGGGATGATGATTTCCTCATTGTTGATTTTAAAGAGGCCATGAAAAGAGAGTTTGAAATGACACATTTAGGTCTCTTGAGATATTTTTTAGGCATAGAAGTAAAACAAATGCATGATGGTATATTTATCTCTCAAAAAAAATATGCAAATGAAATCTTGAAGAGATTTAGAATGCTTGAAAGCAAGTTTGCACCAACACCAACAGTTGTAGGTCTAAAGTTGAGCAATGAAGAGTGCAACAACAATGTGGATCCAACCATGTTTAAAAATTTGGTTGGAAGCTTGATGTACTTGATTACAACTAGGCCTGATATAATGCATGGAGTGAGTCTTATTTCCAAATTTATGGAGACTCCAAGGGACACCCATTGGCAAGCGGGTAAAATAATCCTAAGGTATGTGAATGGTACCAAAGGATATGACATTTTGTACATAGCAGCAAAAGAGTTTGGGCTGGTTGGATACATGGATAGTGATTGGGCAGGAAGTTTGGATGATAGGAAGAGCACATTGGGCTATGTGTCTCATTTGGGTTCGGGAGCTATCTCATGGGCTTCCAAGAAGCAACCTATAGTTTCCATATCAATAGTCGAAGTTGATTATATAGCAGCAAATGCAGCAACATGTCAAGCTATTTGATTGAGAAGAATCTTGGCAGATTTGAGAGAAGAACAAGAAGATGGAACAACAATCTTTTGTGACAATGTTTCATCAATAGCTTTGATGAAAAATCATGTGTTTCATGGAAGAAGCAAGCACATTGAAATCAGGTAACATTTTATCAAAGAGTTGGTTGAAAATGGTGAAATTAAAATGGAATTTTGCAGGTCTGAACAACAACTAGCAGACATATTCACCAAGCCTTTGAGCAAGGACAGTCTTGAGCGCCTAAGGAGTAGATTGGGCATTGTTGATTTGGATCAGGATTGATCTTGTTTCGTCAGCTCAAGACCAAGGGGGAGTGTTGGAAAATTAAATGTTCCTGAAGCCTCCTGCTGTCATGTCAGACCCCTTGTAGCTTCACCTACCCGTTAGGAGCCCTTTCTATTTTTGGGATCATCCCTACAACTCTTGACTACTCCAAAATTAAATGTGGTAGCTCATTTTGAATTTGTAATTTATGGTGGTAGGTAATTTTGAATTTTAGAGGGAATGTTGAAGAGAAAAAAATAATTAAAGGCAACAAGTTTTGTCAGTTGGGGAATGTTCAGTTTTGCAATAGTAGTTTGTGTGAAGAATTTTTTGTGTGAGCTCCCAGAAGCTCCTGAATCGCAGCAGCTGTGTTTTTTTTATGTCTGAGCAACGATTGCTCCTGAAAGAGCTCTACGTAGCTCCTAACAGTGAGCTCCCAGGAGCTCTTGAAGTTTGTCAGTCTGGTTGAATAGCTCTTGAAGGCTCCCAACAATTTGTAATTTGTAGCTTAAGTTTAATTTTCTGAGTTATATGTTTTTCCCTTTTGTATTGTCATTTTCAGTTTTAATGAATACAAACGAAAGTTGCATGTCTCCTTGTGCTTTCGCATTTTGAGTTTGTATATTTCCAGCTGATTGGGAAACAAAGCAGCAACTCTGTATTATTCTGTGCATTTAGATCTCTGACAGAGACACCAATCTCTTTCAATGAGAAGCACCAACCTCTCGATCTCGTCAATTAGGAGACACCAACCTCCAAAGAAATAATATGATGACCATATGAAAAAAAATCTTAAATTTACTCTAATTTTCGTTTACAAATATGCTCATGACTTCATGAAAACTACCTTAATATCTTCTCACAAATCTACAATCTATCCACTCATAAATCTACAATATAGTCTTCAATATTTCTATCGATAGAATTGCCATGATATTTCTTTTAGATTTGTTATAAGTTTTATTCAAATTTACTTCATATACGAATGTTATTACAAATTGCTTGTTTTGAATAACTCCTTGTACAACCAATTATTATAGCTTCACAAAGAGGGGCAAATTTTTGAAACATCACACTTGCCAATGGCATCTCGAAAATGGGCATCAAGATGGGGTCAGCCTAAAATAGAAAATATTTTATTTTTAATCTAAACACCACTAAAGTGGGCACCACAATAGGAGAGGTCAGCCCAACTTAAAGATAATTTTGATTTTGATTTTTTTTCTTGACAAGATGGGTGTCAACCTTAGAACCATATATCCACCTGCATAAATCTATTTTTCTTTTGACATCATGTTTGACATCAATGACAATAATTTCCAACATAAATTTGAACCAAAACAACACAATCGATTTGTAAATTTCAAAATTGTCATCAAATCAAAACCTACAATTCTTGCACCTTAGTAAATCGACTTCTAACATGTTCCATCACATATCTCCATCATCAAATACTTACACTTTAAAGAAAATTTAAAGAAACTGTGTACTTTCCTCACCAAAAAACACTAACATTATCGGATATATTGAAGATATATGTTGCTTTAATTTTTAGTTTATGGTTATGCAAGTAATGCATGATAAGTGCATGTATGAAATGTTAAGCTTTGTATTAGTTTTTAAAATTTTTATTTTTGTAAAGCAGATCAGTTGTCTTTAAATATAATTGTAATGTAACCATTTCATTGTAGAAATAATGTACGGTTCTTTTCAGCTTTGATGTTCCCTTATTTATGAGCAGCAGCAGATATACAAAATATATTTTTAATCAGCTGTATATAATTATCTTTCTTATAAGAAATGAATCAAAATAAAGGCATCCTTATTTGAAATTATTTTCTTTATTATGGTCCAAATAACATACAAGCTAAAACTCTGAAATCTACAGGTTTCTATTCTCCTAAGATGCCTGGACCTTTATTATGGATAAGAGAGAACTCTGAACATTATCAAATTCAATCTTAGAGTGGTGATGGGGTCTTGGACGCTTTTCACTGAGCATAATTTTCCCTTGGACCTCCATAAAATATGTAATTATCCCATTCGGAGGGACCACCAGTAAATGTCGCTATGTAACAATGTGGATTGTTCTGGAAATACTGAAACATTCCTCCATTGAATGGCATACCATCAGACATATTTCTAACATATGCTACATTTGGATAGCTCCTGATAGGAAATCTTCCACTACCCATATCTGTATTTGATGGTGGATTCTTCTTTGAAGCCCAAACTTCTCCTCCCCATTTCGTTGTATTCATATTTGGAAGAATGTGTGGTACTCTACTTGCAGGCAAGTAACCCACTTCTTTGGAGGAGACATATACCACCCATGCTGGAGGGTTTCTTGCTTCCTGCAAATAAATAAATAAAATTGTGCCAAGTTAAGAAAAATATATATTCTATAAATATTGAGACATAATTATTTCTACATTTTACTTACATATTTTATAGATATTTCTAGTTCAATTCGTTGTGATTCCTTTCCATATACAGATACATTTGTTAATGGCTGACCAGCATAAAGTGGAGCATTTTCTCCCATGACAAATCCCGAGCAAAATAGGTCATAACAACTTGTATCGTTGTAACCATCCGCCTATACAAAATTTCAGCTTTTATATCAACAGAACATGAATATGATTTGGCTATCATAAATATTGGTACCAAAAGTACAGGCTTACCGTCCAATGAAAAAAAAATCTTGGTATGGGACTCGCGTACATTGTTTGGAAAACCTGCAGTGATTAAATCATATATACATGAGACAATCAACTGTAAAAAGGAAAATCATAATTTGAGTTTCCAGTTGACTGCAATTCAAATTGTACAAATTGTACAAACATTTTGGTCAAATAGGTTGGCTTATTATATGGGTTAGCAAAATTTTAGATATAAATGTGTTGGTTAAGAGCTTAAACAACCTGTTCATTCTGATAAAACACAGACTATTTATATCTATAACAAAATTCATATAAATTGACGCATTAATCACAACATATCAATTGCTTCTATTTAACTAACTAATTTAACGAATTGATTTTTCTTACTGTTTCTCAAACCAGTTGTATATCATTATATTTTGGGTGATGAAGGTCATTGTAAAATCTTTATTTAATTATTAGAAAAGAATAAATCATCTTCATTTGTTTGAAAATTTGTGATTACATTAAAATATGCAGGTATTAGTGAGCTTCCAAATTCATATCTTCACTTACATTCAAAGTTTTGATTAGTTCACAAGATCAATTTCTAGAATGTGATTACTCCCATACACTTCCAAATCAGTATTTTCATTTATATACAAAGTGATCAATTCCTAAAGATGTGTGGCAATTGGTCCAATGCCCCTCCTGTTAGTATGAATAATTAATATATTCACTATATATAAGTGTACTTAGGTTGATTAAGTTAGACAACATCTTGTCTAATTGAATGTGCAACATTTAAACCTTTAGAGGTTACCAAGTTATTTGGTAAACCTCATGAGCTACCTTTCTGAGGTTGGAAGCATTCCCATCTCACCTCAAAGGTTACTCAACACTTGGCACACAAGGTTGATGACCTGGTCATAGAGGTTGTTGGTTTGCACACTCCAAGTGTTCCTAAGGTTGATGACTTGGTCATAGAGGTTGTTGGTTTGCACACTCCAAGTGTTCCTAAGGTTGACACCTATAGGACACTTGTTTACTCTTTTGTGTCACTTCATGGGGCACTTGCCAATCCACCTTATAGGTGGATTGCCTCATCCTTACCTATATAAGCAAGACTTTGTACTCATTGTAATTTTGGGTCATCTAAATACAATATTGCATTGTTCACTTGTACTTATCATTTTATCTCCTAGATCCTCTTAATTTCTAATACCTCCTTCGATGTAACTCAAGAGAACTGAACTTGAACCAGTATCTTCACTTATCCCAAAGTAGCGTTTAGTCCACAATCAATTCTCAGAGATGTGGCAATTGATCTAATGCTCCTCCTTCGACATAACTCAAGGGAATTGAACTATTAGGGCTTTGATATTGCATATAGATTTGCCACCGCATGTGTTGGTGAACATCTAAATCATCTTTACCTATACCCAAAATGACGATTAAACCACCCAAAAATATCATAATTAATAGAATTTTGTTACTACAATGATTATCAATAACATTGTCTCATAATTAAATTACTTTACCACTTACCAAAATGGCTAACTAAAAATTTCACAATAAATGAAGATAAATTTTTTTTGCTAAGACTAGAGATCTGCAAAACTAAGAAAGCACTCACTTGCCAAACAGTCTCTATTATCTGCATTGGTTGTTCATCAGACGTTTCCACTCCAATCCTCATGAAACCACCAGTCAAGAAGATCAACCAGATCCAAATATGATTGCCACACATTCATTACCCCTGTAGCTGCTTGAATATCAACACCTCCAAAGATCATACTTGCCACGACATACTGCAAAACAAAAATATCTATGGAAACTTAACAAATTTTAGAGCCAATTTTAAACAATATATACTGCACTAATAAGACTTATGAATACAATATATTGTTTATTAAAAGAAACATTAAAATAATATAATGGCACCTTTTTATCATAGTTGTCGTTATCCTCATCTTTTATACTGATAAACCTAGCCACAGATCCATCTCTCTTAACATCTTCATGCTTTATCTCCCTCACACGTACAGTTCCCTTTGGGCATTCTTTCTTCAAGGAAGAACTCAAATTTCCATCCATCCAGTTTTTTCTAAAATCTTTCTATAATATTATCATATTATAATAAGTATAAGTTTTTCACAGTCCACATTGAATGATAGAATAGTTTTTGAAATTTTTGTGTATATATTTTTATGGATATTTCGGATCACTCTCAACACAAATGACTCAAACACACCTTATTATGCCCATACGTTTTGTCAGAATTGAGGGATATATGTTCCTCATAGTTAACATAGAGTATTGTGTCTCCATTGTCATGATAACATTGAAATCTAATTATTCGTAACAGTATTGTGGATGATTTTTTTCTGAGCAATCTAGTTATTTGTTTCTTATCAAAAAAGGCAAAGAACTATTCTACCAATAAGGGAGAAATATGGTTGATTAAAGAAGAAGAAAAGGAAGAAAGCGACATCACCTGATACTTGTGCACAGCAGGAGGGTTGATGTAATTGACATAGTCTTCACTAGACATTTTGTGCAAATCAAGAGCTAATGTCAAAATCATAAACTGCGTTGCAAGTAATAAGTTAAATGTCAGAAAAGATTTCTGAAAACCCATGGCTATGTGAAAAATTGTATGACTATGTAGCAGCTTTATCCCCAAATGCTTATTAAGTGTTGGTGGTTAAATTATGAGGTCGATATTTGAATTCCTAGAATTTCTGAGATCACACTTATCGCATTCTAGCTAAACTGATGTAGTCATTAAATAGAATTTTAGCATCTTACTTAGATTGAATGAGATCAATCTTGAGTAATGTGGAAGTAAATTATGAGAATAAAGTGATAATTTTGAGGTCAAGGGTGAATATATGGAATTAAGTGTGAATGAGAGAGCAACAGGTGAATGAGTGTAAATAAGGATGAAATATATATGTATAGGTATTAAATTATATGTCAAAACTTAGTGTAAGAGTAAGATATTTGTCGATATGTTATTGTATTAAGACATTTTCATTACGGTGGGGGCAAAATTAAATGGGAAATGGTGTGGGTATGATAATTTCACTTGTCTAGTAATTGCCTCTTTAATTTTCAACCAACTTCCATTACTTATGCTAATGACACCACTTTTATGCTATCATGCAACTGATCCCATTGTAGTTAACCATTCAAATCCAAATAATCTCTAATGAAGACCAAATACCAAGTGCCAATCTATTACCCCATTCTTTGGCACATGATTATATCTCATTAACCTAATAGCCAACCTACAACATTATTTTGATTAAGCTAAAACATAAGAAAGGTCCCAAACCCATTACAAAATAGTCATAAAGGCAAACAATTTGAGTCTCACCATGTGTGAGGCTGGAACAAAAATAAAAAGATAAAGAAAGAAAAAACATCAAGGGTTAGTAAAAAACTTCAGATACAACAAATAACCAACATGAACCAACTACATATCAACAAGAAACTTACGGCCTCAAATGGCCTACCGCTCATGATTTAGGCATTATAATTTCTTCTCGAAATAAAAATCCTTAAGTTTGCCACTCTACACAACATCTTTGGTAGGAGTATCTTCATTTTGAGCAATTGAAATGCCCTTAGCCACATGTTTTTTGGCTCTAGTTCTATTAGCAAGTCCAGTCTAGGAATTTTTGGATTAGGAAATGTTGGTCTCATACCTACAACATTGTTGCAAGTAATGTCATCACTCAATGTAAGTGTAACAATGAAAGAAAATTTAACATAAGTAATATGAGACTATGATAGATATGTGAGATTTGAGATGGCTAGAATGAGGCCTTGACCATGGTTCTATTCTTAAATTTTATATGTATGTGGGTTTTTTCTTTATAGATTTGGCTTATTATTTAATTGTCTATTGATGTTGCTTGTACATCTAAAACCCAACATTGCTAAAAAGAAAATTTAGAGGCATATTATAGATAATTGATTTTTTTTTACTTTCTTAATAGAATTCAAGACCCGTGAACAATATAAAAGATTGAAATTTCACAACATGATAAAAAAATATAATTATGAATTGGTGATACTAAGAAACCTAGGATGGTGTACCTAAATACAATTCTCATACATGCAACTTGAGACCTTTGGCACACAAGTTGATGGGATAGAAAAATAACATTCACATTTCAAAAAAAATCCTATGAAGTGAAAGGTTTTAAATTTAAATAGGGAGTGACATTAAGTAGATGCAATTTGCATCTACTACCTACCATGGTCTAAAGTTGGCTCAGTCTAAAGGTTTCATCAAAGTGTGGATTGAAGGTGATTCCTTAAATGTTATAAATTACCTTAAAAAGACTACCCCTCCCTCTTGGTCTATTGAACCTATTATTATTGATGTCTTGGCCATTTTTAATTCCTTTAAACAATGCTTCATATCTCACATTTATCGTGAGGAGAATTGCCTTGCGAATAAGTTTGTCAATTATGGAGTTCATGAGTTTAAAGTTTGGGATAGAATTGATCCTCTCCCCATCATCATTCAATCTATAGTTAATCATGATTTGCAAGTTGTCTAAAGAAAGGGTTCCCTTCATGATTATTTTAAATCACATGTTGATTCTCATGTGAATTTCAAATCCAAGTGTGATTTCTCAATGGGTTATCACTTGAAATTTAATGATTTGGAAGAGGTCTGTAAAGTTGTCCATTTAAGAAATATAATTACCTCCAATCATTTCAAGAGTTTCACATGGATTGTGGGTGTTTGCAATGCCTATTCCTTCTCGAGGCTTCTTCTATTTTGCATCCTCTGCAAATACTTGAAGTTATTGAAGTTATTGTGGCTCTAGTATGCAGTCATCATGGGTGGTGAGAGGAATCATGTTGTGCCAATTTCCTATGACTTTGCTAAAAGTAACAAGAAGATTTGGGGGATTTTGGAGGCAGGGGTATCACCCCCTACATTGAGAGAATTCATGGATTTGACCTGGTGGTTTCATAGGCTTTTTTCAAGGGATGGCAAAACAGATTCCTGAAGGTGTTCAACATGGAACTTAATATTTATGAAGAATTCATTGGTCAAATCACTGGTATGGCAACTGAGGATGGAAAGGATTACAAAGACAAAAAAGAGTCTAAAGTCGCCATGTCTATCATTTTTAAGGGTAACAAAAGGGATTAGCTAGAGAAGGCAAAGTATGGCAACATTGCTTGTTCCTCTATCAAAGCTATTTAGGGAGATGTGGTGTTTGAAATTATGAGGTATATTATGTTGGATATTGTTGGATATTGCTGATATGTGGTTGTCATTGATGTCAACACTATTGGAATTAATGTCTTTAAGGTTGTATATGTCGAGGATATTGAGAAAATTGTAATAAAATAAGTTGCAGGTTGTCGGTGATGTAGTGAAGTTCAATATGATGGTCAACTCAGTAGATTGATGATAAGGAGTTGCGGATTAAATGGTTTGTTGTCAAGTATATCTAGTTTATCCACATGAAGTTTCAAAGGTTTGAATGAAGATTTGATCAAGTTATGAGTATCGGTGTTTCGACAATTGTTTTGTTGCTTTAGTTGGTGTTCCTGAAAGAAGATGATGTGATTCTAGCAATCTGAGTTTTTGTGGATGCTTCTGTGGTGATTCATGATGCTTGTGGATGTTTCTAGATCATGTTCTATCTATGTTGTTGGTTCGCATTGATTGTTGTGATCACGATTTGTGATTTTCTTATGTGAGTTCATGTTTTTCATGATCATGGACAACAAGGTGATTGTAGTGTGTTGTGGATCTTCGACGCATAATTGTTTAAGGTGTTTTTGTGTTTGAGGATATTTGTTTGGGTCCTTGCTATGTTTTGGCCGACACTATTTGATTCACATTGACAAATTGTTTATTAATCTAGGCCGACATGTAGTTGATGTTATCCTTAGTTGTGAATATATATGATAGATTGTTTTGAAGAGATTAGAAAAGAAAGGTGTGAGATGTGCGAGTTCTATGTGTGAATAATGTTCTAATATTTTGAAGGCAGAAGTGAAGTGTGAAGAAGAGTGAGTAGAAGAAAGTGTTCATGTGCTTAACCAGAACTGTAATCAAGCATTAACAAATGTTATTTTCTCAGTTCAAATCTTTGGATGTAATTCGAATGTGACTGTAAGATAGTGAGTCTTCTTTTGGGTAGTAAGCCTTTTTGTATTTGAGCAGTGAGCTCTAGGCAGTGTCCCTGTATGCATGTGCATTCCTATTTATAATAACTTTAATAGAGTATAAACTTGTGGACTAATCTCCACCATGGTTTCTCCCCTAACAGGGTTTCCACGCAAAAATATTGGTGTTATGTGTGTTTTTGATGTGGTGATGGTTTATGCATTCATGTTCATTTATCAGATTTGAGAATAAGTTCAATAAGTATAATTTATGTGACAATTGATTCACCCCCTCCTCTCAGTTGTCTACCATTGTGTTGCCAATAATTGGTATCAGAGTAGGTTCCTCTGG
Source organism: Sequoiadendron giganteum (assembly GCA_007115665.2). Classification (NCBI taxonomy): domain Eukaryota; kingdom Viridiplantae; phylum Streptophyta; class Pinopsida; order Cupressales; family Cupressaceae; genus Sequoiadendron; species Sequoiadendron giganteum. Next base: position 130,096,463 of record CM021100.1, read on the forward strand.
AGAAGCTTGATCGCTTAAGGTGATCCAGGATGGCGACATATAAGAAGGATAGTCTGAGATTTGATGGAACAAATTATTCTCTGTGGAATACTCGAATGGAGTGTCATCTAAGATGCATTGGTGAACCTTACTGGACAATTACAAAGAATAGATATATCATCCCATATAATGTTCCTTCTACTGTAGGTGAGTTTAAGGAAGCCGAGTACAATATCAGGGCTAAGGAAGCATTGTTGAGTGCTCTAATCGATTCTGAGATGAAAAATGTAATGGAGTTGAAGACTACTTCTGATATTTGGAAAAAGTTGGAAACCTTGTATGAAGGTAATACACATGTGAAGATTGCTAAGTTGCAAAGATAGAAAGGGAAATATGAAACATTGAGAATGGGTGAAGATGAGAACATCACTTCTTTTATGCAGAGAGTGAATGAACTTGTGCATAGTATCAGATGTGTTGGTGGAACATTGGAAGAATAAGAGATTGTTGCTAAAGTGCTAAGATCCTTGCCTGTTGCATACAAACACAAAGTTGTTGTTATTGAGGAGATCTAAACTGTGACAAATGTAACTAGAGACATGTTGATTGGTAAGCTTGCTGCTTTTGAGTTAGTGAGTTTGGTGAATCTCTTCCTAATACAGAATCTACATTCAAAGCTACTATCTCCAGAAAAGATAAACAGAGATATGATCTAGGAGAAAATTATTCTAGAAAAATTTCCACCAAGTATGAGTAGAAAATGAGAGAGATTGAAGAAGAAGAGAGAAAAAGTTAGATGAACTTGAAGCACTTCTTGTCAAAAGGGTAGCCAAAGGAGAAGGTAAGTATAAGGGGAGATTTCCTCTTAAATGTTTTTCTTGCAATAAGATAGGTCATTTTGCCTCAAGATATCCTGAAAGAGTTCCTAAGCCAAGATCTAACAAGCCTCGATTCCAAAGAAAGTGTTATTATGCTGCTGATGAAGGTGTGACAGATGATGAATCTAATAAAGGGAATGTAAGTGAGGATGAATAGGTATATATTTATATCAAGGAAAATAATCCAATACCTACTAAATCTACTAGTTCCATGAATGTGGAGAAATCTCTAGCTACCAAAGATGAAGAAAAAGATGAATGGGTGATTGACAGTGGATGCTCTCATCACATGATAGATGATAAAAGTAAAGTTGTGAGCTTGGAAAAGTATGACGGTGGTGTTGTAAGATTTGGTGATGACAAAGCTGGTGTAATTTGTGGCAGAGGATCCATTTCTTTTGATGGTAAGCATAATACTGATGTTGTTCAATATGTGGAAGGTTTGAAGCATAATCTCTTAAGTGTTGGACAGATGGTTGACAAGGGATATAATCTTCAATTCAAGGATAGAAAGTGTAAAATATTGGGGAGTTCTAGAAATGTGATTGCATCCGGTACAAAAACAAAAGGTAATATCTTTCACCTAAGTACTACTAGTAAAAGTTGTCTAATTGCTCAAGTTGATGAAAGTTGGTTGTGGCATAGGAAATTGTGTCATGTAAACTTTGACAATATTATCAAGATAAGTTCTACCTAGGCAGTGAGAGATCTTCCTAAGTTGATAAAACCTACTAATACTATATGCAAGGAATATTGATTAGGGAAGCAAACTAGAATTTCATTCTGAAGCAACCAACATTGTTCAAATTGAAGTATTGGAGCTTGTGCATACTGAATTATGTGGTCCTTCTAGAGTTAGGAGTCTACAAGGAGACAGGTATTTCATGTTACTTATTGATGATTATTCTAGATTGATGTGGGTTACTTTCTTAAGGGAAAAATTTGAAGCTCTAGAGAAATTCAAGATTTTCAAAGCTATGGTTGAGACAGAGACTGGTCTAAAGATTAAATGTTTGAGATTAGATAGAGGTGGTGAATTCACTTCCAGTGAGTTTAATTATTTTTGTGAAGAGCATGGGATAAAAAGACAATTATCTACCTTGTGGACCCCTCAGCAAAATGGAGTTGTGGAAAGGAAGAACATGACAATTCAAGAAGCTGCTAGGACTATGATGTTGGAAGGAAATTTTTCTCATATCTACTGGAGAGAAGTGAGTAATTTCGTTTAAACTCTCAATCGAGTACATGTCAAAGGTGATACTGGTAAGACTCCTTATGAGCTATGGTTTGGTCATAATCCTACTGTTAGATACTTCAAAAGCTTTGGGAGTAAATTTTATATCAAAAGACATGAAGATATAGGAAGGTTTGATGCTAGAAGTGATGAAGGAATCTTTCTTGGTTATTCTACTAAAAGTAAAGCCTACTGGTGCTACAATAAGAGATTGAGGAAAGTAATTGAAAGTGCTAATGTAAAGGTTGATGAAGACACATTTAGACCATCTAGAACCTATGAATATGATTCAGATGATCAGAATAATAGTTCAGATAAAGGAAAGAAAGTTCAGATTCTAAATCAAGTTCAAATCATTTCGATGAATCGAGAAAATCAAGAGGAAGGTACTAGTGAAAGTGCAGAAGAGAGATCGCAAGAGCCTGAATTCCAAGAGTCTAAGACTCCAAGGTATGTAAGACTAAATCATTTAGAAGATCAGATTATAGGTGATAAGAACAAAGGTGGTCAAGCTAGGAGAAGAATTGTAGAAGAATAATGTTCGATCTCAAAGACTGGGCCTAAAATTGTCAATGAAGCATGCAAAGATGAACATTGGGTGGAAGCAATGAAAGAAGAACTACTAAAAATTGAGAAGAATGATACGTGGATTCTTGTTCCTAGACCTAAGGACAAAAATTTAATTGGAACTAAATGTGTCTTTCGAAATAAATTGAATGAGCAACGTGAAGTTGTTAGAAACAAAGAAAGACTGGTGTGTAAAGGATATTCTCAAATGGAAGGAATTGAATTTGAAGAAACTTTTTCTCTTGTTGCTAGGATTGAAGTTGTGAGATTATTTCTTGCTTATGTTGCTTACAAAAACTTCAAGGTTTATCAGATGGATGTCAATTCATCATTTCTAAATGGTGAACTGGATGAAGAAGTGTATATTGAGCAACCTGATGGATTTCAATTGACTGATCAGGGAGATATGGTTTGTTGGTTGAAGAAAGAATTATATGGACTTAATCAAGCCCCAAGAGCATGGTATGCCAGATTGGACAAGTATTTTTTGAAGCTTGGATTTAACAAAGGTACTGCTGATAGTAATTTGTATTTCAAGATTGATCATGATAAATATTTTATTTTTGAAGTCTTTTTTGATGATATCATTTTTGGAGGAGATGATTGTTTGTGCATGAAGTTTGCTAATGAGATGTAGAGTGAGTTTGATATGTCTATGATTGAAGAAATGAAATTCTTTTTGGGATTGAAAATTACTCAGCTAGATAAAGTGATCTTTATATCTCAATCCAAGTATGTGAAAGAATTACTAAAGAAGTTTGGTATGGAAGATTCAAAGCCAGTTGGTACACCTATGGTGACCGAATGTAAGTTGACTCAAGACGATGATTCTCCTAAAACAAATCAGACTAGATATAGATTCATGATTGGTGGATTACTTTATTTGACTCAAACTAGACCTGATATCATGAATGTTGTATGCATTGTTGCAATATTTCATGTTGATCCTAAGGAATCTCATGTGACAGCTGTGAAGAGGATTTTTAGGTACTTAAAGGGAACAGTTGATTTTTTCTATGGTATCCTAAAGAAGATGACCTTACTTTGAGTGCTTTTACTGATGTTGATTGGGAAAGAGATGTGGATGATAGAAAGAGTACTAGTGATGGTGCATTTTTTTTTGGCAAAGAAGTCGATTTCATGGTTAAGTAAGAAGCAAAATGTTATTTCTTTATCTACTGCAGAGGTAGAATACATTGTTGTTGCTACCAATTGTAGTCAATTATTGTGGATGAAGCAGATGTTGAAAGATATCAAAGTTGTGTATAATGAACCTATTGCCATATTCTATGATAATTCAAGTGCAATTAACATTTCTAAGAATCTAGTGTTGCATTTAAAACCAAGCATATATCTATCAAGTTTCACTTTTTGAGAGAAAAGGTGAGTGAAAAGGAAGTCAAATTGGAGTATGTGCCTACTAAGGAACAAATTGCAGATATATTTACTAAGCCCTTGCCTAAGGATACTTTTGAGTATCTCAGAGGGAAGCTAGGGGTGATTACCCCTCCTAATCAAAATTAAGATGCATTGACTTGCATCAGTCTATGCATTTCATAGTCATATCTTGTGATCAAGATTGATGTTGTGGTGGTTGCTACTTAGGGGGAGTAGTTAGATGTTTAGAAAAATGTCGTTCAAAGCTTGTGTGGAGAAAGATAATGTGTACCTTTGTCATTGATGTCAAAGGGGGAGAAGAGTCATGTGAAAATATGTGAAAGAGTTAAGGAGAAAATAATCAAAATCTAAGAGGGAGAAAGTGCTAAGAGAAAGTATCATTGATGGTGTTTTTCACATCATGTGTTGCCATCAATGCCAAAGGGGGAGATTGTTGGAGATTTTTGGATATTTATGATATGTGGTTTTCATTGATTTCAACACTACTGGTATTAATGTCTTTAAGGTTGTATATGTTGAGGATATTGAGAAAATTGTAATAAAATAAGTTGTAGGTTGTCGGTGATGCGGTGAAGTTCAATATAATGGCCAGCTCAGTATATTGATGATAAGGAGTTGTGAATTAAAGGGTTTGTTGTCAAGTATATTTAGTTTATCCACATGAAGTTTCAGAGGTTCGCATGAAGATTTGATCAAGTTATGAGTATCTGTGTTTCGACAGTTGTTATGTTGCTTTAGTTGGTGTTCCTGAAAGAAGGTGATGTGATTCTAGTAATCTGAGTTGTTGTGGATGCTTTTGTGGTGATTCATGATGCTTGTGGATGTTTCTAGATCATGCTCTATCTATGTTGTTGGTTTGCATTGACTTTTGTGCTCGTGATTGGTGATTTTATTCTGTGAGTTCATGTTTTCCATGATCATGGCCGACAAGGTGATTGTAGCTTGTTGTGGATCTTCAAGGCATAATTGTTTAAGTTGTTTTTCATGTTTGAGGATGTTGTTTTGGGTCCTTGCTATGTTTTGGCTGACACTATTTAATTCTCATTGACAAATTGTTTATTAATTCAGGCTAACAATTTGTACACATTTCATATTTTGTTGGGCTGACATGTAGTTGATGTTATCCTTAGTTGCAGATATATATGATCAATTGTTTTGAAGAGATTTGAAAAGCAAGGTGTGAGATGTGTGAGTTATGTGTGTGAATAATGTTCTAATCTTTCGAAGGCAGAAGTTAAGTGTGAAGAAGAGTGAGCAGAAGAAAAAGTTCATGTGCTTAATCGAAACTGCAATCAAGCATTAGCAAATGCTATTTTCTCAGTTAAAATCTTCGGATGTAATCTGAATGTGACTGTAAGATAGTGAGTCTTCTTTTGGGCAATAATCCTTTTTGTATTTGAGTAGTGAGCTCTAGGAAGTGTGCCTGAATGCATGTGCATTCCTATTTATAATGCTTTTAACAAAGTATAAACTTGTGGATTGATCTCCACCGTGGTTTTTCCCCTAACAGGGTTTCCACGCAAAAATCTTGGTGTTATGTGTGTTTTTGATGTGGTGATGGTTTATGCTTTCATTTTCATTTATCATATCTGAGAATAATTTTAATAAGTATAATTTATGTGACAATTGATTCACCCCCCCTCTCAGTTGTCTGCCCTTGTATTGCCAACATATTACTCTATATGGTTGCTTCTCTATTCTTGCTAGTTATCATTTTATTTTGTTTAATCATTTTAAGCACAATAAGAGGGTTTCTTTCCTCTATTACCTATTAGCTTCCCTTGAGAATGGTATTAAATATTTCAAAATAAATCCTAAGAACCCTATTCTCCATGAGGGCTTAATTCTCCTCATTCTGGATTATGTCAAGTCTTACTCAATTCCTGAGGAACCCAAGAAAATTTCTAAATTTTTCCCTAAGCAGTCTAATTCTAGGTATCATACTAGTTTTGATAATGACTCTGATTTTGAGGAGTATGAAGCTAGGTTGGAAGCCTCTATGGAGGTCCTCTTGGACCCTCTCGAGGATTTTGTTGCTAAGCATAAAAAGAAGTATAAATCTTCTAACCCCTCTAAGTTGGATGAATATATGATTGGTAGTGAGGAGGTAGAGGAAACAAGGGTTCTTGAAGGTTTCAATAAAACCCAGAAGGTCAAATTAGGTAAATTCTCGGCCCCTGCTATGAAGAATCTAAAGGTGAAGGGTGATACCTCTGGTAAGAAGAAGGTGACAGAGGATGTTTATTTGAATGACGAGGTGGAGTCCCTTGTCTCAGACCAAAAGAGGAAGATGAGTTTGCTAGAGGAAAGTAATATGAAGAAGGTGAAGGGCAAGGTGCATTCTGGAAGTAGGAAATGCCTACCTCAAGTGGAGACTGATGGTGTTGAGCTTGACAACACTCCCAATATTGACACCCACTAGTCTGTTAATCATGGTCCTGAGAAGGTTAAGGAGTTGGGCACTCATGAGATTATAGAGGTGGAGAGGGATTTACGCAGAATCAAGGTTCTTGATGGTGGTAATAAAGTTAAGAACGTGTTGCAATATGTATAGGCTGATTGGGTTGATCCTGGGGATCTAATTGATGATAGGGAAACCTGTAATTGTAATAGGGATGAATTGCCTAATGTTTTAGGGATGGCGAGAGATGGATCTCTTATTTTTTTAGAATTTTTAAGTGGGTGTTTAATGAACTGAACCTAACCAATGTGGAGGTTCGTTCTTTGGCTAACAAGGTTGGGGTTACTCCAAATCCTCAAGGGTCGTATGTTTAGGATCAAGTGAATCAATTGTTTGATGTTCTGAAGACTGTGAAAAATGAAATGTTGAAGCTAAAAAGAGATTTTGATTTCAGAATCTCAGTCTTAGAGGATAAAATGGCTAGAGCTTATGAGAACTTGGAAAAGGTGGTTAAAGTAATTAGTAAATATTCTCTCCATAATAAAGTTGAGGGTCTCCAATTTCTCAATGATAAAGCTAGGCTATGGAAAGGAGATTCTTTTGGTGTGAAAGATGCTTCTACTGATCTGGTGGATGCCCCAAAAGCTTTGAAAGGGGGTGATAGTGAGAAGGGCCATTGCACTCGAATGCACAATAAAAACCAAGAAGAAACTGGGATCTCCTATGAAGGAGGTTGAAGAGGTCATGGAGATACATGAAAAGATTATAGCCAGTGATTTGGAAGCTCCTAATATTTTGAAAAACTTGTAACTATTTGTTGGATCTATCCTTTTTTGTTGATTTTTTGTTATTTTTTCGCTGATGGGTGGTTGCTTTGTTTATCTTGATTATCTTTAAATGCAACATTCTTTTTTGTAAAGGGTTTTTGGGTCCCTTCGAAACCTGCTTTTCCTATAATAAAAAAAACACTAAGTAGAAATCCATTATAATGGATACCTGACCACATATAGGGCCTGCTTTAAGGAGGACAATGTCTAATGAAATGAGCTAGTCATTTTCTAAAGTGATTGATAGAGTGCATCTAGGTGATAAGTTCTAGGTTAGGGTTAGTTAATATACCAAATGATACAATTTATGTGATAATACCACACATATATGTAACATAGACCAAATTAGAAAGAAAAAAAGAGGTAAAGGTGTAGGATATGATATTATATCCCTTACACATGTATATAATTGTAATTACAAATATATACATTTATTGGCATCATGAAATATCAAAATATATTCAGTTATGATAGCCCCAACTTTGTGGTTGAATAAATTCAATCCATGTTCAAAGAATTTAATCAATATCAAATTGAGATGGCAAAGAGGGTGTGCCTTGAACTCTAGGATTCAATTTCTTAATTACAAGATGTTGTCTCATTTATTTTTGGCTTCACACTCCTCCAATATTTAATTTTTTCGTCAACTTCCTTAGCATGATGTTTACTTCTATATAAATCTAATATAATTGGTCAAAAATATGAAATAAAATGATGGTGTGTTATCAAATTCATATAGAAAACATGAAAATAATAATTGATACTGTTGAATCAATCTAAAGGCATATAACTTGAATCTTTTACATAAAAAAAAATATGAAAAGGTAATAGATTTGTTAAACAATGATTAGAGTTTTGTCAAAATTATAAAATGTGTGTTTTTGTGTCAAAGAACATGTAGTATGCAAGGTAAATTAGAGCATGTGGGTCCAAAACTCACAATACCCGTATGTGTTTTTACCATTTATGGTTTTTTCAAGTCTACAAAAATGCACTCACATTATAACATGTCTTGGGTATTTCCAACCTTTAGGATTGGATTCTCTGAGACTCCCATTTCTACTTGCAAAGTTGTTAGATCACTGTTGGATAATTTTGTAGGTGATTTTCCATGAGTTGACAAGGTTTAGAGCTTTGAATGCAACAATGAACAATTTGTCTTCAAGCTTCCTTTAATCCTCTTCAAACCTAAAACCTGCACATTCAAAGAGAGGGAAAATGTTGGGCCATTTAGGGGTTTGCCTTAGTCAAACCCTGTGTAAGTATTTCCACTTCCACAATGGTTTGTCAATGATAAATGGATGAGTGAAAGGAAGGAATGATTAAATCACAAGATGTTGCAACTCACCACCTTTCAATGGCTTTCTTGAAGGACTAAAGTCAGACACATCACCTCAAGGTCTTGGATCTTACTTGCTTGATTGATTGAATTGCTTGGAGACCTACAAAAGGATTAGCCTTCACAAAAAAATGATGACATGAACACACATAAACTCACATAGGATTTGAAATGATGTTTGGATTTTGAATTGCTGCAATAGGTCTTTGAAATGCTACTGTTGACTTTCTCTTAAATGCTCTTGACAATAGTCTTTGCTCACTTATATCACTTAGCGCATGTTAAATTTTAAATGATGCAATAACTAGGTATTTATAGTTGTTTATTCAATTTACCATGAATTAAATCCCAAAAGATGACATTTATAATTTGAATTTTGAATGTTAAAATGTCAACACCGATATATTCAAAATTGGGTCTTGGAAAAGTAGGAGGACTCATTCACCCAAGGCAGTATGGGTCCTAGCCCTATTTTCCAAGAAATAAAGTGTCAGGGGCCAAACGTTAACTGGGTGCATTTGTTTAATGCTTGCAATTTATTGGAAAATGATAAAAATGGGCCTCAAAATGCATAATTTAGGGGAATAGGTGTTCAATTAGGCTCAATAATTTAAGGGGGAGATAAAACATAGTGTGAAATCGTCAAGGGTGACAATTTACAACAATACAAAAAGTATATTTAGAGCATTATGCTCTTGTTCTTGTCATATACATTCAGATTTTAAGTATGACTATCTTCAATTTCTCATCCAAGATAATTTTTTATAGATTTTAGAATAAAATTAACCACTTAAGACCCCCTTTTTGTGCCCTATTTCAATGCACATAATTCGCTTTTAAAATTGACCTAGTGCACATTGTATTTATGTGTTATGATGTGTTTTTGTTTAATCATTTGTAATGATTGAGGACTATCATGTTGGATTTATACAAGAACTTGTCATATATCATTTATGAGAGCATCATAGTGAGAAATTACCAAAGTATTACAACATCTTTGTTTGAGTGCACATTTTCTTGTTGCCCTCAACTATTATTATAAGGATTGAATTAATTGAACTAGGGGTTTGACTAAGGATAATATGAACCTCATGTTTCAATAGATTCATTGTAGGTGTTCTTAAACACTATCTATCCTTATAGATTTAGATATCAAAAAATGAAGGGAAAAAATTTCCAACAATCCACTTCTAGTGTTGTAGTTAAGATTCACACATCGTTTATGCAAGTTCTCAAAGATTTTTTTATAGGAATGGATTTGACCCAAGACAACATTATAAATTTATTAATTTCAAGGCAATAATCAAATCAAAACCTAAAATTCTAGTACCTCAATTAATTGACTTCTAACATCTTCCATAACTCATCTCCATCATTGAATATGTACAAACACTTATGTGATGAGGATAATAAGGCATGGTGGGATGCAATTTCAAGATGGACTCTTTAGCAATATTTTTAAGGAATGAAAAGGGACAACCCTAAAAAATTAGGGAAGTCTTTTAAATAAGGAAAAATAATCATATGGTGACATTGATATGGCATTAGTTATATACATTATAAAACCTTAATATAGAATAGTTAAGATAAATTGAGATTTCACATATGACAACATAAACATTAATAAAATTTAATTACTTTCATTGTTAAATACATATATTATAAAAATTTAAACCGTTTATGGTCACTCTCAATGATGACTAATCTTAAGCCTTATTATTCAAACCATTAAAAAGATTTAATCCATAAATGCATAAAAAATAATTATATATTAATCTTAATAAGTTCGCGATGTACATAATATAAGGGTAAGTGCACAAAGATGGGGGACCTAAAGGGGGTCTTAAGTGGCCACTTTTTTTTTCTGAAATTAGGAAAGGCGTTAACCTTGGATGACAAATTGAAGATAATACATTCAAAATTTTAAGATGCGAGAAAAAAAATTCATAGTGCTCCAAGTCTACTTTCTAAACTACTATATTTTTTGAAAATGATAGAGATTAAGGGGTTCAAAAGGGGGGGCCACACAAATTGGTCATGTTTTTTCAAAATAAACATAACATAGTGTTTGGTGTGGCCACTCTAAAATGTTTAAAAAAAAATAGTATTTTAAAAATTACTTTTGCAAGAAATTAGCTAACACCATGTAGTTTATCCTTGATATATTTGTTAATTTTTTAATGAATATATGAATTTTTACTAATTTTCAAAGGGACACATCCTAAAAAATAAAAATTTGAGCATGATCCCCACTAAATATTTTGAAAACTAATAAAAAATCATTTATTTTTGAATATGTATAGAATGGAGTCTAGTTTCTAAAAATGTAATTTATTTGAAATTTTGATTAACGGTTAAAATATAAAGTGAAAAATACCAAAAATTGGTTTTTGACAAAAAAAGATACACCAAAAAATAAAATTAAAGATGAAAACCTCAACATACTCAAAATGTGAAAACAATTACATGGTTAGATAGTTATGAGAGAACTTAATATTACCTAGGCATTTTTATGACTTGACATTGAAACATATGCAAACTTGATGGGGAGAACACTCAAGATTATGTCAAAAAATTTATAATCTACAAAAACACATCTTTGGATGTTGGAAAGTCACTCCAAGCCTTCGGGTTGGAATCCCAAGAAAAATCCAAGCTAAAGGCTTGAAAATTCCCAAAGAAAGTTAAATGTGAGAATGTTATAATGCACTCACATTATTTGAATGGATTGACAAAATACAAGCATGTTATAACGTGCTCGCATTTTGTGAATGCATTGAAAAAAATTTGTTCTCTTTTTTCTCTCTTTCTGCTCCTCTTTCAATGAAAATATAAGTTGATAATTACATATGGACACTTACTTTCTTATACTTTAAGGTATATTTCATATATATAGTTTCAAGATTTTTGAGAGTGGTTTCATATCTCTAGGAGTTATAATGCAAATTCTAGGAGATATTGAGATCACAAATGCCACAAAGCATAGAGACACCTAGATTTGAGAAATAAGGTGGTAAAGGAGATCCTAGCAGCCATGTATTGGTATATACAACCCTATGCAGTGACTCAACTTTGAAGATAAGCTCTTGGATAATATTTTCCCTAGGTCCTTGAAAGATATAGCCTTAGAATGGTTTTGTTCCTTACCAAATAACTCAATCCAATCATTAAATGAGTGTGTTGATGCTTTCCTCAACCATTGCCAAGTGCACATTGGTCCTAAGATGGCCCTACCTGATTTAATGCAATGTAAGAAAAACACAAATGAAAAGGTCACTGATTTTATAGTGTGTTATCAATTTCATTATTCATAAATCAATACTAAGCTTCCCAATGTTCATCTTCAAAGAATGTTCATTAACAACTTACAAACAAATTTCCAAGATAAGATTGGGATGATGAAATTCCCCTCCTTTACACACTTATGCATGACTTTCCATGACTATCAAAATTCACTTAATCAACATGAGGGGAAAATACTTTGAACCATCCTACAAAATCCAAACCTGTGCCTCACAAAAAAAGTTAAAACTATTTAAGAAACAAAAAAGGGATTTATACAGATAAATCCACCTCAAACAACCCTCCATGTTGAACCTCAAGTGGCTACCATAAAAATAACAACTCCATACCAATTTAGGGATAAGAATAGGTAATTCACTCTATTACTTGATTCCCTCCATTTGATTATGTTGCAACTCTAGAGTAAGAGCTTAATTACCTTACCTCTGGTTAGACCTCTTGATACCACTAAGCCTTTACCTCCACATCAAAACCCAAATATATTTTTCCAATATCACTAACAAAGTGGACATGATACAAAATGATACATGTGTCTTAAACATCAAGTGCAAGACCTCATTGATTCTAATCACATCCAACTGGGTGGTGTTAATGATCAAGGAAATAAATCTATGACCCACCTAACAAAAATTTACAAATCTTTACCAACCCAATGCCAAATCATTCCATCTCTTTTGTGAAAGCTAGTGATAACAAGAATGATGTGATGAATTTTGACAAGATACAAGACATGACTAATGATGATAGTGATAGTGAGGATGATTTACATGCCATTATTTGACTCATTGATGTTCAACCTTGTAAGGGCCAAACGTACTTGTCATCTAACATTTCTTACTCACATAGTGATACAATTAAACATGCACCTAATGGTTCTTTTTGCATCACTAGAAAAATCGGTCACAAGCCTACAAATGGGATATTAACTGATCCCATGTGTAGAGAATGTGATCACCAATGAATTTTTATTTGTGCATGAACTTTACCAAGATTCCTATGAATAATCAAAAGCATGGATAAAAACACATGATGGTTTTGCTTGCTCTATGATAGGTGCAATCACTCTTCCATTAAAATTTGGACTGAAATAATTAAATGTATCATTCTCCATCATCCTGATGGATCAATTCCATGTGAAGTTAGGCTATCCTTGGATACACTCCATGAATGTCATCCCGTCAATCATTCACAAGTGCTTGAAATTGCCATTTGACAACCAATTTTTTACAGTGCATCATAGTGGGTTTAATCCTTTGTCTTTCCATGGGAACTTTTTATTGGATTTATTTTGGCCCAAACCTGAGGAACCAATTACATCTTGTGAGGATTTCTTCTTTAAATCATATCAAACCAATTACATCTTGTGAGGAGTAGGTATAAGAATGGGGGTATGGGTAAACTTTCTTGGTTTTTGGAGGCACAAAAGGAATTATACCTACAAATATTCATCTTCAGATCCGAACCTATAATAAATCTGAAAAGGTACAATTCCTTTTGTGCATCCCAAAACCAAGCAAGTTTACCCTCTCTCCCCCTTTTTCTATATTTCATTTTGGGTTCACTTTGATTAATGTGTCCTTAATATAATAGTTAAATTTCAAGTGGTGTATTCTTGCATATATTGGACTATGACATAACCACATGTCAATTCCATTATTATTCATCCCCATAAATTTGGTCTCAATTCCTATATCTCCTATTTGCAACCCTAGATAAAATATGGGGGTGTAGACTTGTCCTAGTGTTGGTTATGGAGCCTAATTCTATTGATTAATATTTATTATGTGAGGGGTGTAGAGGGTACCCCCAACAAGGTCCAAGAGGGCCATCCCCCTAATGGGGGGTTTGGGGGTCACACACCCTAATGACATTTTTGGAGCTTCATCCCCAAAAGTTGCATTTGATATGTATTTATTCATTGTAAATCTGGATAGTTCATTATTAGGTCAAAAATATAACAATACATATTATGTTAGTTTTTCTTTCCCTAGAAGACAACCCCATTTTAAGAGGGCATGCATTACGATTGAGTGTTGCATTGTGAGGAAATTGTAATAGAGAAAAGAGGAAGTTACAATAGATGTATTGTAGGTTGTATCCCTTTTTTTTGTTGGATGAAATAAACGAAATAGTATTTATTTATCCATAGATGTAGTCAATATTGGGTGAACCATGTATATCTATGTCTTTGTGTTTTGTGTTATTTAAAAAAAAAAAAATTACATTCATTTCATTGTATATTGCTCTACGATCCTATTTCTAACAACTGGTATCAAATTCATACATTTATTTGGTTATTAAACTCAAAAGAAGGGTTCCTAGTTTGAGTGAGAAGTTCAATGGCCAAAATTATCATCTATGGAAGATGCAAATGAAGGATTGACTATATCGGAAAGATATTTTTTATTGTTGGGAGGAAAATAAAGAAGCTGATGAATATGATAGATTAAGAATGAGATTTTCTTGAGAGAAAGACACTAGAAACAATACGGTTGTGTATGACAACATTAGTGTCTTTTAACATATCAAAATAAAGAACAATGGTGGATTTGATGAACTAGCATTGGCTAAATTGTATGAAAAAACCTCATCTTGTAATAAGGTATTTCTTATGAAACATTTATTTAATATAAAGATGTTAGAATGTGGGTCTTTTGTTGATCATTTAAATGAGTTTAACATGATCATTATTCAGTTAAGTTCTGTAAATGTAACCTTTGATGCTGAGGTTAGGGCTCTCTTGATTTTATGTTCATTGTTAGAAAGTTGGAATAGCTTGGTAATGGATGTGGGTAATTTTATTTTTTAAGCCCTTTAAAGTATGATGATATTGTTGGTGTTATCCTTAGCAAGGAAATATGATGTAGAAAAGCATAGGTGCAAAATTAGGTAATGCTTTGATTGTGGATAATAAAGGAAAACAAAGAGAGAGAGGAAAGAGCCCAAGAAATCGGGGGAAGTCTATGAAGAGAAAATTCAAATCCAAAAGAAGGGAGGAGTGTTGGAATTGTAGGATGAAAGGAAACCTAAAGAAATAATGTTGGTCTCAAAAAGGAAAACAAGGAGATAGAGAACAAGAAAATAGTAAGAAATAAAATATAGCAGGTGATGTATTGCAAGATGATTTGATCATTTCATTAGGTAATATTACTAATTAGTGGGTGTTAGCCATAAAGGATTCATTTCATGCCACATCCCATAAAAAATATTTTCTAGATTATGTTCAAGGTGATATTGGATAAGTTTATTTGGGTGATGATGAACCATGCAAATTTGTTGGAAAAGGTAAGAAATGGGTAAAATTAAAAAATGTAACCCACTGGTTGATAAAAGAGGTGATACATGTTCCTAATTTGTATAGGAGTTTATGGTGAACTCCTCAAACACCCCAGGATCGCCTGCAAGACAATAACTTCCACAAGAGAGAAATGGTAGAAATATCATGCTATCATTAAGGATGCAAGAACTTCAAACTGAATATGGAAAAGTACATATGATGCCTTGCTTATATAGGCAAGGTGAGGAATAGGATTAGATAAGATCATGACAAGCGTCTTAATCCTACCACATGAGACAACTAAATCATAGTTCAATCTAGGACACAAACATTAAAACCTCAATGCAAAATATTAAATGCATGTTTGAGAATTATTAAATGTCTAGATAACTAAAAGTAAATAATGAGACATGGCCCCATTATAAATAACTTCTAGAAATGACAACTAAGAAACTTAACTCCTAAGTAAACTTATAATAATTTGAATAGGTTCTCACTAATAGCTTGTTAGGAAATAACCCCATTCACACCAACACCCCCCCATAAGTGCAACTTAGGGAGTAGATTATTATGTAAATGACACAAAGATGAGTCCTGACTACGACGCCATGTTAGGTACCCATGTACAAATGAAAATGCAATCTCTCACAAATAGAGAAACTTGGAGAAAACTCAGTGGGACAAAAATCTCCCCCCAAAGAGAGATGAAATATAATAATGTTCTTCATCAAAAAATAAGAGGACAAAACCCCATTCAAGGAAAAAGACCCCCCATAAGAGACACAAAGAAGAAGAGACCATTTAGTGCCCCCTCAATGAAATGATCCAACACAAATCCAATCAATCTCCATCCACACAAAGGATGATAAGGGAGACCATATAGCCCCCCATAATGAGATAACTTGTTGCAAAGAAGCAGTGGAAGCACATTGCAAAGTAGCACTGGAATCCTTAATTCAACAAGCAAATGAAAGAGTTTGCTAGAAACCATATTAGTCACTCAAGGACTCAAGTTGGAATCACAATAAACCAACAACACACCAGATTCTAAAGAACATTGGAACACCCACTATATCATGCAACCCTCAAATCTATGAAGCAATAGTCAATTGAAAAATGATCTAGAACAGAAATGAGGTGCAGAAAAAACGTAAACCTAATGCATGTAAAAAAGAAAATAGTGCATGCATTTATGAATGTTCACATCTTCCTCCATGAATAAAAATGACCTTACATCTATGTAGAGGAAAAAATCAGCTTTCCAATGCCACTTGAATCATGAAGATTCGATAACCAAGGCAAAAGTTATGAAATTTTTTTAAAAGCTGAATTTAGCTTGTAGAAATCATTTTTTTCTAGCAAAAAATTTTTACTTCTGATTTGATTTTTGAAAAATCTATTCACTATGAGTAGACAATAACAATAATCTAAAAAAAAATTAATGCGAATAACAAAGCCTATAAATGGTTTTTTGATCCAGCAAGTACAAGATGATAAAATGAATTTTATTTAACCTTCAGCCTGTAGAAAAAATGATGCGTGACACTTTTTGGACATCATGTTTTTAGATATTCTCAATATATGAAAAATTTAATTGATATCCAGATGGCATTTCGACCCTAAGAACAAAACCCATAAAAAAAATTTCTTACCAATGAGTGGAAGTTGGATTTCTAAAGCAAAAATGAAAAGGCTATAGTAGAAATTTCTTTGCCAAATCTGAGCTTCAAACCCTTGTAGATCTAACAAAACATGTCAAATTTTGATGAAATGAAAGACAATATTGACTTTTATTGATGCGTTGGATTCAATGGCAAGGTTCTCAAGACCCCAACTCACACCCAACAAAAATTTCATGCCAAGATTGGTCCCTTAGATTTGAGAAGAAGTCTGTAGCACTGAAGCTCTGATACCATGTAGGAGTTTATCGTGAACTCCTCAAACACCCTAGGATCGCCTGTAAGACAATAACTTCCACAAGAGAGAAATGGTAGAAATATCATGCTATCATTAAAGATGCAAGAATATCAAACTAAATATGTAAAAGTACATATGATGCCTTGCTTATATAGGCAAGGTGAGGAATAGGATTAGACAAGATCATGACAAGTGTCTTAACCCTATCACATGAGACAACTAAGTCATAACAACCTAGGACACAAACATTAAAATCTCAACGTAAAATATTAAATGCATGAGAGAATTATTAAATGTCTAGATAACTAAAAGTAAATAATGAGACATGGCCCCTTATAATTAACTTCTAGAAATGACAACTAGGAAACTTAACTCCTAAGTAAACTCATAATAATCTGAATAGGTCCTCACTAATAACTTGGTAGGAAAAATAACCCCATTCACACCAAAAATTTGAGAAGAAAAGTAATTTTAATAGGACAACTAGGAAGAGAAGGTTGTATAGTTACATTTATAGAGAATTCATAGAATGTCACTAAAGGAGCATTGATAATAACAAAAGGAGAAAAGGTAAGTAAATTGTATTTATGTACTAGTAATTTTGATTTATCTATTTCCATAGCTTCTGTAGGAAAAAATACAACATTGTGGCACCATAGACTTGGGCACATGAGCAAGAAGGGGATGAGGATTCTACACTCAAAGAATTTTTCACCGAGTTTAATGCAAGTTGATTTGGATTTCTAAGAAAATTGTTAATGAAAAATAAAAGAGAGATAGATTTCTCAAAGTTAGCAAGGAAAAGAAGAGTGAAAAGTTAGAGCTTGTGTATTCATGTGTATGGAGACTAGCTCAAGCATCATATTTTGGTGGCTCTTATTATTATGTTACTTTTATTGATGATGCAACGACAAAAACTTGGGTTTATTTCATTCAAAGAAAATATGATGTGTTTGATACTTTTAAGAAATAGAAATCTTTGGTTGGGAATGAGACGGGAAATAAGTTGAAGTGTCTCATATTAGATAATGGAAGTGAATATATTGCAAAATGTAGTTTGATAGTTACTATTTATACCATGTGATTCATGGACAAAAGATAGTTCCAAGAACACCACAAGAAAATCATGTGTCAAAGAGGATGAATAGAACAAAGCGCCTTCACATTCCCTGGATTGTGGTATTCCAAAGGAGGCATGGATAGGTAAAAAGGTAAACTACTCATTTCTAAAAAAATTCAATTGTGAAGCATTTGTCCATATTGATATAGAGAATAGAACAAAGTTTGAGGCTGAATCCAAGAAGTGCATTTTTATTGGATATGGAGTTAATGATTTTGGCTATCGCTTATGGGATTATGAAAATCATAAAATCACTAGGATTAGAGATGTGATATTCAATGAGAAGGTCATGTATAAAGATCAATTGTCGGGAAAGAAACATGAAAAGAAAAACCCAGAATATGCAATGCTTGATGAAATCCAAAAAATGTAATTCTAAAAACACTAGAAAATCAAAATATTTAACAAGAACAACAACAGACATCTCAAACTCCTATAAGAAGATCTATGAGGTTAAGTAGACCCCTTGAATACTCTCATTTATTATATTATGTATTATTGACTAATTCTCATAAACCAAAAAATTATAAAGAAGTAATGAAGATAGAAACTAGAAAGAAGTGGGAGTAAGGCATTAAAGAGGAGATGAACTCTCTGTTACAAAAGCAGACTTGGGACTTGGTTACAAAACCAGTCTTAAAAGTTTTGTAATGCAAGTAATACATGATAAGTGCATGTATGCACATTTAAGACTTGTTTTAGTTTTTAATTTTTTTTTCTTTTATTTTTCTTATCCTTCATCTGATCGTGTAAATCAGATCATTTTTCTTTAAATGTAATTTTCTGTAGCCAGTTCATTATGTAGAAATAATATGCAGTCTTCTTTTCAGCTATGCTGTTCCCTTATTTATGAACAGATATAATAGAATTGTTTTTCAATCAGTGCTATAATTATTATCATTCATATACAAAATGAATTAAAATAAAGGCATCCTTATTTGAAATCCTTGTCTTTATTGTGGTCCAAATAACATAATTACAGCTAAAACTCTTGAAATCTACAGGTTTCTATTCTCCTCAGATACCTGTCTTTATTATGAATAAGACATAACTCTGAACATTATCAAATTCAGTCTGAGAGTGGTGGAGCCATCGATGCTGTGCACTGAGCATCATCTCCTCCTGGACCTCCATAAAATATGTAACTATCAAAATTGGGATTACCATTAGGTGTCACTGAGTAACAAAATGGACTGTTAGAAGAATACTGAAACAATCCTCCATTGAATCTCTGACCACCACCCACAAATTGATACATATTTCTAACATATGCTGCATATGGATAGCCTCTGAAAGCAAATCTTCCAGTACCCATATCTGTTTTTGACGGTGGATACCCCTTCACAACCGAAACTGCTCCTCCATATTTCACTGTATTAATTTTTGAAAGAATGTCTGGTACTAAATTTGCAGGCAAGTAACCCACTTCGGAGGAGGAGACATATACCACCCATGCTGGAGGGTTTCTTGCTTCCTGCAAATAAATAAATAAAAGTGTACCAAGTTAAGAAAAATATGTATTTTATAAATATTCAGGCATAGTTATTTCTACATTTTACTTACATATTGTATAGATATATCTAGTTCAACTTGTTGTGATGGGTCTCCATATACAGATGTTTTTGGTAATGCCTGACCAGCATAATATGGAGCATTTTCTGCCATGACGAATCCCGGGCACATTAGGTCATAACAACCTGTCTGATCGTAACCATCCCCCTATACAAAATGACAGCTTTTATATCAGCAGACCATGAATATGATTTGGCTATCATAGATATTGGTGCCAAAAGTGCAGGCTTACCGTCCAACGTATATAGAATCTTGGTATGGGACTCCCGTATAGTGTTTGGGAAACCTGCAGTGATGAAATCATATTTGCATGAGACAATCAACTGTAACAAGAAAATCATAATTTGAGTTTGCAGGTGGTTACAATTCAAATTGCACAATTGTACAAATATTTTGGTCAAATAGGTTGGTTTATTATAATGGGGTTGCAAAATTCCAACATATAAATATGTTGGTTAAGAGCTTAAACAACCTGCTCATTCTGATCAAACACAGACTATTTCTATCTGATAACAAAATTCATATTGTTTCTATTTAACCAGTTAACGAATTGATTTTCTTACTGTTTCTCAAACTGTATATCATTATATTTTGGGCGAATGAAGGTCATTCTGAAATCTTTATTTAATTATTAGAAAAGGATTAGTCATTTTAATTTGATTGAAGATTTTGTTGAGAAATATGTCTCAACCTTGCAAGCCTTTCACAAGAAAATTACAGAATTTGTTTGTGGCAGTTTTCCACATGTTTATGCATTGGAAAAAGGTGTATGAGTTGTTAAAAGGTGCCTTGTCCTTAGTAGAATATAAGAGGGCTATTTTTAGAGCATAGTTAATTTGTTTTATGTCTTTTATGGGGGTCTAAACTAGAGGACAAAATTATGGACAGGATTACTATTTTAACTTGGTTGTTTTTCCATCTTGGAAATGTAAATGTCAAAAATGGGCAACATGTAGCATGGTGGTTAAGCCCATGGTTTTGTAAAACCACAAATGGTTTCCAGGTTGTAAATCACTATATAAGGAGGGCTTGGGGAGGAGTTTACACAATAGAGTTTTGTTTGCAAGGCTGGGTGCTAGAAGGATGCTAGTGATATCTTTCCAAGTTTGAGTTGAGGTGATGCTCTTGTAAGAACTTGCATTGCAAGTGTATTGTAATCTTCTTTGATTTGATAATACATTATGCAGGTTTTAGAGGGTGGGGTTTTTTTCCCATAAGGGTTTTCCCCACGATAATCATAGTGTTATGTGTTTATGGTTATTTCATTTATACTCTTGAATGTGTTTCTTTGAATCGTTGTAATACTTTATATTGAAATTTGCATAATCGTTCTCTCAAGATTAGCGTAGGAAGCGATTCCGCACACCTTTGCTTCCTTACAAGTGGTATCAGAGCCTGGCCAGTTTTGGTTCTGTTTGTTGGGTACAGGGTTTTTTGAGCTAATCAAGGTTTGAGTGGGAGCTTGTGCAGAGTATTTCATTTTTTGTATTGCAGGATCGTAAAAATGGCAAGCATGTCGGGGAGGATTGATGTAGAAAAGTTTTCTGGCACAAACTTTGAGATGTGGAAGCTGAAGATGGAAGATCTGTTGATTGATCGGGATCTATGGGATGCGGTGGATGAGAATAACCTAAGGCCTACAGATCCGACTTTAGCTGCACAATATGATGTGATGGACAGAAAAGCTAAAGGTCTCATAAGGTTGTGTCTTGCAGACTCAATTTTGATTAATGTGCATGAAGAGTCTACCGCGAAGAAGCTTTGGAAGAAGCTAAGTGAGATCTATCAAGCGAAATCACTTGTTAACAAGATTTTCTTGAGGAAGAAATTGTATTCCTTGAGAATGGAAGAAGGTGGACGAATTCCTGAGCATCTGGAAAGTTTCAATATGTTGGTGACTCAGTTGACCTCAGTTGGGGTAGCGATGGATGAAGAAGAAAGGTGCCAAATCCTACTATGTTCGTTGCCAGATTCATGGGACAACCTTGTCATGGCCATAGGGAGCACTTCTATTGTCTTGAAGATGGAGGATGTTGTTGGTTCTCTACTTTCTGAGGAGATGAGAAGGAAGGTCTCTCTGAATGCTAAAGAGGCTTTGAGTGTTTGAGGAAGACCAAAGGAAAGAGGCAAGAACGAAAAGCAGCATGGCCGTTCTAAATCCAAGAATAAGGGGAGATCAAAATCCCCTGGTAAGTCCAAGGTGATATGTTAGAATTGTGGTAAATCTGGACACTTCCGAAAGGATTGCAAAAAGGAAAAGAAGAAGAAGAAAAAGAAGCAAGATTCTGATTCTGAGTCCGAGAAGGAAGATGGAGACGCTTTTATCGCAGCCTTGGCCACTCATGCAGGTGATAATGCATGGTTAATAGACTCAGGTGCATCTTTCCACATGACTCCTAATAGAAACTGGTTTAGTAAGTATGAAAATTTTGATGGAGGTAAGGTGTATTTGGGTGATAACTCTATTCTTGATATTGTTGGCTGTGGAAGTATTAGTGTAAAATTTTTTGATGGTAGAATTAGAAGATTTGATGGTGTCTTGCATATCCCGAGACTAGCAAGAAATTTGTTATCTGTTAGTAAACTAATAGATGCGGGTGTGCATGTACAGTTCTCTGAAGCAGGTGTGAAAATGGTAAGAGGTGCTATGGTAATAGCAAGAGGAAGCAGATTGGGTACACTGTACCAGCTTGATGCATGCACGGTTGAGTGCAATAGTACTTCTGATAAGATTGTGAAAAAGACTACTCTGTTGGAAAAGGAGAGGTTTTCTTTTTCAACAAATGGTCGTGGTTTTTGGGTACCCAAGGGTGCTCTGTCTACCGAATCAAAGCTGCCTGCAGAGAAGACCATGTTATGGCACCAAAGACTTGGCCACATAGGTGAGAAGGGTCTACGGACCTTGAAAAATAAGAATCTTGTTGATGGGTTAAATGATTGCAATCTTGAATTTGATTTTTGTGAGCATTGTATTTATGGAAAACAAAACTGCATTCAGTTTTACTCCAGTTCTCATAAGTCTTCATGTATATTGGATCTGATCCATTCAGATGTATTTGGTCCAGTTGATGTTCCTTCTATTGGTAAATCAATTTATTATGTCTCTTTCATTGATGATTTCAGTAGAAGAACATGGGTTTATTTTCTTAGGAGTAAAGCTGAAGTTTTCAGTCGTTTCAAAGAATTTAAAGCAATGGTAGAGTTGCAGACTGGAAAGAAAATAAAATGTTTGAGAACTGATAATGGCAGTGAATATTGCTCTAATGATTTTGATACATTTTGTAAAGATTGTGGTATTAAAAGATAGAAGACAACTCCGTATTCTCCACAACAGAATGGAGTTGCAAAAAGAATGAACAGGACCCTGATGGAGAAGGCTAGGAGTATGTTGAGTGGTGCTGGACTAGAACAAAAGTTCTGGGCTGAAGCTGTAGCCACTGCCTGCTACCTGATAAACAGGTCTCCTACATCAGCTCTTGTTGATAAAACGCCAATGGAAGCGTGGTCGGGCCACAAGCCTTCACTTAGACATCTGAGAGTTTTTGGTTGTGAGGCATATGCTCATGTGCCAAAGGAGAAGCGGACAAAATTGGATAACAAAGCTGTTAAATGTATTTTCATCGGATACAGTTATGGTGTGAAAGGATACAAGCTTTGGGATCCTGTTGCACAAAAGGTATTTTATTCCAGAAGTGTTATTTTTAGAGAAACTAAGCCTTCTTTTGTTACAGCGCAGCCAAAACAAATAGAAGAAAAGGAAGATGTGATTCAACTACCTGCTACACCAGAGAAAGTTGAATCAAGGCCCTTAGAAAGACAAGAAGTCGAGGAGAGCTCTACGAGTTCTGAATCATCAGAGGAAGAAGAGGTACCTGAACCTGAACCTGATAATGAACCAGATCTTGCTCGAAGGTCTACTAGACAAAGGAAACCACCTGAAAGGTATGGGTATTCTCCTGATGATTGGAGGTGTATATTTGCTTTGAATGCTAACATCGATGAACCAAGATCTGTAGAAGAGGCTCTTGGTATGAATGATTCAGAGTCCTGGAAAATAGCCATGGATGAAGAGATGGCAGCTCTTAAGAGGAATGATACATGGGACCTTGTACCATTGCCTGAAGGACGGAAACCTGTTGGTTGTAAATGGGTGTTCAAAAAGAAGATGGGTTCAGATGGAAGCATTGAGAAGTACAAAGCGCGATTGGTTGCTAAGGGTTACTCCCAGGTTGAGGGGGTAGATTATGGTGAGATTTTTTCTCCTGTAGCCAAAATGACATCCATTCATTTTTTGCTTTCTATTGCAGTAGCTTATGATCTAGAGATCGAGCAAATGGATGTGAAAACAACTTTCCTTCATGGAGACTTGGAGGAAGAAATTTATATGACACAGCCAGAGCACTATGTGGTAAAAGGTAAAAGTCATTTGGTCTGTAAGTTGAAGAAATCCTTGTATGGTTTGAAACAAAGTCCTAGGATGTGGTACCAGAAGTTTGATACATATGTGTTGAGTTTGGGATTTATGCGATCTAAATCTGATCATTGTATATATTTAAAATCTGATGGTGATCGTTTCCTGGTTATTGCCTTGTATGTCGATGACATGTTATTTATTGGCAAAGGAAAAGGTTTGATTGTAGAATTAAAATCTCAACTCTCAGCGAAGTTTGAAATGAAAGATCTTGGTGCAGTAACGTACATTCTGGGAATGGAGATTGTAAGAGATAGACAAAACAGAAAGCTTTGGCTAGGCCAAAGTAAGTATGTTGGTACTATTTTGAAAAGATTCAATATGCAGGATTCTAGACCATTGAGTGTTCCTGTTATGATGGGAACAAAGCTTTCTAGTTCACAGTGTCCTACATCCCCATTAGAGATGGAAGAGATGAGTCGAGTACCATACCAGAGTGTTGTTGGAAGTTTGATGTATGCTATGGTTTGTACAAGACCAGACATTGCCCAAGCAGTGGGAGTACTTTCTCGTTACATGTCTAATCCAGGAAGAGCACATTGGGATGCAGTTAAAAGAGTTTTCAGATACTTGTGGGGTACCTCAGAGTACTCTATATGTTTTCATGGAATAGGAAACAAGCATTCCTTGGATATTCGAGGCTATGTGGATTCAGACTGGGCTGGTGATGTTGATAGAAGAAGATCCACCAGTGCATATGTGTTTACATTATTTGGTGGTGCAATTAGTTGGATGAGCAAGCGACAGGCTGTGGTTGCCTTGTCCACTACAGAGGCAGAGTATATGGCATCTACTCATGCCTATAAAGAAGCCATTTGGCTTAAGAGATTGTGTTCAGATATAGAGTTCAAACAGGGTGCAGTGACAATTTATAGTGACAGTCAAAGTGCAATCTGCCTAGCGAAGAACCCGACTTTTCATGCCAGGACCAAACACATTGATGTACAATATCATTTTGTGAGAGATATGGTTGAGGATGGCAAGGTGAAGTTGGAGAAGGTAGACACTTTGGTGAATGTTGTTGATGCATTAACTAAACCTGTGAGCACAGAGAAGTTCAGATGGTGTTCAGAGTCTATAGGCCTTTCGGCCCCTAGCAATTAAGTCCATGATATTTTGGATCCCCTAACTCTTGCAAGGTGTTCGACAAGTGGGAGATTGTTGAGAAATATGTCTCAACCTTGCAAGCCTTTTCCAAGAAAATTACAGAATTTGTTTGTGGCAGTTTTCCACATGTTTATGCATTGGAAAAAGGTGTATGAGTTGTTAAAAGGTGCCTTGTCCTTAGTAGAATATAGGAGGGCCATTTTTAGAGCATAGTTAATTTGTTTTATGTCTTTTATGGGGGTTTAAACTAGAGGACAAAATTATGGACGGGATTACTATTTTAATCTGGTTGTTTTTCCATCTTGAAAATGTAACTGTCAAAAATGGGCAACATATGGCATGGTGGTTAAGCCCATGGTTTTGTAAAACCACAAATGGTTTCCAGGTTGTAAATCACTATATAAGGAGGGCTTGGGGAGGAGTTTACACAATAGAGTTTTGTTTGCAAGGCTGGGTGCTAGAAGGATGCTAGTGATATCTCTCCAAGCTTGAGTTGAGGTGATGCTCTTGTAAGAACTTGCATTGCAAGTGTATTGTAATCTTCTTTGATTTGATAATACATTATGCAGGTTTTAGAGGGTGGGGTTTTTTTCCCGTAAGGGTTTTCCCCACGATAATCACAGTGTTATGTGTTTATGGTTATTTCATTTATACTCTTGAATGTGTTTATTTGAATCATTGTAATACTTTATATTGAAATTTGCATAATCGTTCTCTCAAGATTAGCGTAGGAAGCGATTCCGCACACCTTTGCTTCCTTACAGATTTGTGGTTATTAAAATTTGCAGGTGTTAGCGGACTTTCAAATCAATGTCTTTATTTATATTTAAAGTGGTGGTTAGTCTACGAAATCAATTCCCAGAGTGCATCTAGTCTTATACACTTCCACATCAGTATCTTCAACTATATACAAAGTGTTATTTAGTCCATGAGATCAATTTCCAGAGATGTGGCAATTGGTCCAATGGCCCTTCTTCAACGTAATTCAAGAGAATTGAACTTGTGAACTTGGATTGAGATTTTGATAATGCATATAGATTTTCCATTACAAATGTTGATGAACTTCTAAATCAACATCTTTACCTATACCCAAAATGACGAATAACCCACCCAAAAATATAATAATTAATCCAGCTTAAACCAAATTTATTCATAATTAATAAAATTTTGTTACTATAATGATTATCAATAGCATTGTCTCATAATTAAATTACTTTACCACTTACCAAAATGGCTAATTAAAAAGCTCACAATAAATGAAGATAAAACAATTCCCCAAGACTGGGGATCTGCAAAACTAAGCAAGCACTCACTTGCCAACCAGCCTCTATTATCTGAATTGGTTGTCTATCGACAGATGTTTCCACTCCAATCCTCATGAAACCGCTAGTAAAAATATCACCAGGAGCCAAATATGATTGCCACACATTCATTATCCCTGTAGCTCTCTCAATTTTACCACCTCCAAAGTCTAAGCTTGTTATGGCATACTGCAAAACAAAAACATCTATGGGAACTTAACAAATTCTATTGTCATTTTTAAACAATATATACTGCACTAATAAGACTTATGAAGACAACATTTTGCTTATTAAAAGAAACATTAAAATATAATGGCACCTGTGTTGAATATGCGGAGTCAGCATCAGCATTTTTTAAACTCATAAACCTAGCCACAGATCCAGCTCTCTTAACATCTTCATGCTTTATCTCCCTCACATGTACAGTTCCCTTTGGGCATTCTTTGCTCAAGGAAGAACTCAAATTTCCATCAATCCATTTTTCTCTCAAATCTTTCTGTAATATTAAATATTATATTATAATAGATATAAGTTTTCCACAATTCATGTTGAACAATAAAATAGTTTCTAAATTTACTGTGTATATTTTTAATCGATATTTCAGATCACTTTCAATACAAATCATATTTAAAAAAGATAAACAGACTCAATCACACCTTATTATGCCCATACGTTTTTTCAGAATTGAGGGATATCTGATCTTCATAGTTAACACAGAGTATTGTGTCTCCATTCTCATGCTGCAACAGATAACATTGAAATCTAATTATTCATAACAGTATTGTGAGATGATTTTTTTTCTGAACAATCCAGTTAATTTTTAAATAAAGAAAAGATCTTTCTTATCAAAAAAGGCAAAGAGCTATTCTACCAGTAAGGGAGAAATATGTTTGATTAAGGAAGAAGAAAGGGAAGAAAGTGGCATCACCTGATACTTGTGCACAGCAGGAGGGTTGATGTAATTGACATAGTCTTCACTAGACATTTTGTGCAAATCAAGAGCAAATGTCAAAGCCATAAACTGCATTGAAAGAAATAAGTTAAGAAAAAAATTCTGAAAATCCATGGCTATGTGGAAAATTGCAAGACTATGTAGCAGCTTTAACCTCAAATACTTAATTTATGGGGTCGATATCTGAGTTCCTAGAATTTCTGAGATCACACTTATCGCTTTCTAACTAAACTGACGTAGAGTCGTTAAATGGAATTATCTCGTGTTTCCAGGATATATCGTCTTTCTTAGGTTGAATGAGATCAATCTGGAGTAATGTGGATGTAAACTATGAGAATAAAATAATAATTTTGAGGACAAGGGTGAATATATGGAATTAAATGTGAAGGGTAATAATTGAATGAGTGTAAATAGGGATGAAATATATATATATATATAGATAGAGGTGTCAAGTCATAAGTCAAAGCTTAGTGTAAGAGTGAGTAATTTGTTAATATGCTATTGTATTAAGAAATTTATATTAGGGTGGGTTCAAAATTAAATGGGAAATGGTGTGGGTATGCTAATTTTGTTAAAATGTTAGATACATTTTGCCTCCTCTTTAAAAATATATGTGAATCTAACATGAGTGTGCATTTCAAAGTATATGGACATTTTTAACCAACCTAAAAATTAAATACATAAACACCCATAAGAAGATTACAGTCCATACAAAGTACAATGGATCATTCTTGAATTCTTCTTGTATTCTTCTCCTTACTATGAGTGTTCCATTGAAACCTTTAGAACAATGAAAATACACGATTAATAACTTATATCACATAATCGAAATAGGAACAAACTAAAAGTTGCTTCTAATGTCTTTGAAAATGAAAAGAAAAGAATGGGGATAGATGATTCCACTTGTACAAAATGTAATACAAAAATACTTTGCATGATGTGATAAGGCAATATACATCCATGCAATGTGCTTGTGCTATCTCTACACCATGCAGTGATGCAATAAAAAATATATGTGATGCAAGAAATATGATGGATCTCCATGTGATCTAGCTATGTAATGCAATAACTAACTTTGCATTATGTAATTATGATAAATCTCTATGCAATGTGGGTAGCGATGGATCTCCAAATAATATTGGTGTGTAATGTGATCAAAGTGTAATGCAATCATAAACTCTATGCATTGTAGTTATGTGATAAATCATTGCACACATGATATGAACATGTAATGTAATAGAATTTCATCTAAATAAGGTTATAAGTATTTACATAACACAAATCACTATCTAAGTCTTAAACATAAAAGTGCTAGTGACAATATATATACTCCTAAAATTACCAAGTGTCAGGTTGTGGTGAGTACCTACCTTTGTAGTATTTCAAAAGAAGTATTTATTGTCTAATCGATAAATAAACGACGACATAGTGATCTAGAGGAAGGTTGAATAATAGTTCAAGATCAATTTATTCTTGCAAGCTGAATATATCACAATTTTACGAGGTTGGTGAATATTATAGTTGTTAGGGCTCATCTTGACCCCAAACTTGATTCATATTAGGCATGATTGTGACTAGCATAATTGAAATTGAGTTTGTTCCTTAGAATAAATATTTGTTAAAAATTAGTGAGCAAATAATTTGTTAGTAAAGAGCCTTTGTAGATTGATTAGTTGATTTTGACTTTGATAGCCAAATCCCAAGTAGCATATATGAAGTTGAATTTTTTTAAATGAAAACTGTAGTAATTTTAACTTTTCATTGATTAATGTATTATGTCAATTAATATTTTATTTAGATTATATGCATATAATATTTTTATGTTGATTATAATATGATATAAATACAATATTGAGAATGAAAGAGTGAGGATGAACTTCATGAAGATAATATGAAGAGTCGTTTCACTCTTATAAGTAATACGAGTGTCATCACAAAAACCTAGCCACAATGGAACTAGAAAAAAGATAAATTGTGAAAGTACTTGTATACAAATGACTTAGTATTATTATGTAAAAGAAAATCTAAATGAACAAAAGTGAGCAATAAACTTTGAAATTTCTAATGATGATATTGTATATTGATGATTAAATTTATAATTTGAATTTTTCTATTGCTAAATTTGCTAAGTGAGCAAGGTCTCTACTTAGTGGAATATCCAAGTTGCCATATAAAGTTGTATTCACAAATGGTGGCAATATTTGGAAGTTAGCCAATACTAAGAAGCACCATAAAATGCTAAGAAATGTTGTAAGCTCAATCCTTTGGAATGATATGGATTTGAATTTAACCTCTAGATAGATTTTATCTACAAAATTTGAAGTGCGCATGACACTAACAACATTGTCTTAGAAATTGACTCACACAACCCAGATATATTAAAAATAGATGACAAATTCAATACACCCATAAAAAGTATATTTGATACAATACAATATTATATTAATTTTAAAAATTAAAATTTTATAAACCTAAATATATGTAATTGTTAACACTAAAAATTTTAGGGATTATAATCTTGAGTTTTGAAATGTTGCTTGTCATTGCTACTGCTTCCCTTCCTGCCTAGGCACTTTCTATTGTAGCTCTTGCTCTAGGCATTCATGGATCTTGTCACCCTACTCAATTAGGGACAAGTGATTTGTTTGTTTGCAAGAATGATGTTTTCTCTACGAAGCTCCTAGTCATTTTTTATTTCCTAGTTTTTCATTGCTCCCTATGGCCTAATTTGATGAACATCTTCCAATCCATTAAAAAATTCAAGGATATATCAGATATTATCCATGAGATGTTTCATTTTGATGGACATGTAAATAATCTTCATCAAAAATAAGGGTCTCCCACTCTTAACATTATCACACAAGAGAAATCAATGGTAGAAATTGTTGATTCTTACAATTTGACTATGAATCATCAACATCTCTTGAATTAGTATCAAAATTTGACACATCCAAAATTCTGATTGAAGATATTGAGTATGAATTTATCCAACATTATACAAGCAAAGGATTATGTGTACATGAATAGGGTATCTTGAAATTAGTACAGAAAATTAACATTCCTAAGTAGAGTGTAGAAGAAGTAACATCACGTATTCTGAACAAGTCATATTCAATAGCCATCTCTTAGGGAAAGGGATTAGACCTTGTTAAACATGACATCTTGAAATTAGAAAAGATAGTAAATAATCTAGAGTAGTAAGGAATTGGTTTTTCAACAACAATGGAATCAAATCATTTCAATAATACCTCCATAATACCAGGGGCAACTTTGTCTAGTGCAAACACCAACATGGGGAGCACGAAGGTTCATTATGATGAAACCAATGCCAATGCTGAAAATAGCCCTATCATGAATCGTCATCCACACATCATTCCATTCAAAAATTGGGACCAAAAACAAGAGGAAAAGCTATATCAAGGAAAGGAGAAATTCATTGCAACAAAAGAATAAGTGAAGAAAAATGGACAAAGAAAATTCAAATGGATACCAAAGAAAAATAAAGAATATCATCCCTATCAAACTCCATTAGTCAAAGAAACTACGAGGTGAAATCAAAAAGGGAATTTCATTCATCAAAAATGTCCATCGATGCAAAATAAAGCTTCAAGAGCGACTTACAAAGTGTATCAAGTAGTTGATCTTAATCAAATTTTCATGTTCACCCACCATTTCTCATCATCCCAAGTTTGGAGAGTCAAAGATTCTATACTATTGACCAATCCATCTCATATCCCTCAACACACATCACCATCCACTTCACTATCCATGATCGCTAATTCACACATTGACTGTCTTGGAAACAACTCTTTATCCTAAGGACTATAAAGACACTCTATCGTGATGTTCATACCTATATGAGGTTAATTTTGGTATCAACAAGGCAGATAAGAACCCTCAAGGGTTACATTCAAGTGCCCATGTCTTAGGAAAGAAACTTCTCCATGTAGGACATCATTGGCATATTATGACAATTTCATCTTCACCAACACCACCAGGTGGTCCACAATGAGTATAAAATCTTTCAAAAAATCAAGAAAATAGTAAAGAAAAAATTGTCCTCTAGTAAAAACCACTTTAGTGGTGCTTTGGGCAAGTAGTATGATGAAAACTTGATAAACAATCATCATGAGTAGGATTAAGCGTCTAAATGCATCATTTCAGATGGAAGCATCTCATCCCCTTAATGATAAGTCTAGTATTCCCTTTATCCATCCACTCTTTCTTTACCTAGATCTTCCACAATATCTTGATCTTGATGAAGGTTCGATGTATACTTCAACCTTGCTCATAGAAAGATCTTGACATAGTCTTTACTATTGATTCTACTTTATCTCATGTCATCCCATGGCCTATATCTAGCATTATCCAAATACTTTATCTTGAGTTGCTCATGAATTATTAAATATTCCTAGACATTGGGGGAGGTACTTGAACTTTTTTGCGAATAGCTCTTGATCCATGTACAATATCTCACAATGTGACATCGAATCATGATCTAGGTATTGTTTACCATCAAAAAATATAAAAGCATCAGATAACATCAAAACCCCAAAAACATTTGCAAAATCATCTAAACATCCAAACATTTATAAGTTTCAAAATCCCTAAAAATCAAAACATTTGTAAAGTTCAAAATCTCAAAAATATCCAAATCAAATAAAAACCCCTAAATAGGTCTAAAACATTAAAAAATTCAAAAAAACTTGTCGAACTATGTTGTATCCATGCCTGTACGTAGGCAAGGCCATCATCAATGAGCTCTTGAGGCATTAAGTCAATCCTTTAGGAGTCCATCATAATAAACTAGAAATGCATAAAATATTCATATCTCATCAATAAATGGTTACGTTTCAAGAGTCAAAACATTTCAAAAACATCACAAACATTCAAAATATTCTGAAAATCTCAAAACCACTTATTTCATTCCGCTTTCACCTATAATAATCTTTCATTCATAATAAATTGATCGCAATTCCCACTGTTTGATGAAGCAAGCAAAAGCAAGTACAACATTTAAGAAAGTAAATTTTAATGAAAACAAATCGTGAAGTCAAGGTTAATCTTTGAACACGCTAATTTGATTCATATCAACGGCCTAATCATTTTACCAAAATCATTATCCAATGAATGTCCTAGGATTTATTATTTTGACAATGAGCAATATTTCATATATCATCTAAGAACATCAAAATATCTTTGGCAATAGATTTGAATATCATTGACTATTTGTTCATTTTAATATTTTCCTATGATTTATCTTATTGGTCCATTCCAATGATCTCTCGATGATGTCTTCAAAATTATTTAGATAATGGGGCATTGATTATTGTTTTCATTTTTTGTGCTTGTTGGATATTCTTGTAATATGACCTTGGAAAATACTTATCTTGCATGTGTCGGGATAGTATCAAGTAAAAAAATGGCTAGGACATATCAATTTCTTCATAACTTTTATGTATTAATCTCCTTAATTTGATGGTTCATTCTTTCACATGATCAAACAAGGTTTTTGTATGTCAAATATGAACAAGGATATTCCTATCTATTTGTAGAGTCAAAGTTTGTCACTTTAGATACGACACCCTAGTTCTTCATACCTTGGTGCATCGTATCTATTTGCTATATCAAAAATAAGGATTGCTATGATGAATTAAACAAAGTCCTAGAAGCAAAGCAGTATCATCTCTCTCATCACCATATCTAATAAAATCTCAAAATAATTATAGATTTGTTGGAATTATGAATCAATATCAATACAAAAAATTTAATCAATGTCCATCTCATCCTTCTATTTTCTATCAATTTTCTATCCGATTCTTACTAACATCAAAGTATCATGGCATAAAAAAAAAAAATCCATCCTACATCCAGAAATCGTCAGCATGTATATCATAATATACATCCTCCATACACATAACATTTCATATCAAAAATACAAAAAATAAATGCATCCATATATCATCCATAACATATGCATCTCATTCACGAATCATATACATCTACATACATCACGTCATGAGAATAATAAGTATATCATATTTACATACATAAGAATGCATCCTCCATAATGCATCTATGTACAATCATGAGACATACATCACATGACTTCATAAACATGAAATAAGACATCATATAGCTATCACATTGAAGATCACCTCATATATATCAAAATCACCAATGTCATGATACATGATGTCTCAAAATATATACATGAGACTACAACAAAGATGATGAATGAATATACATAAGACTATATCTAAATCTGAGTATAAAATAGCTCTATAAGCTAGCCCTTGCTAACCTGGTCCTCTCTATTGATAGATGACCGGTGAGATGATGTCCTATCATGTTGTCCACTTGAGTGTCTCCCTAAATTTCCTCCCCTCTAGAATGGCAGTGAGACTGACCCACGAATGTGCCCAATGATCTGCTAGGCTTCATAGCACTACGCTATGAATATGGTGGTTTCCTCCTATGAGCTAGGACTGCCTAGATATAGATGATCCTATAATAGGAGGCCTCATCCTACACCTCCCTTAGATCCTATCAATATCTAGCAAGGGGGACTATATCTCCTTGTGCCTCTAGCTATTGTCTCCTTTCTATCTCCTGATCCATCTCTAGATCTAGTTGTTTCTAACATGTAGCCTCTGCATCTAACTACCCTAGGATTTGATCCCACTTTTGATGGGCCTAGTCTCTCTCTTGGGTGAGTGTTTGAATCATTTGATCTCTGTGATCTAGCCCCCGGCCCCTCATTTGTTGATCATGTTGCTCGCCATGAACTTGTTCATGCATGGGAGGGGGCTCATCTTGATCTCTCTACTAATCTTGATCTATCTGATCCTCTTGATCCTAAATGACTACCTATGCAAGTCTTTGTATCCTTAGTTGGCTCCCCTCATCCCTTTGCCTCTAATGCACACCTGTTGGATCTATAAATTTAAATGGACTCATGTATGCAAACCAAGTATCATACTCTCCTACCATACCAACATATGTGGGACCTCCGAAATAGTCCTATGGATGTGGAGCAAGCTAACAAATTTTTTCCAAAGTTGCATCTCTATCTGGTATGTCCCCATAAAATATACTCTTTGTGTGTCTGAGAAAAGTGGCCATGTACTTAGGAGGGGGAACCATCTAGGTCACCCCAAACTATCGCATGCACTTATCAGGTAATTATCTCTCAATGGTGGCAGTACTACATCTGATTAACCATCTAGTTTGATGATAGCAGAAAAGTTTCTCATTGTCCTTATCGCATGCTCACATCCTAGGCATGGCCTCCAAGTAAAATCTACCATATCATTGATCACTCATCTCTAGTATGGAAACTCACCCATGTGATGGTGAGCCAAAAGTCCCTCATAATTATACACAAATGACTCCTCGCCTCGTCTTCAAAGCACACAAACATGATGTAGAACTGTGATATGCTCCCATGCCCAAATATGTAGCATGGTAAAACCAACTAAAAGTGTAGAATTTCCTCAATAGACAACTTGATGCATGTCATAGTATAGCTGAGAAAGAATACATGGACCCCATGCAAAGAGAGTCACATCCTCCAACATGCTCTCAAGTGCACAACCCCATCCAACACTGAAATGATGGGATCAGTGATTAGGAAGTAATATGCTCATGATCAGACCAGTAAGAACAAGTGTGGTGTTGAAAGTAGTGTCAATATAGTGTCTCAAATCCATGTGACCCTCCACCAAATAATCCTGTTGTACTCCTAGTACATGAAGCAGTGCCTATCCACCACACACTCACCATGAATCAGAACTCATAGAATATGCCACACATCCTCCAAGGTAACAATGGCCTCACCGATCGAGAAATGAAATGTAACAGTCTTTGAATGCCACCACTCCACAATGACAGTCATCAAAGTATAATGGACTCAAATCTCAAGCATGTGAAGGATGTGCCCCAACCCCAAAGCATTGAAGTAAATCTATGCTCTCTAGACAAAAAAGGTAGTAAGGTGACCTACATGCATGATGTGCTCAATGTAAATTTTACAAAATTGATGTAAGAAAATTTATGTCAAAAGCGTAAAGGTAAAAAATCATTCTTCTAAACAAAAGCACAAGACTATCAAATGACAACTGCATGAGGTTTTTGCAAAAGCGGGGGGTTATTGCAAAGGCACTCCCTCTTATCAATTTACAAATGTGCAAGGGTTTCACATTCATGTAGGACGAGCGCACAAATTTATTATAATTGTTTAGCTACCAAATTAGGGAAAACATGCCTTTATAGAGGTTTCGCACCTTTCTATAAAGGCGTGACATTGGTAACCAAGGTATGTGGGAAAAAAGTCTCATGCTTTTGTTTTCCTAAATTCTATGCTAAATTTTGCAAACTAGAAAAATTCACAAGGTAAGTTTTTTGAGTCACATACCCGACTACCAGACCCAAGAGGGCGTTGGTACTCTTGAACCTGATCAGCTTGATTCTTGGTATGCACAATGAACTCCATACAAGTAGGTGCTATCTATCAAACTCTCATAGGATCTCTCTCAAAACTCATAATTTTCAAAAGAAAAAAATATACAAATGAGTTGGAAGTTTCCAAAAATGAGCATATATACCTATCCAAACCTAGGGTTTTGACCCTGAAACTCAATTTTCTAGCATTTTTTACAACCTAGTATGTATCTGAGTCTTTTAGAACCTTTTTTTTCCTTTATGTAGTAAAACTACTCCTACATCCATGTCGTGAGCTCAACCACGACTCAATTCTTCCACTCAAACTCTCAAGGGGGAAGTATACCAATAATCATTCCTTCGTCCATTGCAGCATTTAAAATCAAGAATTTTTTTAATTTTGATCCAAGCAAGAATAGTTAATGGTGACTCCCGAACATCCCCAAGAATAGTTGCTAGACCAAAATAGCTTCCACAAGAGACAAAATGGAAAGAATACTTGCTTCAAAAATGCAATATTGAATAATGGTTGAATATGCAAATGTACATGAGATGCTTTGTTTATAAAGGTAAGGTAGAGAGATAGGATTAGACAAGATCATGACAAGTGTCTTAATCTTATAACATGAGACAACTAACAAACTAACTATTGAGGAATCAAGCATTACAAGCTAGATAAGATAAGTTCTAGAAAAGCCAACTAAGATTGCTAGAAAGAATCTTATATACTAAGTAAATTTAACATGTGAATATGTCCAATAATTACCTAGTGAGTGAATTAGCTAGGTATAAGACATTTATTCACACCAATAGTATACTAGTAGTCATTCCTTCTCCATTGGGGCATACTGGGGTATTTAAAATCAAACATTTTTTAAACTTTTGATCCAAGTAGCATCAGTTCTTTGAAACAGTGCAATGAGTGCATTGCTTCAAAGAGAGGCAAAATGTAGACACCTAAAACTATCCAACCAATATTGCATACTTGATTCCTCTTACTAACACCTTTTCTAGTCTATTTCACATAATTCATCCATTTAATTAAATAATGTCAATTATTTAGTTAAATTCATATTTTCCTCTATTAATTAAATAAATTAATTTTATGTAATTAATTCACTTTTCTCCATACTAATAAATTCTCATTTGATTAAATAATGCAAATTATTTAATTAAGTGCCATAATCCTACTTTGATTAAATAATTTATGATTATTTAATTAAAGCCTCTAATCTCATCCATTTGCACAATTAAATGATTTTAATTAATTGTTTAATTAGCTAATTTCTTTTCAATCCTCCAACTTCTCCTGCTTGCACAATGAATATTCTCTTGGAATATTCCCATTTTCAATTAAAACATTTCGGGCTCCAAATAGAAATATCTCCAACATCTCTCTAACATAATTCCTAAAAATTATGGAATTAGTTGAGTCTCTCGTGGATTTGAGACCATTGATCTGATCTTTGATCCATGTCTCATGGATAATCAGTTGTTTGTGTAGACACGAAAAATATACAAATTGATCTTACACATTTGATCATGATCTTACTAACATCACGTTTTCCCAAATCATCCCCTTTACTAATCAATTTAATTGAATAATCTTTATTTGATTAAATTTATCATATTTCCTCTCTTAATTAAATAAATCAAATTTATCTAATTAAGTCATTCGCTTATATTAATTAAATAAATCATTTTTATTTAATCTGATAATCCCTCTTATAATTAAATAATTCATCTTATTTAATTAAATCTCTAAGGTCATCTCTTTAAATTAAATAAATTAATCTTTATTTGATTTAATCTAGCATCACCCTCTCTAATTAAATAAATCAATCTTTATTTAATTAAATCTAAAATCCATTATTCCTCTCAACTTTGATTTATTAAATCCTAAAATCTAAGTAAAATTGTCAAATCATCTAATTTCTACTTAAATTGATCAAATCGTGATTAATCCTAATCCTAATCACTCCAATCCTCTAGATTTTGCAACTTGCACAATAAATCAATTTATTTGATTTATAAATTCATCAATTTACATTCAAAAGGGCATCTTTTGTGGAATATTCTTCCAATTCAAAAATCCCTTCAAAAGGGATGAGTACTTCCAACAAGGCATTAAAGGCCTCGTACATGTCATTTTCCTTGATCCAAGTGGAATTTACTCTGTTTCTTATTCCCTCTAAACTTGTCATCTTAATATTTTCAAATTCCACCTAACCATATTTATGTGCACATTCATTCAAATGTGCGCATTCCTCCTCCAATCACATGTGGACAAGTGGCCTTCTCTCATTGGTTGGTCTTTTGTCCCACATTCATCCAAATCCTTCAATCTCCTATTCTTCAAATCTATAAATAGAGGCCTCCTCTATTGCATTTGATCGTCCACAATCCATGCAAGCTTACTATGCTCAATTTCATCTACAACTTCATCCATTTCCATTCAAGTTTTATAGTTTTATCAAAGTTATTGGAAAATTGCATCAAGAAATCAAGAATCATCATCAAAGATAATCAAATCACATCAAGGAGTTGGGAAAGGGCCATTTTCCACATCAAAATGGCACCAATTCCCCCATGGGATTGAAATTTTTCTCATTAGATAGGATTTAATTAGCTTTTATTGTGTTCTTCTTCATTTTATTTCCTATTTTGATGTTTCAATCTAATTTCATTGGGAATGTTAATTCTAGCTTGCATAATTATCTAATTTTATGTTTGTTCTTTGTGTTTGTGTAGGTATAGAAACACCATTCACAGTCTGATTCATCCTTGATCCATGTTCATTCCTCTCATTCGATTTCATCCATTGATTATCCTTTTTGATCTTCACCATTGATCCTAATTTCTAAATTCTATAAATAGTGGGCCATTTCACATAATAATGGATTCACAAGCATTGAGAAAATTTACTCTCTTGAATTTATTTCCCAATTTGATCAATTTGAGAGCATTGTGAGTCATTTTATTTCATTTCTTCATCAATTGCTTTGTTATATGATGGATTTTAGTTGAATTAAGCACTCCACATCCAATTTGAGCATAATCCCACAATGGGATTGAGGTTTTCATTCCTTAGATTTCAGCTTGAATTGCTTTGATATTTCATATTATTTGAATTCTAATTGAGTTTTGTGAACAATTTTATTGGATTGTATAGTTAATTGATCATTTGATTAACTTTTGAGTTCAATTTGATATAATTTGATCAATTGATTTCTCATGTTCACAGTATGCAAGATTGGATAGATACTTGTTGTAGCATGGATTCAATAAAGGCACCACAAATAGAAATCTTTATTTTAGAGTTGAGAAAGATCAAATCTTGATTGTGGTTGTGTATGTTGATGATATAATCTTTGGAGGAAATGAAGCAATGTGTAAGATATTTGTAGAGTAGATGCAAAACAAGTTTGAAATGTCAATGTTTGGGGAGATGAATTTCTTCCTTGGGCTTCTAATTAGTCAAACATAAAAAGGAATCTACATTTCTCAATCGAAGTATGTCAAGAAAATGTTGAGAATTTTGGAATTGAAGACTCTAAACTAGTATGTACTCCCATGTATACTGATTGCAAGCTAAGTAAGAATGATGAATCTCTTAAGGCTGATAAAAGCAAGTACAGATCAATGATTGGTGGAATATTATACCTAACTACTACTAGACTAGGTATCATGCATGAAGTTTGTCTTGTGGCTAGATTTCAAGAAGATCCCAGAGAGTTAAATGTGGTAGAAATAAAAAGAATATTCAGATTTGAAGGGAACTTCGGAACATGGCCTATGGTATCCAAAGAATATTGATTTCTCTCTAAGTTCCTATACAAATATAGATTAGGCAGGTTGTATGGATGATAGAAGGAGTACAAGTGGTGGTGCTTTATTTTTTGGAAGCAGGTTGGTGTCTTGGCTAAGCAAGAAGTAGGATTCAATATCATTATATATTGTAGAGGTAGAATACATTGTTGCAGCATCATGTTGCCCACCGGTGTTGTAAATGACGTAAAAATTGAAGGATATCAAAATGTCATATGATGAACCAGTTCCTAACTTATGTGATAATACAAACTTTGTGCTATCAATATCTCAAAGAGTTTGGTAATACATTCAAGGACAAAACATATCTCAATCTATATCACTTTCTAACAGAGAAGGTTGTAGAGAATGAGGTGAAGTTGGAGTATGTGCCTACTAAAGATCAAGTTGCAGATATCTTCATAAAGTCTCTTGCTAAGGATAAATTTGAGTATCTTTGGGAGAACTTAGGGTTTATTGCCCCTCCTTTCAATTAGATGCATACGGTTATGTATAATTCTAGTGGATTTCAAGATTCATTCCTTGTTTTGGACTGATGTTGGTGGCTACCTCTCAGGGGGAGTAGGTAGTGGCATTATTGGTTGTTGCAGTCAAGGGGATTAAGTGTTGTCATTATATAGCAAGAAAGTATGCATGTAGATGTTGTCCTTTGTCAGTTGTGTCAAAGGATATGCGCATAGAAAAAGGAAAAGAGTGGGTAGTTATGGTTACTGATTGATGCAGTCAGATGAAGCATATGGTGTGTCCCTAAGGGGGAGTGTGCAAAAATTGAAATGGAATGGTATGAATTAAAAGAGAAAGAAAAGATTTGTGTGTTGGTACTATCCTTTGAAGCCTTGTCAAAGGAAGTGAACAAATAAATTGTAGAGCAATTTTTGTCCCTTATAGGTGTTTCCTTTGGGGGAGAGAAAGTATTGTGATTGATGTCAAAGGGGAAGCAAAGAAAATAAAATTTATGTGTTTCCATTTATCATTGATGTCAAAGAGGGAGAGAGAGTTAGTTGAAAAACCATATGAAGGAAGGGGGAGAAAGAGGAATTTTTGGAAAGAATAGATGTTTGTGTAAGAGGGAGTAATGTGCACTAATGTACAATGTATATGGGTGATCCCACAATGTCAATTTACAATTTCTGGGAGATTCTAATTTTTGTTGAAATCACATATTTTTAGAAAATATAATGATTTAAGCCTTCAAAAATTTCATTTTAAGGATTCCAATTGATAAGGATTTGATCAAACCACCTTAGATCAAACCCCTTTGGATAGAACCTCGCTATTTTTAAACCATACCTATAACAGA
The DNA here is from genome assembly GCA_007115665.2 of Sequoiadendron giganteum. NCBI lineage: Eukaryota > Viridiplantae > Streptophyta > Pinopsida > Cupressales > Cupressaceae > Sequoiadendron > Sequoiadendron giganteum. Next base: position 130,137,676 of record CM021100.1, read on the forward strand.
GTCTCCTTTACACCTATCAAAATGTTGATAAAAAACCACTTTTGATTTACCTTTTGGGGGATCAAATGAATTCATTTAAAATTTATTTTTTGTAAGTATGTAGTCCTTATTATAAGCTTCCCAAAAATTATAATTTTAAATAAATGTAATTTTATTATTATATTTATTTTTTATTTATTGTGAATGTAGGTTTTTCAACGAAAATCAAGCTCTATGTTCTGCACGTGGAAAAATAGAAGATTATCAAAAAAAAAAATTGAAAAATATGAGTGCACCAGATATTGAAGTCCTTGATCCAACAAAAAAAAATGATTTTTGATACATACAAAAAAAATTATGTGTTATACGGTCTGCCTATGTCTGAATTGTAATTGGTTTGACTTCAAAACTTGATTAAGGAAAAAATATTCAATAAAACACTATGAAACCAATTGGAAGCACTAGATATTGTAGTTACAAATCTAAATTCAAAAAAAATATAATTTATCCTTCATGGAAAAAAAAGTTGTGTTATATGGTGAGCGTCACTCCTTAAAAATGGTGTTTACTAAAAAAAACTAGTTTTCAAAGGAGATGGAAAAAGAAGTGCAATATGATTCCATTTTTTTTTTAAATATATATTTAGAATCTACAGACAAAATGTCACAAATCACTAGTTTGCATCATCTTCAAATTCCTCACGGTTTAGCCGCTACAGGTGTCTGAAAGTGAAGATTTAGTTAGAAAAATTAGTTCAGTGTCCAGTTTGGCCAAAAATTGTAAACCAGTATTTTGGGATCACCCATATGGAAGTGGTCAGAGTTGTTGTTTTTGTTATTGATAATTTTTCATATCATGTGTTTCCATTAATGACAAAGGGGGAGATTGTTGGAAGTTTATGTTGTTATTCATGTCAATAGATCTATATTGTTGCATTAATGTCAACCTAAGGAGATGCTTTGATTAGATGCATTATGTTGTCATTACTAGTTTCACTTATGTCAACCTCTAGTGTTTCTTTGATGAGTTTTTGGTTCTTGGTTATGTTTGTGATGCTTGGTTTTCAAGTGCTTTTGAGAAAAAATGATTAAAAGAGAGTTCAATGTCAGAGAGTAGTGTTCAGTGTTTTGCTCTACTTTTATTCATGATTGAAGATCTACTTGTGTGGTTTGGATATGTTGATCAGAGGTGTTACATCGATATTTTCATGTTATGGATCGTTCAACAAAAGAAGTTGTGTTCACCAGTGTGTGAACTATGAAGTAGTGTTGTCTGAGAGAAATGGTTTTACTCCACATTTCTCTGTTATGTGGTTTCTAGTCTTGTGGATCTTGGATTGAGCTTATATTATTCATATATATCTTCAGTCTAAGATGTTTGTGTTTTTGTGCTCCACAAGGTTGGATTCATGTGTTATAGTATGTCGAAGGTTAATTGGTTGTACATAATGAATATATTTTTCAGATGTATGAATTTGTGAAGTATTTTTAAGATCTCAAGGTGTTGATGGAATATTCCAGATTGTGATTAAGTGTTGTGTGTGGTCTATGAGTCATCTTTGGATCAAAGGAATCGTGTACTTCAATTTTTAATGGTGTTAACATAGGTTTGATTGACCTTGGGTGTTTACACTAATTGCATATGTGATTAGGTATTTTTAGATGCATGTCATGGCATGTGTATGTGGATTTAGGTCTGAGTTAAGGTATTATGTGGTTTTCCTTCATTCCTCTCCACCACAGGAATGTTTTAGTGCCGGCCTATTTTTAATTTATATGTTTAAGGTGTATAGTCGACCTTGAAAGATTTTTTTAAGGTTGTGAATGATATAAAGGAAAGGTGAATTGTTAGAGAAGTTTGTGTAGATGTGAAGATGTGTTGATATGTGAATTTAATCAAATACAGAGATATGAAGTGTGAGCTTAATTCCTATGACTCCAATGCATTGAAAAAAAGGGTCTTCATTTGCAGAGTACCTGACATTTTTGAAAGCAGTGAGATGGAGGTTGTTAATGGTGCAGAGTTGTAGTGGTGGATATTTTATATTTCTCTCAGATGGATTTCTCATTATAAAATTATTCTATCTTCTTCTTTCTAATCTCAAAGTGATACTTTGGTAGTGAGCTCTTCTTTCTTTTGGGTAGTGAGCCCTTCGACAATGAGCATATTGTATTTAATGTTGTAATTACTTTATATTGTGTTAGAATTTTGTGTTGTTATTGATGTCAATAGATCTATGTTGTTGTACTGATTTCATCCTAAGGAGATGCTTTGATTGGTTTCATTATGTTGCCATTATTATTTTCATTGATGTCAACCTGTAGTGTTTTTTTGATGAGCATGTATTTGTGGTACTTGTTATGTTTGTGGTGCTTGGTTTCCAAGTGCTTTTGAGAAAATTTGGTTAAAAGAGAGTTGAGTTTTGTAGAGTACTATTCAGTATTTTTCACCACATTTCTTCATGGTTGAAGATTTTCTTGTTTGGTTTGAACATGTTGATTAGAGGTGTTCAAAAGAGTTACATCTAGAGTTTCATGTTCTGGATTGTTTGACAGCAGAATTTGTGTTCACCAGTGTGTGAACTTTGAAGCAGTATTGTCTAGGAGAAGTGGTTTTTCTTCGCATTTCTCTGCAATGTGGTTGTTGGTCTTAATGGATCTAGGAGTGAGCTTATATTTTTCATATCTATCTTTAGTTTGATTTTTTTGTGTTTTGGCACTCCCCGAGGTTGGATTCATGTGTTACAGTATGTGTAAGGTTAACTAGTTGTACATAATGAATATACTTTTTAGTTGTATGAAGTTGCAAAGGATTTGTTGGATTTCATGGTGTTGATGGAATAATCTAGATTGTGTTTAAGTGTTTTTTGTGGCCCGTGAATCATCTTTGGATCAAAGGAAGTGTGTACTTACATGTTTAATGGTGTTAACACAAGTTTGGTCAACCTTGGGTGTTTACACTAATTGCGGATGTACTTTGGTGTATGTACAAGCGTGGTGTGGCATGTGTATGTGGATTTAGGTTTGATTTAAGGTGTGATGTGTTCCACCTTCATTCCTCTCCACTGTGAGAATTTTTTAGTGCTGAACTATTTTTTGTGTTTAAGGTTGCAAATGGTATAAAGGCAAGGTGAATTGTTGGAGAATTGTGTGTAGATGCAAAGATGATTTGAGATTTGAATTTAATCATATACAAATATCTAATGTGTGAGCTTAATACCTATGACTCCAATGTAGTGAGAAGAAGGGTTACATTTGTAGAGTACCTGAAATTTCTGAAAGTAGTGAGCTAGAGGTTGTTGATGGTGCATTATTGTAGTGGTGGATATTTTCTATTGCTCTAAGATAGATTTCTCATTGTAACAATCTTCTATCTTCTTCTTTCTAATCTGGCAGTGATCCCTTTGATAGTGAGCCTATTGTATTTAGTGTTTCTATTACTTTATATTGTGAGCTAATCCTCATCATGGTTTTTCCCTTCTTGGGTTTTGCACGTAAATCTAGTGCTCTCATGTGTTCAGATTTGTTTTCATTACTATTTCTTATTTTTATATTATTCTAATGCATGGTAAGGTTTTAATGGTTGTTAAGGGTTTGAGGACTAATGCAAATTTTAATGTTATTGAGGGTTTTGATGTTTTAATCTACAAATGATTCATCCCCCTCTCAGATGTCTTGTGTATTCAATGTTAGATGGGTTGTTGGTGATGGTAGGCTCATCAATTTTTAGGAGGATTGGTGTTTTGGAAATAGTTCTCTCATTAATGAGCCTTGGGCTAATCCTCTTAGAGATTTGTGTTCTAGTCTTGTTGGTGATAACTTGGAAAACTTTTTCATCATGGTTAGTGGAGGGACTTGGCTTCTCTTGATCCATCTCTTGATGTTCTTCATAAATATTTGTCTATGTCTCATATACTGAGGTCACCAAGATCTGATACATTGGTCTAGAGTTATAATACCAATGGTAAGTTCTCTATTTCATCTGCTTTTAGTTTTCTATAGGTTCATTCCCCGCCACCTTTATTTTGGGCCTCTTTTTGGAATCCTATGTTGACTCCAAAAGTTAACATCTGTTTTTGGCTACGTTCTCAAAATAAAGTGCTTACTTTGGAAAACCAGTGTAAAAGAGGCTTTTCTATTTCAAATAGATGTGCTCTTTGTGAAAGGGGGTCAGAATCTCACCTCCATCTTTTTCTTGGTTATAGTTTTGTTATAAAAAATTGGGACTGTATCCTTTCCATTTGGAATCTTTGTTGGTTTTTTCCTTACTCTTTTAAGGACCTTTGGTTTCAATGGATTTATCTAATCTCTAATCTCTCTCTTTCCTATATTTGTTCCTTAGTTATCCCCAATATGGTTTGGGGAGTCTAGAAAAAGAGGAACAACTGTATTATCAAAGTGATTTTTGAATCCTACTAGAGTTTTTGCCAAAATTTGTTGATCTATCAAGGAAAAAAATTTATATGGGATTCTCAATAAGCGTGTGGGTGGCTCTATAGTTTCTCCTATATTTTATTATGATAAGGAGGTGGTACACAATTGGTGTTTATCCTTTGATATTTCAAACCCTATTAACAAATTCAAGAATTATTAGAGATAATCTTGTTTGGATTCCTCCTCCATGAGGCTAGATCAAAATTAGCTTTGGTGGGGAAGCCAAGGGTAATCTGAGGCCTATTGGTAATGAGGGATGTTAAGATGTGAACATGGTAGGTTTATTTTGGTTGTAGCACTCACATTGGGTACCCAGAAAAACCACATTTTTGAGCTTGTGGATGCCTAAAATAGTTTGAAAATGTCCCATTCTTAGGATTTTTGCAAGATATGGATTAAAGGAGACTCTTTGAATATTATTAATTATTTTTAAAAAATATCCTGATTTGGTCAAATGAAAATGTTATAAAGGATTCTATTTTGATCCTCAATTCTTTAAATGAATCTCACATCTCCCGTATATATAGGGAGGGAAGTTCTATAGTGGATGATTCTGCCAATAGCATTGGGAATTATTTGACTCATTGTTGGGTAAAGTTGAGTGATGTTCCTTTTAACATCCAAATTTTAATTAATCATGATATGTAAATGGCTTGTAATGACATATTTTTTTAATGATGGGAGGACGATTATGACACGGCCTTATGAATTAATCATATGTGGGAGATATTCCTTGGGAATCAAATTGATTGCAATCAATACCCAATGTCTTCTCACATGGATTATGGCCATTTTAGCAAACCTTCAAAAGTGTGATTTTTGGTGGGGTCAAAATATTATTTTGATTGCCCTATTTCTCAGACAAGCCAAAATGGGAGGTGACAGAAGCATAATTGAGCCCTCATCCTATGAGGATATATAAAAAAAAACTATGGATTGGAAGATTCTTGAAGATGGGGGTGTTACTCCTTACCTTGAGAAGTTACATGGCCACGATCCTGAAGTTACAAAGAATTTTGTAAAAGCGTGGAAGGATCACACAATCGATGTTGAAGGGAAGGAGTTAATTTTCACTGAGGCTCATCATGGAAATTATTGGTCTCTCTACCTAGGGAAAAAAATATTTTAGGGAAGTAAAAGAATTAGAAGGTTCGGCCAAACAATTCTTGAAGGTTTCATAGGGGTAGAGGATGTTAAAATACGATGCATACATGGGTATGATTGATTGTTAATTAAACCTATTTGGGTATAGGTGGTGGAGGCAATCATATGATATTTTACTCTTGATGGAAGGTACACACATATTTATGGATTCCATTTCATTCTCTTAAATTACTTCTATCATAAGCAGTTGGTTTCCTTTCCTTTTAATCTTTGTGCACCATTAGAATTTGGTATCAAAGAGAAGAAAAAGAATGAAAAACTTACTGTGTTACATTGAATACTTAAAATTTCTCCCTTCTCCTTCTATGGTTAAGAAGTTGCTTGTGAAATTTAATCTTCAGGCTCACATTATCTCCTCTAAACAGGGTTTTGAGTTTGTAGTTTTAGATGGGGATAAGGAGTGGAGAGAAGAGTATGAACTTGAAATTGTATCCAATTCCTCGTCCAAGGATGAGAAATGAGAAAGTGTAAGTTGACCAAGAAAAGGGCTTGAGCTCAAATCTCTTGGTCGAGCGGGTTGCACATAGAAGGCATTATTCTTGAAGATGTTCATATCTCTTCTGTTGAGAAGAAAAAATAAAAACATTTAGGTGATTGGGTGAAAAGTGGAGGAAAAGACTAATTTGCAAGTTGGTTTTAGTACTAAAATTCCTAATATTTCCCATGAAAATGTTAAAGGAAGCCATATTTTCTCTCCTCAAGATTTTTCTAAGGATTCTCCCTAGCTTAATATAAATAGAGAGGAAATATATAACGTGTTGGGGTTAGCCAGAGATGGGGTAGTGGGTCAATTTAAAATCACTAAATGTTTTTTTCTTGAGCTGAAATAGATTAATGTTAAGCTAAGATCTATGCAAAATAAAATTGATGCTAATAGAGGTGCAAAGGATTCTATGAATGAGAAGAATGGGGAAAACTAAATTCATTTGGTGTTGGAGGCAATTATGACTGAAGTAAGTATGATGAAAGAACAATTTGAGAATAGGGTCAGTGGCCTAGAATAAAAGAAGTTGCAACTTAATTACAACCTAGAATGGATCATTTGTTGGAAGAATAAAGAAGAAGCCCTCTGGTGTGTTGTCACTGATGCCAACATTGGTTTGTGATGGTTTGTGTTTATCCAATAAATAGTAATTTAGGTACTCCAATCCAGGAATCTGCTCTGAAATTGTTCATCTCATAAGATCGACCTATGCGGTGTTAATATGTTAGTCAAGACTATTAATTGCAGATATGGACAAGTCTTTAGCAATTTTGGTTGAATAGGCTGATAGATATAAATGACAAAAGATCGACATACATGAATTATACACTCTTTTGTCCTACATGGTTAAGTGGTGTTTGCTTCATGGGTGATTAAAGATCTCTTTATTAGGTCTGGGCCGACCTATTTTATGTCTTGCATATTTTTCTTTGAGCACCAAAGATTGTTTTTTGAGCCAACAATCTATTTTGAATTGAGTATGTTCAGATTTAATTAGATAGACCTAATTGATGTATGTTGATGGAATTTGGTATATATGTATGAAACATTTTTTGTAATGAAGAGAGATAGAGATAGATGTATGTACATGTGTTATGCAAAAATTACTAGTAGTGTGCGACAGTGTGATATTGTTGGCACTTGTTGTGTACCTAAAAATGGGTACTGGATTTTGTTTTCCAGATCTTAATTGGAACTGAACTCAACACACGTAAGGTGTATTTCATAAGTTAATCCTTTTGGCAATGAACCACACTCTTTTGTAATCATTTTAGGTTGTCAACCTTTCAAGGATAGAGTGTCCTGGTAGTGTGCCCTATAATATCTTATAACTAGTTATAATATATTGTGAGCTAATCCTCATCATGGTTTTTCTCATTCCAGATTTTCCACGTAAAAATACGGGTGTTCATGTGTCATGTGATGTTATGATTCCTTTCATGTTTTTGTTTACATTTTCTACTAGATATGTTTTAATTATTGAGTGGTTAGTAGTTAAATGGTTTAGTAGAATACTGATTCACCCCCCCGCCCTCTCAATATTCTGGGTGCTCAACAATTGGTATCAAAGCTTGATTCCTTTTGAAAAGTTTACAGCTTAAGAAATATCTTGAAGTTTGAGCACATGGCTGATAAAAAGTATCATGTTCCTCTAGAAGAGATTTTTGCAATTGAAGAACTCCATGTCTCTCTTGAAGATCTAGACAAAATTGAAAATGAGAAAGAAAACTCTGAGGGATAACTTAAAAGAAACAAATAAATGCATCAAGAAACTAAGAGAAAAAATCAATAAATTCAAGGAAAGGCATAGAGAAGTCAGTGAATAGTTGAAGAAATCAAATGAGGACATCACCAGACTAAAGGTAGAAGTGGAAGAAAAGAAAAGAATTTAGGACTGTCAGAAAGCCAAAATTCAAAGCAAGATTGATGAGTTTACAAAACTTGAACAAGAAGTGGTAAATCTAAGGTCTAACTCGAAGAAAGCTAGGGCTCATGAGGACAAATTCAAAAAAAATACTATAATGCTTGATGAGTTGATTGCATTTCAGAAAACAACTAAGGATAAGGGTGGTCTAGGAATTGAAGAAGGAAAAATCTCAAAAGAAAATTAGACTTTGAACAAGGATGAAAATCAAGGGAAGACTCAAGGAAATGGTAGAAAAATCAAGAATCAAAGAATCAATATAGAAAGGATTCCTATCAGACAACCTAATTCTCAAAGGTACCCATCTTTCAATTGTATTTGTTTCTCATGCAATAAATTCGGTCATAGAGCAACAAAATGTAGAAATAGAATGAATCAAAATGTTGGATTCTTTTTTGGACAATTTTTTTCTTGCAATAAATTTTTGCATAGAGCTACTGAGTGCAAAAGTCACATAATGATGATGAATAGATTCAATACTAGTAGAATGATTAAATATTTTCAAGGATATTGCTACACATGTAATGCATTTGAACGTAAAGTTGACCAATGTAGATAAAGGATAAATGCAAATCAGTCTGGTAAAAAAAATGTTGTGTGCTATACCTGCAACAAACTAGGACATATTTCAAAATTTTGTAGAAGTAAAAATGGGAAGAAATCTAATCTAAAACAAAGGAACAAAACTATAAATAAATTTGATCCTACTGAAGTTAAAAAAGAAATGGAGAAAATTTGGAAGAAAAAGGAAGAATCTAAAAATAAGAATGAATCAAATTTATTTGTACCTAAATCTAGTGCAGATACTTCTTCTAAAAACTAAACCCAATAGTGGATTCAGGGGGAGAAATTATAGGGAAATCTTATAAACCCCTGATATTAGAGGTTTCAAGTAGTGACACGAGGCTATGTGTTGTAAGATGTCATTTTGAAGATGTTGAAAAAACATTTGGCAGAAAATATGCAATTTTGGATATTTGCGGAGCATTTTAGGGTTTACAATGCATTCAAAGGTGTTTATCAGCTTTTTGAAGACATAATGCATTAAATGTGAAATTAGGGAAAATCGGTAAAGTATAAAGTCAAAAACCTAGGTCGAGTTAAATCACTTTTACACATTTGGAAGAAAAAAAAGTGAGTTGAAGCAAGTTGAAGGCAATTCAGATTATCTAGTATCAAACCCTAGTTTTTGTAGAAGCTTGAAAAAGGTATTTATAACTATTCATACTTTTTGGGCTTTAATTCGAAGCAATTTTCATAAGCTTATACAAGTAAATTGAGGGAAAAATGGCCACTCCCATTGTGCTTAAGGCTTTTGAGATACCCCAACCAAAATTCAAAATATTTTCATGGAAGGTTTATGAAATGGACCCCTTGAGTGCGTTTTCACAAATTCCAATTAGTGTCTTACCCACTAAGGAGACTAGAACCTACATTTGAATTAGAATAATTTGATCATCAGGTGCTCAAGGATCAATGACTAAAGGATCTAGTTGGAGATGATTCCTCGGTGAAGCCAAAATATGAAAAATCTTGTAAGGAAGAAGCTAGATGTATGGAATTGGTTCATAGACTTTTGCAATCAAATGAATGAAAAGTTTGTAAGGATGAAACTTAGTAGAGTACATGATAAATTTGTATGGACAAGTGTAGCTGGATTAATTACCAAGGAAGTGGTTAAAGCTATAACTGGTCTCTGTAACACTAGACTTGTACCACTGCTAAAAGTTGTGAATAATGATGTGGTCATGAAAATTACTAGTGCCACATATGATGGAAGAGAACTGACAACCAAATGTAGGGAAATTTTAGTCATCTCATAAAAGAATCCAAGATCTATAGTTCCTTTGGTAACTTTAAATTCAATTAGATTTCCTCAAAAACACATACAACTACGTCACAAAGCAAAATCAGACAGTTCATTTCCCACATTAAGCCTTTTCAGAGAAGCTCGTGCAAATTCAATTTCAACAACTTGCATAAACAAATTCAACAAATAGAACCAATAAACATGAAAGATGGAACAAAATATTAGAACACACAGATTTACGTGGGGAAAACCCTTTCGAGAAAAAACCTCAAACTCCAAAGAACTGGCCATTGTATTATTTAGCAACAGATCATAGTTACAAATACAATTCAGGCTTACAACCCTTATAGGGGTTACATCTTGTTTCATCTAGAGACAAAATGGAAGCACCCCTATGAAAAGAGTTTCCCTCTCTCCTTTTTACATTTCTCTGATCAACCTCTCATTCCATTACAACCTTCACATTGTTACAATACTCTCACATAATATACAGTGTAGATCAACAATGAAAGATTGATCCAGACATTCTATTAGGAGAGATTTCGGCAGCATAACCCTGCTTAGATCTTCCTCTCCAATTCTTATTGCAAAACATTCAATTTTTATACCATTCATTCTCAACTGACAGGAAACATTTCAACTTCCTTTGTAGATCAGTTCATTTTCCTTCTGTTAGACCAACTGTCAACAGGACCAGATCACCGAATAGACTTCTCCAACTCATTCGTGATCCTCCAATGAACATCAAAACATTGGTGGTCAACCAAGTCAGTGTCCTTCCAACCATGATATTCTTTCATGTTCATCGACTTGACAAAAGACCATTGACCATAGCCTAAAAAGTGACACCGAACACCATGGTCTCCCTATTGTTCATTCAACGTGTTAAAGTCTCAACTAGGCCTATCGGCAAGACAATGTCCATCAGCAAGAGTTCATAGTGTCACATCAAAACCTTAAGTCACCCCGATGTCATTAAGATCAAACACCTTTTGAACCATCTTGTCAGCCTGAGTCACACCAATGAACAACATGAGCAGGTCTATCAGCATGACCAACACTATCAGTGAACATCTAAGATGTCACCTTAATAGTTGAGGTCTCTTTAATGTCCCAAAAGAACATCAAGACCATGAGTCACCGAGATTCACACCGAAGTTCAATAAAACAAATCCATCAGCTAGAACAACACCATCAGACAAGGATCAAAAAGTCTCATCAAAGTTTGATGTCACCCCGACGACCTTAAGCCCAACTACAATTTGGAACACCTCATCAGCAAGAGTCACACTGAACATAGCCTATCGACCAGACCAACACTGTTTGTTCAACAACCACAAGTCCCACCGAAGACCAGAGTCACCCCGATAGGAATACCATCAATCGGATTCCCATTATCGGTTCAACATTCTTAGGTCTAACTGAAGACCAATGTTACCCTGATGATTTTTTCATCGACAAGAGTTTCCATGCATTACATCAATCTCAGCTAGATACACTCCACCGTTAAGATTCTTTCCAAACCTCCATGTCAGCCTGACAAAGTATCATTGGCCAGACTTACACAGATATAAATTTTCAGCTGGACTTCTATCATCAACGAGAGTTAGAAAACTTGTGCCAATAGTTCAAGTCATTCCAACAACCTTCATCTCCAGGACACACCAAAAGTCTCACCGATATGTTCAAAAAAGTAACTTCAAAAGGAGAACTCAGATTGGGCTGAGTCACACTGACCTCACAAACAGTTCAGGATCACTATGCAAATCAGCCAGACATCTCAACGGTCACACCAAAATTTCTCTCTCAGAGGTTTAGGCCAGTGGGATTGAGGCACACAATTCCAACACCAAACCCATTAAAAACCCTAGTGTAAGATATGCTACAATCATGATTGGTTAGAAAATCTACTTTAACAATAGAGGAAATTTGGTGTCTGCAATTGCAATTTATGTTGCATATGACATGGTGGTTAATGGAAGGGATTATTATTTATGTGAGTTACTCCAACAACAACTTATGGATAACCTGAACCAAACTAAGACAAAGAAGTATTCATTCAAGTTTGGTACATTAGTAGTTTGCCTAATAATCTATTTTATGATAGAGCTACCTGGAAGGAAAATCATTATATTGAATCACAACAGACCGATGGCACATAAAATTTGTAAACATTTAAACAACCTTGGAAATTTCAAAGCACAAAATGATTCTTTAAATGCATTCTTTGTAATTTTTTAAAATATGTATGAAAGAGATAGAGTTCTGAGGAGCTTAGTAAAGAAATATACAAAGGAGATAACTTTTCTTATGTCTACTGATGAGTGCATCATAGAGGCGGTAGAACCTAGAACTCTATGCATAGAGCCTCTAGGATATGAGACTGATGAGAAAATAGTTGACGGTCTCATTGACATGTTGCTAAGTAGTCCTAAGGATCCATCTTTTCCCTGACATGGCGCATATGAAGAGAAGTCTACCGAAGTGCATTTAGAAAATTTTGTACCTCAAAGGGTTAAAAGAGAAAATAAAGATGTTGAGGCATTCTTTCAAATGCATTCACTTTCTAAGGATGATGTTGAAAGGATAAAGGAGGTTGTTGAAGAGAAGAGGACCAAATCAGTTGAAGTGTCCTCTAGGCCTAGAAGATCAAGAAGAGAAACTTTCTCCACTACCTTTGCATTACCTAAAACACTCGATGTAGTGGTAGTAGTAAAAGGAAAGAATGTAGGGCACAATACCCCTACAACAGTTAATGTAGTTGCTTCCTCTGAACCCAACACCCGAGCTTCTAAGAAGACAAATGTACCCCCTGTTGCACCATCTTCCACCCCAAGAAGAAGAATAAAGAAAAAGGAAAATAGAAAAAGGAACATAAGTGATGCTATACAAGAATAAATTGATCTTGGCTTGCAAGAAGAGAAACAGTTGAAAAATAATAGAAGAAGCAGTGCCTCCACCAGCAATGAAGTAGAAACTAGAAACAATGTTGAAATCTTATCTGATGAAGAAGAGACATAAGATGAAATGGAAGCTTTCAAAATTCTCATGCATGAGAAGAAGACAAAAAAAGGTACATCAGAACCTATGGAGGACATGCCTAGCTCTCCTCCAGTAAGTGATCATCCACCTCTAAAGATGGAAGCTTTAGTAAATAATATGATAGAAACTAAATATTTTCTAGCTACTGCTAAGTTATTTGATGAAGTTAATAAAGAGGATAAGGAAACAATTGTAAAAAAATTCATTCAATTCATGGTTATTTTTAATGAGAATATGGAAACTATAAGGAAGAAGCTAACTAACAATGTATGGGAAGCTTTAGTACAAATAAGGCATGAAGTTGTAACTATTGATAAAAAAATGAAATTTGATGTCTTGAACATGTACGAATCCACCTTATTTGAAGAAGATGTTGCTACCCTACTAAATTAATGTTCTAAGTTGTTTAGATTCAAACAGAGAGTCACTCTTCTAATGACTAAAGAGAAAGACAATACTGAAATATTGAGGTAAGAGACTCTTGATACAGTTAGGGAAATGACAAAGAATTATGGGATGAGAGTTGGTTCTTCATCTCATATAGCTCAAGCACAGGAGCATGTTAATATCACAGAAGTTAAGGATCATCCTATTTTGGGTATGGTTGGTGATACACATGTTGCTTTGAATACATCCTCTCCTATGAATGATACAGAGGAAACAACCAATAAACACACTGAAGATCAACATAAGAATGATATTGGTAACAATCCAAAAGAACACCATGAGGATACTGGAAATAGTGGAGAAGAAGACAAGAATGAAGATTAAGGAAACAAAGATGAAAAGGATAATGATGGAGAATATGATGAAGACAAGGAGGTAGAAAAGAAAGAAAAACCATCAAAAAAATCCCTCTGGAGAAGAAGAAGAAGAGGAAAAGAAAGAAAAAACAAGGAAGAAATAGAGATTGGAAGAAGTGAAGAAGAATTCCCCAAGACCACTGAGCCATCAAAGCCATCCGGAGAATCATTCGGAAGTACTCTTAAGGGTCTACTGACATGGAAAAAATAGATCCAGCCTATGCTACCACCTCAATTGATTCAACTTCCATCTCACCCAAGCTATGTGGATCTAAGTAAGATGTCACATGTATAAAGGATAAAGATTTGTGATACTTTTCTTAACTCCAAAACATAGGAAATTCAACATACCTATCAAAGAGGGACTTAATTGGTAAATGAAGCTATTAAGGCTTTGTAGGAGACAACCCTCGATGCCACAATTGATGATTCCTTAGCACCTATTGAAAACTTAAAGTTCTTGATTGATTTTGTCAAAGAATATACCTCTAGCCTTAAGATGCAGACTGAAAAAGAAGGTAGAGTCAAGACTTCTAGAGTTAAAAGGTAACTGGTTCTATAGGATAAATGTGTAATCGCACAGAACAAGGTGTTGCAAAGTCTAAAATAGGTAAAGGATTGTGAAGAGGAAGCCCAAATACGATTTATATATTGCATGTAGTGGCTTGATGCCACTTGAGGCATTAAATAGTTAATGGACTCAATAGAGTCTCAACTTTCCAATGCCTTCAAAAACTATAGGATTGAAAATAACAGAAATTATGTTGCTTGGACTTCTATTGCATACTTGTAGAGAAATTTTTCACCTTACAGAGGCAAGAAGAAGATGCAATGAGGCAATTTGGATAACTTGGAGATTTGGTAATGTCCAGAAACATTCCTATATCAAATGCCTTGGTGGATGCAAAGAAACTAGACAAGATGAATCTCAATCCTTCCACTTCGAAAGAAGGAGAAGAATGCTTAGTAGAACTGGAATCATTGCACAAAGAACTTGTCAAAGCAAAGTGGATCTGGGGTGATGGAAAACCTACTTGGAAAGCTATTCTCAAGAAAATACAAGATGCCCCTAGTTCTTGTTAAATGTTTCTATTTATTCTTGTTAACCTTTGTCCTTGATGTCAAAGGGGGAGAAGGTTCTATGTGGAGAAGATTTTGTGTATATCTAAAAAGGGGAGTTGTGTTCATACAATTTTGGCTTTGGTGTGTGAAGACAATTTTTGAAGCTTCATTTTTGGCACATGTTGTCACCAATGAAAAAGGGGGAGTTTGTTGGAAGAATGAAGAGAAATCCCTCTGGTGTTTTTTCATTGATGCCAACATTGGTTTGTGAAAGTTTTTGTCTATCCGTTAAACACTGATTCAGGTACTCCAATCTAGTAATTTGGTCTAGAATTATTCATCTCATAAGATCGACCTATGTGATGTTAATATGTTATTCAGGACTATTAATTGCAGTTATGGACAAGTCTTCAACAATTTTGGCTAAATAGGCTAATAGATATAAATGGCAGAAGATCGAAATACAAGCATTATACACTCTTCTGGCTGAAATGGTTAAGTGGTGTTCACTTTGTGGGTTATTAAAGAGTTCTTTATTAGGTCTAGGCCAAGTTGTTTTAGGTCTTGCATTTTTTCTTTGAGCACCAAAGAAGTTTTTGTTTTGAACCAACAAGATATTTTGAATCGAGTATGTTCACATATAATTAGGTCGACCTAATTGATGTATGTTGATGAGAGTTGGTATATATGTATGAAACATTTTTTTAATGAAGAGAGATAGAGATAGATGTATGTCTATGTGTTATGCAAAAATTATAAGAAGTAATGTGTGATAGTGTGATATTGTGCAAGATTGTTGGCAGTTGTTGTGTACTTGCAAACAAGTGTAGGATTTCATTTTCCAGAGCTTAATTGGAACTGAACTCAGCACACATAAGGTGTATTTCATCAGTTCATCCTTTTGGCAGTGAGCCACACTCTTTTGTAATCATTTCAGGCTATGATCCTTCAAGGATAGTGTGTCTTAGAAGTGTGCCCTGTAATATGTTATGGCCGGTTATAATATATTGTGAGCTAATCCTCACCGTGGTTTTTCCCATTCTGGGTTTTCCATATAAAAATCTTGGTGTTCATGTCTCATGTGATGGTATGATTCCTTTCATGTTTTTGTTTACAGTTACTGCTAGATATGTTTTAATTATTGAATGGTTAGCAGTTAAATGGTTTAGTAGAATACATATTCACCCCCCCTCTCAGTATTTTGGGTGTTCAAAATTATTAAAATTAGCTAGTTCACCATTCAAAATAGTGTTGAAGACATTTTCATCCTCATTGAAAAGCTGAAAGAACTCAAGGAAGACCAAGTTATTGAAGCTTCCATTGTTGTTGAGAAGACTGAGAAGGAGCGTGGAGCTAAGGGAAAAATAATAATGAGCAAAAGGGGCCAAGCACTCACACTAGGGGAAAGAAGAATTTTTTCCAAGAGGAGAAGAATTTTTTTCTTAGTTTGGTAAATCTCCATCAAAGCTTCTATCAACAAGATCTAGAAGCAATTAATACTCTTAAGGAGTTTCAATGGTTTTTATGTTAGTTTCTTGTTGCTTAGCGATTTTTACTTGGTAGGTTTTTTATAGGTTTGTTGTTGGTTTCCTAGTTTTTTGTTAAGATTGCTTTGGATATTTTGGTTTCAAGTTCCTATAAAACTTGTTTGGTTGTAGATGTTTATCTCTGAATCATTTTATGCTTGCATCTTATTTAAGGGTTTCAGATCCCTTTAAAACCTAATTTACCTTAATCAAAAATCTAAATTTATTCAAGTTGGAGTGTGAATGATTATAATCCTACCAATATTCCTTGTATAGTTGTGATGTATATGGCCCATGTTGATGAAATAACCCATATTTATCACCAAATATTGCTTTTATGATGTGAGGGGAGGGCATAAATTTCCTACACACTCTTTTCTATGGGCATAAGGTAACTTATTAGTCCAATATGTGGATTTATATATTACAATCAAACATAGTTGAAAGGTATTATCTAGGCTTGTAGAAGATTACTAGGGGATGGCCTCTATATACCCAAAGGTATGTAAGGTCAAATTTTGAGAATGGGAGGTGTATCTACAAGCATGTGGCCAAGTTCAACCCCTTCCACTTCACCTTTTCACCTCAAATTGGATTGCAAGGTCATTGCAAACATGATACCACTCCTTTGAGGTGAGTATTTTGATTCTCTCATCAATCTATGTACCTTCCCAAAACATGTGGGTTTGATTCATCTCCTTGGTGATGAAATTTAAGGTAAGCCCCCTAGAGGGAAGAAAGAATAAGTAATTTTGATCTCTATTATTGTTGTGGCACAAGGAGAGAGCATACACAGTTGAATCTCTTAGGTGCTAATCTAAATACAAGACGATAAGGTGGTGTTTTGATCTTGAATATCACCTTCTAGTGTGAGGAGAGATAATACATATAAAAATAGCTCTAAAATAATGATACCAATGTATTTTTTCTTAAAAATTAAGGTGTGTAACTATATTAATAACAAAAAATGAGTTTTAGATGCACAAACATACAAAAAAAAGTTATTAGTTTTTAAAAGGTCTTAAACATATGATTTTATTCCAAAAAATAGCTAGTACTGGTAAGCTACACTTATAGTTAGCAAATAAAGTAATGCAAAATGACAAAAAAAAATATTGCAAAGTGCACTTGTCATTGGAGAGGTAAACATGCTAAAAATAGAGTGAATATGATGAAATAAAATAGAATGGAGAAATAAGGTTGTTTGACTTTACTAGTTTTACCCACATGCACACCAATTGACACCATAGAGATTTTGATATAAAGTCACACATGTTGAAGCAATGAGAAAATGTGCTAAAGCAAAGACCTATATTCAACACGATAGAGGTTAGTTAAATCTCTCAAAAAATCATAAAACTATACACAATCAAGAAAGGTGATTCCTTAAAAATAGGTTAGTGTATTAAGAGACTAATGAAAGCAAAAAATCTAAGAGATGTGAAGATTAAAAAAACTAATGAAGGATTTATGTATGGGAATAGATGCATCAAATCAAGGAGTACATGCATCATGAGAAAATGGACATTTCATTCTAGGAGCATATACATCATAATATGCTAGGAACTAAGGAAAAATCCAACTTAAACCTACAAAATAAATATAAGGCCAAGCTCAAAATAGTCAAATGGACACACAAATATGTTAGAGAGAATATTCACTATAATTTTATTAAAAAACCTAAAAGTAAAAGCCCCTAAAATGCTAAAATATGATATTTTAATAATGGGGTTAAAGACATCCATCTTTGGAGAAAACATAGCACACAAAAATTAGATACATCAATACACAAATTAAATTCATCAAACTAGATATGTGGCAAAAAATTAAGGGGTGTCTACAAAAAAATGAGTTAGCTTGCACCAAATCCATTACAAAAAGATACAAATGAACTAAAATATTAGAAAAATCTACAAAAACTACTAAAAAATCATCAAAAAATGGCAAGAAAATGTAAAACTTAAATGAGGACTATTAGGACAAGCTATCTCCAAGTCACAAGAAAATGCATCATAACATGAGTGGATGTATTCAAGCATGACTTCAAATACTTCAAAAGTAGGGCCAAGCACGTTGAACTAGCAATTTGTAACTTCAAACTCATAAAACACTTCAACAAAAAAAAAATGGACGTGATTTCCACCAAGTGTGCCAAAATATGGACAAGAAGATGTAGAGAGTATAAGACTTAAACACAAGAAACTAAGCTTTAACCCTGCACCTAAATGCAACTCCATTTGAGCCAAAGAGGTATTTGCACCCAAGTTGAAAGGCCTTGCAAGAGATCTCACAATACCTCTAGATGCACACCTAGGGTGTGGATATTTCCAGGATTTAGATGTGTGATTGAAGTTATGTTGGTTGGTCACTCAAACAACATAGATTTGCATTCAATGATTTTCTATGAAAATATCTTATAAGATGTGTTATTTATATATTTTAGAGAAGGATAATCAAGGGATCTGGAGATCAATGGTTGAGGTAAAATGAGATCTTTGGAGAGATGGAGAGGATCCAAGTGGCACCTTGTGATTGGTGTACTTGAAAAGGGCAAGGATTGAAAATATTTGGATGGTCATGATTATCTTGGAAAGAGATAAAGGGTGAGGATAAAAAAGGTGCCTTTTAGAAATCTAAAAATTCCTTCTTTTAGAGACACATATTTTAGGAAACATAATTAATATGTTGTTACAAAAATAAATGGATATGATTTGGTGAAAAGATTTTTGGATAAGTTGGATGTATGTGATCGATGCATGCAAAAAGCCCTTCTTTGGACACATATATATTTTAGGAAACATAATTAATTAAATTAACCATGCTTTGACTTGTGCAAATATTTAGTTAGATTATTAAATTATTTTTAATATCCGAATGTTGTGAGAGGAAAAAGGTGAAATAAATAGTATTTATTTATTTCGAATGTGCATGATGGTTTTAAATAAATAAAATTTGGAATTATTTATTTAAGGTTGGACTTTAGAAAAAAAAAAAATTAATTGAATAAATAGTACAAGTTTATTCAGTTAATGTTGGAAGAATGATTAGATGAAATAATTAAATAATATAAAAATTTAATTAATATTAGGAGATAAATCAAGATAATTAATTAAATAATTAAATTCATTTAATTAATTTAAGCGTGCCATTGTGAATTGGATTGATGACAATAGAATTACTAAGAGACAATTTTAGGTATCTAGAATTTATTTGATGATGAAGTCACATAAACAAATATTGACCAAGTATACATCAACCTCTTCACATTTACTTTCTTAAAATGTCATTTAATTGTTACTTTCACCATTCCTAACTATTTATTATTTTAATCAAATTGAATGATGTCAAGGTATATATGTTTGATTTATTTTCCTTTATACTAAAAAAATTAAAATGATCATAACAATAATATATTTTCCCTAAAGTAATTTAAAAAATAAGATTAAATTTAATATTACTTTTGAAAATAAAAAACTTGTTACTATTTGTTGCTTTTCTCATATTTTTTTATTTATCATAAAATAATTATTATATTTTTTTAATTATAAATAAATTATATTTTATTATTTTAATTAAAAATAATATTTTTTACTCTTTCATCAATATACAAAATAAAAATAAACAATAAATAATTTTAATTGATTAGAATATATATTTAAACGAATATAATTATTATTATTATTATTACTTGACTTATGGTAAAAGTACGAACTGATCATAAAATTTACAAAACAATTAATTTAAGAACGTGATAATTCATTCCATATTGTTAAATGGAATCTGCACAAAATTTCTCAAACAAAATTTCTCTTTAAATATAAAAGTCAACAAAGTCTTATTCATACAATCTAAAAGTTACGTATACAATTAAAAGTCATGATATATTATATGGAAATCAAAACAAACTTGACCACCACTTACGAAAAATTTATTATTTTTATAGCTTACATCTTTCATTTTCATTATCATTTTAAATTTTGAATATTGAAATTCAAAGCACACTCGTAAGAAAACCAGATCATTTATATCCATCTTTAATACTAGAGTCAAGCTAACGTGTTTAAATATATATATTAATTATTTAAGATACATTAATTTTTTTTTAAATAGACCATCTCTATTAATTATGGTGGTACAGCTGTTATATGTTAGGGAAATTTATGTAAGGAAGTCAGATTTCTATTGATAAATCGATATCTTAATAATAATTTAAATTGTTATATATTAATTATTTAAGAGGGAAGATTTTTGATAAAGGTCAAAGTAATATGTAATATTAGTCATTAAGAGGAATATTTATATTGTCTCATTGAAGTATTCTCATCTAAAAGGTTATGGATTAGTCATTAAGTGGACAAATATTAAACAAATTTTGGATGAAAGTATTCAAGATTATATTCTAATAAGATTGATTTAGGTTATAGTAGATTTTTGGATCGTATTTTCTCTTTGGAAGAAATTGAACATGTTATTTTCTCTAAGTGTTATCCAATTAAATTTTATCAAATTATGTGGAATCATATTAAAGATGTTTTTTATATGTTTTATTTAGAAGCTCTTCAAAATGGCTCCGTAAAAAAATTCAAAAAATAGACGACAAAAGGTGTATGAGCTCTGTTAGGGTTTTGTGGTTTCTGCGGTCACCCTTAGCCCCTCTTGTGTCATATTGCGCATTCTGCACAGGAAACCCCTCTTTTCTTGTGTGTGCGACCGCATTTACTGCGGTTTTTGTGTTTTAATATGCCTTCAACTGGCTCTAACCCAGCAATTCATGTTAGTGTTAGCGGTTTGACGGTGCAGCTCAATGGCTCCTCCTCCAAACAAACGTCCCTGAAAGTTTGTTCCTAAAGTCTTTCACGAGGTAAGAATTCTGACTCCCCAGCTAATATGACTTTTCCTTTATTAGATTTTGATTATGTTTGCCAATGGCTTGAGCAACACACCCTTGTGAGTTATTTTGTTGGGAGGACTCCCCCTGAAAGTGTGCTGAAAGAATGGGTCAGCAAGGCCTGGGTCCCTCATGGGGTCTACCTTGATATGGTCCAAAATTTGACCAAGGGTTTTTTATGTTCCACTTCGCGGAAGTCAATCATGTCCAGGCTATCTTAGCCCATGGTCCCTGGTATGTTATGTCATCCTTGTTGGTATTCCAGGCATGGACCCGAGATTTCGCTATCTCAGATGACACCAAGTTACGGGTTCCGGTCTGAATTGAATTCCCTAGCTTGCCTTTGCCTTGTGTGCCTTTTTTGAACCATATTGTTGTCACTAAGGGAATTTTCCTAGCAAATCAAATGCAAAACATAAAAAACCCAAAGTGATAATGAAGTGCAAAAGAATAAAATGAAAACAAATGAAACAATCTCACCAAAATGTCTTCATCCTCCATGGCTGACCTCCATTATACCTTTTCAACCTGCTGAAAATATGATGTTGCCTTCATATTTATGATGAGCAATCTAATGACATGACAAGCCCTAAACAAATGTTGAAGGATTTGGGTAACTACATGTAATACTATGCTATAATGCAACTACTAAGCCTCTAAATATGTCTAAATTATGCCAAATGAAATGTAAATATGCCTATGACAAAATGACAAGAGTGCAAGAGTATGAGATTGCAAGATCATGAGGTTACAAGATGACAAAATGAGACTGAAATTGCCATTTTATAGAAAATGCAATTTTATGTGAATGGTCAAGATTAAAAGTTAACAAGTGCCCTAGAATCAATGGACAAGATTCAATATGACAACCCACAATTAGGGTTAGGGCAACATTAGATCAAATTTGAAATGAATGGATCGGATTGATTTTTAGAAAATCAAATCAAGGGTTGATAATGCATGTGACAAGAAGATATTGGGCACATAAAACGAAGTTGCTGGAGAATCAAATAAGAATTTAAAATTATTTGATTCAAGAAGTGATGTTGACCTTTTGAATTAAAAATTAATTTAATTCAAAAGTGGTGGGGTCAAATAATTAATTTGAATTATTTACTAAAAAGAGGGAAATTAGAAAGTGGGACTATTTTAAATAAATAACTTTATTTAAAATGAGCACGGAAAAAGATGTGTCTGGAAAATCAAATAATCTTGATTTTTGGAGGAAAAAGACTATTTTGAATTAAAAATTAATTTTAATTCAAAAGTGGGGTCACATGATAGTAAATAATTAATTTGAATTATTTACTAAAAAGAGGGAAATTAGAGAGTGAGACTATTTTAAATAAATAATTTTATTTAAAATGAGGAAAATGTGAAGGTGGCAATAATTAAATAAATTAAAGAATTTATTTAATTATAAGAGGACTTTTTAAGAATTAGTGACATATTAAATAAATAAATAAATTTATTTATTTAATAATCAGGAAGACATAATGGACAAAAATAAAAATAATTAAATAAATTAAGAAATTTATTTAATTATAAGAAGACATTAGACAATTAGTGACACATTAAATAAATAAATAAAATTTATTTATTTAATAATCAAGAAGAATAAAGAGGACATGAATTAATTAGATAATTATGAATTATTTAATTAATAGCCAAAAGTGAATCAAGGACATAATTAGAATGTCTTAATTATGCTAGGAAGAAAAAAGATTAAAAATAGAGCTTGCAGGCCCAGGTCATTTTTATGTGTCTACATTTGCCCCTCTTTGTCATAAATTGTGGCAAAGAAAATAAGTCAAAAATATGCCCGAGTGCAAAATAGGATGAGGAAGAACAACGAGGAGGGTTGCAGTATGCCCCCTCGAGAGGACAGATAGGTTCCAAGAACACAGGTGTGCTCTTGAAATTGATGAGAAGATTAGAATATGAAGAGACAAAGAAATGTTAGTGAAAAAGATATGGATGCAATACCTATATGAGATGAGCGAGAGAAGATGAAAAAACCGAAGGAGATGCATGTTAGTTCCTAGACCAAATCCTTCAAAACCTTACCATAGGACTTTAATATTTATTGCTCGTAATTATCATTGGGTAGATTATTTTAATGGCCAACAAACACCATGATATGACATAAATCAAGGTGTGCAAGGTCGTACCATCACATAAGACAAGAAGTCGCAAAAAAGGATGATCATGACTCATACTAAAAGCACAATTGCCCCAGTCTTTTTATCATAACCAACCGCAAGTTAAACAAAAAAAAAGACAAGAAGGACAAGCCATGAAACGTCGTTGCTCCTCTAAATCCTGTTTCCAGGACATCCTTGAGAAACTAGCAACATGATTGCCAAAAGAACAAAATAAAGACATTATCATGATACGTCGTTGTTTTTCTAAATCCCGTAGTTAGGACATCACTGAGAAACTAGTAACATGAGTGTCAAAAGACAAGACAAACGTCATAAGACATCGTTGTTTCTCTAAATCCTGTTGTCGGGATCTCACTGAAAAAATAGTAACATGATGAAAAGGCCAAAGACAAGTGCCAAGTGTTTGCCAAGTGTGTCTAAATTCCAAGTGTTTTAATGTCAAGATGTTTGGTTTGATGATGTCGAAATGCCAGGGTGTCAAGGTAAATGATGTTGATATCCAGGAGATCAATTCTTGGAGTTGGAGAATCCATCAAAATGCTAGATGATGAGGACAATGATTAGGAAGGACACATCCAAAAGAATAAAGAAATGACGAGAGTTGCTCTTCAAAAGGACACATCTTGAAGAAGAACCCAAAATTTTTGCCAGGTTAAATTGTCCTGATAGAATTTGATTACATGTCATTGTTGATATGCTGAATTGACCGAGATTGCTGATGAAACAGACTATTGATAGATTGCTTGCTCGAGATTGATGGAATATTTGCTTGATCTGAAGAAAGTTTGGCGTGTGTGAAAACATTGTGCCATGAATCCTAATGGACTAACCTAGTGCGGCCTCAGGGGCTCATCGATCAATGGCCTTACCTACGTCGTGCACTCAAAGACCTCGTAGTTCGACAAAACCAATGACCTTGTCCAAAGGACAAAATTTTGAATCATGATTTTATTTTGACAAACCTAGAAAGATTAACCTAATGTCTCGGGGATTCAAAGATGAATCTTTCCTACGTAGCAAATGTGCAGAGACAACGTAGTTTGGACTTGGACAAAGATTGATTGATGTGATTGACTAGACTGACAAGATATTACTTTGACTCTATTTTTGGATTTACTCAAGACATTTTCCATTTTTAGATCTTTTTTTTTTCAGGACTTTTTCAAATTTTTAGGATTTTTTCTAGGACTTTTTTCAAATTTTTAGGATTTTTTCAAGACTTTTTATGAATGTAGGATCATGTGTGACACCCACTGCAGTTACATGAGAAAGGTCTTGCCCCCAAACAGATCGGGGACTACGTGGGTCAAATGATATGGAAATAGGCAGACACAGGGAAAAAGGCAAGGATATGCAAGAGGTGATGTCAACCAAATGGTAACCATGACCGAAATTGACAGGACTTAGGAAGAATGTCATGAATGTGTCAGGCCTTGGTGATTATGGAAAGTGGATAAGGGTCAATTAGAGTAATAGTAGATGGCGAAGCAATGATCGACTACACATGGCGCATGTTTGCTAGTTTTTCACCATGGTACCTATCCAAAGCGCCTATTTGCCTGGTTTTCGCTATTGGACGAATGTATTAATTTTTACTATTTTTGTCATTTTTTTATTTTTTTTGGTGTCACCAAGACGCCTATTTGCCAGGTTTTCATCAAGGGACGATTTTTTTCTATTTTTCAATTTATTTATTTATTTGTATTTTTTAGGTTTTTAGCCAAGCTCTCTGATGCTATGTGTAGAACTTTCGTAGATGTAATCTGTTGATGGGTTATGTCAACTATTCTCCATCAAGTGTGGCCAACTGATAAGATTTAGAACTGAATGCGACATTAATAATATAAGGACCGAGCCAATTAGCCTCAAACTTGCCAGGATTTTCATGGTTAGCCTGATTTCTTGGATTCTGCATGAGGACCAAGTCACCGATTTCAAATTTTCTCACCATTACTCTTTTGTTATAGCTCCGGCAGAGACGATTTTGATATGCCTGCAAGTGATTAAAGGCATTTTTTCATCTTTCTTGTAACATTTCTAGCTCATGTAGGCAAGATTGTTTGTACTCTTCATCGTCAATCATTCCTTTCAAAGAGACTCAAAGAGAAGGAATTTTGACCTTGATGGGCAATATGGCCTCAGATCCGTAGACCAGGGAAAATGGAGTGGCTCCAATGGGTGTTCGAATGCTGGTACGGTAGGCCCATAAGGCAGGATTAAGTTGTAGGTGCCAATCTCAGCCAGCGTCGTTGATGATCTTCTTAAGAATGCAAAGAATTGTTTTATTTGACGCCTCAGCTTGGTCGTTACCTTGTGGATAATATGGGATGGAGAAATGATGTTGGATGTGGAATCGCTCACAGAGTTCATGAACGTCCTGATTTTTGAATGGACTCCCATTATATGTGATGATGGACTGTGGAACACCATATCGACAGATAATGTAATTTAGGATAAACTTTGATATTTTCTTATCGGTGATGTAAGTGAGAGGGACGACTTCAATCCACTTAGTAAAGTACTC
The DNA here is from genome assembly GCA_007115665.2 of Sequoiadendron giganteum. Classification (NCBI taxonomy): domain Eukaryota; kingdom Viridiplantae; phylum Streptophyta; class Pinopsida; order Cupressales; family Cupressaceae; genus Sequoiadendron; species Sequoiadendron giganteum. Next base: position 130,163,480 of record CM021100.1, read on the forward strand.
AGTGGTGGTGATTATGAATTTATGGTCGTTAGAGGAGGATGGATGGATCTTTCCTACGAGGTCGAGTCCCCATTGTGCAAAAGGCCATGGAGAAGTGATCAGTCTCAGCTCCTGCATAGGTGCGTGGATTAGGTCACTATGCACCTGGCACTTCTGACATGTTCTGACAAAATGAAGAGAATATTTTTCTAATGTCGGCCAATAGTATCCCAGTTTGGTGACTTTCCTAGCAGACGTTGGACCACTCAAATGAGATCCGCATATACCCTTGTGTACTTCTTGTAAATTTTTTTGGGCTTCATCAGTGTCGAGACAGCAAAGAAGGGTGTTATCAAAGCCATGACGGTATAGGGTGTCACTGACGATGGTGTGTTGGGCGGCTTTTCGTATAAAAGAATTTCTCTGGTTATTGGAAAGGTTGGGTGGTAAGGTTTGGGACTTTAGATAGTCATAAATGTCTTGGTACCAAGGTGAACTGGGACCAACAATCTCGCAAACCATTTCTGATTCTGGGATGTCATATGCTGGCATCAATAGTTGTTTGACTAAGAACTCAAATTGTGACACATTTTTGGGGATGTCCAATAGAGATCCAATAGTGGTCATTACATCTGTTGCCTTATTTTGTTTCATTGGAATTTTTTCAAAGGTAATCAATTTGAAATATGTCAGGAAGTTATCCACCATTCGCTTGTAAGGAAGCAACTTTTCATCCTTTGTTTCATAATCATCATTTACCTGGTTGATAACTAACTGAGAATCCCCGAATACGAGCAATGTCTAAATTTTCCATTTAATTGTGATCTTGAGTCTTGTGACCAATGCTTCGTATTCTACAATGTTTTTAGTGCACGGGAAGGCGATCCAGAATGCTTTAGGAATGGAATCCCCTTGTGGTGTGATGAACAAAATGCCAACCCCTGAGCCATGACCAGTATGAGACCCGTCAAAATACAGTTTCCAAGGTAATGTAGGTTCTGCATGAAAGATAGACTCATCAGGAAAATCAATTACCAGTGGATGAGTGCCTTGGATGGGTGCATCCGCAATTTGATCTGCTATTACCTGCCCTTTTATTGTCTTGCGCTCAACATATGGTATGTCATATTCACTCAATATCATGACCCACTTTGCTAAATGGCCTATCAATGTTGTCTGCCTTAGGAGATACTTTAGTGGATCAATCTTGGCTACCAGGTGTGTTTGGTGGCTCAGCAAGTAATTTCTTAGTTTATGTGTTGCAACGACAATTGCAAGGCATGCACATTCGATGGTTGTATAGTTCAACTCGTATCCTATCAGTGTGTGACTGATATATTAAATGGCTCTTTCTTTCTCCTCATGGTCGTTTTGTGCCAATAATGCCCCCAGTGCATTTGTAGTTGCTGAGACATACAAGATCAATGGATTGCCTTCAATAGGTGGCATTAGGATAGGTGGTGTCAATAGATATTCTTTGATTTTTTTGAAGGTTGTGTGGCATTTGTTTGTCCATACAAAAGGGATACTTTTGTGTAATATGTACTGAAATGGTTGACACTTGTCTGCCAACTATGTGATGAAGCGTCAAATGGACTGTAGTCTGCCCTAAAGTGTTTTCAACTCACTGATTCCTTTTGGTGGAGGTATTTCTATAATTTAGTTCACTTTAGTGGGAGTACAAGTGGTGTCAATAGATATTCTTTGATTTGTTCCAAGGTTGTGTGGCATTTGTCTGTCCATACAAAGGGGATAATTTTGCGTAATAGGTACTGAAATGGTTGACACTTGTCTGCCAACTGTGCGATGAAGCGTCGGATGGACTGCAGTCTACCCTAAAGTGTTCTCAACTCATTGATTCCTTTTGGTGGAGGCATGTCTAGAATTTCTTTCACTTTAGCGGGATCAACTTCTATGCCTCATCGTGAAACTATGTAGCCCAATAATTTTCCTAACGTGACCCCAAAGACACATTTTTTTGGGTTCAAACGAACCTTGTAATCCTCTAGCCATTTAAATTTTTTGTCCAGGACTTTGAGATGATCTTTCCATGTTAAAGACTTGGCCAAAAGTTCATCCACATAATCTTCCATTAGTATATGCATCATGTCATGAAAGATTGTTGTCATAGCTCTTTGGTATGTGGCGCCTGCATTCTTTAGGCTGAATGGCATGACAACGAATGGCATGACATTCCAACAGTATGTTCCCCATGGGCAGGTGAATGTCATTTTGTGTTGATCCTCAGTTGCAATGCGGATTTGGTTATATCCTGAGAAACCATCCATGAGAGACAACATCTCGTACCCTGTTGTGAGATCAACAATCATGTCTATATTTGGTAATGGGAAATCATCTTTTGGGAAAGCCTTATTCAAATCTTTGAAATCCATGTAGATACGGATTTTCCCATTTGGCTTTTTGATAGGGACAATGTTGGATATCCAATCAACATAATCTATTGATCTTATGAATCCCGCATCCAGTAACTTCTTTAGTTCTGCCTTTACAAGTAGTGCAATCTGTGGATTCATTTTCTGTAATTTTTGTTTGACTGGTTTTATATTTGGGGTTAATGGAAGATGATGCAATACCAATTTTGGATCTAGGCCTGGCATGTCAGCATATGACCATGCAAAATTAACCTTCCTTTCTGTGAAGAATTGTTGGAACTCAGGTTTTTCTTCATTTGTTAATGATGCAGCTAAGAGAACCATTTTGGGATTCTCTGGTGTGTTTATGTTAACTTCGATGGTGTCCTCAATTAGCATTACCTATTTTTCTTGTGTTCTAGGAAGAAATTCCAATCCTCCATCCTTAGGCGCCTTAGAGAGGTTTTCACCTTCAAATACGTCCTTTATTTTTACTATTTTGTTGTCAGAAGGTGCCTTGCTATTTTCACCTAAAGACATTTATTTTTTTGTCTTATTCCTTGCATTTTTGTGACTGGAGGATTGCACAGTCTTCCCGAAGTAAGTTGCACAATCTATGTCAATGGAAAATCCTGTTTTGTGATCACCCTATGGTATGCCTTCTCGGAGCCCCATGAATTCTGCTATTGCCTCATCATTCTGAAAGATGTCCATCACTGGTGGTTCTTGTTGGTCCCAGTCAATCAGTTGTGGGTAAACAAGGTAAATCCCATCGTCAATGTTGGTAAAAGATGGGGAATTTGCAAAAAGTGTGCAAATTGAAGCCTCAAGTGTGAAGGAAAAATTGTCAATTTCAACTTCCGTGTCAGATGCAATGGATGGACCATATTCATATTCAGATGAGTTGAATTCATATTCACAATAGGGCACAAAATTATCAGCAGTATGACTACTGGATGGAATTTCGGAGGCATGGACAGTAGGTTTAGGCATGTCAAGCTCATGGGTGGGCTCGGGAATGGGGCGAGACATTTCAGGTGTTGCTGAGGATAATTTATGTTCTTCTAGATCCCAAGGAATACTTACCCATTCCTTATTTTTGGAGTGTTAGTCAATAGGATCAATATTGTATTCTTGTTGGAATCTTTCTTCCAAGGGGAGTTGACCAGGGTCCAAGAATAGGTCTTCAATATCATAGTTTCTCAAGGTTTTCTCAGATCCCCATTCCCATTCATTAGAGTTAGTTTCGGAAAGGGATTCTTTGCTTGTCTCGACACTTTCTGGAGCCGTTACATCCTCAATTGATAGTTCATAGGTACATTGATCGTCAGTTCTGAGTTGGTCAAACCCTAGCCCTATGTACCTTGATCTTGCAGAAATGATAATAGGTTCCCTCCTTCCATTGTTGGCCTTTCCAAGACCACTTGTGCCATCAAAACCTAGTGCCTTGCATATATCATATCATTTTCCATAGAGATGCACTAGTAGTGGAGGTAACTCTTCTAGGTCTTTGTAGATCCAGTTAGCTACATTGATGATGACTTCATTACTCATATCCCCCCATAGTGTGAAAACCATTTTTGGTGGAACTTTGAAAGTTGTTTTGGGTTCAACCGTGAAACATGGTCTACCATAGACTTTAGGCGACTTAGGTATTGTAGTGATATAGTAAGCCGTATTCAATTTGAATTCTCCACAACCAAGGTCCTGGATCTGGAGGTCTTTACTTAGTATGGAGGCCGAGGAAGATGGTGTGGCAGAATTTGATGGAATGGATGATTTGGTGAGTGTAGATGGGTCAATATATTTGGAAGAGGTGGAAGCCGAGGCTTCTCGATTGATGGGTACTTAGTGTTCAATGGTGTTTCGTAGGTTGGTACAGTATTGAAATGGATCAGGATCTCCTGGGATAGTAATTTTAGTACCATCAAAAGGGAACTTCAGGCATTGGTGGTATGTGGAAGGAATGGCCTTTAGGGCATGAATCCAGGGGCAACCAAGAAAGATATTGCAATGTATGTCATGATCCAGGACATGGCATGTTGTATCTATAATAATTGATCCCACTCGGAGTGGAATTGTGACGATGCCTTTAAAAGCACATTCTTCATCATCATATGCCTTGATGACAATACTCTTGGTAGCATCCACACATGCATCAAAGAAGCCAAGAGCTTTAACCAATTTTAGAGAACATATGTTCAATCTTGCTTTGCCATCTACTAAGACTCGTCTAACCTTATGTTTGTGGACAAAAACCTAGATATGAAGGGCATCATTATGAGATGGTTTGGGCGAGGAATAGTCACTATCCGAAAAGGTAATGTGATGAGGCGAATTCAAATATCCGACCATAGTTTCAAAGTGGTTGATATCAATGTTAGTTGGGACAGAAGACTCTTGCAGGACTTTATCCAAGATGGCCTTATGTGTGGGTGAGATGCAGAGCAATTCAAGAATGGATATTTGAGTGGGTGTTTTATTCAATTGCTCAATAAGGTTGAACTCTAGTTTAGGGTTTGACTATCTGGAAAACGGACCAGGTATGGTAATTTTAAGCTGACGTGCAGAGGGTCTTGGGATGGTGACCTTGCCTTTATGTGTTGTAACGTTGCAGTCTGAGGCCTTTTTAATGGTAATAGTATTGACACATTGCTCTTCATCAACAACTCGCAGGTTGTTGATGATGATACCACCGGAATAATTGAAGGCAGGAGGAATGTGATTGGCTTGGTTATTGGTATTCTTCATGCCAGATGTGGAGGGTTTACCAACACCATGATCCTATAGTGGGTTCTTGTGGATTGTATGATCCACATTAGACACAAATGGTTGACCTCCTAACTCAATGGTATGGTTCTCAATAAGGTCTTGTACCAGATTTCGCAACTGGAGGCACGAGGAAGTTTTGTTCCCTTTGACATGGTGGTAATCAAAAAATGCATTATCATCCCACCATGATGGCTTGAACTAACTAGGGTCATATGATTTAGGTTCTTCCAATGTTATGACTCTGTTTTGGAGAAGTTTCTTCAAGAAAATTTTGATAGGTTCACCCAAAGGGGTGTATGTACATTTTTGAAATTGTTGTGGTTGACGCAACTGCCTTTGATTAGATTGAGCGGGATTATTTTGAACAACATTAGCAGTTGGTGTCGATGTAGTCACAGGTACATTTTGATTTTGGACTCCTTTGATGGTGAGTACATGACCTGTTGCATTAATGGTTTTTGCATCGACCACGCCATCATTTGTGATGTGTTTATTTTTAACCCAGTATTTTTTTTGTCAGTGGAGTTACTTGGGTTATTATTTGTGGTGGTGTTGATGGTTTTGCCACCATATTTTAATTCGCCTTTGGTGATCAAGGCTTTTTCAAGTTGAACACCTTTTTCAACAAGGTCAACAAAGGTGGTACAAAAATGGACTTGTAAGCCATATCTGAGTAGTCCTAGGAGAGTTTGTACAAACATGGTGACTTTTTTTCCTTTTCTGGTATTTCTACCAGACATCTGCTCGCTAAGTGATGGGGAGTCTTATCTTTCAAGAGAAATCTTGCTCTTCCCAAGACCTATTCTTTGGTCTTCCTATGGTATTCCTCTCTACCCTACTCAAGGATCTCTCCTAAACCCCTCTCACCTCATAAGACTCTCCACCAATTTCAAATTCTTCACCATTGCTCTCAATTCACCACTAAGCTTCCCTGGGCTCCACACTGCCCCAAAGTGTCCTAACCACTCCAGGGGCTAGGAAAGGGTATTATCACTATTCCCTTGTTGATTCAACTCCTCACTGATCCATCTCATAGGATTCTTTCACCTTGTACCCTTCGCTTTCTTGAAAAACCCAATTTTAAGCCTAGTAGCCTTTTGCCCAATTAAGCCTCCTAGAACCCGTTTTCTTGGATTTTCTCAAAAACGGTCTTAACAACCCCTAAATATTTTTGTAGATTATTTCTAATGGTACCCTAGGATTCAATATTTACTAGGTGTTTAGTCCCTTTGGTGTTCGTACATAGGACTATCCTCATACCCCCTATTTTCAAGGGTTTCTAGGGTTTTGGCTCCTTTTTCCAACTTTGAGGGCTTCAATGACATCCTCAACTCTCCTCCTTGCACACACATGTCTGTAATACATGTTCCCACACTATAATTCTCTTGATTGGCACAAAACAATCCATTTAGCAACTTTCTTTATGGTTGTCATGTCTAAGCCACTAGCGAGAATGCACTTGCACTCGCCTAGTACTTTTAAGGTGCTCCTGCACCATTCTCCCCCTGCAACAAAGAAGTTAAGGAACCTATGGTTTCAAGAGCTCCTCACTAATTCCATACTTCTTAAAGCCATTTTCTGCTATCCAAGTAACTTTTGACTCTGGTTGATGTCTACACTTCACTAGGTGCTCCTTGTATGTCTTGTGCCTAGTCTTCTTTACCCTTGAGTCTAGAATCTTGTCCACTTGTGGTCTGATCTAATCAGGTACCTTGAGTTCTTCCACATACCTACTGACCTCAGCACTATATTGTTCCTCATCCATTTCTGGTCCTTTATACTTCACCAAATCCTTCACATTGAAGATAGGCGAAATAGACATCTCCTTGGGTAAATCTACCTTGTATGCATTTCATCCATACTTAGCCAACACATTACATGGCCCTATCCTTTTCATATAAAGCTTACTTGGTATTCCCTTCTATAGTCTTTCCTTGTTCAAGTATACCATCATCAAATTACCTATTTCAAATTGTAGATCTCTCTTCCCTTCATCTCTTTTAGCCTTCAACTTTGGTTAGCCTCTATCAATGTCTTCTTGACCTGCTCATGAACCTCTCTCATTGACTGAGAAAAATCATCAGCATGTCCACTGATTCCTTCATAACCTTTTAGTTCTCTCAACTCAAGTACACCCCTAGGATGTAAGCCATAGACTATCTCAAATGGACTCTTACCAGTAGTCCTATTTGTACTATCATTGTAAGCAAATTCTGCTTGTGGAATCACTTGTTCCCATCCTTGTCCATACTCCTTAGTTAGACATCTCAACAAGTTACCAAGTACCCTATTTATCACCTCTGTATGTCCATCCATTTGAGGATGATATGCTGAGCTATGAGACAAGTTGGTTCCTAGCCTCTTCCAAAGAGTTTTCCAAAAGTGTCCCATAAACTTCACATCTCTATCTGCAACTATGCTCTTTGGAAACCCATGTATCCTTACTACCTCCTTGAAGAATAGATGGGCTATGTGACTTGCATCATGTGTTGTTTTGCATGGTATGAAATGGCTCATCTTGCTGAATTTGTCCACTACAACAAACACACTATCCAAACTAGTTGGTGTCCTAGGTAGTCCTACTATGAAGTCCATGCTTATGCATTCCCATGGTCTATTTGGGATGGGTAATGGCTGATAAAGACCTGCATTTTTTGATGTTCCCTTTGCCTTTTGACACACTCCACATTGCTCCACATACCTTATGAGATCTATTTGCATCTTAGGCCACCAATAGAACCTCTCCACTAAGTCTAGTGTCTTGTTCAAACCAAAGTGACCACTCAAACTGCCATTATTTTTTTCTTGGATTAGATTCTCCCTCATGGAACCTCTAGGAACACATAATTGCTTCCCCCTAAACAATAGACAATTCTGCAAAGTATAATTTTCATACTCACTATGAAAATGGTTCTCAAAATCAATACATACCTTGTGGATCACTGAAAAATCAGAATCTCCTTCATATAGATCTTTGAATCCTTCAACCCCTTGTACTTTGTAGCTGTATCTCTTGGATAGTAAGCAACCTCCTACTAAGAGCATCAACAACCTTGTTGTTAACCCCCTTCTTATGCTTGATGGTAAAGGTGTATGACTGCAAAAACTCCATCCACTTGATATGCCTCAAATTGAGCTTCTCTTGAGTGTTGGTGTAACTTAAGGCCTGATTGTCGGTGTATACCACAAATAATTTTGGCAATAGGTAGTGCCTCCACTTCTTAAGATCGTGCACCAAAGCATATAGCTCTAAGTCATAGGATGAGTACCTAGACTTTGCTTCATTCAACCTTTCACTAAAGAATGCCACTGGCCTGCCTTCTTGACTTAGGATAGCTCCTACTACTATGTTACTTGCATCACATTCTACTATGAATGGTTTGTCAAAACTTGGTAAAACTAGGATAGGTTGGGTAGCTATCTCCCTCTTCAACCTTTCAAATCCTTCATTGGCTTCTTTGGTCCACACAAACTTTGTTTTCAGTCCTCCTTTTATGGTGTCAAGAACCGGTGCACAGATTTCACTAAACCTTCTCACAAATTTCCTATAGAATTGAGCTAATCCATGGAAACTACTAACTTTTGTCCCTGTCTTGGGAGTAGGCAACTAAGAATGGCTTCCACCTTGCCTTTTTCCATCTTCAAGTTCCCTTGGGATACTACAAATCCTAGATAGACCAATTCTTGCTTCATGAACTCACTCTTTTCACGATTTATGGTGAGCTTCTCCTCTTGAAGTTTCCTCAACACAAGTTCTAGGTGCTTCATATGTTCTTCCTTTGTTTTGCTAAAGATGAGAATATCATCTAGGTAGACAACCACAAAGACTCCAATATAGCCCTTTAAGACCTCATTCATCACCCTCATAAAAGTGCTAGGTGCATTTGTAAGCCTGAATGGCATCACTAACCATTCATACAATCCTTTTGTGGTTTTAAATGTTGACTTCCATTCATCTCCCTCTTTCATCCTAATCTGATAATAGACACTTTTCAAATCAATTTTGGAATAGTACTTAGCACCCCCTAAACAGTCCATTAGATCTTCTATCCTAGGAATAGGGAACCTATATCTAATGGTTATCCTATTTATTACCCTAGAATTAGTACACATCCTCCACTTACCTCCCTTCTTAGGTTCCAATACCACTCGAACAACACATGGAATTATGCTCTTTCTGATCAGCCCTTGGTCTAAAAGTTCTTGAACTTGCCTTGCTATCTCCTTATTCTGCTTCAGTGTCATCTTGTATGCAGCCTTGTTAGGTAGTGTTGCTCTTGGTATAAAGTCTATCTGATGATTGATTGCTCTCTTAGGTGGTAGGGTAGCTGGTGTACCTTCACAAATGATGTCCCTAAATTGATCCAACAGTCATTTCACTTCTGTTGTCATAGGTAGTTGATTAGGTAACTCCTTTTCCTTTGGCTTCAACATGATTGCATAGGCCACTCCTTCTTCCTCCTTCATGTCCTTTAGGAATTCCTTTCCACTCATCAAAAGTGCACTAGATTCTGCCTTTTCCACTATGGTTTCCTCTATTAGAGACTGAATTTTGTAAGTCACTCCATTCTTCTTGAATGAGTACTTATTCTCCTTGCCATGGTGTACTACCCCCCTGTCATATTGCCATGGTCTGCCAAGTAGCAAATGGCATGCATCCATTGGTAACACATCAGATAGTATCTTGTCTTGATACTTTCCTATGCCAAACTCAACCCAAACTTGTTCATTGACCAGTATATTATGCCCTTTGTTCAACCAAGTAACCTTGTAAGGACACACATGGGGAATCTTGTTAAGCTTCAACTTCTATATTGCCTCTTCTGAGATGAAATTATCAGCAGAACCTGAGTCAATGACGACCTTGCAAACCTTACCTAGTATCTTGCACTTGAATCTAAAAAGAACTCTCCTTTGTTTGTGTTCATCCTCGTTAGGTGCTTTGATCAAGATCCTTCTCAACATGAGACTCTCTCCTTTCTCTGAATCTAAACTTACATCTAATTGTTTAGAACAGTCCTCTTCTTGGACATAAGTAATCTTCCTCTCACCTTGTGAAGTTGTTGGCTTGTTAGGACACCTATAAGCTGGATGAACCAACTGTCCACAATTGTAACACTTCATGAAAGCAAAATGAGAACTTCTTCCAATGCCTCCTGATCTGCCTCTTCCATCATTGTTAGAGCTTCTACCTCTGTATCCCCCTCTACTATTTGACTCATGGGGTTGTTCACCCATCTTAGAATCTCCTTGGCCTCTGTTATCATTGCTCCTTCCACCATAACCTCCTCTATGTCCACCTCTAGGATCTCTACCTCTTCCTTTACCTCTAGTATTAGAATCTTGTTTCTTTTTCAATTTCTCTTCCACTGTGATAGCCATTTGATAGCAGCTATGGAGGTTAGTAAGTGTAAAGAGACTTAACTCTTCATGTATGTTCCATCTAAGGCCATTTAGATACCTAGCAACCTTAATGCTTTCCACTTCTTGCACTCTAGACCTAAGGCTTACTTTTTGGAACTCCTCTGTGTAGGTAGCTACATCTAGGTCTCTTTGTCTGAGATTTTGCCTCTTCTTGTGCAATTGGATCTCATAGTCCTCGGGTAGATAGTTCTCCTTCACTTTAGCTACCATAGTCTTCCAACTTCCTATGGGTTTCTTGCCTTCATTCTCTCTTTCTTCTTGCAGAAAATTCCACCAAGTTAATGCTTGTCCTCTTAACCTTGATTTGGCTATCTTCACCTTTTGTTCCTCTATAACACCATCACACTCAAAGTGATTCTCCATTCCCTCAATCCATTCCATAACTAACTCTGCATCCATTCTTCCTGTGAAAATGGGGATGCCTTCTAGTGCCTTGCCACTTAATGAATTCAATGCTTTGAGGAAGGGTTCCTCTTTCAATGGAGGGTCAGGTTCTGGTTCTATGTCTTCCTCAACGTGGTCCTTACCCTTGTCTCTAACCACTGCTAACTGCACTTTCATCTTGCCTGCAGCCTCTGCTACCTCTTCTAGTTTTTGCTTCATCTCTTCCATAGCTTCTTCGAGTTGCCTATTCTTTTCTTGTTTCTTTGTCAGATCTCTTTCCAATTTTGCATTGGTCACCATGGTGCTTTCTCCTATGGATTCACCACTCTCTGACATTCACTACTCAATTCTCAAGCCTTTTAATGGCTCTGATACCAATTTGATGGGGAGTCTTATCTTTCAAGAGCAATCTTTCTCTTCCCAAGACCTATTCTCTGGTCTTCCTACGATATTCCTCTCTACCCTACTCAGGGATCTCTCCTAAACCCCTCTCACCTCATAAGACTCTCCACCAATTTCAAATTCTTCACCATTGCTCTCAATTCACCACTAAGCTTCCCTGGGCTCCACACTGCCCCCAAGTGTCCTAACCACTCCAGGGGCTAGGAAATGGTATTCTCACTATTCCCTTGTTGATTTGACTCCTCACTAATCTATCTAATAGGATTCTTTCACCTTGTACCCTTCGCTTTCTTGAAAAACCCAATTTTAGGCCTAGTAGCCTTTTGCCCAATTAGGCCTCCTAGAACCCATTTTCTTGGCTTTTCTCAAAAACGGTCTTAACAACCCCCAAATATTTTTGTAGATTATTTCTAATGGTACCCTAGGCTTCAATATTTACCAAGTATTTAGTCCCTTTGGCATTCGTACATAGGACTGTCCTCATACCCCCTATTTTCAAGGGTTTCTAGGGTTTTGGCTCCTTTTTCCAACTTTGAGGGCTTCAATGACCTCCTCAACTCTCCTCCTTGCACACACATGTCTGGAATACATGTTCCCACACTCTCATTCTCTTGATTGGCACAAACCAATCCATTTAGCAACTTTATTTACTACTGTCCTCTCCAAGCCACTAGCCAGAATGCACTTGCACTCGCCTAGTGCTTGATGAATTCATCATCTCCCCTGCAAACCAAGACACCACACACCATATTTACACTATAAAAAAAGTCCCCTACTTGATTCCAAGTGGCCATGGTAGCCTTGCCATGGGAATTCAAGTGGGGATCATTATTTCCAAAAACTGGCCTGAACCGGCAATGATGCCAAGAACCAAAAACTTGCAAAACAGATAACCAGTTGAATTAAATGACTAATCTAATGCTTCACATAGTAATAAAATGACTCAAAAGAAAGAATAAAAGCATTATACAGGTCCTTTCAATCCATTCTTGACTGGATGAAGGCTCCAAAAATAGAAATTCAATGAAATTTGCACTCTTCCAACTCACAAATCTCCTTCCAAAACTCCAGTGCATGACCTACAAGGCTTCTAGAAAAAATTCTCATGAGATAGGTTTTCTCATATGCAATGTCCATGCAACTAGTGGTGAATTCTCTTATGTGTTCAATAGGGTTCATTTTTCCTTTTAGGAAAATGAGGTACCACATATCCATGAGGAAAGGGTGGCATATACAAGGTTGTGTCGAACGGATATGGACACAAGTCATGTGACATGTAAGAATTTTTGTTGGATTGTTGCAAGGTCTCCACTTGTGTTTGAAGAGCGACAAGTTGGAGTGTGAGTGCCTCCACAATGGGGTTGTTGGTAGCATCACATATGTTGGTGATAGGTATGGATTGGTTGCCCACCTTTTGTGATGAGATGTGTTGGTGGTGAGAAAATTGAGTGTTCTGATTTTGTGGTTGTTGGAAATGAGTGTGTTGATGAGGGATATGTTGTTGTGTATGAACTTGAGAAGCATAAGTGGGGATATGAGATCCTACCATGTTGGATTGAATTTGGGGGCCTTGTTGGTTTTGAGCATGTTCATGCCCAAATTGAGTGGAAAATTGGGTGCCTTGATTGCCTTGCCCAAATAAGAAATTGTGGCCATGAGGAATGTTGGTGTTTTGCCTCAAAGGAATGTTGGTATTAACCTGTGAGGAATTAGGTTGGGTGCCTTGAATGACAAATCTTCGTTTATTTCTCCTAAAAGGGTTTGATGAGTTGGTTGCCATAGCATTTGAGGAACCTAATAACAGGTTTGTTGATGTACCCATGGAACTAGATGAAGTTCCAAAAAGGTTTGAGGTGGTTTCACCCATTGTTGATCCAAATGTTTGTGAAGGGATAGTGGATGTTTGTTGGGGGATGGATTGTGATGTGGTGGTTGTTTGGGTAGATGATCCCCCAATATATGTTGTGTTGGTTGTGGTGGATGCATTATTTGTGGTGGTAGCATGACCAAGGGAGGTAGCATTAATGGTGTTAATGATGTTTTGTGAAGAGGTTCCCATGGAAGGATTGTGTGATTGGTGATCAGGAGATGTTTCTCTAATAGTGTTGAGGTCAAATCCTTTTGGTAACCTATCCCCTTGGTCAAGGAGCATGGCTAAATATTTGGCTGTCATTTAAGACCAATTCTTCCACAAAAGAGGCCACTTCTGGGTTTTGGGTAGCAACTTGTATGTCTTCTTCATAGACTTCCCCATTTTGGTCTCTGCAGACAAATTGTTCAAAGGGATTGCGTGAAATGGACATCTCATTGAAAGGATTGATAATATAATTTCCCATGACATTAGAAAGAGTGTTCATGTCACTAGGGAATGAATTCATGTCATTGGTGAAATTGAGAAAATTGGTGTCTTGACCAAAATAATCCATGAGTCTTTTCTTTCTTTGTAACCTACTTTCAACCATAAAAAATTTCGCTCAACTTTGGGATGATGAGGGAGAATTACCTAAATATGACACTATGTTTTTGAGTGTTTTGGAAATAAGAAAGGCAATGAAATGCAAATGAGATTAAAAGGAAACTAAAGGTTTGTGGATGCAAATAATATGACACTAAAATGAGGAGACTAATGGTATGCAAACTAAAAGGAGCCTAAGATGCACTCACTATTGATAAATCTAAGGAGATGACTACTTGACCAAACAAAGTGTTGGCAATGCTTCAGGTTTGGAAAATCAATGGACCGTAAAAGAACCAAAGGAGGACAAAGTGAAATTTCCACACTAGACTATTGAGTAGGAAATAATTCACAAAAGAGTTGACTAAAGGACAAAGGGTGATTTGGTCCATTGATAGCCTACTTTTGAAGGAAAATTTTGACAATAGATGGTAAGGAATCTACCCCTAAAATCTACAAAATGAGTGTCTAAGGAGATGGTAGAGTTAACAATGCAACTAGTCAAATGCAAATGGAAACCTGTGGTGATCTTAAGAATTCCATCAATAATGTCATGATGAGGGAAGTTGAGCAAATCAAAGTCTGGTTTGACAGAAACAAAAAAAAAAGGACTTGATGAAATCTGGAAAAAGACAGGTTTGGACTTCAATTTTGATAGTGGGAAGATGCTTATGAAAGCTATAAAATGTGTCGCATCAAATGTGGCATGACAGAGCACATGCGGCTCAGAACGGCGAATGCGGTTTTTCAATTGGCAAATGTGGCTCAGAATGGAAAATGCAACTCGATTCCAATCAAATGTGGCTTGATAGGGGTGATTGTGGTGGATAAGAATGCAGATGTGGTGTTGAATGGTTATTGCAGTTCAGGAGATTTCAAATGCGGCTCAACAGAGCGAATGCGAATCAGAATGGCAATTTTGGAAAAGGTTTCAAGCAGATTTACCAGTCTCATATTTTAGCAGATGCAGTTCAAAATGGTGATTGCAGTTCACTCGATTTCAAATGCGGCTTAATAGAGTGAATGTAGCTCACGAAGTGATTTTGGAAAAAGTTCTAGCAAATGCAGTTCGAACTGGCGATTGTGGTTCACTAGATTTCAAATGCGGCTTAACAAAGCGAACGCAGCTTAGGAACAAGCAGTTATGTTTCAAGATGGGAAATGTGTTGCAGGAAGTGATATGAAAAAATTTTAGGCCGATTGCAAATATTTGTTTCAGTTGGCAAAGTGGTTTCAAATTTTGGCAAGTTTGATTTTTATTTGTTGGAATTGTCTGAAAACAGTTGGCAAACACATAGTGTTGTAAAAAATGAAAATCAACCACATAGAAATCATTTTACAAAAATCCCATGGCTGCAAGGACAATATTCTTATGGATCCCACTAACTACATATCCTTAGCGAATGAATTCAGAAGCTTGGCCCCACAGGCTCCCCCTTACAGTGCACTCACTTCTTAGGGCAACCAAGCTTCCAACCTCCATGAAACTCCCATGGCAGATTGATCATTTCTACTAAGAACTGCACAGGTGCAGGTGCCTTGGCAACGACCGTTGCTACACCAAAGAATAGAAGCTTTGTGGTTTTCTAAACAAAAGGATTTATTTCGAGCACCCGTTCAGAAGGCCACGCAAGAGGCATTATCATCCCAATATGCAAAGGTTATGCTCTATAGGTTTTGACGCACCACAAGGGTATTGGGGAGTCAATTTTTGGTCTGTAGGAAGTTCTGTAATGCTAATATTTCCTTAACATTAAAATTTATATACCGGTTGGGCGTCGCTTTGGGGTGAGTACTTTTTCCCACCAAAGTAGAGCCAATTTCTAAGGCTAACAAAAGCGAGCCAAAATATTCATAGTTCAATCAATCTTTGTTTAAAAACAAAGAGAGAGCACATGAATATCTTAACTCACACTCGCATGATGTTCTTTTTAAGCCCAAATCAAAATGTTTGTACAAAACAAATAATACAGTTGTTCATTTTAACTATTTGTAGTGTTTGTCAAACATGGGGTTCATTTTAACCGTTTGTAGTATGAGCTAACTAACAGTTCATTTTAAACCAATGCTATGAAGAGATGCAAATTTATTTTAACCCAATGAGTTATTATGCAAGATTGTGTTCTTTTTAATCCAATGAACATGCATGCATGTTCATTTTAACTCATGAATGTAAAAAAAATATGAAAACAAATATTAGACTCCTCACCACAAGCTGCAAACCAAAAATTAGTAACCCAAAATCTTTAAACTACCACACAGAAAAAAGTAGAAAAATATGGAGATTTTAGAAAATCCAAAAAAAAAACTTTTTATACCCTACAGATGCATCACAGCAGAGCGAATGTGGCTCCGTAAGGCATATGCGTTGTTTGGACAAGTGAATGCGGATGATAAGATCAAATGCGGCTTTCTTGTTTTCAGATGTGGCTCGGGGATTCAAATGTGTGGTTTGTAGAAGCGGATGTGGTTTGACAGATCATATGCATCACTTGCGAAGGAAGATGCGGCTCGACAGAGCACTTGTATCACAAAAAATGGCATATGCATTGTTTCGTACACTTGTACCTACAAAAAAAATGACAAAAAATCGTACAATAACCTACAAAAACGTGTTAAAAAAAAGAATGTCGGGTTCACCACTGTAACTAAGGGAATTTTCCTAGGGTTAGCAAATCAAATGCAAAACATAAAAAACCCAAAGTGATAATGAAGTGCAAAGGAATAAAATGAAAACAAATGAAACAATCTCACCAAAATGTCTTCATCCTCCATGGATGACCTCCATTATACCTTCTCAACTTGCTGAAAATATGATGTTGCCCTCATATTTATGATGAGAAATCTAATGACAATGACAAGCCCTAAACAAATGTTGAAGGATTTGGGTAACTACATGCAATACTATGTTATAATGCAACTACTAAGCCTCTAAATATGTCTAAATTATGCCAAATGAAATGTAAATATTCCTATGACAAAATGACAAGAGTGCAAGAGTATGAGATTGCAAGATCATGAGGTTACAAGATGACAAAATAAGACCGAAATTGCCATTTTATAGAAAATACAATTTTATGTGAATGGCCAAGATTAAAAGCAAACAAGTGCCTTAGAATCAATGGACAAGATTCAATATGACAACCCACAATTAGGGTTAGGGCAACATTAGGTCAAATTTGAAATGAATGGACCGGATTGATTTTTAGAAAATCAAATCAAGGGTTGATAATGCATGTGACAAGAAGATATTGGGCACATAAAATGAAGTTGCTGGAGAATCAAATAAGAATTTAAAATTATTTGATTCAAGAAGTGATGTTGACCTTTTGAATTAAAAATTAATTTAATTCAAAAGTGGTGGGGTAATGTGACAGTAAATAATTAATTTGAATTATTTACTAAAAAGAGGGAAATTAAAAAGTGGGACTATTTTAAATAAATAATTTTATTTAAAATGAGCACAGAAAAAGAGGTGGCTGGAAAATCAAATAATCTTGATTTTTGGAGGAAAAAGACTACTTTGAATTAAAAATTAATTTTAATTCAAAAGGTGGGGTCACATGACAATAAATAATTAATTTGAATTATTTACTAAAAAGAGGGAAATTAGAAAATAAGGGAAATGTGAAGGTGGCAATAATTAAATAAATTAAAGAATTTATTTAATTATAAGAGGACTTTTTAAGAATTAGTGACATATTAAATAAATAAATATTTAATAATCAAGAAGACATAATGGACAAAAATAAAAATAATTAAATAAATTAAGAAATTTATTTAATTATAGGAAGACATTAGACAATTAGTGACGCATTAAATAAATACATAAAATTTATTTATTTAATAATCAAGAAGAATAAAGAGGACATGAATTAATTAGATAATTATGAATTATTTAATTAATAGTTGAAAGTGAATCAAGGACATAATTAAAATGTCTTAATTATGCTAGGAAGAAAAAAGATTAAAAATAGAGCTTGCAGGCCTAGGTCATTTTTATGTGTCTACAATTGCATCCTCACTGGGGAGGGTTATTTGCGTTGAGCCAAATGGGTTTTTCTAGGCCCGACCCCAGAAATGGGTCTATGTGGAAATAGACTTCTCCAAGGATTTGAAAGAATCCATTGATATTCAAATTGGAGCTCTCTGGAATAACCAGAAAGTCACTTATTTTAACTTGCCCAACACATGTTATAGGTGTCATTCAATCGACCAAAAGATTAAAGACTTCCCTTTGGCAGTGCCTCATACACCTCCATCACGAGATATTGAAAAGCCTCGTCAGGCAAAACCTTTTGCTAAGGTTCATGAAAAGTGAACCATGATTACAAATCAAAAAAATACGTCAACTGGTTCTAGTTCGGCCTCTAAAGCCTCTAAACCATCAAAGATCATTTCAAACCCTTCAAGGAAGGGGACAAACGCTTCTATTGGAATTGCTAATGCTTTGATGCAACCCAGGACAAAGGCAACGCCTCAGCCTGTTTTTGTTATGTTTTCTCAGCCGAGCATTTCTCCTCCCATGTCGGGAGCTCAAAGGTGGTCTCATAGCCCGTCCCCACCACGTGAAGAGGGTGAATATGTGGAAGAAAAGTGGAGATTTTCCTCTTCGTCTATTCAGATTGGGTCAGTTCCACAAGTTTTTTTACAGAATCGTTTCTCTTCCCTGAATGAAGAGGAACCGGACTCCGAAAATATGGAGGAGTTTCAATCATGAAATTCCTCTCATGGAACGTTCGAGGTCTAACAGACCTCTCCAGAAAGTATTCTGTTAGGGATACTTTGAAAAAATATTCTGGTATTGAAGTGCTTTGTCTCCAAGAGGTTAAAATTTTTGGATTTTTGCTTGCTTCGGCTTTCCATTCTATTTGGTCGGCCAGTAAAATGTTTTGCACTATGCATGAGGCTGGGCATGGTGGAGTTGTTACCCTTTTGTCCCCATGATGGCATGTTTTTTTTGTTGACCATGGGTCTAATCCTTCTCATCGGATCGTCTAGATTCTTCTTAACATTGATAATCATTCCTTTGGGATTATTAATGTTTATGCCTCTAACGATGTTGTGGAGAGACCTTTGATTTGGCGTTGGATTGATGATTCTTTACCAGTTGCCACTTGGTTACTATGTGGGGATTTCAATATGGTTGAGATGGTGTATGACAAGGATGGAACCCTGCCATTCAGATGGGCAGCTGGCAAGTGGGAGGCACGGTTTTACATGCGCAATAAATTGGGACCTTTTGATCCCAATATTGGTCGCCGCCATTCTCATTCTCTCTGGCACACTTGGTGTAATTATAGGGCTGGTTCTGACATAATATTTAAATTTCTTGATCGTGCCATGATCTCAGCTCAAAATTTTTTCTCTTTTGACAAATCTCATCTACCAATTCAGTCGTTAGTGGATGTGACTCTGTCTGATCACTTCCCTATTTATTTTCGCATTGAATGGGAGTCACGTCATCCTCGCATGTGTAAAACTGAATTATTTTTTAATAAATCTTTGGTCTATCACAAACCTACCCTAGCCCACATTCGTAGAGTGTGGAACTTGGAGTTTAGACTAGCTCATCATACAAGCTAGATTAATTGGTGGAATGATGCTATCACACACACAGCTAGATTTCTACGTATTTATGGACGCCAGCTAGCTATCTTTCACCGTCGGTCTTATGAAGCTACCACTACCGACCTACGCTTAGCTACTGAAGCTTTGAAGACTAGCCCCTTTTCCCCATAATTGCAAGTCAGGGTGGTGAATTTAAGGCACAAAAAACAAGTGGCTGACAATTATGCTGCTAGAGGTGCGCAGATCAAAGCTCAGCTACATTGGCTGAAAATTGGTGATCGTGCCTCAAAAGAGTTTTTTTTGGCGCTATGTGCTAGGCACTCATCCCTAGGCATTAAAAAAATCGAAGATGACATTCAGGTGCTCTCTAAGCTCCCTGACATTCTCCAAGCCTTTTTGCATCATTATGAGTAGGTTTTCACTACACATGAACCCACACCTATGCGATAGCAAGCCCTTTAGGACTGCCTTTCTATTGTGCTAAATAGGCTTTCCCCAGCCCAGAGAAATTTTTGCAATGATCTCAAGGAATTTGTTCGTTCCATGGCTGATGACAAAGCCCTGGGGATTGATGGCTTCCCTTGTGAAGTTTACAAGGCCCTTTGGGATTGCATTGGGTAGGATTTGCATCATGTTTACTTAGAGGTTTTGTCATGCTAATTCTCTAGGTAACTTAATAAACAAAGGGAATATAAAATTCATACCTAAATCTGGGGATCCACAAGACATCTGCAACTGGAGGCCTATCACACTTCTCAACATCTCCTACAAAATTATTGCCAAGGCTTTGGCTCTGAAGATCTGCCATCTCTTGCCTCAGATTATGCGCCCAGAGCAAACTGGGTTCATCAAATCTAGGTTTATTCTAGATAATATTATTGTTACTTTGGAAGGCATGGAATGGGCCCGACATTCAAACCAGAAAGCCATTTTTGTTAAAATTGACTTTTCCAAAGCCTCTGACCAAATTGAATCTCCTTTTTTTCTTGCTATAATACAAGCTTTGGGTTTTGGGCCTAATTTTATTCAGGTTGTTTGTATGCTTTTTGTGGATGCCTCTGCTTATATCACCATCAATGGTCGCCAATCTTCTGCCTTTGGACTTTTTCGTTCCATTCAACAACGGTGCCCCTTTGCCCCCTCTCTGTATGTGCTTGCGGCTAAAGTATTTGGCTACCTCTTGGCCAATGCGGTTTCCTAATAGCATGTCAAGGGTTTTTCGCTGCCCAACTCTCAGAATTAGCGGGTTAATGACCATTTTGTGGATGACTCTTTCCTCACTCTCCTGGACGAAGAAGAGACTATTAAAGTGGCCTTGGATTTCCTTAATACTTTTTGTTTGGCTTTTTGCTCTACCATTCAGTGGCACAAAACTTTGTGCTACATATAGTCTATTTTTCCCACTCCTCCTTGGTTTCAATAGTATAATTAGAAGTGGATTGGGCTAGGAGAAATTATTCAGTTCCTAGGCATTCCCTTTGCTTTCCAGGCATCCCTGGCTGAGCTATGGAAATTTGTGCTTTCCAGAGTCGAGAAGAAGCTTGCTTATTGGATTACCAAGCCTCTTTCCTTGGTAGGAAAATTCCAAGTGTGCTCTAAAGTTCTGGCAGCTACCCATGTCTATTATTCCTCCTGTTGGGCCCCTTCCAAAGCTGCCTATGGCAAGCTTGAAAATTTGCTTAGAGATTTTCTTTGGGCCTCTTCTGAGTCCCACAAAGGGTTTCACCGTGTTGCTTGGGAATTTTTCTGCCTTCCCAGAGATTCTGGAGGACTTGGGCTGCTCTCCACTTAATGACAAGGAACTGTTCTATGTGTTAAATGTATTATATGTGCCCTTACTGATGACGAGGCCTAGAAAATTCTTCTCAAGCATTGTATCCAGTCAAGCTTTCCTACTCATAGACCTGCCTAGAAGGGGATCGGCTTCCAAACCCCTTCTAGTCATGAAGGAACCAGTGCAAATTATTGGGACTTTTGTGGCCAAAGGTATTTGGCATGCCTAGGAGGCTGTCAAGCCCTGGCTCCAGTGGGCTGGCTTTGGGTTTCATGATGGGCTTTTGCTCAACCAGTAGAATATTTGGTGGTCACCTCTTTTTTCTTGTAATGGTTAGCCACTGGCTAAGTCACCTTGGCTTAAAGCGCTCAGATTCCACAAGAAGGGTATCTAGATCCTGTAACAGTTATTTCATAGACCCATGATGTGTATTATACAATGGGAAAAAATTTGTGGCTTGTATAGGCTTCAAAACCAGGACTGTGCTACTTATGATGGCCTAGTAAATTCTATTCCTGTAGAGATGCTTCATCAGGTTGGAATTTGTGGGACCAAACCCTGGTGGAAATACTGGAAGTGGTTTCCAGACACCCCTTTTCAGAACTACAAGCCTTGGCTTGGTTACAAGTGGCTTTCACCACACTTTCCTATGATCCAAAGTTTGAACCAGAGGTGGCTTCTCTAATCCTCTACTCATGTCTGGCGTAAAATATTTGTTGCCACTTGGTCTGCTAGTGTTAGTCTAAAACTTGCCCACTTTGCTTGGTGTATTCTTTTCCAAGGCTTGCATGTAGGCTCTCAGCTTTTTCACTTGGGGGTCCAAGACCCTTGCTGCCCTTTTTGTGGGCAACTTGAGACTTTTAAGAATTTTTTCTGGTTTTGTCCCAAAGCTCAACAACTTTGGACTTGGATTCATGACTTCTTTCGTCCCTTTACGTCGAAGCCTTTTTCTTGGCATATGGTTCTGCTGGGAGATTTGCCCAGAATTCCTACAAAATTTACCCAGCTTTGGCACACTTTCAGGGTGGAAATCCTCTTTAATCTTTGGAAAGACAAAAATGCCTCCATATTTTCTGATTCTCAAATGAATATTAATGTTTCTTTATATGTTAAAGCTAATATTTGTTCTAATGTGCTCTTACATATTCAGGTGCAAGCTAACAAATTTGCTCTTGAGGTTGCTCACTTGCAAGTTTTGTTCGATCACTGGGGCAATGCCCCATGTACTGTTGCTCAAGTGCATGTTTTGCCCGCCTCTTCTTGCGGTCGATCACCTTCTCAGGGTCAGAAAAGGAGTGGCTTTGTGCATCCCCGCTCTCAGCCTCCTCTTCAAGGGGATTCTCACCCTCCTTGGTGAACTCACTCTCTCCGTCGTGGGCTGGCCAAGGGTGGCCCTCTGGTGGCACTTCTGGGAGCAGTGGTGGCAGTTCCAAGTGGCCCTCTGATGATCCTCCTACTTCTGGCTTTGGCTGGCCAGATACTGGTAAAAAATTTCTGCGTCTAGCACTTGCAATCTTGCCTCAGCGCGAGGATGAAGATAAAGAGAAGGAAAAAGATGTTAATGATGGTTGGGGTGCTCCTCTCGACGTCATTCTAGACCCCGCTGATGTATGGGGAAGAACATGGATGATAGAGACCCTCCTGGCTTTGTTGGCACTGCTTTGGCCGCCTATTGGCCTTTTTTTATATGTTTTGTAATCATGAACTACTGCAATTGGCCCATGTGACTGGTTAATTTCTTCTTTTTTTCTGGGTGTTGCCGATTTGACTCTCGGGGTGTGCCTTCTTACCACCCATCCTTTGTTTGTGAATATGTAACTTTATCTTACTTTAATATAGAAAGATGCCTATTCATCAAAAAAAATGGCTATGTAGGTCTTAATATGAATAAAGGACTAATCAAGATTATTCCTAAGGGGAAAAATGATGATACTATTGTTGGTTGGTGGCCAATTACCTTATTAAACACCTCCTATAAAATCATTTCAAAAGCTTTAGTTATTAGAATTAAACCTATTGTTCAAGGTATTGAGAGCTAAACAAATAGGTTTTATAAAAGGGTAGATATATACTGGACAATCTAATGCTAGCTTGGAAGACTATTGAATGGGCTCAACAAATATTCAAAATGATTTATTGGTCAAGTTAGATTTTAATAAAGAATATGATAGAATTCATTGGAGCTTCATTCTTAAAAAGTTACAGTGGTTGGATTTTGGACCAAAAATTCAAAATCATGTTCAAATGTTGGTCAAAGATGCCAATGCCCATCTTATTATGAATCAGACTAACCCTTTTGAGCTACAATTTTGTTAAGGCATGGAGTCCTTTATCTCCCTTTTTATGTGTTCTTACAATAGATGCCTTGGGATATCTTCTCCAAAGAGCTAACTAGATGAAGCTTATTAAAGGAATTTATATTCCTCAAAATAAGGTGGTTATTGATTCCCACGTTGCCAATGATAATATGTTGTTCCCAAAAAATTCTAAAGAAGAATTAAACAATACCTTAGGTATTTTGAACATGTATTGTGTTATTTCAAGTTCTCAAATAGCTCATAACAAGATTGAATTTCTTACGTGCCAGCTTGGTCATATCTCTCAATGGATTCCCAAATAATGGAAGCAAATAAAACATGGGGAGATAACTAGATATCTTAACTTTCCTTTTAGGTTTGGGGTCTCTCTTTTTGATATGTGGGGTTGGATTTTAAATAGACTAAAGAATAAGTTGTTTAACTAGGGCAACAAATTTGTATCCTTAGCCAGCAAGATTCAAGTTGCTAAGAAAATATTCATTGCTACCCATGTGTACTACTCATCCTATTGGATGACATCTAAGGAATTTTATGAAGAGTTAAACAAAATAATTCAAAAAAAAATAGTCAAATTTGGATGGTAATGTTGAATTTTCTACTTTTGCTTATTGATACTAAAACCTAAGGGATATGTCTTACTACTAGATGGATTATTAGAGCTACCAATGGATAAAAACCATGGAAATTTTTAGTTCAACGTCGAATCATGGAATTTTTAATTAAGAAGTGGAATTTTTTCTACTTGGTTAGATAAAACGTTCATGTCTCCCTTTTTTAAATTGAGGCTTCATTTCCTATTCATTCTATTTAGAAAGCGTGGAAAATATTTTGTAAATTTTTGAAATGGAATGACTCTTCACTGCAATATGGTTTTAGTTTTTCTTCAACATCAATATGGTGGAATAAATTAATTAATTGTTGCAATCAACCATTGCTATTAGCTTTCAAAGACATGCTCATTATTTTTTCAAAAAAAAAAAAATATTTTGGATTTTAATATATTTGATTGGACCCCATGGATGAATATTAAAGAAAAATATGGTTGTGTAATAAATACAAATAGTTCTTGATTTTTGTTCAATCGTTAGTTCCTATTGATCTCTTTGTGAAAATTTGTACTTCAAGGGTCTGTAATTTTTTAAGGATTGGAAAAGGCTATCTTTCAACCATTTTGATCATTTTCCTCTAAAAAAGGTTTTTAAGGATTTGTGAAGAGGATTGTATACCATGGCTTCTACCTCTCACTAGGATATTTAAAATTCAATGGAATGGGATATGAGATGTGGAAATTAAAGATGGGGAATCTCCTTGAAGAGAGAGATCAATGGTTTCAAGATTCACAAGAAATTAAATTAGTTGTAATATTTGATGAAGATTGGAAAAAGTTAGGCAAGAATGAACGAGGAACCATTTGGTTGTGTCTTAAGAATTTTGTTCGTTTGAATTTCTCCAATGAAGACACCGCATAAAATTTGTGGAAAAGGATGGGTGATATATATGTTGGTGTAGTTTTTTTTATTTTTCCTAGAAGAATAATTTATTTTCCCTTAGTCATAGGTTTTTCCTACACTTTTATTAAACTTTCTTAAGATAATAAATTGAGTTTCTCATTTAATAACTAATTGATAAAGTGATGAGTTGTCTCCACACTTTAAGGGTGGAGTATTTACTTTTTCATCACTTTATTTAATGTTGGTGGTTATTCTTGGTCAATTCTTATTGGTTGATTTGTCACCTCTATCCTCTCCTTAGTACTAAATAAAGTCACTATCTAGCTTGTATTTTTCATCCTGGAATCTCTTAATGCAATTCTGACATCTTGACATTGCATACTCTCTCAAAGTTCTAGTTTCCAGTTTATTTAACTTTAATTTTCTCTTAAAAAATTATTTGGGTTATTCAATCTATTTCAAATTTCTAGCATGGTATCAGAGCTTTTGCTTTGAGAAATCTATATTTTTATTCTTAATTGAGAGATTTAAATTTTCATGTAAAAATCTTGTAAATTCTTCTATTCTCTTTACTTGTGTTTTGAATGATCTGGAGAATTAGAAAGGGTTTGCAAAGATTTAATAACCTCTTCATATTGCATATGTGTTTTGTGAGATCTAGGTGATTGCTACATTTCTGGTTATACTAGTGGTATTTTTTATTATTCCAACACATCCAAAAGGATCCAAAAAATAAAGATTGGCTTTCATTCATATGAATTGGAGATCATTTGACATAGTTGTAAACTGGGATTTGAAGCTCAAATCTATTGAATTTTTTATTGAAGCATTTTCAACCCAAATGGATCTTATCTTTGCATTCAGATGGCCCAAAAAACCCTATTTTCATATGAAATTTATTTATTTTAGATGAATTTGGTTTTTTATTTTTTTATTTCTTTTGCTAGGAGGGTTGTCACTCAAGCGAAATTTAGTCATTTTTACAAAACTCAAAAAAATTCACCACAGTGTCTAATTTTGGTAAACGAGATATCATCAAAAAGCTATACACAAGAATTTCTATCCATAGAGGTATTGAAAAGATTTTTTCTATTTTTTCCAAATATTTTAGCTTGAATTTTTTTGTTGCTAATTTATTCAATAGGCCATAACCTTTTCCCCAATACTCTGATTTTCAAAAGAAGAAGAAAATAGGTATTGGAAATGTGGTGAAGAGAACTACATAGCTATAAGACTATTTTTTCCATATTTTTTCTTAGGTTCATTTTATATTATAATTTATAATTTTGACTATTTTGAGCCTATTAAGCATTGTATCTTGGAAAAGGATTTGTAAATGCACTAAACTATAAAGTGTCAACCTTATAATATTTGGGGGTGATTTTTTATACCAGTGAAAAGGGTGGGAGTGTATTGGTGTATTTTATACTCATTCTTGGGGGATTATACATGCACTTTGTAATCATGAATTGAGATAAAGTTCCATTTATGGGGGTTAATCATGTCTCGTAAACATTATTTTCATCCTTTTGTTGTTAGACTAACTTTAAAAAACTATTTGTCTTGAAAAAAAGGGATAAAGAATCACTGCCTTGAGTAGGAACTACCACCCTATCTCCTTAGACTCATTCTTGAGCCAAGTGACTATGATTAGAAGAATGCATGGTTTAACAATAATGACATGGTCTATAGACTAATATGTCTTACTG
The DNA here is from genome assembly GCA_007115665.2 of Sequoiadendron giganteum. NCBI lineage: Eukaryota > Viridiplantae > Streptophyta > Pinopsida > Cupressales > Cupressaceae > Sequoiadendron > Sequoiadendron giganteum. Next base: position 130,190,091 of record CM021100.1, read on the forward strand.
CTCCTGAAGATACTATAAATCACATAGAGCACACTTAGAGCCCTTTCATTGCTTGGATCATCATCTAATGGTTGTATGGAGACATTGGATCTTCATTTGAAAATGGTGTTTCCTTAGAGAACTAGGCTATTGTGGATGATATTGAGACCTATGTTGCCCTATATTTTCTATATGATCAATTCATTGATACCCCATAAACATCACCTATTGCAACTTTAGATTCCAAAAATGCTTCTTTAAAATCCTCCAGTGATTCATTACAACAGGATCATTTATGTCTTTTAGATTCAATCAATTGGGACCAATTTCTACCAAACATCTCTTGTTTTTTTGTAGAGTCCCTCATTTTGGATCTAGATGACACTATTGGGGACATTCATCTTCTCTTTGAAGACCACTCTTTTTTCCTTGAATTTTTTGCTACTATAAATTCTAGTGTTGATTCTTCAAAATCCTTTAAAGTGACTTCTTGCAGTAGGACATATATAGTCTTTTAGATACATCTTTGTGGGATGCTTTCTTGATATGTATTTCAAACTTATTTGTAGAGTCACATTTCAAATTTGGACATATTTGAGGGGTTATCTCTTCTCTTTGATGATATTCATTACAAAATTATTGTCAAACCATCATTGTCTTTGGATTGTGTTCTACATCGGTCTTTAGGATATTTTGATTTGTCATCTTTAGCAGTGTGGCCTAGAATTCTTGATTTGATTGTGACATCTTTTAACATCAACATTGGGACACTTGAGACGAGTTTAGATACTTTATATATTTTGCACTTCCTTTTGACATATTATTTTTAGGATTGGGGAGATAGCTTACATATACCATTGGTTTTGTTTCTTCCTAAGGAGAAGAATGTTGTTCGATGATCATGGACTATCTTCTCCATCCAGTTTTGATCATCTACCATTACATATATTTGGGGGGGCTACTTGGTCCTCTTATTCTCTCTCTATTTGTGGGGGATTCTTCTTCTTTTAGAGGGTAATTTTGATATATACATGGGTACCTAGCATGGCCTCATTTATTAGGATCCATTATATTTTTCATCCTCCTAATTTATGCTTAAGGGTGGATGTTCGTGTAGGTTTTTATTTTCCTAGTGGGATAATTTATTTTCCCTTAGTCATAGGTTTTTCCTACACTTTTATTAAGCTTTCCTAGGATAATAAAGTGAGTTTCTTATTTAATAACTAGGAGATAAAGTGATTATTTGTCTCCACCCTTTAAGGGTGGAGCATTTATTTTTTCATCACTTTATTTAATGTTGGTGGTTATTTGTGGTCAATTCTTATTGGTTGATTTGTCACCTCCATCCTCTCCTTAGTTCTATGTAAACTCACTGTCTAGCTTGTATTTTTCATCTTGGAAGCTCTTAATGTAGTTTTTTCATCCTGACATTGCATACTCTTGGAGTTCTGGTTTACATCATTTATGTTTTTCTAGTTTATGTAACTTTTATTTTCTCTTTTTTTTTTGGGTTATTCAATCTATTTACGATTTCTAACAATATATCAAACTAAAAAATTTCCTAACAATTTATATCTCAAAAGATGATTATATTATTTGAAAATGATAGATGGTGACTCTATTGCAAACCATTTAATTTCTTTTAATCTAATTATAATTCAACTTGCATCAGTAGATGTTAAATTATAAGATGAAGATAAATGTATCGCGTTTCTTTGTTCTTTTCCCAAATCTTGGGAAAATATAATTATTTCCATATGAATTGGTAATGCAGAGCTAAAAATGGACACCATAATTTCCATAATAATTTCAAAGTAGATGGGGAGAAATTTGATAAATTTTGTCTCTCAATATTCCTTGCATGTGTGAGGTAGGTCCAAAGAGAAAAGACCTAAAGGGGATAAAAGAGGGATAAGTCTAAAGAATGTTATAAAAACCCCAGAAAGAGAAAAGTAAAGATTTGGAATTGAGAAAAAAGAAGGCATGTGAAGGAGTATAGGAACAAGAAAAAGAATGTTAATTCTTCCATAAAAAATTCCTTCGATGATGATTTCAGTTCTTTATTTATTTCAGCTAACTCTATTAGTAATTACGATTGGCTTAATGATTCAAGTTGTTCCTATGACATGAGTCCTCACAAAGAGTGGTTTACTACTTACAAGTAATATCATGGGGGAGATTTTTCCTTGGTAATTGTTGTAATTTCATTCCCCCCTTAGATGAACCATCACTAATATCCGATCGAAGAGATTCTCCATGGGCCATCTTGCATGTTTTCTCCTTGGAGTTTCCTAAATTTTGCTAAGTCCCAGATTTTTAGGTTTTTAGACTGTCCCTTACATGCTTACCTTCATGATTTCTTTCTCCTTCTCCCCTTCCTTCACTTTTCTTCCATCGGCCTTCGGCCTTCGCTCTTCACCATTACATCCTATTGATCCCTTAAGGTAATCCTCAGGCCTTACCTCCGACAACCGAAGCTCGCCTTGGATTTTCTCAAAAAATGACTAAGTCTCATGTTTTCAGGCTTTGGAAGTATGGCTTCCTCCTTACCTCTGACTTTCAGAGGTAAGGCTTCCTCTTGACCTCTGACCTTTGACGGTCCAAGGTCTGAACCCCAATCCTTCCTTTATTTTATGCACGTGGTAAGTCAATGGCCTGATGCCCAACTTTTGAAGGTCTGTTGCCCGATCGTTGACGCATGAAGTCTGATAAACACATTAAGCATGAGGTATGCCTGACTCACGACCTTCAACTACCCGATTGCTAATGCCCGATAGAGATGCATTTTCGGGGCTCAACACCATTTTTTCAAAGGCTTGCAGAAGGTTCTTTTTGGGCCCGATACCTTGACGTTCCATGAAATGGTGCACTTTTTGTTCAACGGTGTCATTAATGTGCATCTACCTCTCAACTACCAATCATAATATTTAGGGTTTGAGGATGACTTTAATGCATTTCTATGACTTCTCCTAGTGTATTTGTGGGAGCCATGCCCATTCATTTTTTTTCTCATCCTCTTTGACCATTCCCATACCTATTTCATAGATTTCGTAGAGGATCTTCACAAAAAAAAATTGTAAATCTTCACGACAGGTAGATGGCGTGTTGGTTTTTCTCTCTCCATGCTCTTCTTGGTGTGATTTTCACAATAGGTATGGGCACCCATTCTAATTCACTATCTCTCATTGAATTTACATTCTGATATGTGCCCTAGTCACAATTTTTTTGAAGGGCTCTATTCTTTCACACCATGCTTGATTTGGGCACGAGTTTCTTGAATAGATCTTAGGGTTTCTTTGATCATATTTGTAACCCTAGCTAGGTTAGGGTTAGTTATTATTCATCTCAGTTTTTCTTGAACTATAAAGGAAACACTTGTATATTTTTTGGTAGTTCTTCCTTTGGCTTCTCTAGGGTTTTTCTATAGCAAACATTGCATTCTTACATTTTTCCATTGTAAATATTTCTTCTAAGATTTTATATTAATAAAGTTCAGCTATTATCATTGTTATTTCTTGCATGTTTATGTAAAATTTGTTTACCTTCATGTTTGAATAATTTTTTTAGTTATTTATTGATGTATTATGTTGTTTAGAAGTAGGAAGAAATACATTTCTACCTTGGTGCATCACCTCCCTTTCATTTTATGTTATCTTTCTATCTCTTTTCCTTGTGAGCTATTAGAGTAGAGTAGTGATAGGGCTTTCATATGTTGGGTTAGACCAACACATTTGCACTTAGTTTAAAAGAGGAATTCGTCCTTCTCTGGAGATTCAACCTCATTCATACAAGGTCCCACAAGCTTGAGGTTTCTTCCATTGTGTAATTAGAACATGGAACTCTTGTTTAGTAGGGTGCAGTTTTATGTGACAATAGTTTTTGGCATGCCCGATGGGACAAGCAAGAAATTTCATTTCATTTTGTTGAGAGAATGGTGCTTCTCTCAACATTCCAGCATTGAAGAGGCTCTTAAACAAGTACCTGGTGAATTTGTTGTCAAGGGAGGACTCTACATACGAATTGGTGACCCTGCTGCTACCTAGAACTCTTGGTTCAAGATCAGACCTACACATTCATGCCAAGAATCCAAACAAGAGCATCTTCTAGAGGTAATTTTCAATACATCCAACTCTCATTTTCTACTTTTAGAAGAAGAAATAGACAATCCTTATCACCTATAATAATAAATAGAAGAACAATTCCACCTCCTAGAGATCAATCTACACCACATGTGGGTAGATTATTTCAAGCTAGAACACCAGCTATCCATACAAAGTTTTTTTTTCCATGTAGTTGTACCTAGAATTCAAAATTTTGTATCTTTTACTAGTGGAATTCCCTTAATCCTATCCCAAAAGGATGATATAATAGTCAATTCCCTCAAGATTATTCCCCATTTTACTGGTGAAACATCTACAACTCTAGCAGAAAACATCATAGATTTGGCAAACATATGCTCAGTACATTTTGTAACAAAGGACAATGTGCCTGTTAGGTTGCTTGCCACTTCCCTGAAAGGAAAAACATTACAGTGGTATAGAGTTCTTCCACCTAACACCATTCACAACTGGGATGAATTAGGGGAGAAGTTATGCAAGCATTTTGAAGATAAAATTGACCATCTATCCCTAGTAGAACAGCTGACAACAATCAAAAGAGCAGCTCATGAATTCATGAGTGACTTCAATTACATATTTCAAAGGACTTGGGATAGAGTTACTACCATGGTTAGGACTTCACCAAAGCATGTTTTTTTGTATTTCTTGAGGGCTCTTAACATTGAAATAGCTATTATGATTCAATCAATGGGTGATTTCACTTTACCTGGGGCATATGATCTTGCTATAAGGGAAGAAAAATTTTTAAGACAAGCTGGGAAGATAGCTCATAGACCACCAATGACTTTATTTCTATAGCTTCATCCACAACCTACATTGGCTCCTCTCTTGATGGATACTACTCCAGTGGTTCCCACAAACCATCCTTCTACTTTTTCTATAGTTCCAGAAGATTAGGACACCTTGCTCCAAAATATGAATAATAGGTTAATAATGTTGGATATGTAGCAAGCTCAAAACAATAGGCCTTATCAACCTCAAAATCAGGGTTATCAACAAAATAGGCCACCTTATCAAGGACAAAATCAATGGAATCATGCTAAGAATTTGAATAACATGCATTCGTCTGCTACCATAAATTTTAAGGCTTTGGTCCTAGTGCAAAGTAATCTAGCACAAGATCAAGAATGGTGTCACCCTTGTGAGCAAGCTCATAATCAAAATGCTTGTCAAAATGACAAGTTTGTGCAAACTTTGGTAGCTCAAAATGAGACCTCTACTTTGGAGCATCAAATTGGCATGAACCAAACAACTGCTAATAATCAACATCATGCATGAGGTGACTCTTCATTTGTCATTTTCGGTCAAGAAGATTTTTGTGGTGTAAATCAAGCAGATACTGATGTAATAACACATAATAAAAGATCAAAGAAAAGAGACATGGAGGGTGGTGCATCTTCCATGGCTAGGCAACCATCTTCTTCCCAACCATATCAAAATGGTGAAAATTTTGGACCAACAGGTAGAACAACAGAGGTTCCACAATCAAATCAGCTTGTTAATAGGCTTAAACAAGTGGTGGAGCAGCCTAAGATCACACAAGAAACAAGAATATACCCTGTTGCAAAGGTTCCCTCTAAAGCTAGTCAGATTCCTTTCAACATAGTGGAGAAAATGAAGAAATCCAATATAAATGTTACTATGTGGGAGGCTCTATCTATCCCATCACAAAGGGATTTGCTACATCAGGCTTTAAAGGAACATAAACAAATGGATGATGTACAAGAAAAAGAGCAGACTACTCCATCAAGTAGCCTATTGCAACCCAAAGAAGAATGGAATTCAAGCCAAATCAGTAAGCCACCTCCCTTCTACCTTTCTATAATTATTTGGAATAATATAGTGCATAATTGTATGATAGACTCAGGGCCAAGCAGTTGAGTAATGCCTAAGGGGATTGTTGGCATGGTTGGCATCAAGTATGAACTGGTGACTAGAAAATTTTTATAATTGGATGGCACTACTATCAATATCATGGGGTAATTAAACACTTAACATTGTCCTTGCATGCATGTCCTAGCTATGATGAGTTGCAAGACATTTTAGTCATATACCTCCCTACTCATTTTTCCATTTGCTTGTCTAGGGATTTCATAACTAAGGTAGGTGGGTACTTATCTGTTGATTGGTCTCACATGCTATTTAGAACTAGATATGGAAATGAAGCAACCATCAAACCTAGAAAATGATCATTTAGAGTCTTACACTCCTAGTCCAATAAACATGAATTGTACATTGCATGATCAAAAGAAGGGATCCTCTAGTCATGAGCCTGCAAATCCTTTAGAGGAAGTACCTAATTGTTTGTTGGATGAATGGGGAAATGCTTTACATTTTTATCCATTTATTGTTGCTGAATTAGAGGAGACTGGTCTTGGCACCTATTTCATTCATGAGGAGAATGCTCTTATCCCCAATCTCATAAAAGCTTGAGATGATGTAGGGGGACTATGACATATGTTTTTTTATGGTTCTAGGAACATAAATGGTGTTGGTGTTGGTGTTGGTGTTATTTTAGTATCTCCGAGCAAGGATAAATATTATTTATCTTTCAGGCTTCAATTTAGTTGCACTAACCGTGTGGTTGAGTATGAAGTGCTCATTCAAGGTCCCCAACTTGCACAAAAAAGAAATATCAAATTGTTACAGGTTTTTGGCGACAATGAATTGGTTGTTCATTAAGTCCAAACTCAAATCTCAACCAAGAATAATCTGCTCAAATCCTAAAAGCATAGGGTTTGGGATTTAATTAAGGAATTTGAAGGTTTTAATATCCAAACAATTTTGAGAAGTTAGAATAAACATGCTAATAGACTTGTAGAAGTTGGTGCTCAGTTTGGAATACTAGCACATATTGCAAGTAAAAAGGAGCAGCATATCAAAATTATGGTGAGGCCTTCTATTTCTGATAATCAAGATCACTGGAAAGCCTTTGACAATGACCAACAAATAGTGAATTTTCTACAAGATGAGGTGGAATTTTCTAAAAGAAATCAGTCCAGGCTACAGAATCAGTATGGTGATCAGATTGTGCAGCTGAGTGGCAACAAGCTACCAAACGGTCTTATCACCCTTGAAGGTATTTCAAACCTAATGACCAGTTAAAGAAAAAAAGGATGAACTTAGCTACAAAGGAGGGCGACTTTAAGCCAATTGAAATTTCAGATGACAAGTCTCTAAACTTGGGAAAGGTATGCTCTATTGTTGAACATGATGTTTTCATAGATATTTGCAATAGATACAATGATGTAGTTTCTTGGACTTATGAAGACCTAAAGGGTTTTTACCCAAGCCTTTTCTAACATACTATTGAATTAGATATAGATTCCAAACCCGTAAGGCAAAAACAAAGGCCTATAAATCCTAAGATTGAGCCTTTGATGAGAAAGGAGTTGGCTAAATTGGTTGAGGCTAGAATCATTTTTCCCATCAAGCATTCTTCATGGGTTGAAAATATTGTTCCTTTCAAAAAAAAAAAAGAGGAAATAAGACAAAGTGTAGATTTTATAGATCTAAATAAAGCATCCATAAAGGATCATTATTCCCTCCCCTCCATGGAGCAGATTTTACAAAGAGTCAATGGGTCAGAATTTATTTCTTGGATGGTTACTCAAGCTATAACCAAATTCTAGTCCAAGAATCTAATCAGCATAAGACTACATTTACTACAAAGTGGGGCACCTATTCTTATTGTAAAATTCCTTTTGGTCTAACCAATGCAGGTGCCATGTTTTAGAGAGTCGTGGATATGGTGTTTCAAGGTGTGTTTAGACAGTTTTTTTTGGTCTATTTGGATGATATCATAGTATTTTCAAAGCCTTCAAGTGACCATTTTAGTCACCTTGAGCAAGTATTTCAGAAATGTAAATGTAGGGAATATGATATTTCCCTAAATCCAAATAAATGTGTCTTCGCCACTAATCAAGGAAAGCTTCTTGGGCACATTTTTTCAAAGCATGGCTTGGTGATTTATCTTGCAAGATTAAAATCCATCTTGGCCATCCCACTTGAGAGTCACAAGAAAGGATTACAGAGTTTCTTAGGCACAATTAACTTTGTGAGAAGGTTCATTCCAAATATTGCTGATTTGGTAAAGCCTCTTACTTCTATGCTCAATAAAAATATGGTTTTCAAATGCACCAAGGAAGGTGGAGATAGCTTTGAAGCTATCAAACAAGAAATTGTTCAAGCTCATACCCTTGTCAATCCTAATTATGACAAGGATTTCATTATTTATACCTTTGAAGGTGAAGCAAGTATATATGTTGTTCTAACTCAACTAAATAAAGAAAATTTGGAATAACCCATTGCTTTCTTTAGTGAAGTGCTTAAATATTATGAGGTCAAATATAGCTACATTGAAAATCAAGCTCTTGTTGCTATTAGAGAATTGAAAAAATTTAGAAACATTTTGTCTAATAATAAGATATAGCTAATGGTTCCCCATGTCAGCATTAAAGAGTTCCTATTGAGTAGAGATATCAATGAAAAAAGGGTTGGATGGATCATCGAGGTGATGGAGTATGATGTTGACATAAAGATCACCAATCTAGTGAGAGGCAAAGGGCTATGTGAGTAGATTGTCTCAGCATTTGAGACTCCTATAGAGGTTGTCCTTGTGCTATAGGAACAACAAGCACCAAATGCAAACATACAAAGTAGTTGGGTGTAGGATATGAATACATCTTTAGTAGACGAAAAATATCCTTTGGGTCTAGATAGGTCCAAAAGAAGACATTTTAGATTGCAGTCCATTCCTTATGTCATAGTAGATGACATACTCTTCAGAAAGGATTTCAATGGAGTCCTATTAAGATGCATAGAGGCAAATCAAGTTAGCAGATTATTAAATGAATTTCATGACGACTCTTCAAGTGGCCATTTTTTCGCAAGGAATATTGCTGAAAATATTATGAGGGTTGGTTATTATTGGCCAAATGTTTTCATTGATGCTCACAAATGGGTGAGAGATTGTAAAAAATGTACTTTATTTTCCAAAAAGAAAAGGTTGGCTACCCTCCCACTTCACCCCATTCAATTTGATCAGCCATTTACATAGTGGGGTTTGGATTTTATTGGCATGATAAATCCACCATCAAGTGTTGTTCATAAGTGGATTTTAATAGCCACAAATTAATTTACAAGGTGGACAGAGGTAGTTTCTTTGAAGGATTCCACTGATGCTTCAGTTTTAGAATTCCTTGATGGAATTGTTACAAGATTTGGCACCCCTTCGACTATTAATTTCAGATAATTCCAAGGCTTTTACTAATGCTCAAATCCTTGATTGGGTGATGAAGCATGGCATTTACTTGAAGACCTCGTCTAATTACTATCCTTTGGGTAATGGATTTGCTAAGTTTTCAAATAAAATTATCATCAAGATTATCAAGAGAAACATTGAGAATAACCAAAGGGTTTGGCATAGAAAGTTGAAGATATCCCTTTGGGCTAATAGAATTACTCATAAAAGAGCATTTGGTAATTCTCCTTTCATGCTAGTTTATGGAAGGGAAGCAAGGTTACCATTATCATTGGATTTTCCTTCTCGTGAGTTAGAAAATTAGCTAGAGTTAGAGGAAAATGATGCTATGACAGTAAGGTTGGATGAGCTCTTGGAATTGGAGGAGACAAGGAACAAGTTTATGCAAGTCATAAAAGCACATCAAGCACAGATCAAAATAAATTTTGACAAAAAAGTAGTTCATAAAGTGTTCCAAGAGGGAGATCTAGTGCTGAAATGGGATGTAGACAGAGCCAAAGTTGGAAGATATTCCAAGTTTGATGCCATGTGGAGTGGTCCATACATCATCATTAGTTGTAAGGAGGTCACTACCTTCTATCTTTCTAGGTTGGATGATGAGGTTCTTCTGATCTCAGCCAATGGGATTCATCTCAAAACTTATTTTTGATGAGTTTTGAGTTTCAAGTACATATTGTAAATGTTTTTTCTTTCCATGAAGTGCTTTGCACACCCTACATTCTCCTTAAGAAAATGTATGTCCCTAGTTTCCATGATTTCCTCCAAGTGCAGTTGCACATGTTTTGTTTTGCTCTAAGAAGGCCCAAATGTTGAAGGTTTCCCCTCATGACTCTATGCCCAATGGACTGATAAGACCTCTGGACTCCATGTGATTAGTAGGCAATCATCCCGCAGAAATTGCCAAAATGTTGAAATTTCATGACCCCCTTAGATGACCCATCAGTGATATCTGATCTGAGAGATTCCCCATGGGCCATCTTGCATGTTTTCTCCTTGGAAGTTCCTAAATTTTGCTAAGTCCTAGATTTTTCAGGTTTTCATACTGTCCCTTACCTTCTTACCTTCATGCTTTCTTTCTCCTTCTCCCCTTCCTTCCCTTTTCTTCCATCGGCCTTCAACCTTTACTCTTCCCTGTTACCTCCTATCGATCTCTTAAGGTAAGCCTCAGGCCTTAACTCAAATTTACATTCTTTTTGGGTCTAATGCCCTAATGTTCCATGAAATGGAATTTTTTTGTTCAACAACACCATTAATGCACATCTACCTCCTAGCTGCTAGGCATGATTTTTAAGGTTTGAGGATGACTTTAATGCATTTTTATGACTTCTACTGGTAGATTTGTGGGTGTCATGCCCATTCATTGTTGTTGCTTGTCCTCTCTGACCATTCCCATACCTATTTCATGGAGGATCTTCATGGATTTTTTATGCAAATCTTCATACTAGGTGGATGGCATGTTGGTTTTTCTCTCTTCGGGATCTTCTTGGCACGATTTTCGTAGAAGGTATGGGTCTCCATGCTCATTCATTGTCTCTTTTTTACTTTACATTTTGATCTTTTCCATAGTCACAATCTTCATGGAGGGCTCCATTCTTTCATTCCATGCTTGATATGGGCACGAGTTTATTGAATAGATCTTAGGGTTTCTTTGATCATATTTGTAACCCTAGTTGGGTTAGGGTTAGTTATTGTTCATCTCAGTTATGCCTGAACTATAAAGGCAACATTTGTATATTTTTTTGGGGTTCTTCCTCTAGCTTCTCTAAGGTTTTTCTATTGCAAACATTGCATTCTTTCGTTATGCCATTGTGTAGATTGCTTCTAAGCTTTTATATTAATAAAGTTCATTTATTATCATTGTTATTTCTTGCTTGTTTGTGTAAAATATGTTTACCTTCATGTTTGAATGTATGTTTTAGTTGTTTATTGATGTATTATGTTGTTTAGAAGCTGGAAGAAACACATTTCTACCTTGGTGCATCACCTCCCTTCCATTTTATGTTATCTTTCTATCTCTTTTCCTTGTGAGTTGTTAGAGTAGAGTATTGATAGGGTTTTCATGTATTGGGTTAGATGAACACATTTGCACTTATTTTAGAAGAGTAAGTCAGCCTTCTCTGGAGATTCAACCTCATTCATGCAAGGTCCCATAACCCAAGGTTGTTTCCATTGTGTCATTAGAATGCTAAACTCTTGTTTAGTAGGGTGTAGTTTTATGTGACAATAGTAATAATATAATAGATAATATTGTTAGTAAGGGAAAGGTAAATTTTTGTTTTAGTGGTGGGAGGATTAAGACTCTTGATAAATTTTTTCATATTCAAGGACTTGCAAGAAATTTACTTTTGATGTCCAAGTTGAATGATTCTAGAATGCATGCGATATTTGATAATTCTAGTTGTACGTTGGTAAGAGGGAGTTTGGTGATAGCTAAAGGATCTCAGATAGGAACATTTTTAGGATAAACCCCTCTACTTTATGTAACTCTGCCAATGTAACTAGCATTAAAAATGCATGTATATTATGGCACCATATGTTGGGTCACATTGGTAAAAATGATTTAAGAGTATTCTTAATAAAAAAATTTGTTGATGGTATTTCTAATTATTCTATTGGAAAAAATGATTTTTGTGAATCTTTTATGTTTGGTAAACAAAGTAAATCATCATTTTCTAGTAGAATTAATAAGGAAAATAGATTATTAGAGATTATTCATTTGGATGTATGTGGACTAGTGGATGTTGAATCTTTGGGTAAATCTCGGTATTATGTCTCTTTCATTGATGATGTCTCAAGATACACTTGGAATTTTTAATGCATTCTAAATCTGAATTTTTACTAAGCTCAAGGAATTTAAGGCCTTAGTTGAAAAGAAATTAGATTATAAGATAAAATTCTTGAGACCTAACAATGGGGGCGAATATTGTTCCAAATAATTTGATGAGTTTTGAAATAATAAAGGTATTATTCAATGAAAAAATACTCCTTATAATTCCTAACAAAATGGTGTCATAGAAAGAATGAACTAAGCCTTGATGGAAAGAGCTATGAGCATCCTGAGTGGTTCTAAGCTTGATAAATTCTTTTGGGTAGAAATAGTTGGTACTTCTTTTTCTTTGATTAATAGATCTCTTTGTTCAACACTTATTTATAGAACTCCTTATGAAGTGTGGATAGATATAAACCCGTCTAGTTCAAACTTAAGTGTATTTGGTTGTGATTATTTTTTTCATGTGCCTCAAGAGAAGAAATCTGAATTCGATCCAAAAGCACAAAATGCATCTTTGTTGGTTACAATGAGAATGCAAAAGGTTATAAGTTTTGGAAATCTCTAACCCATAAAATAATATTTTATAGAGATGTGATTTTCAATGAGTTTAGAGATTACTCAAGAGAAGAAGAACAAAAGGAGAAAGATAAGAAAAATACAGTAAACTTTGAGACAAAGATTGGGAAGCGAGAAGATGCACATGTGGAAGATCAATTAGATGGATTTGACGATGGAGAAGAAGAAGAGGGGTCAAAGAGTTCAGAGGATATATGCAATATGAGAACATAGAAGAAGAAGAAGAATAGGTAGATCCCATTATTCCTACCTTGAGGAGGTCCACATGGAAACAAAATCCAATTGATAGGTATAACCCACTTGATTTCCATTGTGTATTTTCTTTGTTGAGTACTGACAATGAACCTAGATCTTTCAGGGAGGCTCTCTCTTTGGAGGAAAGTGAGTCTTGGTTGTAGGCCATGTAGGAGAAGATGATAACTTTGGATATTTGTGACACCTAGTATCTTGTTAGTTTTTCCAAATGAAGGAATCCTATTGGTTGCAAGTGGGTATTTAAAAATAAAATTGGTTTAGATGGTTAATTGGAGTAGTACAAGACTAGATTGGTAGCTAAGGGCTACTCCCAAAGAGAGCGAGCTGGTTTTGGTGAAATGTTTTCTCCTAATGCTAAATTAACTTTTATTAGATTTTGTAGCATCGTAAGTTGTCACCCTTGACAATTTTACACTATATTTTTCTCCCCCTTAAGTAATTGGACCTAATTGAGCACCTAATTTCCTAAAGTATGCATTACATGGCCCATTTTATCATTTTTTGATAGATTACAAGTAGAAATCAAATGCATTCATTTAATATTTTATGCTCAACACCTTAAGTCCCACAAAATAGGGTTGGGACATAGTCACCTAGGGTGACTGAGTCCCCCTATTTTGCCTCAAAAATCAAATATGTCGATGTCAAAATTTTATTATTTGAATTTTAAATGTTCAATGTCGGTTATCAAGATTTAGTTTTTGAGAAATTAGAATAATTACATATAAATACCTAAGTATTACATCGTTTAAAATCTATCTAGCAATTATTGGAAGTCAAGAGAAAAAATATTATCAAGAGCATTATCAAGAAAGTCAAGAGTATCATTTTAGAGATTTATTGTGATAATTCAATATCCAAACATCATGTCAAAGTGCATGTGAGTTTGTTCATGTTCATGTTTTCATATTTTTTGTGAGATCTAACCCTTGTAGGTCTTCAGCCAAATCAAGCCAATAAAATTTAATCCTTGATGAGATTTGTATGACTTTAGTCTTTTATCATTGATATTGCCATTGTGGAAGTGGAAAAACTAACACATGGCTTGACTAAGGCAAGCCCCTAAATGGAACAACCCTTCCTCTCTATTTGAATGTCCAGGTTTCAAATCTAAAGAATATTGGGAGAAGTTTGAAAGTTAATTTATTCATTATTGCAAACAAACCCTACACCTTGACAACAAACAAAAACTAAATTACAGAATTATTTGATGGTGATCCAAAAGTGTGACAACCAAAAAATGAAGGCTTTGATTTGGCACTAGAGGACTATGAAATCAGATATGGGATCCTCCTAATAGGACAGTTAGCTAGGGTGACTAGGTCCTCAAAACTTTGCCCCAAATTCATACCACAGATGCATAATGTCCTTCTCTATCCATTTCTATTGTCTAGATTTGTCAATGAATTTCTATTTTCGTTGAATTTGCATTAGAAGGGTAGGTTGACTCACCTTTCAGGTTGTAATTCAGTCCTATATCTTGTCCAAATTCATCAAACCCCTGCTACATTAATTCTAAATGAAACACATTTGAAAAAGTGCCCAAATCCTAAAGTGAAATATCTAGGGTTTCACTTTTTCACCATTTCATTTTGGTGAACCCAACATGTTAACATTATATACCTTCTAAAATTTGAGCCAAATAATCCTAGATCTAGTTCTTGCATTGCATTTTTTTGTATTATTCATTTAGGCATTCATTTTCCATCATAAAACACATAAAAAATAAATAAAAATTGCATGTCATATTGAATTATAGATTGAAATAGGGTTATTTTTAGTCATATTAGGATAGCTTTATATTCCAATTGCACTTACAAATCTATATTAGGTCATTTAAATTTGAAAAAAATATGAAAATTTTCATTGCATTCATTTAGGAACCTTGCATATAGCTCAAAAAGTAAAAAATTGTATTGTTTTGGTTTCAGAAAAGTATCAATATCATCATTTTCAGATTTAGGCATAATGGGATCATTCAATTGTTGCATATTTTATTTGGAAATTGCACTTAGAATTATCATTTATTTTTTGAAAATTTTACAAATTGTTGCACACTTGCATTTTAAATTTCATAATCATAAATTGGGAAAATTTTGGAAAATAATTCACTATTAGACCTATCTTCACATAGAGCTGAGAATCTTAAAAAGTATAACAGACAACCAACTTTTGAAATTTGTAGCAACCTATGCAAGACATAGTCGCCTGAGGTGATTTTTCCAACTATTTTTGGCTCATATTTCTATCATATCTTTGTTTCTATGTTTTTTGTTTGTTTCTACTTTCTAATTTTTGCTTCTGAGTGTTTTACTGTGATTGTTCATAAATTTAGTGTTCATAGTGGGTGCACTTATTTTTTTAAAATCACATGAGCTTCACGACCTAGTGTCTTATTGCTAATACTTTGGTGGGACATAGTTGTAGACTTATGGCATCTCACGTTGTTATTACATCTGATGTGGATCTTGAGTCCTCCAACTCTTTCATGCAAGGTATTGCCAATACCATGCCCATTTTGGACTCAATCTCTAATCCTACCATTCCAATAACAATTTCATAAAAAATTAACTTTATGTATGTTGATATTGTTGTTTCCCATGTTCCCGAAGACAAATTAAAACAATTAGACAAAGACTTAGAGGGATTATAAGACTATTTAAGCATTGAGTCCTTAGCAGGATAAACAATACCTATAGTGGACAATCTAAGGAAACTAATTTAACGATGCCCAAGTATTAGAGGTTTTGTGTAGCCTATCCCATATTGTGGATATAAAAATTCCTACAATGACTAGTTGTGCTCAAGTTTTGGGATACACTCAAAGCTAAGGAGGAATTCAAATCTCCCTCCCTACAACTATACCCTCTATTCCTACATACACATTGTCAACTGTAGCTTCAATGATACAACAAAAAAATAACATAACTCCAACATTGGGGCTCTCTAGTGGGTATACTTATAGTTTCATGACATCACATGTGACACCTCAATATTCATCACCTCTAATCAACTTGCAACATAGTATCCCACCAAGCACTTACACAGTTCCACCATATTCACCACATTCTCAAAACATGTCAAGTAATGATTCTATCATAAATTAAATTTTGCAAAATGTAACATCATTGCAATAAAAAATATCAACATTGAACCAAAATTAAAACATAAAACCATTATAATATGTCAAAAGTATCCCATTTGTCACTTGAAATTTTAAAAACACCCATGCAACAAAACATTGAGATTCCTAGATTTGACAAGTACAACAGTGAAGGAGGCCCTAATATTCATATATCAGCTTATATGAAATTATGTTGTGACTTCATATTTTAGGATAAGCTCTTAGCTAAACTCTTTCCTAGGTCATTGAAAGACATGCTCTTGGAATGGTTTTTTTCATTGCCGAATAACTCAATGCATTCATTCAATGAACTTGTTGATGTATTCCTCCAGCACTTCCAAGCAAACATTGGTCCTAAAGTTACATTAACTGATTTAGTGAGGTGAAAAGAAGAAAAACATGAAATATTAGCATACTTCATAGGCCGATATTAGTTAATCTTCTCACAAATCAACTATGCTCTTCCTAATTTTGATGCTCAAAGAGTGTTCATTAGAAATTTGAAACCTAGTATTAGGGATAAGATCTTGTTAATGAAATATCAATCCTTTACACACCTATGTATGGCTCTTTGTGACTATCAAAATTTGGTTGTTTTGTATGAAGAGGTATCATCGAATCCTATTGGAAAATCTAAGTTTGTACCTCACAATAACTATCAACCTTTCAAGAAACAAAACAAGAACTTTATCAAGATAAGCACACCTCAAATAGCCAACCACATTAAGCCACAATTTTTAGCCATAAGTTCAACCTCCTTGCAATTTAGGCAAGGGATAAATAATTTACACAACTGCACGATTCCCTTCATTCAATAATGTTACAACTTTTAAGAAAGAATTTAATCCAATTGCCTTCGATTAGACCTATGTGCACAACAAAACTTGTATTTGTTGCAAGTATGGATGTGTCTGGTGGTGTTTTCATTAATGTTGTCATTAATGTCAACACAGTTAAGGTTGAGTAAGTTGTGTATTTTCCAACTACTTTTGAGAAATTTTGAGAAATCATGAAAGCAGAATTAAAAGTGTGTTCTGAGTGTGCACCGGTATAGTACTCTGCATTTAACCTATGTTGATTCTATGCCTATGTGAATCTATAGGTTTTTTCATAACCTTTAATGGATCGTATATCCAGAATTTCAGCTTTTGGTTTGATGGAGAGTATAAGATATGTTCACCGGTGTGTGAACAGGTTTGGCAAATAAAATTGTTTGTAGACTGAGAGATATGTTTTAGCTCCGTAGTCTTTCGATTTCTGGTTTCATATCTTATGGATATGGGAGATGACTCTTTTTTATGGTTTTTGCATTCTGAAAAAAATTCTTATAGTTTGGCACTTTGAAAGACCTGCTCTAGAGCTCCTGTGTTTTTACTGGTTGGTCCAATTGGACTGGTGAAGAGTTATTTGAAAATGAAGTTGGTTGTAATTGTTGCGGATATACCTAAAGTGTTCTCAAAGATTGTGAAATGATTGGTGAATAATTTTGAGTGATCCACGTGTGATTATCTTGTTGGTGATGAATGTACTTCAAAGATAATTGGTGTTTTTATTAGGTTTGGATGACCTAGTGTTTACACGTTACATTTGGATTTTGCATCGATTTGAGAAAATGTGTGTGAGCTTCAAGATGTTGTTTGGATCCTAAATTAAATATGTAATTGGTTCTCTCTCATTCTTATCCACGACGGGAATGTTGAGTAGCCAACCTAATTTTAAATTGTATAGCCGACCTTGGAGAATGTTCCTGAGGTTGAAGATGGTATAAAAGAAAGTCAAGTTGTAGTGAATTTGATATCCATCCATCCATGAATCGAACAAGTGAGTGAAGTGTTTGAACAAGTGTGAAAAGCAGAGAGTGGAAGAGCGAGTTAAGGAAATAGTACTTTAAGGTGTTAGATTCTTGAAAGAAGTGAGTTAATGGAATCTACAATCTTCTAATTAGGTTGCGAATGTGTGGAACCCTAGTGGTGGATCTTCATTTATCCTTTTTTAACTTTTTGTAGGCAATCAGCCTCCTTTCTAGATAGTGAGTCCTTCTCAAGGCAGTGAGCCCTTAATCTAGGTAGTGAGCCTTTGTATTTGGGCAGTGAGCCCTCTGGTAGTGAACCTTTGTATTTGGGATTGTATTACTACTATATTGTGAGTCAATCCTCACCATGGTTTTTCCCTCATTGGGTTTTCCACGTGAATCTGGTGTCTTTGGTGTTTGCTTTTTGTTATTTGCATTTCATGTTTACACCTAATAACATATTGAAGTTAAGGTGAAAAGATTAAGTTTATAAGTAAAGAAATTTGATACAACTAATTCACCCCCCCTCTCAATTGTCTTGTGAATTTCAACAATTGGTATCAGAGGTCTGGTTCCTCGGTGAAAAGCTTAACCACTTGAGGTAGATCAGATGGCGCACAAGTTGCAAATTCCTATTTTTGATGGATTTGATTACAGTGACTGGAAAGAGAAAATGAGAAGTTATCCGATTTCACTAAATTTCAACTCCTAGAAAGCTGTGGAGACAAAGTATGTGATACCAACAGTTGGTCCTTCTTTTGTTGATGAAGTTGCATCCTTTGAAGAGAATGAAAGAGCAAGGTATGCTATCTTCAGTGCTTTATCTAAAACTGAAAGAACAAAATTTATTTCTCTACCTACTGCTCATGAAGTATGGACAAAGTTGAAAGACATTTATGAAGGGAATGATAGAGTAAAGTTGTCAAGGAAACTAACTGCTAAGCAAAAATTTGAGAACTTGAGAATGGAAGATGGAGAATACATTGCAAGCTATTATCAGAGAGTTGAACTTATAGCAACAAAAATCAAGAATCAATGTGGTACCATGTCAGATGAAGATATAATTGAAAATATCTTGATGACCTTATCGAACAATTATAGTGACAAAGTATCTGCACTTGAAGAATAGTATGATCCAAAGATATTTACTAAGGAGCATCTATTTGGTGTCTTGACTACATTCGAGATGAGAAAATTTGCAAGAGATAAGGAGAATACTGAAACAACCTTTAAAGCAATGAATATAGAAGATGACTTGGATGATGAAGATTTAGAAGATTTGGAAGCAAATTTCACAAGGAGATTGAAGAAAGGTACTGGTAAATACAAAGGTAAGTTACCCTTTAAGTGTTTCAGTTGTGTCAATATTGGTCATTATGCATCAAGATGTCCTAATAGAGCTACACAAAATAATAATAAGGATAATAACAATAATTACAAGGATAAAAAGGATAGGAAGTTCAAAAAGTTGTTTTATGTTAAAGAAGATGCTGGAATTTTTTATGATGAATCTGACCTTGAGGAATATAAAGATGAATGTTTACTTCTAGCCTTGGAAAATAAATTTGTACCTACTAACCATGGAAGATGTGCAAAAGAATCTAGTCTGGAGAGTAAGAAGGATGAATCAGAAAGTACTCTAGTAACTTCTTTTCATGCCAGACAGGATGAAGACTTTTGGGTAATTGGCAACGGATGTTCAAATCATATGACTAGAGATAAGAGTAAGTTTACCAAACTTGAGAAGTATGATGGAGGAATAGTTATGTTTGGAGATGAATCTAGTGCTAAGATTGTTGGTAAAGGAACAATTAGCTTTGATGGAAAACATAATACTAATGATGTTTATTATGTAAAGGGTTTAGGGAATAACCTCTTAAGTGTTGGACAAAAGTGTAGCAAAGGTTTTAAGCTTGTGTTTCAGGATAACGCTTGTGAGATCAGAAAAGGATCTGAAACTGTGGTTGCAGCTGGAAGAAGAACTCATGGAAATATCTATCAACTTAAGGGTGGATATGGTCAGTGTTTTATTTCTCAAATTAATGAGAGTTGGCTCTAACACTGAAGGATGGGAAACGTGAATTTGGACAATTTGGTTAGGATCAGTTCTAGGGAAGCTGTCAAAGATCTACCTAGAATCACAAAGCCTTCAAATTCAATCTGCAAAAGTTGTCAGATGGGAAAACAAATAAGAAATAGTTTTAAGGGAAAGGATCAATCATCTACCAGAATGCTAGAATTAATTCATAAATACCTTTGTCATCCTACAAGAACAAGAAGCCTAAGTGATGATAGGTACTTTATGCTCTTGATTGATGATTACTCTAGGATGACATGGGTTACATTTCTTAGAGAAAAATCTTAGGCTCTTGATAGATTCAAAGTGTTTAAGGCAAGAGTAGAAAATGAGGCAAACCTGAAAATCAAATGCTTAAGGTATGATAGAGATGGAGAATTTACATCTAGTGAGTTCAATGCATTATGCAAAGAACATGGTATAAAAATACATTACTCTACTCCTAAAACCCCTTAACAAAATGGATTTGTGGAAATAAAGAACCAGACTATTCAAGAGGCTGCCAAAACTATGATGAAAGAAGCCAATGTTCCTGATGTGTATTGGAGAGAAGCAATCCACACTGTTGTTTACATTCTTAACAAAGTTCAAATCAAAGGTAATAGTAATAAGACCCCTTATGAGTTATGGACTAGTAAGACTCCTACTATTAAATACTTTAACGTATTTGGAAGTAGATGTTATATTAGAAGAGATGAAGAAAATCTTGGAAATTTTGATGCTAGATGTGATGAAGGAATTTTCCTTGGGTATTAAAATAACAACAAGGCTTATAGATGTTTTAATAAGAGACTAAGGAAAATAATTGAAATTAATAATGTAAAGGTTGATGAAGCTATGTATAGACCAGTGGAAATAACTGAAGTTGAACCTGATGATCCAATCCGTATGCAAATACAAGAAGAAGAAAAGGAAGAGAAAGAACAAAGTGATGAACAGGAAGAAAATTTAGAGGCTACACCTAAGACTCCTAAATATGTTCAGAAAAATCATCCAGAGGAACAAATAATTAGAGACAAAAGTGAAGGATTGAAGACAAGAAGCAAAGTGGTTGAGGTAAACTTATGTCTACTTTCTAAGATGGAACCTAAGACTGTGAATGAAGCATATAATGATGAAATTTGGATTAGAGCAATGAAAGAGGAACTACAATAGATAGAAAAGAGTGAGACATGGGAACCAATCCCTAGACCTGCAAACAAGAATGTAATTGGTTCTAAATGGGTATTCGTAAATAAAGCAAGACGTGTATGTAAAGGATATTCATAGGTTGAAGGAATATATTTTGAAGAAACTTTTGCACCTGTAGCAATAATTAAGGCCATTCAGATGTTCTTGGCATTTTCAGCCTATAAAGACTTCAAAGTATATCAAATGGATGTCAAGTCCACATTTATGAATGGAGAATTGGAAGAAGAAGTGTATATGGAGCAACCAGAAGGTTTTCATCTATCTAATAGACTGAACATGGTTTATAAATTAAAGAAGGCATTATATGGACTTAATCAAGCTCCCAGAGCTTGGTATGCAAGACTAGATAAATAATTGACAAAGCAAGGATTCAACAAAGGGTCTGCAAATAATGATCTTTACTTCAATATTGAGAACAACAAGATATTGATAGTTGTGGTCTATGTTGATGAAATTGTTTTTGGTGGAAATGAAGGTATGTGTAAGATGTTTTCTGAAGAGATGCAAAATGAATTTGAAATTTCTATGATTGGTGAATTGAATTTCTTCCTTGGAATTCAAGTAAATCGAAATGAAAAAGGGATATTCATTTCACAATCCAAGTATGTTAAGGAATTGTTAAAGAAGTTTAGAATGGATGAATCTAAAATGGTTTTTACCCCTATGGTAACTGGATGTAAGCTAAGTAAGGATGATGAATCTGCTAAAGTTGATCAGAGCATGTACAGATCCATGATTGGTAGATCATTGTATCTTACTACTACTAAACCTGATATCATGCATGCAATATGCTTAGTTGCAATATTTCAAGCAGAACAAGGAAGCACATGTTATAGCTGTGAAGAGGATATTTAGATATCTTAAAGGAACTCCAGACTATGGACTATGGTATCCAAAGGACAATGATTTCACTCTGAATGCCTACATTGATGCAGATTGTGTTGGTTGTGTAGATGACTAGAAAAGTACAAGTGGTGGTGCGTTCTTCCTTGGAGGAAGATTAGTTTCATGGTTTAGTAAGAAACAAGATTCAGTTTCTTTATCCACTGCAGAAGCAGAGTATATTGCAGCAACATCCTATTGTACACAAGTACTTTGGATGAAGAAAAACTTGATGGACATAGGTATGGTAAGTGATGAGCCTATCTCTATATTTTGTGACAATACAAGTGCTATAAACATTTCCAAGAATCCAGTGTTGCATTCCAGAAAAAAACATATATCTATCAAGTATCACTTCTTGAGGGAGAAGGTATTAAGGAATGAAGTTAGAATTGAATATGTACCTACCAAAGAATAATTTGTAGACATATTCACTAAGGCCCTTCTGAAGGATAATTTTGATTATCTCATAGGTAATCTAAGGGTCATTTCCCCTCCTTCTTTGAACTAAGTGCACATTGAGGTGCATCAGTCAAGTGGATTCATAGACTCTTTATTATGGACTAATGATTGAGGTCTACTCCTCAAGGGGAGTAGAGAAGTGCATTATTGTAGTATGTGATGTGGGTGTACTCCTTAGGGGGAGTGAACAGAGCTTTATATGGCAAGAACTTCCTTTTCCATTGATGTCAAAGGGGGAGAGAGAATCATGTGAAAATCTTATGCTTGGCAGGTTGTCACTTCTAAAAATCATGTATATTGTCTTTGATGGTTTTTCACATCATGTGTTGCCATCAATGATAAAGGGGAATATTTTTGCAAGTATGGATGTGTCTGGTGGTGTTTTCATTAATGTTTTCATTGATGTCAATACAGTTAAGGTTGAGTAAGTTATCTATTTGCTAACTTATTTTGAGAAAATTTGAGAAATAATGAAAGTAGAATTAAAAGTGTGTTCTGAGTGCACTCCGGTATAGTACTCTGCATTTCTCCTATGTTGATTCTATTCCTATGCGGATCTATAGTTGTTTTCATAAGCTTTAATGGATCATATATCTAGAATTTCAGCTTTTGGTTTGATGGAGAGTAGAAGATATGTTCACCAGTGTGTGAACTCGTTTGGCAGAACTTTTTGTTTGTAGATTGGGAGAAATGTTTTGGCTCCACAGTCTTCTGATATATGGTTTCAGATCTTGTGGATCAGGGATATGAATCTTTCTAATGGTTTCTGCATTCTGACAAACTTTCCTATAGTTTGGAGCTTTGGAAGACTTGCTCCAGAGCTCCTATGTTTCTACTAGTTGGTCAGGTTGGACTAGTGAAGAGTTCTCTAAAAATGAAGTTGGTTGTAATTGTTGCAGATGTACTTGAAGTGTTCTCAAAGATGGTGAAATGACTCCAATGAAGCATGTTGAGTGATCCACATGTGATTATCTTGTTGGTGATGACTTTACTTCAAAGATCATTGATGTTTTCATTAGGTTTGGCTGACCTGGTGTTTACACGTTACATTTGGATTTTGCATCAATTTGAGAAAGTGTGTGTGAGCTTCAAGATGTTGTTTGGATCCTAAATTAAATATGTAATTGGTCCTCTCTCATTCTTATCAACCATGGGAATGTTGAGTAGCCGACCTATTTTGAAATTGTATAGCTGACCTTGGAGAATGTTCCTGAGGTTTAAGATGGTATCCAAGCAATTCAAGTTGTAATGAGTTTGATATCCATCCATCCATGAATCGAACAAGTGAGTGAAGTGTGGGAACAAGTGTGAAAGGAAGAGAGTGGAAGAGCGAGTTAAGGAAACAATACTTTAAGGTGTTAGATTCCTGAAAGTAGTGAGCTGATGGCATCTACAATCTTCTAATCAGGTTGTGAATGTGTGGAACCCTAGTGGTGGATCTTCATTTATCTCTTTTTATTTTTTTGTAGGCAGTGAGCCTCCTTTCTGGACAGTGAGTGCTTCTCAAGGTAGTGAACCCTTAATCTCAGTAGTGAGCCTTTGCATTTGGGCAGTGAACCCTCTGGCAGTGAGCCTTTGTATCTGGTATTGCATTGCTACTACATTGTGAGTTAATCCTCACCGTGGTTTTTCCCTCATTGGGTTTTCCACGTAAATCTGGTGTCTTTGGTGTTTTCTTTCCGTTATTTGCATTTCATGTTTACACTTAATAACAGATTGAAGTTAAAGTAAAAATATTAAGTTTATAAGTAAAGAGATTTGATACAATTGATTTACTGCCCCCCTCTTAGTTGTCTTATGCATTTCAAAAGTATCCCCAAATTTCAATCCAAAAGCCTTGTGTCAATATCATCATACACATGGACATGATACAAAATGATGCATGCATCTTAAACATCAACTATAATACCTTATTGATTATAATCACATCCAATTGGGTGATGTTAATGACAAAGGAAACAAGTCTATTGCCCTACCAAATCAAAATTGGTATTTTTTTACAAATATCATGCCAAATCATGCATCCAACTTTATGCAAGCTTGTCAAGATGAGAATGATGGTAAGAATGATAATAAGAATACTGATAAGAAATAAATGATGATATAGATAACATGGTTTCCTTAATAGATGTTCAATCTCGTAAAGGCCAAACCACTTTATTACCTGACATTTCTTTCACCCATATTGATGCATCTATACATGCATCTGATGGTACTCTCTATATTTCTAGTCATATCAATGACAAACCTACCCAAGGGATACTCATTGATCCCATGTGTTTAGAGAATGTGATCACTGAGGAATTATTGTATGTGCATAAGCTTTATCAAGATTCTTATGAACAATTAAAACCATGGTTGAAAAATTTTGATGGTTTTTCTTTCCCCACTATAGGTTCGATCACTCTACCTCTTCAAGTTGGACCAAAAGAATTAGATGTGTCATTCTCTATCATCCCAATGTCAGACCAATTATGTGTGAAGCTTATGCTCACCCCACTATAGGTTCAATCACTCTACCTCTTAAGGTTTGATCAAAACAATTAGATGTGTCATTCTCTATCATCCCAATATTGTCTAATCGATTATCTAAAAGTACATAAAGTTCCCATTCAAAGTTAAAATATACACAGTGCATCATATTGGTTTTAATCCTTTGTCTTCCCACAAAACCTTTTCCATGGACTATTTTTATCCTTAGCCCATGGAACCAATTAAACCTCATGAAGACTTTTTTTAGATCATATCAAAAATTTAAGGAAAAGTATATAATAGAGTAATCCCTTAGAAATATTCCTAAAAAATGATATGGATATGATTGTTCCTCCTACCTCATAAGTTGTGGATTAATCCATATTTGAAGAAAACATTGTCCAAAGTAAACAAGGTAATTATGTTTTTGTTCCTCTACCCATATCGTACCAAATACCAAGATATAATCACATGATCTCCATTGTGCCTCCATAGGAAAAGAAAGTATATAGACCTAACGAGACAACAATTTCCCAACCCCCAATGGTCCTTTAGTTCCTCCCCTAAGGGAATAAAATAGACTGATGCCTGATAAATCTGCCCTTCCACCTTCACAAATTAAAAAATGAACAAGAAGAAACAAAAATGCTAAAGAGTGTAGGTGAAGACATCATGATCTTGCTCATTAGTTGGAAGAAAAGAATAAAACATTACCTGCCAACTAAACACCTATACAAACAAATCAAGAGGAATTACAATTTTTTCCAAAACATAATAATGAACCTTAAATGACTCAATCAAAACAAAAACTGAAACAAGAACATACAATAGATATTGATATTAAACCTCCCATGGTGATAAATTTAGATTATGAAGACGAAAATGTTAAAATTGATGAGCAAGTGCATAATGAGCTATCTTTATTGTTTTCAAATTCTATGGATTTAGATGGGGGCAACTATGATAATCCTCCTGACAAGTGTGTTGCACCATATGTTGAACCTGGTGATGCTCCTAGTATGGCACTTGTTGTATTCCCTTTGGCTATTTTTTTACCTTCCATATACAATGAGAAAGATTGGGATGTAGATGATTTTCTTTAGATCAGCTCACATGTGTAGTACTCCTTTGTGTTTTCTTTATGTATTCTGTGTGTTTTCATGCACATGATGTGACCTACTATGTTGTATTGTTTGGTGTGTTTTTATGTGTGAGTTTTCTTTGGAGGACCCTTGTTTCTCTATTGGTGCAAGGATACAAATAAAACAAATCTATCATGATATTCTTCTATTTGTATCTTCATTCTTATTTATGTCATAAATATTTCATTTTGTCTTGTATTTTCCTTGTATGGATGATGCAAGGTGTTAAGACATTTAGGTCTCTTTCATGTTGACCCAAAAATCTATTTTTTATCTCTCTATGTGTCATTCTTCTAGTGTTTTCATTGTTTCGTAAGTATTTGTGGAATGATGTCAATTTTGAGCTTATTTACATTATGTTAGAAAAGATGTATAATGACCCTAGATCTATGGATCCCTCCCATGTTCATCATTTTTGTGGTATTGTTTTTGGAGGTAACCCCTTATCATGAGATAACTTTATTTGGAAATATGTCATTGGCATATGGATTTCCAAATAAGCTCTCATGTCCTTTATCACCTGGCATTTATCATATTTATACCTTAAATAAATTGTGCATAGCATGGTGTTTTGTAATTCCTGTAAGGTGGGAGCATACATTCTATTTTGTGCTTCACTTTGTTCACACCTACTGGACTTAGTGTTGTGTTGATATAAGCAATTTTTGCTTCACTTTATTCACATTCATTGGACTTAGTGATGCATTGTCATGGAATTTCGATCATTTTTTAGCACCTTGTCAGAATTATCAAGGATTATAATTCTTGGTATGGTTGACATGGGTACACACCTAGTGAATATCAAACTTAGCTAGACCTTGTGTGTTTCTCATTTTTCTACTTCGTCATGGGAGCTCACCTAGTGAATACCAGACTTCACTAGCCCATGGTGTCTTTGGTTTGTGATTTACCTAGAAAATATCAGACTTTGTTAAACTATGAATCATGAATGTCTTTGGGTATGGATCATCCTAGCATAATGTAGCTTGCTAGTCTGTGATATTCATACCCCTCCTAGATATTTTTGTTAATATCAAGTATGTTTGTGTATGTTTTTTTGAATTTCATACATGTGTGTCCCTTTTTTCTTATGTTGGTTTTCTATAGGATCTTCAATCTTGGGGGCTTATGCACTCCCCAAAGATTCATAGTCATCCCATCTCTTCAACATTTGGACAATCAGACCCCTCTTGACATATTTTTTACTTTAGTATGAGTCTAAGCATAATTTTATACTCTCACTAAAGTAGGGGCTAAATGTAGCATCGTAAATTATCACCCTTGACAATTTCACACTATTCCCCCCCCCTTAAATAATTGGATCTAATTGTACACCTATTTTCCTAAATCATGCATTGTGTGGCCCATTTTATCATTTTTTGACAAATTGCAAGTAGAAATCAAATGCATTAATTTAATATTTTATCCTCGACACCTTAAGTCCTTAAAAATAAGGTTGGGACATAGTTTCCTAGGGCAACTTAGTTCCCCTATTTTTCCTCCAAAATCAAATATGTTGGTGTTGGTATTTTATTATTTAAATTTCAAATGTCTAATGTGAGATGTCAAGATGTAATTTTCAAAAAAATAGAATAATTGCATATAAATACCTAGTTATTGTATCATTTGAAATCTATCTAGGAATTATTGGAATTCAAGAGAAAAAAAATATTATCAAGAGCATTATCAAGCAAGTCAAGAGAAACATTTCAAGGATTTATTTCAATAATTCAATATTCAAACATCATGTCAAAGTGTATGTTATTTTTTCATGTTCATGTTTTCATACTTTTTGTGAGATCTAACCCTCGTAGGTATTCAAGAAAATCAAGCCAAAAACATTCAAGCCTTGAGGATATTTGTATGAATTAAATCCTTCAAGGAAGCCATTGGAGGGTGATAAGTTGCAGCACTTTGTTGATTCATCATCCCCTTTTATCATGTATCCCTATCCCTTAAAAGGATAGGCCTTTTATCATTGGTATTTCCATCGTGGAAGTGGAAACATTAACACAAGGTTTGACTAAGGCAAACCCATAAATGGCACAACCCTTCCCCTCTCTTTGAATCTGGAGGTTTTAGATCTGAAAAATATTGAGAAAAGTTTCAAAGCTAAATTATTCATTGTTGCAATCAAACCCTACAACTTGACAACAAATGGAAACTCTGTTACAAAATTACCTAATAGTGATCCAATAGTGCGACAACTAAAAAATTAAGGCTTTGATTTAGTAGTAAAGGACTATGAAATCAGATATGATATCCTCTTAATAGGACATAATCACCAAGGATGACTAGGTCCTCAAAAATTAGCCCCAAATTTATACCACAGGTGCACAATGTCTTTCTTTGTCCATTTTCGTAGTCTAAATTTATCTGACTTTATGTGTTTGTTGTATTTGCATCAAAATAGTAATTTGCATCATTAGGCTAGTTGAATCATTGTATTTCATCCTTAAGTTCATTTTAGATTTGGTCAAGGGAAGGTTAACTCACCTTTTAGGTTGTAATTCAATCATATATCTTGTCTAAATTCATCAAACCCTCGCTACCTCAATTGTAAATGAAACACATTTGAAAAAGTTCCTAGGGTTTCACTTTTTCACCATTTCAGATTCCTATTATCTATTGTTTTCACTTGTGATTTTGAGATAGAGAAAATTGATGTTAAAAATTCTCTTACATGGGGATATTGAGGAGGAAATTTACATACGACAACCTAACGATTTTGTTGTGAAAGGAAAAGAACATTTGGTTTGCAGGTTGAAGATATCTGTGTATGGTTTGAAACAACCACCCAAGATGTGGTATCAAAATTTTGGTGATTTTGCATTGAATTTAGGTTTTCATAGGAGTGAGGAGGAGCATTGTGTTTATATTAAGTTTATTTATGATCAAATTCTAATTATTGTCTTGTATGTTGATGATATGTTTTTCATTGGTAACAATAAGGTGATGATTAGGGAGCTCAAGACACATATTTTTGGAACATTTTATATGAAGGACTTGGGGACTATAAACTATATTATTGGGATTGATATTATCAAAGATTTGGGTTTCAAAAATCTTTGGTTAATTCAGAGTAAGTATGTTGATATCATTTTGCAATGGTTTAATATGCATGATTGTAAGCTAGTTAGTATTTCTTTTCCAATTGGTACTAAGTTGATCTTAGATATATGTCCTAATTTTGATGAGGATTTTGAGGATATTTCTAAGGTTCCTTATGCTATTTTCATAGGTATTTTACTGTATACAATGGTTTTCACTAGACTAAATATATCCCAAGCAGTGGGAGTTCTAAGCAATTTATGTCTAACCCTAGTAGAGATCTTTAGACTTTTGTTAAGAGGGTGTTTAAATAATTACATGGTAATTTTGATTACTATTTTTTATCATGGTACCAATGATGTGATCAATTCATTTTACATACAATTATTTATTGATGTAGATTAGGCAGGTGACTTGGATAGTTAAAGAT
The DNA here is from genome assembly GCA_007115665.2 of Sequoiadendron giganteum. Taxonomy (NCBI): domain Eukaryota; kingdom Viridiplantae; phylum Streptophyta; class Pinopsida; order Cupressales; family Cupressaceae; genus Sequoiadendron; species Sequoiadendron giganteum. The sequence continues at coordinate 130,219,675 of CM021100.1, forward strand.
CCACTAGCGGCTATATATACTTTGTTTAGACGTGTAGTGAGTTGGATGAGTAAGAGACAACCTACATTTTATTTTTCCACCACTGAAGAAAAGTAAATCACGGCTACACATGCCTCTAAGGAGGAAATATGGTTACAGAGACTTGGTAATGGCATTGGTTTTGATTGTAGGAGTGAGGATTGGATGTGATAATTAGAGTGCTATTTGTTGGTAAAAAATCCTATGCATCATTCCTGTACTAAGAATTTTGATGTTTAGTATCACTTTGTGTAAAAAATGGTTGATAATGGTAAGGTCTCGATTGATAAGGTTAAAACTTTGAATAATTCTTTAGATTCTCTTGTGAAGCTACTAACCACAAATAAGTTCTCTTGGTGCAATAAGGTCATGGGCCTTGATCACTAGATTTATTGTTTGTATCTCTTGGATGTAATTGAAATGTATAATTTCATGTGGGATAATTTTATTTTAGGTGACATTAACCTAGCAACCTGTGTCATTCATATGTCTCCATGTTTCTTGGAATGTGTTCTAGGGGACATGAGAAAAATTCATTAAATATTGTGATTGTTGTAATATATTTTTAAGAGGATTTAATGTTGGTGGAGGTTACACATTATTATGGATAAATTCTCTATCCTAGGTGTCCACACTGGGTATGTGAAAGGAATTGAATGAGGTTCCCAAGTTTCAAGGGAGAGATGTGTCCGTTGGTGTTCCATTTGGAAGCTGAAAAGTCGCCAATGCATCTTGAAAGGTAGAACTTGAAAATGTTATGGGAAAGTCACCCATGTTGGAGCCTTGTGCATATTATTTAATATTTATCATGAATCTTGGTCTTTAAAGAAAGGGGTGTGGTTTTTTGCAATTTTTTTGGTACCTCTTGTTTTGGTTTATGATTGTATTTTTACCTCCTATAAGTTCTATATATTGGATCCATTGGATAATATTTTAGAGTAATAAATTGTCACCCCTAATTATTTCACTCTATGTTTGGATCTCCCTTATGTTCTTGTCCCTAATTATTCTTATTATTTTCCCATTTTATTACTATTTTCAAAAATAAAGTAAAATTTGGGAATTAAATTTAATTATTTATTTAATGAGCATAAAAAATATAAAATAGGTCTTGTCTAGGGTGCCCTCCACCTTGACTGCACTATTTTGGCCCAAGTTTTAATGTTTTATTATTTCCATTTATATGTTTGAAACTTTAAATTCAATTTTCGGCCTTCCAAAATAATTATTACAAAAAATATCGAAATGCATATAAACATGTCTTTTTCACCATTTGAACACCTAATGAAACTTTTGATCAATTGAGCATCCTATAAATTAGTCAAGAAAATTCAAGAGAAGAATAAGCAATATTTCTATAACACTTTCATTAGTCAAGACCGTGTTTGTAATGCATCATCAATTTCATGTAAAATCATAAGTAAAATTGTTTCATATTTTATGTTCATTATCATTTTGAGTACCAGCACTTGCAAGATATCCAATCAACTATTAAGGTATCCTTGTATGATATGTGTATTATGACTTCAGTCCATCAAGGAATCCAAATTTGAATAGTAAGTTTCAGAATTGAAATTTATCATTTGTTTTTATACATATACCTCTGCCTAACCTAGGGTAAGCACTTTTTATCCAACATCATCATAATCATTGTGGAGATAGAAGCACCAAAATGGGGTTTGACTTAGGCAAGCCCCTATACAGAACAACCCTTACTCTCCTCTATTTCTTGTAGGTTGCATATCTAAAGTGGATATAGAGAAGATTGAAGACATAACATCAAGATCAATCATATAAACACCTTATTTCATTAAATTATGGTCAGATCAATTATATGCTAACAAAAAAAAAATTGGAGTTGATTTTGACAAAAAAGAACCTACATAATTTGATACACTTGTGCATGTTTTGAGATTCCAAAAAACCTAATTTTTAGTCAAGGGAATCCACACCCTTGACCAGTTAGTTTGGATCCAAATTTGAATGCCAAGTTCCTTAGATATGCCCTCTACTCTCCTATTTTCAATTTCTACATATTATTTTTGTGCTTTTCTGAATTAATAATTGTTTTTTGTACTTGCATAGTTGACCCAATTTGCAATAAAAAATTCACACGCATTACACCATCTCATCCCAAAAAACTCAAAATCAAAAACATAAGGGGACCAAAAACATTATCAACCATTCTATCTCTTCCTTGAGGACAGTAGCCAAGTTGTTTTTCATGATTATTTTTGTGTCCTCAAATGTCCAAATATTAAAAAGTGTGATTTAGGTTATCACTAGCCTTGGATCCATTTTTTAATGTTGCAAAATTTTCATATTGAGTTATTTGCAAGTGTACGGAAGCATATGGGTTAGTCAGAGATCAACAATGCAATATATTATGGTGTATCTCTCTTATGAAGATTAATAATATACTTGCTCTTTTTTCTCATGTGGAGTTTTTCTCAAAAGTATTTATCCACATAAATCTAGTGTCATATTTTGTTTGTTGATTTTTCTATTGTGATGAATGTGCAATCACATACATATGATCTGATTTGGTAATCTTATTTTTTAAAATTTAATTCACATCCATAACTTAATATTACAGCTTTGTTTCACCTTGTTTTCAACAATAATTTTATTGAAACCCAAAATTAAAAGCCCTTAAAATGCTAAAAATGTGATATTTTAACTACTAAGGTAGAGACATCAATCTATGGATCAATCATAGCATGAAAAAATTAGATACATTGATTCATGAATTCAATGCATTGAACTAGGTCTATGGAGAAAAAAATAAGTTTATAAACAAAAAAATGGGTTATCTTGCACTAAATCCATTAGAAAAAGAAATAAATTGGATAAAAGATTATAAGTCCATACAATAAATCATCAATAAATAGCAAGAAAACATGAAAATCATATGAGGACTACTAGGCCAAGCTATCTCCAAGTTTCAAGTGGACACACCACAACATGAGTGGATGTCTTGAAGCATGTTTAGATATTTTGAAAGTAGGGTCAAACATGTTGAACTAGATATTTACAAATTCAAGCTCACAAAACACTTCACAAAATAGTTTTATGGATGTGAGTCCCACCAAGTGTGCCAAAATATGAACAAGAATATGCAAAGAGTAAAAAATAAGACTTAAACACAATAAACCTTAAACTCACACCTAAATGAACCTATATTTGAGCCAAATAGGTATTTGCACCTAAGTTGAAAGACCCTGCAAGAGACCTCTCAATGCCTCTACTTTCACACCTAGGATGTGGATATGCTCAAGATTTAGATGTGTGATTGAAGCTATGTTTCTTGGTCACTTAAGAAGCATGAATTTGCATTCAATGATTGTCTATGTAAATATCTCATAAAATGTTATATTTATATGTTTTAAATAAGGATAAACAAGGGCTAGATAATAATTTGGAGATCAACGATTGATGTCAAATGAGAGTTTTGGAGATGGGGAGCCTCCAAGTGGAACCTTTTAATTGGTGTATTTGAAAAGGTAAAGGATTAAAGAGATTTGGATGGTCGTGATTATCTTGAAAAGAGATAAAGGGTGGGGATTAAAAATTATGGATATGATTTGAGAAAAGTATTTTTGGAGAAGTTGGATCGATGTGACAAATGCATACAAAAATATCTTCTTTGGACACATGTATATTTTAGGAAAATGAACATAATTAATTAAATTAATCATTATTTGACTTGTTCAAATGATTAGTTAGATTATTTAATTAATTTTAGTCTCTTATGACGTAATCTAGATATGAGGATCTTATTAGACATCCAAAATCTAGCAACTGTAAAGGAGGGGATTTGGTATCCTAAAGACGATGGGTTCCTAGGGAGAAAGTAGCCCTCAATTACCTCAAAGATCAAAGCTCAGGTGATGGGATAAATAACAAATAATTTTTACACAATCTAATCAAATTAACACTACGTTATAAATGATAAGAATGTCAAAATCACTTAATTACAAGAGTAAATGGAAGAATTAAATTCTTTGGTATATAGAAATGGAAAGATCAAAAATTGAGGATTTTACCTTTAAGAGGATTAGCTCTTGATCACGAATGCCAGCACACCATGTGGAGATGTATTCCCCACGTTGTCATCTTTGATAAAATACACAATAAAAACCTAAAATCTAAAATACCCAGCTTGCTAAATTTGTTCATCTGGACACAAACATGATGGGAAAATGTTGGAGGTTGTTTAGGGGTTTTCCTCATTCAAACCCTTGTTTCAATGTTTCCACCTCCACAAACAACTAGATAAGATAGAGATAGATAAAATGCATAAAGAAAATACATGTGAGAGAAACAAACCCCATAAAGGGGGAGAACCCCTATCACAAATATAATAGACATGTGATAGAAAAAACCCCACAAAGAAGGTAAATCCCTATCATGAATGTAAATAAACGAAGACAATATTGCATAGACAAGATCAATAGAATGAAAAGAGAGAATTACCAATAGCATGTGGCTCCCCTCTTGGATTGATAGACGTGATGGATTTGCATGAAAGAGAAGTCTTGACTATTGTTAGAGAGAGTATTTTAGAATATCTTCATTGTGTGAGTGAGAAAGCAAGAGAGAGCAAGAAGAAGTTGTTCAAGAGGCACTCCATGTGAAAATAGTGAAGAATGGATTTTTGTTAATCTGCATGAGTGAGAGGAGCCACTACACATGCATCCTTGCTACTATGACATGTGTCATAGGCAAGGAACACAAAATATTCACATTTGAATTTTAGAAAGTATGGGGATGATAGTGTGTCATGCAGACATCTACACATCATACTAGTTTCTGACCTAAACTTTGCAATAATTAGACACTTAGGCTACTAGTGCTTCATTGTTGTCACCTATGAAGTCAAAATCATCAAATTCTAACTTATAGGATTTTTCCATAAATAGGGTGAGCCTAAATGTGTAAGTGTGAAATTGTCATAAGGTGCAATTTTATGACACTACATTTTTCTCACACTTTAGTGAGCTGATTTTTAGAAATAAATAGCTACACTAAAGTAGCTAAGAAGACATACATGTTATTTTTGAAATTTTGACAATTTTGCAAAAGGGATAATGTAGAGGTCATAGAGGTCGAGAAGGTGGATACTGAAAATTCCTCTATTGTTCAATCTTGGTGAGAAACTACAACTTCTAACATGATATTTGATTATGTAAAACTCAAAATGGGTAAGTTTAAAAAATGGAAGAAACTACCATGGTGAGAAGAATGCTTAAGAAAAAATTTGGTGGGTCAGAAGAAAAATTTGATGAAGTGAGTATATGCCCCCTCCTCTTTTTACCCCCAACTAGGAGGGTGAAAATAGGAAGGTGGGAAATGGTAATTTTTTCGCCAAAAATGAGCAAACAATTTCCTATATACACCCATTGTGGGTCCACAGAAGGTCATTTTCACTATTTGTTGTGAGGATTTTGTTGACTTTTTTAGAGGGTTTTCAGAAAAATACGTTGTAGAAGTGACTTATGGCTACCTATTATCAAGCAACTATAGACCGTCATGGAGAGGGGTGAGCCATTTGATGAGGTATGAGGAAAATTTTCCCTTACATTGTCATTTTTTGATGATTTTAGGCCATAGAAAAATTGAAAGTAGCACAAGCGTCCAACCAGAATGATAGTGTTTGATGGTCACACTAGAATCTTAACAATGTGTCAAATTCCATTGATTGTGTTGGCCTCTATCCTATGCACTATCATTGGCCAATTAAGCCTCAGATGCCAACATTTTATGTAGACATTTGTGCAATGTGTTGTTGTCTCAGAGATAGACTAAGAAAGTTTTGGTTAGGTAGAATAGAGAGTCTAGAGTAGAAGTCGATTTTCTTGACATATTGTTTGTGTTTCTATAGGTCCTTCTCGAGATCTCCATGTATATTGATGGATTTTTCCTCACTATTGAGGAGTCCTAGTAGGTAGATCTTAGTCGATAAGTAGTCTCTACTACAATGGGCTGGGCTATGGTCGGTCTACACCATACCTAAGATCATATCCCAAGCATCGATGTTAATGGTGATCATGGAAAGGTGAGATTTTGATACCTCCTCATTTCATCTCCTAATATAGGATATTATAGTGAGCCTCATAAATTTCTATTGGATTTTATGACTACCCATCTAAGCAAATCCCCAAGGATACCATCGAGCACATTTAAATCTGGTGGTTGGAGCAAGGGCGTATCACAATTCCCTTATTAAATCATTTTATGATTGTGATGGTGGTGTTGGCATATGGATTTTTTTTTTTTCATTGATGGCAACCTAAGTCATTAATCTGGTCCACAATTCAGTATTGGTCCATACCGGTAGACAGAGTAAAGAACTAGCTAGTACCAGAAGTAATAGTGAAGAACAGGGTATCCAGTTAAAGTTAAATTTGTCGATTTGTATACTTCACTGGATTATCGTTTTTGGTTGTGGATCTTAGAGAAAGGTGTTTATATGTTCATACTACCTTATCCAATAATTATCTACGTGCACATTCACTGGTGTACGATCTAGGAGATCCGGTGTATTGATTTTCTAGTTATTAGTGCTAGAAGGCCGACTTTGTAGATATAGTCATTGTGTATGTTTAAGGAGTAATTGCTTAAAAAAATTGTGTTCAAACATGTTTAATTAGGTCCTTATTATGCTATGGCTGACTATGCCTAGTGCGCATTAACAATTAGTTGCATATTTAGCCGACCATTGAAAAGTATTCTATGTTTTGTTAAATCCGACATATGGTTAATCAAATATTTGGTTGTAGATATATATAAGAGATCAGTTGTATCATTTGGATATAGATAGTGTATGTGATGCGAAGTATTTTAGTGTGTGGTGTAAAATTCAGAATGATAGTGGTGCAAATTTACTTATGTATGGATTTATGATGTGTATAACAAAGCAAAGCAGAGTGAAGTGCAAAATCAGACAGAAGGTCCAGAATTTGATCTATGAGCTGAACCAGAATTGTAACTAGGCATGAGCAGATGCTATTACTTCATTTCAATCCTTCAGATGGTCTTAATCTGAATATTTTGTAAGGAAATGAGCCTTCTTATTTTGAGCAATGAGCTCGGCAGTGAGCCTGAATGCAAGTGCATTCCCATTTTGTAAAACTTATATTTGAGTACTCAAATTGTGGATTGACCTCCACCATGGTTTTTCCCCTAACAAGATTTCCATGTAAAAATCCTTGTGTTATGGTGTTGTGGATGATTGCTTTGTTTATTTCATCTTTCCTTTGGTCTAATGTTGAAATGATTTAAATATCAAATTAATAAAGTTTAGAATTGCAAAACACTGATTCACCCCCCCTCTTAGTATTCCCTTGAGTCTAACAATTGGTATCGGAGCCTATTTCATCGAAAGGAGTTTGACAACTTGAGTTGGATCTTGTAATTTAATGGACTCTGATAGTTTTCAGCAAAACCTTTTGGTGGCACTTGATGATCTTGATCAGTCTAAAGCAGAAGTCTAGGAATTGAAAGCAAATCTTAGGGATGCTCAAAAATTCATTTAGTCATTAAAGGATCGGATTGTAAAATCCACAGAAAAGAGGAAGGATCTTTGTGATTAGATTAAGTAGAAAGAGAGAGAAAACATGGATGATGCTCACCTGAATCAAACCTTGAAGGAAATAACTCAAGAATGTGAAAAGCTTGTCAGAGACAATGCTGCCCTAAAACATGAAATAGAATCTATGGTGATGAAGTTGACTAAGGATATTGAAGAAAGGAAGAAGAATGAGGAGAATCTTTCCTAGTCCTTAAAAGAAAGATCTAATGAATGCAGAAGAATAAATGAAGAATTCATTCAGTTAGAAAATGAATTGCAACAATCCAGAAACAATGAAGAAGAACTTGAAAATAGATTATTATTCTCAAGGATGATCTTGCTAATGCAAATGAATACAAGAAGAAGTTTAAATTTTGCTCAGTTAAGCTTGATGATTTAACTCAAGGATAGAAGAATGCTAAAGATAAGATAGGTCTTGGATATGAGAAAGGAGAAATTTTTGGATCTGGACAAAAGAATTTTAGGCAAGGAAATCAGATGAACAAAGTTGGAAGGTATTTGGTAAGACAAACTAATGCTCAAAATTTTAATGGATTTTTTTTTCTTGCAATAAATTTCTTCATATGGCTACTCGATGTAGAATTAAAATGAAATTAAGTGATTCATCATTCTTTGGTCAGTGTTTCAATTGCAATAATTTTGGTCATAAATCAATCGAATGTAGAACTATGTCAAACAACTATGTTAGTAGAAGGAATGTTGAATGTTACACCTATGGAAGATTTGGGCATATTTCTAATCAATGCACATCAAGAAGTAATCAATGGAATGATTGGTGTGGACAAGGAAATATTGTGTGCTACAATTGCAACAAATACGGTCACATTGCAAGATTCTGCAAAAATAAAAATATGGGTAGAAGAGGTCCGGTATACAAAGGCAGAAACTCATAGAAAGATGATAAAGGAAAAGGGAAGGTAACTATAGATGAAATAAGAGATAATAAGAAGAATACATGGGTAAGGAAGAAATATTATGATACTAGAAATGGTTTTGCACTAGAACCTGCTTCCGGTAATTCCTCTGGAAATTGATTTCAGGTCATTGGCCTAGGGGATTTTTTCAAGAAAATCCTTTTCCCTTGTCTGTAAGCTAGTACTAAATCATTAAAATATTGTCAAAAGTTGTACTAATGATCTACAAATGCTCTAGAAAAAACTCACAAGAAAAATCAAGCAATTGAAGATGCACAGAAGAATTTTTCTCACGCTGTCTGAGAAAATAGGGTATTCAAAACACTTAGGGAAAAGGCATTTATTACAAGTGTGTGGCCTATAAAAGGCAAGTTGAAACCCTCATTTGTCACTTTGCATCGAAGAAAAAAAGGAGAGCGCTCTGCAACAAAATTTCAAAGGAGTGAAGGCATTTCGACTGTGAAACCCTAATTCATCAGGTACTTCAGAAATCTTTCATTTAATTTGGTGTGTGTTTGATAGAAATGAAACATGAGTTCAGAAGGCAAAATGGAACAAATCAAAGGAATAATCAATCTAGATGAATATAACAGTGAAAATATTAGAGTTGTAAGGGATTTTCCATCACCTGATGAATTGAAGTGGCTGAAAGAAGCTAAACACAAGAATTTGGACATTTGGAATGAGTTTCCCTATTTCGAGAAAGCAAAAATCATTGTTTATTTTGAGTAGATTGAATGACGATACTTTAATTCTAGACAAACTCATTTTGAAAGAAGTAATTGAAAAATTGACTAGATTATATAAAATTGAGGATATACCGAGAAAGAAATTTATCCAGAATAAAGAAGTTGAAACCCTAATTGGAGTTATTGGAGATCAAAGGGCATTGATAATTTTGACAATCAGAGATTCAGTAACAAGGTACATTGTGCACGAAGTATCCTAAAATTTTTTTTTCAAAAATAGAGAAGGAGCAACTTTGGTTGGTGTTGTTTACATCTCTCACAAAATTATAATGGAAGGTCAGGACATTGACCTGTGCGGACTGCTAAAGGATCAACTGATGGAGAACGTGCAATTAAAAAAGGAGACAGGTTACCCTTTCAGGTTTGGTACTTTGGTTGTATGTCTAGTAATGTATTTTCTGAAATTCTTACCGATGAACAACAATGTGATGTGGAAAGAAAATGAACCAGTATGCAAACAAATCTACACACACTCTAAGAGTTTGGAAACCTGTGATCAAGAATTCAGAAACTTCTTTAAGAGTTTGCTAGGAAAGTTTGGCTCAGTTGGTATTTCTCTTCCGGTAAGGGCACTTGAAGTTGGTTCCTCTTCCGGTGAGATGGAGAGAAAGAAGAAAAGAGAAAAATAAATTGTTTCCTGTACTCCTCTGGCATGCAATTTTCCAAAAATTGAAGGAAAAGGAAAAGAATAGGAGATTGTGGATATACCAGATGAGGAATTCGATAAGGAAACTAAGGACACCCAGGGAAAAGAACTAGAATCAGCTGAACCAGAACAAGAAAAGGAAATGACAGAAGTAAGTGAAGAAGAAGATGACTTAACAAAAGAAAAACTATTGCATCTTGTTCATGAGGAAAGTGGAATGCAGAAAATTTCCAAGTTATGGTCTATCAGACCCTCATATGATCAGGATATGATTTTGAGTGTACCGAGTGCTCATGTTGTGCATAGTCAGATCAAGTTGGAGAGTTTGTAGAATATCTTGCCAGAAGAAATGATTGAATGCATCAAGGAAACCATGGACTCTAAGTCTCAAATCAAAGAAGAAGAAGAAGAAATATTGCATCTGAAGAAGCAGTACGAAATATCTCTTACCAAGTTGAAAATAAAAATAAATGAACTGAGGCAATGCATAAGTGCAGAAAATAACATCTATAACTATTGCATCTGTTGGCCTCACGCAGTTGGAAAATGCAAAGAAAAATTGGAACAAATTGAAACAAAGTTAAATAGGATTGGTCAAAGTTTTGATATGTCTCAGGATCAAGACGACACAATCAAGAAAAGGATTCAAGAGTTATAATATGAGCATGCAAAATTTCAATTCACTAAAACCAAGCTTGTAGACACTTTTTGGAAAGTAAAGGACTTAACTGAATGCAAATTGGAATAGATGATTGAGATACTGAGGAAAGGAGAAAAATTAGAGAATGCGATCACAATTCCATAATCTCTCATCGAGATTGTCAACAAGGCATCTAAGAATAACAACATGATCATAATCATGGGGATTGCAATAGAATCTTGGAAGGAATTCCTCCCGAAGATGAAAGAAAATCACAAGATAATCTTCTCACCCATGCAGCAGATTGTTCTTTTTTTAAAATTTTGAATCAGTTTTGAAGTTTTGGTTATATTTCAAAGCGAGGGATTTAATACTTATTTTTCATTGATTTCAAAGGGGAAGAGAGAGAAGAGAAAAATTCCTTAGCAATCTCAGGAGGAGCTATGTTTTGAAGTTTGGCAGCATAATCATATTGGTTTTGACACTTAGTCATTTTTCACTAAGTGTTTCCATCAATGCCAAAGGGGGAGATTGTTGGAATATGGATTTTAGTGTTGTCATTGATGGCAACCTAATTCATTAATCCGGTCCACAATTCAGTATTGGTCCATACCGAAAAACAGAGTAAATAACTAGCTAGTACCAAAAGTAAGAGTGAAGAACAGGGTATCTAATTAAAGTTAAATTTGTTGATCTGTATACTTCACTGGATTATCATTTTTGGTTGTGGATCTCAGAGAAAGGTATTTTTATGTTTGTACTACCTTATCTAAGAATTATCTGGGTGTGCATTCACTGGTGTATGATCTAGGAGATCCGGTGTATTGATTTTCTAGTTATCAGTGATAAAAGGCTGACTTGGTAGATATAGCCGTTGCGGATGTTTAAGGAGTAATTTCTTAATTTTTTCTGTGCTCAAACGTGTTTACGTTCTTATTATGCTATGGCTGACTATGGGTGGTGCACATTAAGAATTAGTTCTGGATTTAGCTGACCATTGAAAAGTGTTCTATGTTTTGTTAAAGTCGACATATGGTTGATCAAATCTTTGGTTGCAGATATATATAAGAGATCGGTTGTATCATTTGGATATAGATAGCATATGTGATGTGAATTATGTTAGTGTGTGGTGAAAAATTCAAAAGGATAGTGGTGTGAATTTACTTATGTGTGGATTTATGATGTGAATAGCAAAGCAGAGCATAGCGAAGTGTAGAATCAGATAGAAGGTCCAGAATCTGATCTATGAGTTGAACTAGAACTGTAACCAGGAATGAGTAGATGCTATTACTTCAGTTCAATCCTTTATATGTTCTTAATCTGAATATTTTCTAAGGCAGTGAGCCTTCCTATTTTGAGCAGTGAGCTCTAGGCAGTGAGCCTGAATGCAAGTGCATTCCCATTTTGTAAAACTTATATTTGAGTACTCAAATTATGGATTGACCTCCACCATGGTTTTTCCCCTAACAGGGTTTCCACATAAAAATCCTTGTGTTATGGTGTTGTGGATGATTACTTTGTGTGTTTTCATCTTTCCTTTGGTCTAATGTTGAAATGGTTTAAATATCAGATTAATAAATTTTAGAATTGTAGAACACTGATTCACACCCTCTCAGTGTTCCCTTGAGTCCAACAGGTGGCACTACACATGGCCAAGGTGAGGCTCTCACCTGCATGGGGGGATTTTCCATTTCATTAGATCCATGGAGGAGAGGTGAGAAGTATACACTTGGGGTTGGAGCATGCTCACACATCTCTACCATCACCTCAGGTGTTATGTCCACTATGATTACCATAGTATTACAACCTAATGCTCTTATAGGTGTGGGAATTTGAGCACTTCACCTGCACATGGCTAGTTGGATATCCATAGGTATAGGGAAGTGAGATCCTTGAGTGCACGCCTACCCTTTGGCACATGATTGGTGATTCAAAGACTTTCTTTTTGGAGATAATTTTTTGACTATTTTAGGAGTGGGGACATCCTATGGTGTCCATATAGGTACATGCAGACCTAGCCCTTAGACAAGAGATATTTTTAGTGCATGCAACAAGGTAGGCTCTTGGTCGGGAAATTAGATCATATCATTGTACCATATTACTAGCATTGAGTCACATGGTAGTTCAGCCAAGTGCAAGTCATTCCCTTGTTGTACTCGCATATATATGATCACATCACAATGCAACCAAAGTAAGGGATCATCCTTGTCCCACCATCATCGATAACACACTCAATGGTGATTATGGTGAAAATGATTATCTTTTAGAGGCCCTTGTGACCGATGATATCAAAATATTAGTTGGATTTTCCAACTAGCAATTGGACCTAGGTCAAACCCCGATTTTCCTAGTGGATGCCCTTGATGACAATGCTAGTTTCCAAGGGTCAAAGGGCAAGGCAATGGGGAGAAATAAAGAGGAGGGAACAACAAATGCAGCCCAAGTAAAGGAGAGGTGTAGGTGGTGACATAGAGTATCCTCATTGGTACATGCACCTATAATATTTGTCACAGGTCACTAGGTGCTTAGTCAATCATACCACCTTTCACAACTGCTATAGGACCCAACATCACATCCACCAGTAATGTTGCACCCCCAAATCCACATTGGTAGGTTGGAGACCCAAGTATAGATTTTATTTGTTTGATTTTAGTTATTTCATTATACACTTATATATGCATATATATTTGATGATGTGGTACTGCTATCATCCACTTTTTTTGTGGTTGCAATGTTTACATAGGAGTTGCTCAACTTCTTTGGTCAATGCATAATAGAGGCAATCCCAACCATCCAAGTTTGAGGAAAATTCTTGGACACCTACAGGGCATAGACAATGGGACACCATGCCCAATTATTTGAGCTTGTAGTGAATCTAAGGATAACCTATGAGGAGGGTCATGTGGGGCTACTCCAATGTATTGTAGAGTTAGCAGCGATGACTGAGCAATGGGATCAATAGAGCACAAAGCTCCACTTTATTCTTATTGAGAGAGACTAAGCCATGACAATATTTGAGTGTGTCGAGTAGGAACTTGTCACTTTTCAAAGCTATGTTACTAACCTTAAGAGGCAGTTAAAGGCTATGAGGATGACCCTAACTGATCTCCAGTATCCCTGAGTACTACAACTAAAGGTCGATCTTGCAATGATGAGATAGAGGGAGGATACATTTACAAAGCATGTCGCTTCCTTGAGGTAGTAGGTAGGTGACGTGTGAAGGGATCTATGGGGACTTAAGGTCATGGAGCATTTCCATTCATGATCACACCGATCCCATTCAAATGTGTTCATTTGACAACCACCCTTGCCACTGCCAAGACCAAGGGCTCTAGTAGTCACGCCCTCGATGGATAGATGTATATTATTATTGTATAGCATTATTTTTATGTACAAATTCATACACACATATAGAGGCACCACATTTTGTTATAATGATGTAATATATATACATGGCATTGAAATAAATACATGATATTTTCGATTGACATTATGTGTTTCATGTGTATGCTTTATTTTCATGTATAGTTATGTTATGGATGTATTCTTATGGAGGTATTCTTAGATTAGATTCTCTCATGATCTAACTAAACACACATTATATGTATGCTTAATTAAATGCAATGATGATCTAATTGATGTCTAATGATATAACACATGCATAAAAAACTAATCAAACACAATTCACTTACACATATCATATAAATAAAACACACGAATATATAATACCTAATTAAAAAAATTAAATACATACACATGTTTACATCATAACTATTGGCAATCAGGATTACACCCTCAAACAAGTTAGTCTTTCCTACCCTATTGCAACATGGAAACACTCTCAAATTGTGGGTAATCTGTAATGAGAGTGAATCTCTAAAGCGGGTTGCTTCCCCTAGAAGAATCACCTAATCTAAAAGACTTTCTAAGGAAAGGGTTAAGAGGTGAGCTGAAGAGAAATCCTAAAACCTAAATATGATTCACTAGAAACTTCAAAATATTTTGATAACTTTACCCAAAACAACCTCTCAAAACTTCAACTCTCATAATCTCACTCAACACATACAATTCAATAGTAATTTGTATGAAGGTTCATCAGATTGAACACAAAATACAAATTGAATTATATAATACTCTCACACACAGACTTATAATGACAAGACATAGAAAGGATTCTTTTTTTTGAATCACAATAAACATCTAATTGACACTGTAAGAACTAAAACAAGAAACTGGGAAGGAAAGCCCTACTTTTTTTATTCCAAATGAAGGAGTATCAAGCACAAAATCTGAATACATCAAATATTTACAAGACTCTCCGAATGAGTTAGGAGAACAAGAAATGACAATCTAAACTTAGAAAAACATAATTTTCTCTCCAATTATAGTTCCAAACTGTCCATGGCAATGAGAAAAGAAAAATCAAGCTCGACTGCAACTCTGAATTAGCAACTTTGATCCATTTTCGAGCTCCCAAGAAAACCCTAAAAAATAGTGTCCAAAACTGCTCCAAACTACATGAGAAAAATAGAAACTTTCTATCTCCAAAAGGTTGATCCAAAAGAGCCACCAAATCAGGTTCAAACTGCCCAAAACTAAAATTAGAAAGTTTGGTTTGCTCCCTCTTTTCCGAACTCGCCCAAGAATTCAAACTCAAAATGGAATTTTTTGATGAGGACTCTAGTACACTAACTGCATTTTAAAACAATAACAAACATTAAGGTAATTTATAGAAACATTACCTTAATGATGTTTTACATCATTTGCAGTTTCATAATTTTAATATGGAAAGCTCCTATTACATTTGATTTGATGCAATCATGACTATAATTATTCTGATTTTGCAATTTAGGTGGATTTGATACTTTGCAAAAACCAAAATAGTATGCTATGGCTCTTAATACACTTGATTTTTCTATAAAAATCATAAAAGTTAGGCACCTATCATATATGCCCACTCAAAAGTTGAAAGGGAAACCTAGGCATTCAATACTTAGGAAAAAATATGAGACTCAAGGTTATTGACTTGATTTTCTACAAGACATGAAATATATCAAAGTCAATAATAAAAGAAAACCTAAGTTGGCATATGCAAGGTCGACATATTTTTTGAGAGGCATTACTTTGGTATTTCATTTTTAATTAAATGTGATAAAAAGATAAACTCGAATTAGGGCATCAAGTAAACCCTAACACAAAACTGAACTCCATCCCTAATTCTTAGCATCATTTGCATCGGTTAATTTGGAAGGAAAGAGATTTGTTCAAGCCACCATGGAGACTACGGTTTGGAGGTTGGAGCTTCACCATTTTGAGTTGCTTTCTTTGCCATTTTGTCAAATATTCTTAGGAATTCAATGGTAAGATGTTTTGTCACCATTTTGAGGTACTTTGACTCCATTTTGAAGAATTTTTTGGGCCTCTAGGTCATGGCCCATCATAAAATTCTGATACATTTTCTTACACTTGTAATCTTTGTTGGTGCCTTTTGGCTTGAGGCTGACATCAAGCACTTTTATTTTATTTTTGGAGGCATTATGTGGGGAAGAACCCGTGGGTTTTGGAAGCATCTTCTTGTAGAAAAATGTGGTAAGCTCTCCAGTATTTCAATCTCTAAACTTCTTATAATTTACAAATGAAATTGCTCTATTTGAGCCCAACAGTGAACACAATAATTAGTATTCCCCTCTTTCTTTCTTCATGCATTTGCCTATGAAAAACCTCTTATATTTCATGGTTGTGGCCTGAGAGATGTTCTCGGTAAATTTACTTTTCGATGGCTTGAGAGTTTCCTTACTTCAATTATTATATGCGCAAAGATTTGGGCTCCTCTTTGGGTGCAAACACTTTATCTTGGTTTTGAAGTACTTTATTCGTTCATAGGTCGTGGCCTCTATTATGCATCCTCCATGCATTATCTTCAATATTTCTGAAGTTTTTTCACACCCATGCTCATGGCTTCATTTTCTTATGACTCAAAAATGATTTTTTGTTCTATTATGAGTTTACACCTTGAAACACACATTGGGTATTTTCCAGTTTCTTTTCTCCTCTACAGCCTCACATTGCTGCCACTATACTTGCACTTTTCTTGTTCTATAAAGCACACAAAAGAAAACTCTTTTATTTTTCACTTGCACTCAAATGTATTGCATAAGTCATAGTGGATTTAATATCAAGGCTTCATTCTTTGTACTTTATTCCTATTTCAGGGTAATTGCATTTGGAAGCATAATGCATCTAGTACCCACAAATATGATGAAAGCTCCACATAGTTTATTGCAATTCATTTTGTACTTTTAAAATATGCTCAAATCCCTACTTCTTATCACCACCTCACTTCTTTAGGAGCACATATAGATGTAATGAAGTTTCCTTTATGAATGTACTCTTTGAACTGAAACAGATTCCCTTGTTGAAGAAAAACTTGAATGTTTTTCTTTTATTTTACTTCAACAATAATATTTTTCTATATTCAAAATTATTATTTTGTATTCAAAATTACATACACATGAAGCTTTTGAAATATGTGACACCTTTATGATGTATGCCATGTATGCATGTTCACTATCACTTTATGACCAAGCACTCATTTTGGTATCCCACTTACATGTAGACTATGCTTGTAAGACTTTATATTTATGATAACACCTCTTGTGGGAAATTAAACACTATAAATAGCATAAAGAACACTTCTTACTTTTCTGCCCTATCAATTTGAACAATGCATACATGAAACATGGAAAAAATATGATGTTGTAATAGCACTTGTACATGGCATACTTGCATGCAAACAAAAATATCTAATCAAAGATAGTGCAATTAATCATTGTTCTACATATTTTGGGCATTCAAGAAAGATTCCTTGCTCATCTGTGATCTTCATTTTCACTTGCATTTTTGGATTTGACTGTCATGAATGGGAAATGAATCAACGTTTCTTATATTTCTTTGTGAACTTCTCCTTCAGTTGGGTGTTTCATTTTGAGAATTGTGAATGTGTTTCCTTTCTCAAACCCCACTTGAATGGAAAGGGTAGCATGTTGAGCTTAACCCTTGTGGGAGCCCATTTTTGCACCACATGCTATAATGTGTCTAGAAATAAATTAATAATATGAATTCTCCTATACATGCACAGTGAACAAACATATTAGATAAAAAAAAATGAAGCTCAATGTTTCTATGATATTTCATTTTTAGGCTCTCTTGCATAATTTTGATGTTTATTCAACTATTTCAATGTACCATGGTCAATGCACTATATTTCCATTAATAGAGAACATACTGATATTCATATCCGAAGCTCTAACAACTTTTTTCTCAACATGATATAATTTAATTCAAGATCGGGAGCAAGCTAGAGCAGCAACAAAGATCAACTAAAGACTTATACCAGGCAAAGATGGATATGTATATTGTTATATGCTTCCTTTCTATTCTTAACCTTTAGTTCTATAGTTCATTCCCCATGATGTGTTGTTTCAGCTACTCCCACAACTTGTGTGGTACACTTGGTCTCTCTCTTCTTTCCAATGAACATGAAAACAATATTTTGCAATCTTGTTTAGTTTTGTATATCTCATTTGCAAAAATGTATGCAATATTGTAAAATGGACAAATCAATACAGAATGAATAAAAGCAGTGTCCTTTATATCTTATGCAATCTCTTTAATGTTGTAAACACTGAATGAAAAATTGAATGCTCTCTTTTATTGAAAATACATTGCGCATTTAATCTAGACACTTCTTTTAAAACTCCAATACATGCAATGGTTTAATGAACTAAAAAAAAAATTCACCTTAAAATGAATACAAGTTAATCAACTCTACCAATTTGAGTTGTGGTGAAAATTTTGCAAAATTCTTGGCAATTTCTCTTGAATTCTTGTCTACTAAGCATGAGACCAGTTCCCTTAAAAAATCCATTGGGTGTGGAGTCAAATCTACCCTTCTCAAAACTCAAAAATTCATGAAATTGAACTTGCAAACACTCCAAACAGCAACAAAAAATCAAAAGAAAATTAAGAGGTCCTAGTGGCCAAAAAAAATGTGCAGCAACACTTAGGGAAAGAAAATAATTGAAACAAATGTTCTCTAAGAACTTATTAGCAGCAAACACTAACTCTAACCAACACTAACCAACGAAAATGGTTGTCTAAACAAAATCGTTGACTGGTTTTGAAAAATAGCTGCCCCTTCTAACCAAATTACAATGCACAAATTGCTTCTGAATCCACCAAAATATGTGGGGAAAAATAAAATATTCAACAATTTTCTGCAACATCCTTCCAAGGAGAAAAATGAAATCACTTACCCACCTTTCTTGACTTGTGAACCAGTGGTGATCAAGAGGAAAAGTGGACTTATTATGCTTAACTTGATACCTTATTTGATGCTCTAAATCAACATTCTCATGGGGTTGCTCCTTCTCATTGGCTTCCAGCTGAGCCAGATGCCTAATAGGACATCCCCTCGAAAGCTTGGGGCTGGAGAAAAGACAACTTGAATGATTAGAAAAAATAATATCAGCTTCACCTTGTATGATGTATTTCCATGTCAATTCCTCCTCCATGGTCAATGGACCATCCTCCTTCATTAGAGAAACCAATATTTCTTCAAAACTATCAACTCTTGGAATGCTCTTTGAAACAACTAGTTTCAGCTCAAAATATGCATCATTACTCAAGGAAATATGCTCCAAATCATGCTCTTCTTCCTCAATGAAGGAAAGTTCTCAAACCATGGGTAGCCTCCAACAAAACTTCAATTGAAGTAGAAGCTTCAATCTCCTTTTTTCAGCAAAAAGGTATCTCTTCCAACTAGTCAAGATCATGTTGTTGGTTAGGTTGTTCCATAACCAGTGGCCCGCTTGAGAATTCAGCCAACTCCACCTCTTGATGTTTTTGTTCAAGGTAACCCTCCTCCAAATATGTTGGCATATCTTCTAAAACTAAGCAGAATAGCTTAATTTCAACTTGAAACATATCCTCCTCTATCTCTAGATTATCTAACTCAAGGTTGTTGTCAGATATTAGCCTGTGGCAACATTCACCAATCTTTTCAAATTCCATAATCAGCTCACACTTGCACTCCTCTTGCTGCCCCAAGGTCTAATTATCATATGGACTACCTTCAACCAACACCCTCTCATACTGTTGAGCATCTTCTTATTGTTCTATACCTTCCTCATCGTTTTGCTAGCTCAATACCTCAAAATAATTGTTGATATCTTGCTATACTAGCTAATCCCTTGAGATAATTTCTGAAAAAAATTCATCCTCTTCAATAAAACTAGGAAGCTCATTAGTCAAAACAAACAAAGACTCATCTGGAGCAGAAGCCTCTTGTTGTATAATTAGATGTGATAGATCTACTTTTCTAATCTTCTCCCAGAGGAGTGCAACATTAGGATCAATGGGTTCCTCCTTAGACTCATCAAGTGAGGAAACTTGGGGAGATTCTTGGGTTTCTTGCAAGGAATAATATTTCTCAAGGGGCTATTCAACAACTATCCTAAGTTGAAATTGATCATTTTTGTCAACATGCAAGGGGCAAAGGCCATTGAAACTTGGTATCTCAAGATTCAGAGGCTGGTTTGGAGACTTAAAGACCTTATCTTGCCTAAAACCTGGAATCTTAATTTGAGGAATACTAAGAGGTTCATTTTTCCTAAAGTTTGGAAATTGATACTTACAAACCTCCTCTTGAGAAGGCTGCTCTAAAACTGCAAGAGTTGCTTGAGTTGTGTGTCTTTGTGTCTCCAACTTCTGCTCATATGGATAGGCCTGATAAGCCATCTCTTCCTACTGCTGATTGTACTCACGTTTATTTGTAATCTCTTCTAATTGCTTCATCAAGTCAAACAATGTACCCTTTATTCTCTCAATCTCCTCCTACTACATGCTATACTACTTTTGATTTTCTATTTCACTCATCTACCTTTCATAGTTTAGCCTTATATCTCTAAAGCTCAAGTCTTAAATATTTTGGGGTTGATTTTGAGCATATGAAGGCAGAGATGAATATTGGGCAAGGGTGGGTGGGTGGTAATTATATTATGCATGTTAGTTTTGAAAAATCATGGAATTGAAACCAACGACATGATTATGCTGATATGGCTAATATGGAGATGGATAAGAAATATTTTTGTGATATGGTTGATGATACATTGGATATGAAAATTTGACATTTTTACTCATGTAAAAGCCAAAAACAAACAACAATCATATTTTGAAAATAAACTAGCACTTGGGTCATATTGAAACCAGTAAACCTAAACTCAGAGTCGCCATGGTGTTTGATGATTTTGCCTCTAGAGGCTGATAACATCGAAGAAAAGACCAGATTCTTCAGTATGTACACTTCTCATGTGGTGTTCACACTAGGTCTATTTGAAAATCAGAGAAAGGAGTCACCAAGTATGTTATTTTGTACCTCAAAAGGATGAGACTTTGTTGTGCATACCAAAAAAGCAACTTACAATTTGAAAATTACTTTGAAAATAAGTTTCAGAGTCCACCGGGCATGCCAAAAACTATTGGCAATTAGGATTGCACCCTTAGCCAAGTTAAACTTACCTATCTCGTTGCAACATGGAAACACTCTCAAATTGTGGGTAATCTGTAATGAGAGTGAATCTCCAAAGCAGGTTGCTTCCCCTAGCAAAATCACCTAATCTAAAAGAATTTTTGAGGAAAGGGTTAGGAGGAGAACTAAAGAGAAATCCTAAAACCTAAAGATGATTTGCTAGAAACTTCCAAAGATTTTGATAACTTTACCCACAACAACCTCTCAAAAATTCAACTCTCACAATCTCACTCAACACATACAACTCAATAGTAATTTGTATGAAGGTTCATAAGATTGAAAAAAAACACAACCTAGATTTTATGATACTTTCGCACACAGACTTACAATGACAAGACATAGAAAGGATTTTTTATTTTGAATCACAATAAACATCTAATTGACACTGTAAGAATGAAAACAAGAAACTGAGAAGTAAATCCCTATTGTTTTATTGAAAATTAAGGAGTATCAACCTCAAAATTTGAGTACATCAAATGTTTACAAGACTCTCTAAATGAGTTAGGAGAGCAAGAAACGATAATCTGAACTTAGAAAATCATAATTTTTTCTCCGATTATACTTCCAAACTGTCTATGGGAATGAGAAAAGAAAAATCAAGCTCAACTGCAACTCTGAATTAGCAACTTTGATCCATTTTCGAGTTCCCAAGAAAACCCTAAAAAATAGTGTCCAAAACTGCTCCAAACTACATGAGAAAAATAGAAACTTTCTATCTCCAAAAGGTTGATCCAAAAGAGCCACCAAATCATGTTCAAACTACCCAAAACTGAAATTAGAAAGTTCAGTTTGCTCCCTCTTTTCCAAATTCGCCCAAGAACTCAAACTCAAAATGGAAGGTTTCGATGAGGACTCTAGCACACTAACTAAATTTTAAAACAATAACAAACATTAAGCTAATTTATAGAAACATTACCTTAATAATGTTTTACATCATTTGCAGTTTCAGAATTTCAATATGGAAAGCTCTTATTACATTTGTTTTGATGCAATCTCGACTCCAATTATTCAGATTTTGCAATTTAGGTGGATTTGATAATTTGCAAAAACCAAAATAGTGTGCTATGGCTCTTAATACATTTGATTTATCTATAAAAAATCATAAAACTTAGGCACCTATCATATTTTCCCACTCAAAAGCTTAAAGGGAAACCTAGGCATTCAATACTTAGGAAACAATATGAGACTCAAGGTTATTGACTTTATTTTCCACAAGCCATGAAATAAATTGAAGTCAATAATAAAAGAAAACCTAAGTTGGCATATGCAAGGTCAAAAATTTATTTGAGAGGCATTAGTTTGGCATTTTATTTTTAATTGTGATAAAAAGCTAAAATCAAATTAGGGCATCAGGTAAATCCTAACACAAAACCGAACTCCATCCCTAATTCCTAGCATCATTTGCATCGGCCAATTTGGAAGGAAAGAGCTTTGATTGAGCCTCCATGGAGAGTAGTGTTGAAATGCACAAGACAAATGAGAGGGGGTTTAAATCAGTTGTACCAAATTACTTTTACTTCTAACCTTAATCAATTCCACGTTAACTTTATTCTTTTATTAAGTATAAACATGAGATGAAGATAACAAAAATAAAATACCAAAGACACCAAATTTATGTCGAAGACCCAATGAGGGAAAAACCATGGTGAGGATTAACTCATAATTTAATAGTAATGCAATACGAGATATAGAAGCTCACTACCCAGAAAGGACTCATTGTCCAGATGCAAAGGCTCATTACCTACAGATAGGACTCACTGTCTAGAAGGAGGCTCACTATCTACAACCAAAGAAAGATAATATAAAATCCACCACAATAGGTTCCACACATTCACAGCTTGATCAAAGGATTGTAGACACCATCAGCTCACTGCTTTCAGGAGTCAAACACATCAAAGTAAATTTGCCTTGATTCACTTTTCCACACTCTTATTTTCACACACTTCACACCTCATCCATACAATTAACAACATCTTGACTTGGATTTATACCATCTTCAATCTTGAAAACTTTCTCCAAGGTCAGCTACACATCCTTTATTTTACAAATTTAAATTAGGTTGGTGACTCAACATTCTCGCGGTGGATAAGAATGAAAGTGGACCAATTACATACTTAATTAGGACCCAAACAACATCTTGGATAAATCACACGCTTCCTTAATCGATGCTTATTCTTCATGTAACATGTAAACACCAGGTCAACCAAACCTAATGAAAACACCAATGAACTTTGAAGTGCGTGCATCCATAGCAAGATGATGACACATGGATCACACAACACACTTCACTAGAAACTAGAATAGCTCTTAAAAACCTTCAAAATATCTGTAGCAACTGCAAAAATATTTATACACAAAACATTCTTCAACAGTCCAACTAAACTGTGCAGACACACACAGTAGCTCTAGAACAAGCCTTCTGAAGCACCAAACCACACACACATTTTCTAGAACACATAGAAAATCAATATTAACCTTCTTCCAGATCCACAAGATCTAAGACAAACCACCAGAAGACTTCGGAGCAGAGACATCTCTCCTAGTCCACAAACAAATAGTTCTACCAAAACGGTTCACAGACCAATGAACACATCTTTTACTCTCCATCAACACATAAGCTAAAAATAACGATATATTATCCATTGAATCCCATAAATAATACTATAGATCCACACAAGAATATGATAACCATAGAAGAAATGCAGAGTACATTATCAGAGAACACTCAGAACGCACACACATCACTGTCTTCATTATTTATTAATTTTCTTAAAAGCACTTGACATCAGCACATATGTAACACCATAAATATAGCTCCATGTACTCTCAACACTTCTATAGTATCTCAACTATACATGTAAAACCTGAAATCACTTTGAACTATATTGACATCAATGACAACATTAATGACAACACCACCAAACACATCCATACTTGCAATAATCTTCCCCTTTTTCATTGATGGCAACACATGATGTGAGAAATCATCAAAGATAGCATACACTCTTTCTTGCTTCTTCTTCCCTTTCTTTTTTAGATGACTCTCTCTCCCTAGATATAAATAGGATTTTTCACATGACACTCTCTCCCCCTTTGACATCAATGGCAAAGAAAACATTTTGCATGAAAAATCTGCCATATAAAGCTTTGATCACTCCCCCTTAGGAGTGCACCCGCATCTCATACTACAACAATGATACTCTCTACTCCCCTTGAGGAGTAGACCCCAATCATCATTCTAGACCAATGAAAACTTTGTAGATCCACTAGACTGATGCACCTCCATGTGTACCTAGTTTAAGGAGAGGCAATAACCCCTAACTTCCCCCTAAGATACTCAAAAGTATCCTTCGGAAGAGCCTTAGTGAATATGTCAACAATTTTATCCTTAGCAGACACATATTCAAGTCTGACTTCATTTTCCAATACCTTCTTCCTCAAGAAATGATATTTGATAGATATATTCTTTGTCCTAGAATGCATCATCAAATTATTTGAAATGTTTATTGCACTTGTATTGTCACAAAAGATAGAGATAGGCTCATCACATATCACACCTATATCATTCAATGTTCACTTCATCCAAAGTACCTATCTACAATAGGATGTTGTTGTAATATACTCAGCTTCTGTAGTGGACAAAGAAAATGAATCATGTTTCTTTATTAACCATGACACCAATCTTCCTCCAAGAAAGAATGCACCACCACTTGTACTCTTCTGGTCATCTACACAACCAACCCAATCTCCATCGATGTAGGCATTCAAGGTTAAATCAGTATCCCTAGGATACCATAAACCATAATTTGAGTTCGCTTTAGATATCTAAATATCATGTTCACAGTTGTAACATGTGTCTCTTTAGGTTCTTCTTGAAATCTGGCAACCAAACATACTGCATGCATGATATTTGGTCTAGAAGCAGTAAGATATAGCAGTCCACCAATCATAGATCTGTAAATGCTCTGATCAACTTTAGAGGAATCATATTCCTTACTCATTTTGCATCCAGTTACCATAGGGGTACAGACCGGTTTGGAATCGTCCATTCAAAAATTCTTCAACAATTATTTAACATACTTAGATTGTGAAATGAATATTCCCTTATCAATTTGATTCACTTGAAGTCCAAGGAAGAAATTCAACTTACTAATCATAGACATCTAAGGCTCTTTTTGCATCTCCTCTACAAATTTCTTGCACATACCTTCATTTCCTCCAAAGATAATATCATCAACATACACCACAACTATCAACATTCTATTTCTTTCAACTTTCAAATAGAGATTGTTATATGTGGAGCCTTTAGTGAACCCTTGTTGTGTCAAATGCCTATCCAACCTTGCATACCATGCTCTAGAAGCTTGTTTAAGTCTATATAGTGCCTTTTTCAATTTGCAAACCATGTTCGTTTTTTTCTGATAACTGAAATCCTTTTGGTTGTTCCATGTACACCTCTTCTTCTAGTTCTCCATTCAGGAATGCAGACTTAACATCCATCTGGTACACTTTGAAATATTTATGAGCAGAAAATGCCAAGAACATCTGAATGTCCTCCATTCTTTCCACCAGGGAAAATGTCTCTTCAAAATCTATTCCTTCAACCTGTGAATAACCTTTGCATACAAGTATTTCTTTATTTCTTACTTGTTCACCATCTTCATTCAGCTTATTCCTAAACACCCATTTTGTACCAATTACATTCTTGTTCACTGGTTTAGGAACCATTTCTTGTGTCTGATTATTTTCTATCTACTGCAATTCCTCTTTCATTGCTCTAACCCAAGTCTCATTTTTTCATGCCTCACTCACAGTATTAGGTTCTATCTTAGAAAGTAAACACAAATTTACCTCAACCACTTTGCTTCTTTTCTTTACACCTTCACTTATTTCTCCAACTTTTTGTTCCTCTGGATGATTCTTCTGTACATATTTAGGAGTCTTAGGAGCAAGTTCCAAAATCTCCTCTTGTTCACTTTGTTCTTTCTCTTCCTTTTCGTCTTCTTTTATTTTCCCACAGATAGGATCATCTGGTTCAACTTCACTTATTTCAACTGGTTTATGTATAGCTTCATCAACTTTTACATTTGCACTTTCAACTATTTTCCTCAGCCTTTTATTGAAGCATCTATATGCTTTGTTGTTAGTTGAATATCCAATAACAATACCTTCATCACATCTCGCATCAAACTTTCCAAGGTTCTCATCATCTCTTTTAATGTAACATCTGCTTCCAAACACCTTAAAGTACTTAATAGTAGGAATCTTACCAGTCCATAGTTCATAAGGAGTCTTTGTGTTGTTACCTATGATCTGAACTCTATTAAGAATGTAAAAATCTATGTGGATTGCTTCTCTCCAATATACATCAGGAACATTTTCCTCTTTCATCATAGTTCTTGTAGCCTCTTGAATAGTTCAGTTCTTCCTTTCCACAACTCCATTCTGCTAAGGAGTTCTAGGAGCAAAATAATGTCTCTTTATACCATGCTCTTCACAAAATGCATTAAACTCACCAGAAGTGAATTCTCCACCTCTATCAAACCTTAAACATTTGATTATCGGGTTTACTTCATTCTCTACTCTTGCTTTGAACACTTTGAATCTATCTAGAGCTTGAGATTTCTCCCTAAGAAAAGTAACCCATGTCATTCTAGAGTAATCATCAATCAAAAGAATAAAATACCTGTCACCATTAAGGCTTCTTGTTCTTGTGGGACCACAAAGGTCTGTATGAATCAATTCCAACATTCCAGTAGATGATTTTTCTTTTCCTTTAAAACTGCATCTTGTTTGTTTTCCCAACTGACAACTTCTACAAACAAAATTGGGAGGCTTTGTGATTCTAGGCAGATCCCTAACAACTTCTCTTGAATTGATCTTGATCAGATTATCAAAGTTTACATGTCCCATCCATCGGTGCCATAGCCAACTTTCATTAATTTGAGAAACAAAGCACTAGCCATCACCACTCTTAAGCTAATAGATGTTTCCATAAGTTCTTCTTGCAGCTACCATAGTTCCAAACCCTTTTCTGATCTCATGGGTATTATCCTGAAACACAAGCTTAAATCCTTTGCTACACATTTGTCCAAAACTCAAAAGATCGGGCCTTAATCCCTTAACATAACAAACATCATCACTACTATGTTTTCCATCAAGACTAATTGTTCTTTTTCCAACAATCTTAGCACCCAAATCATCTCCAAACATAACTAATCCTCCATCATAGTTTTCAAGTTTAGTGAACTTAATTTTGTCTTCGGTCATATGATTTGAACATCCAATGTCAATTACCCAATAGTCTTCATCCTATCTAGCATGAAAGGCAGTAACTAGAGTACCTTCCATCTCATCCTTCGTGTTCTCCGGACCAGATTCCCTTGCACATATTCCATGGTTAGTAGACACAGATTTATTCTTCAAGGCTAGAAACAAGCATTCATCTTTATCATCCTCAAAATCAGACTCATCATCATAAATTCCAGCATCTTCTCTAACTTAATACAATTTCTTGAACTTTTTGTCTTTATTATTATCTTTGTTCTTCTTGTGTGTAGCTCTATTTAGACATCTTGAAGAATAGTGACCAATATTTCCACAACTAAAACATTTAAAAGGTAACATACCTTTGTACTTACCGGTACCTTTCTTCAATTTCCTTCTAAAGTTTGCTTCCAACTCTTCTGAACCATCACAATTTGAATAATCTTCTATCTTAGTTGCTTTGAAGGTTGTTTCAGCTTTCTTCTTTTCTCTTCAAACTTCCTCATCTCAAATGTAGTCAAGGTTCCAAATAGTTATTCTCTGGTAAATGTCTTTGGATCATATGATTCTTCACTAGGAGAGACCTTGTCACTATAGTTCTCCAGTAGGGTCATCAAGATCTTCTCTATTACATCTTCATATATCATGGTACCACCTTGATTTTTGATTTCATTTGCTGCAAGTTCAACTCTCTAATAGTATCTTGCAATGTCCTCACCTTCTTTCATTCTCAAGTTCTAAAATTTGTGCTTTGTTGTTAGCTTCCTTGATAATTTGACTCTATCATTTCCTTCATAGATGTCTTTCGACTTTTCCTATACTTCATAAGCAGTGCCTAAAGAAATAAATTTTGTCCGTTCAGTTTTAGATAAAGCACTGAGGATAGCATACCTTTCTTTTTCATTCTCCTCATAGGCAAAAATCTCATCTACATAAGGACACTAGCCTATTCAACATATTTTGTCTCAAAAAATTTCCAAGTCTTGAAACCAAGAGAGATTAGGTAACCTCTCATCTGCAATTTCCAGTCACTGTAGTCAGCTCCATCAAATATAGGGATTTGCAACTTGTGCTCCATCTGATCTACCTCAAGCGATTAATCTCTTCTCTGAGGAACCAAAGCTTTGATACCAATTATTGAAATGCACAAGACGACAACTAAGAGGGGGTGAATCAGTTGTACCAAATTACTTTTACGTCTCACCTTAATCAATTCCACTTTAACTTTGATTTGTTATTAAGTATAAACATGAAATGAAGATAACAGAAAGTAAATACCAGAGACACCAAATTTACGTGGAAAACCCAATGAGGGAAAAACCATGGTGAGGATTAACTCACAATTTGATAGTAATGCAATACCAGATACAGAGGCTCACTACCCACAAATAAATCAATATCCAGATACAAAGACTCACTACCTACAGATAGGAATCATTGTACAGAAGGAGGCTCACTGCCTACAAACAAAGAAAGATAATAGAAAATTCACCACAATAGGTTCCACACATTTGTAGCCTGATCAAAGGATTGCAGACACCATCAACTCACTGCTTTCAAGAGTCTGACACATCAAAGTACTACTGCCTTGATTCACTTTCACACACTCTACTTTTCACACTTGTTTCATACACTTCACACCTCATTCATATAATTCACAACATCTTGATTTTCATTTATACCATCTTCAATCTTGAAAACTTTCTCCAAGGTCGACTACACATCCTTTATTTTACAAATTCAAATCAGGTCGGTGACTCAACATTCCCATGGTGAATAAGAATGAGAGTGGACCAATTACATACTTAATTAGGACCCAAACAACATATTGGATCAATCACATGCTTCCTTAATCGATGCTTATTCTTCATGTAACGTGTAAACACTAGGCTGAACAAACCTAATGAAAACACCAATGAACTTTTAATTGCATGCATTTGTATCAAGATGATGACATGTGGATCACACAACACACTTCACCAGACACTAGAACATCTCTTAGAAACCTTTAGATACATCCACAAAACATTCTTTAGCAGTCCAATCGGACCGTGCAGATACACACAGTACCTCTGGAACAAGCCTTCTAGAGCACCAAACCACACACACGTTTGCTAGAACATAGAGAACATCAATATTAACCTTCTTCCAGATCTGTAAGATCTAATAAATACCACCAAAAGATTGTGGATCAGAGACATCTCTCCCAATCCATAGACAAACATATCTACCAAAATGGTTCACACACCGGTGAACACATCTTTCACTCTCCATCAACCCAGAAGCTAAAACTCAAGATATATTATCCATTGAAGCCCATAAACAATACTATAGATCCGCACATGCATAGGATAACCATAGAAGAAATGTAGAGCACATTAATGGAGCACACTCAGGACACACACACAACATTGTCTTCATTATTTATTATTTTTCTCAAAAGCACTTGACATCAGCACATCTGCAACACCATAAATATAGCTCCATGTACTCTCAACACTTCTACAGTATCTCAACTATACATGTACCACCTAAAATCACTTTGAACTATGTTGACATCAATGAAAACATTAATGACAACACCACCAAACACATCCATACTTGCAAGAACTAGGGTTTGGAGGTTGGAGCTTTGCCATTTTGAGCTTCTTTATTTGCCATTTTGTCAAATATTCTTAGGATTTTGATGGTAAGATTTTTTTCACCATTTTGATGTACTTTGACTCCATTTTGAAGAAATTTTTGGGCCTCTAGGCCACGGCCCATCATAAAATTCTGATGCATTTTCTTACACTTGTAATCTCTATTGGCACCTTTTGGCTTGAGGCCGACATAAATAACTTTTATTTTATTTTTGGAGGCATTATGTGGGGAAGAACCCGCAGGTTTTGGAAGCATCTTCTTGCAGAAAAATGTGGTAAGCTCTCCAATATTTCAATCTCTACACTTCTTATAATTTGTAAATTAAATTGCTCTATTCGAGCCCAATAGTGAACACAATAATGAGTATTCCCCTCTTGCTTTCTTCACGCATTTTCCTATGACAAACCTCTTATATTCCATGGTTGTGGCTTGAGAGATTTTCTCGGTAAATTTACTTTTTGGTCGCTTGAGAGTTTCCTTCAAACATTATATGTGCAAAGATTCGGGCTCCTCTTTGGGTGCAAACATTTTATTTGGGTTTTGAAGTGCTTTCTTCATTCATAGGTCGTGGCCTCTATTCTAGTGCCTCTCATGTTCTAATACTTTGATATTTCTTTGGTGTGTGTGTTTGTTTCAGTGTGATTTCTGGTTATGTTATGATGCATACTTGATACTCTGTTAGACATCTTTTCCGCCATGTGTTGGGCGTGGTAGATAGTTATATTTATTTTCTTATGAGAGTTGGACTTATGTGTGGGATACTTATGTTATGATGATGTTACTATGTGAGTTATATTGATGATGCGATACTTAGACTTTGATTACTGTATTTGATTCGGGTGAAGGAGACAAGGTGGCATCGCTCATCCGTGAGCATCCTACCTCACCGTAACTCTCTTTCACAATGTGTTTGACTATGATTTATATGCATATGTACATGTTGTTCGACATTTGGTGTTATGTAGGAATGCAAATACTGAGTGTCGACTCCACTCGCATTGACAGGTTTGAGTGCACGCTACATACCCAATGGTTTGATGTGGTTAGGGAGTTGGTAAGAAATTACCCCCGTCTATGTCAATGGTTGGTTCAATCGATGTTCATGTCTTATCCGTACTTTGTTCATGTGGAAATGGTTTTAAATTAATTCATTCTCTTTCATGAGTTTTTTTAATGTTGCGTTTATGGCTTTGGCTAGTGCATTATGATTTTAATTTAAATGCTATTCTATGGTGCGAAGTATTAATTAATTAAATGTTCAATGTTGATTTGAAAAATTCTTGTTTACATTAGCACTTTTATTATTATTGTAAAATGTGAGTTATCCTTTAATTTAAATCAATAAATAGTTAGATAAATCGTTATGGATTATTTAAAATAAAGATATGGAAATTATTATCATATTTGATTTTATTAGCAAATGGTAATCTAATAATATATTTTTAAATTTAGTTTTGATTATGTTAAAATGTTGCTTAAGTTAATATTATTTAATTATTATTTTTCAAAAGTCAATTTTATTTAAAATGAAATTTAATATTAAAAATGCATAATTGGTGTAAATTCATTAAGGAAGATGCTTCTTCCGAAAATGGAAAATTGAAAGAATGTTGTGTTGAGTTTAAATTGCATGGGAAATTGTCACAAATTTAATGGCAATTTCTGACTTTGCCTTTTTGAAAATTTATATTTCCAAATAATTGTTTTTTCGAAAAAGCAAGAGAGAGGAAAAATAAAAATGAAAATTATTGTCTGCAACTTTAAAAAATGGTGAAAATTTTCTAAGGATTAAATCCTCTGTGTTGTTTTCATTGAGATTTACAAAGGAGGTTAGATTTTGGTTGTATTGGGATTTTTTTTCGAATCTGTGTTGTTGGGGTTTCGAATCTCCGGATTTCAGAAGGTTGCAGCTGGTTGGAATCACACAACGAGGCATTTCATCCTCAAATCGGATCTAGCAAAGGACTCCGGGTAATTCCATAAATTGATCTTTGTAAATTTTTGTTTTAAAAAGAGAAAAGAATTTATGTTTGAAAGAGAAAATATGCGTTATGTGAATGTTTGGGAAATTCAATTCTCTGTAATTATATCTACCTGCCTGTAGATTCCTCCTTCCTCTTTGTAATTTTTTTTATCCTGGATTCTCATTGTGAATAATCAAAATTGTGTCCCCTCTGTCTATTGTATCTCCTCAACTATAAACCTCTGTAATTATCTTTCCATCTGAGAATCCTCTCTTTCCCTGTATTTCCCCAATTTATCTATCTCTTTCTGAAAGATTTTGTTCATTGGGGCTATACCCAATTCATCCTGTGATTATTCTGTTGTTTTCAAATATATATATATTTGTTGATTTTAGTGTGGCATAAAAATAAAATGATTGGCGTTATTCCATGTGACCCATTTATTTTGTCAGGCCTATATTTTTTGGTAGTCGCTATTTTTTCTTTGTGTGTGGGGGTGGGGAGTTTATCCCCCACCACTCCCCCCATTCATGGAGGGAGCGTTTTCGATGGAAGTTCCCTCCACAAATATGTGGAGGGAGCGTTGTCAATGGCAGCGCCCTCCACAAATATGTGGAGGGAGCACTGTCGATGGCAGCGCCCTCCACGAATATGTGGAGGGAGTGTTGTCAATGGCAACGCCCTCCACAAATATGTGGAGGGAGCGATACCAAAGGCAGCGCTATCCTCATCCTTGGGGTGGGTGGTCGGTTGTGTAAACAGTCTGGCACCCCCCATAAGCTTCATTCGCAGCTCTTAAAAAAAACTTATGTGACTTCGATTTTTTTTATATTGGTGATTCAAAATTATATATATATATATATAAATGATTACATTTTTAACAATATTTTATGGTTATAATATTAATAAATTATTACAAATTTAATATAATATTGTTGGATATATATATACATATATGGGGTTGGGGCCCTAGCTCGGTTGGCTAAATCTTTCCTATTGCAGGAGGTTGGTCACGAGGTCTAGTCTCCCCCACCCCTGTGGTACCGGAGGGCGTGTCGCACCAGCGTCGCTGGTCACGTTAAAAGTTTACCAAGCGCACTGTAGTTTATAGGGGGTCATGCTACCCGATTCCTGCAGTCTAATAAAATATATATATATACATACATATATATATATACATATGTGTATATATATACATATATATGTGCATGTATATACATATATATGTGCATGTATATACATATATATGTGTATGTGTGTATGTGTGTATATATATTCTGTGGAATTAGAATATTCAATATATTATTGTGTTTTATTCATAGTAGCATTAGAAGAATTAATATTTACTTATTTTGGTATATATACATATATGTATATATGTATATATATATGTATGCATATAGCATATATACATGAAATGAGAATAAATAATTGAAAGGTAGAAATAAGTTATATTCTCGAAAAAAATTAAATATGATGAGAAAAATGCTACTTGTTAAATTATGATTGAAAATGTCTTTTTAATTAATCTATATTTGGAAACAAAACAAAAAATATATATTTTGAATTATACTGTAGATTCTGATTTCCTTATCATTCTAGTCTAACTATATTTTGAAATATTAGAATAGATGTTGAAATACAAATTATTGTAATCGGATTTTGAACTTAACAATTAATGTATTAAATCTGCTTTTTACTTTGAATTGATTTCTAAAAAATTAGATTTACTTACTCTTAGAAAAGTCAAATGAAGAATAATTTGTTGAGATTAGAATTAAAATCAGATTTTAGAATAATATGTGTGGGGAAAAGATTGCTTTTTAAAACCAAAAAATAAATATATAGTTAAAGAATTGAAATTAATAATTGATTTATAATTGGTTTTAATAAATTAAGTTAATGTCTTTAATTTTTAAAAGTTTATTTTTGTTATGTTTAGATAATCATGGAATTGTCATTATTGTTCTTTAATAAGATTGTTAGCAAGTTTGTAAACTTAGATATTTAATAAATGGATTATTTAAAAGTAGGAAGATATTTAATAAATTGATTATTGTCTTGGGCTAAATGGGAATATTAGTGAATTCTTTATTTTGATTTTTAATAGATGAAAATGTGTATTTGATATGAGACTTGTGTGATCTATAATTTAATTCCTTATAGTTAATGATGTGGTGTTATTTAATTGAATATGACATTTTAGTTTGTTCTTGGATGGAATTAGTGTTATCTCCAAAGGTTAGGGAAGTGTGAATGCATTTCTATGGTTGCATTTTTTTGGTTTATGTTGATACCATGTGGGAAATTGTGGGTGGTACCTTGTTGTGAGTTAAGATCCTTTTTGGTTGAACATTGTGGTACCCGTTTCTTGGTTTTGTTTTAGGGCAACCATAGGGGAGAGTGGCTCTTCTTGGGGCTAGTGTATAAGTGGTCACCCTTGAAAGAGTTTCCCTAATTAAGTGAAAACCTAATTAATTTACCTAGTGGGTTGGGTTAGTTATCACATAACAAGATAAAAATATACACCTCACCCTTGCCATTAGCGCTCCCAAAGGCTAAGGACGGGTGGGAAGACCTGGTCGATAAGGTCACTACCTTGTCTTCACAAAAGGTAGGTGGCTTCGCATGAGCCACCCTATGGGGCGGCACTTTGCAACATGATGTTTGGTTAACCATAGATGGAGGCAGCTCCTAGATTATAGGTAGTCTAGTGAATCCATGTAAGGCCATGTGATGACACTCTCTCATTGTGCCCCTTTGTTTTCCCTTGTGCTTGTTCCCTTTGGAGTTGTTTTAATTATTGTTGATGTTAATGTTGTTCTGTGGGCTTGAGTCTTGTGATGTGAGTCATTTATGTTTGATTTTGTGGCCGAGGGTTCTTTCTTATCGACTCCTTGCACGGGGGGTGATCCTTCAGGTTCACACGTTTGGGTGGAAATGTGCAATGCACCCATTGGGTCCCTAGGTGTGATCATGGTGTGGATGCAGTTGCAGTCATCTTGGAGCTCGCATGGAGAAGATTGTACCTTTGAAGAATTCTCTCTCATTATTGTACTTTTGTATTATGATTGTACCCTTCCCAATGTTATAAGGGAAGTGGCCTTGTAATGTAACTTTGGTTTTTCATTGTGTTGTATATGTGGAAATATATTCCATGTTTGTAATTTTGAACTTTGAAGATGAATATAATAATATGT
Organism: Sequoiadendron giganteum; assembly: GCA_007115665.2. NCBI lineage: Eukaryota > Viridiplantae > Streptophyta > Pinopsida > Cupressales > Cupressaceae > Sequoiadendron > Sequoiadendron giganteum. The sequence continues at coordinate 130,254,898 of CM021100.1, forward strand.
GATTTATGTTTATGAGTATATATCTTATTCTTGTTGAATGTATGTCATACTTATAGTATATTTTATTCTCATTTCTTTCTTCCACTTTAGTTAGTATCATTTATCATTTAATTGTTGGGTTTGTTTGAGTAACACACCATGTACCCCATAGGATTAGGTTAATGCTTTATGTTATATCTATGTTGTATAAATGTGTAATATTGTAATATGTAATTGTTTTTTTCATTAAAAAAATATTTTGCTATTGTTGTAGTTATCCTATGGGGTTTGCGTGGTGGGGTGTTCCATCTATTATGAATCCTCCATGCATCATCTTCAATATTTCTAAAGTTTTTTCACACCCATGCTCGTGGCTTCCTTTTCTTATAACTCAGAAATGCATTTTTGTTCTATTATGAGTTTACACCTTGAAACACACACTAGGTATTTTCCACTTTCATTTCTCCTCTACATCCTCACTTGGGTGACACTGTACTTGCACTTTTCTTGTTCTATGAAGCACACAAAAGAAAACTCTTTTCTTTTTCACTCACACTCAGATGTATTGCATAATTCATAGTGGATTTAATATCAAAGCTTCATTCTTTCTACTGTATGCCTATTTCAAGGTATTTGCATTTGGAAGCATAATGCACCTACTACCAACGGATATGATGAAAGCTTCACACTATTTATTGCAATTCATTCTCCACTTTGAAAATATGCACAAATCCCTACTTCTCATCACCACCTCGCTTGTTTAGGAGCACATACAGATGTAATGAAGTTTCCTTTATCAATGTACTCTTTGAACTAAAACAGACCCCCTTGTCAAATCAAAACCTGAACTTTGTGCTTTTATTTTACTTCAACAATAATGTTGTCCTATATATAGAACTATTATTTTGTATTCAAACTTGCATACACATGAATATTTTGACATATGTGACACCTTTATGATGTATGCCATGTATGCATGTTCACTATTACTTCATGACCATGCACTCCTTTTGGTATCCCACTTACATTTAGAATTTTCTTGTAAGACTTTATGTTTATGATGAAACCTCTTGTGGGAAATTAAACACTATAAACAACATAAAGAACAATTCTTACTTTGATGCCCTATCAATGTGAACAATCCATAAATAAAACATGGCAGCAATATGATGTTGTAATAGCACTTGTGCATGACATACTTGCATGCAAACAGAAATATCTAATAAAACATAGTGCAATTAATATTTGTTCTACATATTTTGGGCATTCAAGAATGATTCCTTGCTCATTTGTGATCTTTATTTTCACTTGAATTTCTGAATTTGATTGTCATGAATGGGCAATGAATCAACTTTTCTTGTATTGCTTTGTGAACTTCTCCTTCAGTTGGGTGTTTCATTTTGAGCATTGTGAATGTGTTTCCTTTCTCAAACCCCTCTTGAATGTAAAGGGCAGTATGTTGGGCTCAATCCTTGTGGGAGCCCATTTTTGCACCACATGCTATAATGTGCCCAAAAATAGATCAGCAACATGACTTCTCCTATACCTACACAGTGAACAGACATATTAGATAAAAAAAACAATGAAGCTCAATGTTCCTGTGATATTTCATTTTCAGGATCTCTTGCATACTTCTAATGTTTATTCAACTGTTTCAATGCACCATGGGAAATGCACTATATTTTCATTGATAGAGCATATAGTGATATTCATATTCGGAGCTCTAAAAAATTCTTTTCTCAACATGATGCAATTTCATTCAATATCAGGAGCAAGTTGGAGCAACAAAAAAGATAAACTGAAGACTTAAACCAAGCAACGATGGATATGTATATCGTTATATGCTTCCTTTATATTCTTAATCTTTAGTTTTATAGCTCATTCCCCATGATGTGTTTTTTTAGCTACTCCCATGGCTTGTGTGGGACACTTGGTCTCTCTCTTATTTCCAATGAATATGAAAATAGTATTTTGCAATCTTGTTCAATTATGTATATCTCATTTGATAAAATGTATGCAATGTTGTAAAATGGATAAATCAATACAGAATGAATAAAAGAAGTGTCCTTTATATCTTATGCAATCTCTTTAATGTTGTAAACACTGAATGGAAAATTGAATGCTCTCTTTTACTGAAAATACATTGCACATTTAAACTGAACACTTCTTTTAAAACTCCAATACACGCAATGGTTTAATGAACTGACAAAAAATTCACCTTAAAATGAATACAAGTTAATCAACTTTGCCAATTTGAATTGTGGTAAACATTTGGCAATATTCTTGGTGATTTTTTTTGAATGCTTGGGTGCTAAGCATTAGACTAGTTGCCTTAAACAAATCCATTGGGTGGAGAGTCAAATATGCCCTTCTCAAAACTCAAAAATTCATGAAATTGAACTTACAAACACTCCAAACATCAGCAGAAAACCAAAACCAAACCAAACCTAAAGAAAACTAAGAGGCCCTAGTGGCCAGAAACAATAAGCAACAACACTTAGGGAAATAAAATAACTAAAACAAATGTGTTCCATGCACTTATTAGCAGAAAACACTAACTCTAACCTATACTAACCAATGAAAATGGTTGTCTAAACAAAACCGTTAACTAGTTTCAAAAAATAATTACCCCTTCTAACCAACTTGCAATGCTTTGATTGCTTGTGAATCCACCAAAATATATGGAGAAAAATCAAATATTCAACAATTTTCTACAACCTTCCAAGGAGAAAAATGAAATCACTTACCCACCTTTCTTGACTTGTGAACCGGTGGTAATCAAGTGGAAAAGTGAACTAATTGTGCTTAACTTGATACCTTATTTGATGCTCGAAATTAGAATTATCATGGGGCTACTCCTTCTCGTTGGCTTCCACCCAAGCCAAATGCCTAATAGGACATCCCCTCGAAAGCTTTGGGCTGGAGAAAAGACAACTTGAATGATCAAAAAAAGCATCATCAACTTCACCTTTTATGATGTATCTCCATGTCAATTTCTCCTCCATGGCCAATGGACCATCCTCCTCCATTAGAGAAACCAATAGTTCATCAAAACTATCAACTCTTGGAATGCTCTTTGAAACAATTGGTTTCAGCTCAAAATCTACATCGTTACTCAAGGAAATATGCTCCAAATCATTCTCTTCTTCCTCAATGAAGGAAGCAAAGTGCTCAAAACAAGGGGTATCCTCCTCCAAAAACTTCAATTGAAGCAGCAGCTTCAAGCTCCTCTATGCAACAGAAGGAAGCTCTACCAACCAATCGAGATCATGCAGCTGGTTAGGCTACTCCATAACTAGTGGCCCGCTTGAGAATTCAACCTCCTCCACCTCTTTTTTTTGTTGTTCAAGGTAACACTCCAAATATGTTGGAATATCTTCTAAACGTGAGTAGAATAGCTCAATTTTAGCTTCAAACATATCCTCCTCTAGATCTAGATTAGCTTACTCAAGGCTACTATCATGTATTAGCTCGTAGTAGCATTCACCAATCTCAAATTCCACAACCATATCACAATTGTACTCCTCTTTCTACCCCAATGTCTAATTGTCAGATGAACTACCTTCAACCAGCAACCTCTCATATTATTGAGCATCTTCTTGTTGTTCTAAATCTTCCTCATCGTTGTGCCAGCTCGATACCTCAAAATAATTATTGATATCTTTCTATACTGGTTGATCGCTTGAGATAATTACTAAAACATTTTCATCCTCTTCAATAAAACTAGGAAGCTCGTAAGTCAAAACAAACAAAGACTCATCTAGAGAAGAAGCCTCTTGTTGTATAATTAGATGTGATAGATCTACTTTTCTAATCTTCTCCCAAAGCAGTGCAACATTAGGATCAACGGGTTCCTCCTTAGACTCATTGGGTGAGGAAACTTGGGGAGCTTCTTGGGTTTCTTTCAAGGAAGAATAATGCTCAAGGGGTTGTTTGATAGCTATCCTAGGTTGAAACTGATCATTTTTCTCAACATGCAAGGGGTGAAGGTCTCTAAAACTTGGTATCTAAAGATTCAGAGGTTGGTTTGGAGACTTAAAGACCTTATCCTGCCTAAAACTTGGAATCTCGATTTTAGGAATACTAAGAGGTTCATTTTGCCTAAAGCTTGGAAATTGATATTTACATACCTCCTCTTTAACAAGTTTCTCTTGAATTGCAAGAGTTGCTTGAATTTTGTTCCTTTGTGTCTCCAACTTTTTCTCATATATATTGGCCTAATAAGCCATCTCTTCCTATTGTTGATTATACTAGTGTTGCTTCTTAATCTCTTCTAACTACTTCATGAATTCAAGAATTGTACCCTTTATGCTTGTAATCTCCTCCTCCTGCATGTCTTACTACCTTTGATTTTCTATTTCACTCATTTTAATTTCATAGTTCAACCTTATATCTTTCAAGCTTGGATCTTTAGTACTTTGGGACTGATTTTGAGAATATGAAGGATGAGATGAATATTGGTCATGAGTGGGTGGGTGGTAATTATATTGTGCATGCTGGTATTGAAAAATCATGGAATTGAAACCAGTGGCATGATTATGTTGATATGGCTGATATGGATATGGATATGAATAAGCAAGATTTTTGTGATATGGCTGATGATATTTGTATTGGCTATGAAAATTTGACATTTTTACTCATGTAAAATCTGGAAAACAACAACAATTAGATTTTGAAAATAAACAGGCACTTGGGTCATTTTCAAACCAGTAAACCTAAACTTGGAGTCGCCATGGTGTTTGATGATTTTGCCTCTAGCGGCTGATAACAGTGAAGAAGACACCAAATTCTTCAGTATGTACACTTCTCATGTGTTGTTCACACTAGGTCTATTTGAAAATCAAAGAAAGGAGTCACCAGGTACATTTTTTTACCTCAAAAGGTTGAGACTCTACTGTGCATAGCAAAAAAGAAAACTTACAATTTGGAAAGTACTCCAAAAACAAGTTTCAGAGTCCTACTGGACATGAAAAAAACTATTGGCAATCAAGATTGAACCCTTAGCCAAGTTAGACTTGCCTATCCTATTGCAACATGGAAACACTCTCAAATTGTGGGTAATGTGTAATGAGAGTGAATCTCTAGAGTAGGTTGATTCCCCTAGAAAAATCACCTAATCTAAAAGACTTTATGAGGAAAGGGTTAGGAACCGAACTAAAGAGAAATCTTAAAACATAAAGATGATTTACTAGAAACTTCAAAATATTTTGATAAGTTTACCCACAACAACCTCTCAAAACTTCAAATCTCATAATCTCACTCAACACATACAATTCAATAGTAATTTGTATGAATGTTCATAAGATTGAACAAAAAATACAACCTGGATTATATGATACTCTCGCACAAAGACTTACAATGACAAGACATAGAAAGGATTCTTTTTTTTGAATCACAATAAACATCTAATTGGCACTGTAAGAATGAAAACACGAAACTGAGAAGGAAAGCCCTACTTCCAAACTGTCTCTGGGAATGAGAAAAGAAAAATCAAGCTCGACTGCAACTCTGAATTAGCAACTTTGATCCATTTTCGAGCTCCCAAGAAAACCCTAAAAAATAGTGTCCAAAACTGCTCCAAACTACATGAGAAAAATAGAAACTTTCTATCTCCAAAAGGTTGATCCAAAAGAGCCACCAAATCAGGTTCAAACTGCCCAAAACTAAAATTAGAAAGTTTGGTTTGCTCCCTCTTTTCCGAACTCGCCCAAGAATTCAAACTCAAAATGGAATTTTTTGATGAGGACTCTAGTACACTAACTGCATTTTAAAACAATAACAAACATTAAGGTAATTTATAGAAACATTACCTTAATGATGTTTTACATCATTTGCAGTTTCATAATTTTAATATGGAAAGCTCCTATTACATTTGATTTGATGCAATCATGACTATAATTATTCTGATTTTGCAATTTAGGTGGATTTGATACTTTGCAAAAACCAAAATAGTATGCTATGGCTCTTAATACACTTGATTTTTCTATAAAAATCATAAAAGTTAGGCACCTATCATATATGCCCACTCAAAAGTTGAAAGGGAAACCTAGGCATTCAATACTTAGGAAAAAATATGAGACTCAAGGTTATTGACTTGATTTTCTACAAGACATGAAATAAATCAAAGTCAATAATAAAAGAAAACCTAAGTTGGTATATGCAAGGTTGACATATTATTTGAGGGGCATTAGTTTGGCATTTTATTTTTAATTAAACGTGATAAAAAGATAAACTCGAATTAGGGCATCAAGTAAACCCTAACACAAAGTCGAACTCCATCCCTAATTCTTAGCATCATTTGCATCTGCCAATATGGAAGGAAAGAGCTTTGCTTGAGCCACCATGGATACTAGGGTTTGGAGGTTGGAGCTTCACCATTTTGTTGAATCTTCTTAGGAATTCGATGGTAAGATGTTTTGTCACCATTTTGAGGTACTTTGACTCCATTTTGAAGACATTTTTGGGCCTATAGGCCACAGTCCATCATAAAATCCTGATGCATTTTCTTACACTTGTAATCTATGTTTGCACCTTTTGGATTGAGGCTGACATCAAGCACATTTATTTTATTTTTGGAGGCATTATGTGGGGAATAACCCACAGGTTTTGGAAGCATCTTGTTGCAGAAAAATGTGGTAACCTATCTAGTATTTCAATCTCTGCACTTCTTCTTATAATTTTCAAATGAAATTTCTCTATTTGAGCCCAACAGTGAACACAATAATGAGTATTCTCCTCTTGCTTTCTTCATGCATTTTCCTATGAAAACCTCTTATATTCCATGGTTGTGGCCTGTGAGGTGTTTTGTATAAATTTACTTTTTGACGGATTGAGAGTTTCTTTACTTCAAATATTATATGCGCAAAGATTCAAGCTCCTCTTTGGGTGCAAACACTTTATTTGGTTCTTGAAGTACTTTCTTCATTCACATGTCGTGGCCTCTATTATGCATCCTCCATGCATTATCTTCAATATTTCTGAATTTTTTTCACACCCATGCTCATGGCTTCCTTTTCTTAATACTCATAAATACATTTTTGTTCTATTATGAGTTTACACCTTGAAACACACACTGGGTATTTTCCACTTTCATTTATTCTCTATAGCCTCACATGGATTCCACTGTACTTGCACTTTTCTTGCTCTATGAAGCACACAAAAGAAAACTCTTTTCTTTTTCACTCACACTCAGATGTATTTCATAAGTCATAGTGGATTTAATATCAAGGCTTCATTATTTATACTATATACCTATTTCATGGTATTTGCATTTGGAAGCATAATGCACCTAGTACCCACAGATATGATGAAAGCTTCACACTGTTTATTGTAATTCATTCTGCACTTTGAAAATATGCTCAAATCCCTACTTCCTATCACTACCTTGCTTCTTTAGGAGCACATACATATGTAATGAAGTTTCCTTTATGAATGTACTCTTTGAATTGAAACAGATCCCCTTGTTGAAGCAAAACCTGAACTTTGTGCTTTTATTTTACTTCAACAATAATGTTGTCCTATATACAGAATTATCATTTCATATTCGAACTTCCATACCCATGAATATTTTGAATTGTGTGACACCTTTATGAGGTATTCCATGTATGCATGTTCACTATCATTTCATGACCATGCACTCCTTTTGGTATCCCACTTACATGTAGACTCTTCTTGTAAGACATTATATTTTTGATGACACCTCTTGTGGGAAATTAAACACTATAAACAGCATAAACAACAATTCATACTTTGTTGCCCTATCAATGTAAACAATGCATAAATGAAACATTGCAACAATATGATGTTGTAACAGCACTTATATATGACATACTTGCATGCAAATATAAATATCTAATGAAAGATGGTGCAATTAATCTCTATTTTACATATTTTGGGCATTCAAGAAATATTCCTTGCTCATCTATGATCTTCATTTTCACTTTCATTTTTGAACCCGATTGTCATGAATGGGAAATGAATCATATTTTCTTGTATTTCTTTGTGAAATTCTCCTTCAGTTGGGTGTTTCATTTTGAGCATTGTGAATGTGTTTCCTTTCTTAAAGCCCTCTTGAATGTTAAGGGCAGCATACTGGGCTCAAACCTTGCGGGAGCCAATTTTTGCACCACATGCTATAATGTTTCTAGAAATAGATCAGAAACATGACTTCTCCTATACCTACATAGTGAACATACATATTAGATAAAAAATAATGAAGCTCAATGTTCCTGTGATATTTTATTTTTAGTCTCTTGCATACTTTTGATGTTTATTCAATTGTTTCAATGCACCATGGGCAATGCACTATATTTCCTTTGATAGAGCACATAGTGATATTCATATCCAGAGCTCTAACATCTTCTTTTCTCAACATGATGCAAGTTCATTCAAGATTGGGAGCAAGCTGCAGTAGAAACAAAGATCAACTAAAGACTTGAACCAAACAATGATGGATATGTATTTCGTTATATGCTTCCTTTCTATTCTTAATCTTCAGTTCCATAGTTCATTCCCCATGATGTGTTGTTTTATCTACTCCCACGGTTTGTGTGGGAAAGTTGGTCTCTCTCTTCTTTCCAATGAATATGAAAACAACATTTTACAATCTTGTTCAATTCTATATATCTCATTTACAAAAATGTATGCAATGTTGTAAAATGGATAAATCAATACAGAATGAATAAAAGGTGTCCTTTATATCTTATGCAATCTCTTTAATGTTTTAAACACTGAATGGAAAACTAAATGCTCTCTTTTACTGAAAATATATTGCACGTTTAAACTGAACACTTCTTTTAAAACTCCAATACATGTAATGGTTTAATGAACTGAAAAAAAATTCACCTTAAAATGAATACAAGTTAATCAGCTCTACCAATTTGAGTTGTGGTGAAAATTTGGCAACAATAAAACAAATGGAAAGATAATATGTTAATGAAGTAATGTCATAGCATAAGGACTACAATCACTTTAAAGGAGATGTGTGATGCACATGGCACATAGACCCTATGCAAAGTATATGTGAAGGTGCATTACATTTATTGGTTCTCTTAGAGGAGTATCATCCATAGACAACAATCCATAGGCACTAGAACCATACACAAAATTGATAATGTAAGGACCTAAACAATTAAGGCTAAATTTTCCATTTTGATCAGGTGGCACATTTATATTTCTCTAACCATAGAGAATAATATCACCCACTTTCAAAGTGAGAGAAAGAACACCTTGATTGTAATGTTTAGAAATAGACTTTTGATAAGCCTAAAGATGATTGAGGGCCTATAATCAGTGCTAATAAAGAAACTCAAGTTGATTTAGATGTTCAGCATGGTAAGTGTCATTATCAATTAACCCTTTAAGAGAAACTCACAAGGATGGTATTTCCAACTCTAAAGGCATAATAGCCTCAACACCATACACAAGATTGTACATGGTTGTGCCAATAGTTGTATGAGCACTCATGTGATAGGCCCATAAGGCATAAATCAATTGAATATGCCAATCTTTAATGTATTTATTTACTATATTCTAGAGAATTAGTTAAATAAATTTATTAAATTCTTATGCTTGACCATTAAATTGAGCATAGTAAGGTGTATAAAATCAATATTGAATATGAAACTTCTCTAAGATTTTTTTTACCTCCTTGTTCTTGAATGAAGTGTCATTTTCAAAAACAAGGGTAGAAGGAAATCCAAAGTGAACAATAATATTATTCAAAAGAAAGCTATAGATTGCTTTATCATTAGTAGACTGAAGTGGAATAGCTTCAACCCATTTCATAAAGTAATCGATAGCTATGATGATGAAGGTATGTCCCTTAGAAGAAGGAGATATTTTCCCAATAATATCCAACCCCATTTTAAAAATGTTCAAAGAGAAATTTGATTATGAAGTTCTTGTGTAGGACCTCGAATAAGGTTATTGTGTTGTTGACATTGAGGATATTTCTTGAAAAAAGCAGAGGATTCTTGCTCTATTTTTTTCAAATAATATCCCTTATGAATCAATTTATTCACTAAGGATTTACCACCGAAATATCTACTCATAAAGCTTGAATGGGCTTATTGAAGGGAAAGGGGTATTTTAGCCTTAGTGAGACATCGAAGAAGAAGACCATTGTAATATTTTTGATAAATAATATTAGACATAACAATGTATCGAGCTGAAATATTTTGTATCCATTCTTAGTCGCATCATCGGGAAAGTTTCCAATTTTTAGATAATTATATATATGAGAATACAATTCCCTTGAGTCTACATGATCACACACGAAACTATTAGGTTTAGGTTGACCTGAGATAGTGGGAGAGCAAAGAATCTAAACCACAAAGTGGTACTCACCTACAACATCCTTTGAGGGTACACAGGAAGCTACACTTGCATGCATCTATGTGATGATTTTCTCTTATAGGAACATTGTCCATAATAAAATAAGAGAATTGATCAAGCAATGATAAATCCAAATTTTGATATTGAGATAGCTTTCTCTACTTATCTTGATATGCTCACATAATTTTATTTACAATGAGCTCAGAATCCCCATGAATGTGGATATGCTTAATATTTAATGCTATCACAACATGTAAGCCAGAATTAAGGACTTCATACTTAGGGATATTGTTTGTACAATGAAATTATAGTTGAAAAGATAGAGGAACAGGCTTCCCTTCAGGAAATATTAAAACTACACCTTCCCTAGAGCCAGATTGACATCTCGATCCATCAAAATACATTTCCCACATAGGCTCATGATCCAACACAAATAAATTTTCATCCAATTTTAAGTACAAGTCAGGAAAAGATTGAGGTGAGGGATATTTTGACAATTGATCATAAACAACTTGTTCTTTAATAACTTTTTGAGGCACGAACTTAATGTCGAACTCAGAGAAAAAAATCACCCATTTTTCTAAACTTTCAGAGAGATCAATTCTATTGAATGAATGTTTAAGAAAACCACACTTTATGACCACATGAGTCTCTATGTGGAGGAGATAATGTCATAACTTTTGTGTTGCAAAAATGAGAGAAAGACATTGTTTTTCCATAATAGAGTACTAAGTTTCATAATCAACCAAAATACAACTAATGTAGTAGACCACTCTTTCTTTAACATCATTATCACATTGAGCTAACAAAGCTTCTAAAGAATGAGGTGATGTAGGAATATAAATAAAAAGGGGTTTATCTTGCATAGCCAGCATTAGGATGGGAGGATTAGCCAAATAACTTTTGATAGATTCAAAAGCTTTATGGAATTCATCATGCCATTGAAAATGGACATCTTTCTTCAACAAGCGCGTGAATGGAAGAGTACGATTAGCCAATTGAGATATGATTCTATGAATTGTTTAATGTTCCCTTGAAAACTACGTAGTTGAGAGATGTTCTTAGGTGGAGGCATGTTAATAATTACATCGATCTTATTTGTATCGACTTCAATTCCATGATGGGAGACAATAAATCCTAAAAAAAGTTGGCATCCACACAAAAGACACACTTAGGAGGATTCAGTATCATCTTATAGAGTTGAAGCCTTTCAAAGATAAGATGAAAATTCTCAATGTGATCTTGAAAATTTGTACACTTAGCAAAGATTTCATTGACCTAATCTTCTAAGAACTTGAGAATTAAATCGTGAAAGATAATTCATCACCCATTGGTAAATTTCTCTAGCATTCTTTAATCTAAATTGCATGACTACATAACAAAAAGTACTCCAAGGGGTAGTGAAGGCTATCTTATACTAATCTTTTGGGTTAATCAAATCTGATTATAGCCCAAGAAGCCATCCATGAAATATAATAAGGCATGACCTATAGACAATTCTACAATCATATATGTTGAGAAAATGTGTCTCAAACTCAATGGTATAACCCTGGTTCTATCACAAAGCAGCTCAGTATTGCATAAGTGTAACTTACTTGCTTGTACCACTATACCGCTAGGTGATTGTGAGAGAGGTGTGGTGGCGTGGTTACCACCATACCACGGGAGCCTTGTAACTATCTGGCAGTAGTGTGGTTACCTCCATACTGTGGAAGCCTTCTAGCTATCAAGCGGAAGTGCGGTATACCACCACCCCGTGGGATCCTTTTGGTTGTCTAGCGACAATGCAATGTATGGTGAACAAGCGCGAACTTGGTTGACTACTGAGGTGTATGCCGAATAGTGGAGGATGTCACTGACTTGGAGGTGGCTATTTGATGACTGGTAAGTTCGACAATTTCTCAACAGAAGGAAATTGAACTAAACCATTTGTACAGAGAATGAATCAATTATGGTTGTTGCTATACATTGCAACGTATGGGATATGTTATGAGTTTGATGGTTGGATGATCGAATGATCAATGAGTTTTATTCATTGTATGTTGTGTATGCATTGTAATAGTGAGACCTTACTAACTGTGATCATAATTTGTTCTATACAAGGTTGATCATGGAAATGTTGTTGTGAGATTGATTACCTAAAAGGAGAGTCTACAACTTGTATGTAATTCAATTACTATAATACAAGAGATTTTTCTTTGGTGTGGTGGTTTTTTCTCCCATAAGGGTTTTCCCACGTAAATCTGGTGTTCAATTGTGTATGTGTATATTTCTCTATTATGCTATTTCTTGAATGTGCATCTTAATGAACTGTAATTGTTAAATTAAAGACATGTCTGCATTCTTCTCTGAGGTCTAACATTAGGAGAGTTTCTTTTGCACCTTTTATTTTCCTAACAAGTGGTATCAGAGCCTGGCTAGTTGTGTTATCCTTGTGGGTAGGTTGGGTTTTTTGTGTCAATCCTATTTAGTGGGAGTTTTGTAGAAGTCTGGTAATTTTCAAATTATAGATTGAGATGGAAATGGTGAGTACATCAAGAAAGATTGAAATTGAGAAATTCAATGGCAGCAATTTTGATTTGTGGAAATTCAAAATGGAGGATCTATTGGTTGATCGTGATCTTTGGGTTGTTTTTTTGGAATGAAACCTTTAGGCATGAAACAAGAAGAATGGGAATTGGCAGATCAAAAATCAAAAGGGTTGATAAGGCTCTATTTGGAAAACTTTGTTCTTCTAAATGTTCATGAAGAGAAGAATGCATCTTCTTTATGGAAAATAATGGGAGATATTTATCAAAGCAAGTCCTTGGTGAATAAGTTGTTCTTAAGGAAGAATTTGTACTCTTTGAAAAATGCAGGAAGGAGCATATGTTTCTGATCACTTAAATGCCTTTAACATGTTGATTACTCAATTAGCATCTATGGGCGTGAAGATTGATGATGAAGATCCTTGTATGTTATTGCTATGTTCTTTGCCAAATTCTTGGGATCACTTGGTGATGGTGATTGGGAGCACGACAACCAATTTCAAGATGGAAGATGTGGTTGCTTCTTTATTATCAGAAGAGATGAGAAGTAAATCTTTTGAGATGGTGAAGGAGGCTCTTGTTATTCAAGGCAGATCGAAAGAAAAAGGCTTGAAGAAGGACAAGAGGTCCAAATCAAAGTCGGAAGGGAGATCAAAGTCTCTTGGTAAGAAGTCCAAGGTGCAGTGCTAGAACTATGGGAATCCTGGTCATGTTTGAAAGGATTGCAAAGAGGAGAAAAAGAAGAAGAATAAAAACTCTTTTGACAATGGTTCTTCTCAGAGCGATGCAAATTCCTTCATTGCAGCCTTGGAAACTCGGGCATCAGATGATGGTTGGCTGATTTATTCTGGAGCATCTTTCCACATGACATCTCATAGAGACTGGTTCACAAAGTATGATGGTGGAAAGTTGTATTTGGAAAGTGATTCATCTCTAGAAATTGTTGGTCATGGAAGAGTCATAATTTAGTTTCCTGATGGAAGAATTAAGGGAGTTGATGGCATAATGGATATACCAGGTCTGGCTTGGAATTTACTTTCTGTAAATAAGTTGAATGATGCCGGATTGCAAGTCTCATTCTCAAGAAATGGTTGCAAGTGACTAGAGGCTCAATGGTTTTGGCTAGGGGTGTTAGAATTGGTACTCTATACAAGATGAATGCACTGAAAGTTTAATACAACAATGTCTCTGGAAAGTCACAGAAGGTTGTGCTTAAAAAGAAGAAAGAAAATGTTCCTATTAGGGAAAAATATTTGGAAGTTAGACTTCCAGCGGAGAGGACTATGCTCTGGCATCAAAGGCTCGGTCACATTGGTGAAAAAGGTTTGAAAGCCTTGAAAAATAAAAACCTGGTTGAGGGGCTTGACAATTGTAACCTGGAATTTGAATTTTGTGAAAATTGTATATATGGAAAACATCATCGTGTTTCATTTTACTCTAATCCTCACAAATCTTCTGGTGTTCTAGATTATATTCACTCTGATTTTTTTGGTCTAGTAGATGTTCCTTTGTTGTCAAATTCAAAATACTATGTTTCTTTTATTGATGATTATTTGAGAAGGGCATTTATGTATTTTTTAAAAAGTAAATCAAAAGTGTTCAGTCATTTTAAGGAATTTAAAAACCTTGTGGAAAATCAGACTGGAACAAAAATAAAGTGTTTAAGGATTGAAAATGGCGATGAGTTTTGTTCTAATGAGTTCAAAAGGTATTGCAAAGACCATGGGATTAAAAGCCATAAAACTACACCTTATACTCCACAACAAAATGGAGTTTCTGAAAGTTTGAACATGACGTTGATGGAGAAGGTAAGAAGTATGTTGAGAAATTTTTCTCTAAAGCAGAATTTTTGGGCTGAGGCAGTGGCTACAACATGTTACTTGTTGAATCAGTCTCCTTCATCAGCACTTGTTGACAAAACGCCTATGGAAGCTTGGTCTGGTAAGAAGCCCTCTCTGAAACATGTTTGTGTCTTTGGTTGTGAATCATGTGTTTATGTACTGGATGAGAAGAGATATAAATTGGAGAATAAAGATGTTAATTGTATCTTCATTGGCTATGACATTGGTGTGAAAGGATACAAGCTTTGGAATCCTATGACTGAGAAGGTATTGTACAATAGAAGTGTAATATTTTGTGAGCTAAAACCTTCTACGTTAGATCTGCAGTCAGAGTTGAAAGAACAAGAAGAGAAAAATGACGTTGAAATAACTCTAACCCCTAAAAAAGAGGAACTACACATTGATAGTGTACCTGAAATTGAGGAGAGTTTGAGAAGATCTAAGAGTTTTGAACAAGAAGAAGAATTGCAACCTCAGCCTCAGCATGTGAGGAGGTCTACACATGAGAAGAAGCAACTTGATAGGTATGGATTCTCTATGTTGGATTCTAGTTGTGCCTATGCTTTGATTACTAACACAGATGAGCCTAGGACTATAAAAGAGGCAATTGAAATGTCTAATTCAGATTCCTAGTTGGAAGCCATGAATGAGGAAATGGTGTCATTAAAGAAAAATGATACTTGGGATTTGGTTCCATTGCCTAAAGGTAGAAAGCTCGTGGGCTGCAAATGGGTATTTAAAAAGAAAATTGGTTTGGATGGTTGTGTTGAAAAATATAAAGCGAGGTTGGTTGCGAAATGTTACTCTCAGGTAGAGGGAATAGATTATGGGGAAAAAATTTCTCCAGTAGCAAAGCTGACATCTATCATATTTCTTTTGTCACTTGTAGCAACATATGACTGGGAGATTGAGAAGATGGATGTGAAGACAACATTTCTTCACGGTGATCTTGAATAAGAAATGTATATGACTTAGCTAGAGCACTTTGTGAAAAAAAGGTAAAGAAAATCTGGTTCGCAAGTTGAAAAAATCTTTGTATGGATTAAAACAATCTCCTAGAATGTGGTACCAAAAGTTTGACACATTTTTTTTGTCACTAGGTTTTGTAAGATCAAAATCAAATCATTGTGTGTACTTCAAAACTGAAAATGATTGAGTTCTTATTATTGCACTCTATGTTAATGATATGTTGTTCATAGGGAATAATATGTCTATGATTTCTGATCTAAATCTCAATTGTCTGCAAAGTTCAAAATGAAGAATCTTGGTGCAGCAAGGTATATTCTAGGAATGGAAATAACCAGGGACAGAAAGAGTAGAAAACTTTGGCTCAACCAAAGCAAGTATATTAACACTGTTCTAGAGAGATTTTGTATGACTGATTGCAAGCAGCTAGTTGTTCCAATTTTGCAAGGAATGAAGCTATTTGTTGAAGATTTTCCAAAATCTCCTACTGAGATGGAGGACATGACTAGGGTACCTTATGCAAGTGCAGTTGGCAATTTAATGTATGCAATAGTTTGTACAAGGCCTGACATTGCCCAAGAAGTAGGAGTACTTAGTCGGTTTAAAGAAAATCCAGGAAGGACACATTGGGATGTTGTAAAAAGAGTGTTTAGATATTTGAAGGGCACTTCAGAATATGCTTTGTGTTACCATGGAAATTTGGTTGAATCACGGAGGACTCTCAACCTTAGTGGGTATGTTGATTTTGATTGGGCAGGGGACATTCACAGTCGAGGATCCACTAGTGGATATATTTTCATGGTGAATGGTGGTGCAGTTAGTTGGATGAGCAAGCGATAGGCTATAGTCACTTTGTCCACTACATAGGCAGAATACATGGTAGCTACACATGTTTGTAAGGAATCAATGTGGTTAAAAAAATTGTGTTCTAACATTGGGTTTGATGCAAGGAAAATTACAATTTACTGTGACACTCAGAGTGTTATTTGTCAGGAAAAAAATCCAACTTTCCATGCTAGGACAAAACATATTGATGTGGAGTACCATTTTGAACGTGATATGGTGGAGGATGGAAATGTCTGTTTGGAAAAGGTGAATACTATGGAAAATGTTGCAGATTCATTAACGAAACTAGTGAGCACAAACAAGCACAGGTGGTGTTCTAGTTTGATGGCCCTTGGGGCCCAGGAATCTCAGTATTTTATGAATGCTCTAGAGGTTTTAGTGAGTTCTTCATCAAGTGGTAGAATGTTGAGAAAATGTGTATCAAACTCATTGGTATAACCCTGGTTCTTTCACAAAGCAACTCAGTATTGCATAATTGTAACTTACTTTCTTGTACTGCTATACTGCTAGGTGAATTTGAGAGAGGTGTGGTAGCATGGTTACTGCCATATCACGGGAGCCTTATAACTGTCTGGTGGTAGTGTAGTTACCACCATACCACAGGAGCCTTCTAGCTATCGAGCGGTAGCACAATATATCGTCACCCCACGGGATCCTTTTGGCTGTCTAGCAGCAATGCAGTGTATGGTGAATGAGCACGGACTTGGTTGACTACTAAGGTGTACGCCGAATAGTGGAGGATGGTGCTGACTTGCAGGTGGTTGTTCAAGGACTGGGAAGTTTGACAGTTTCTCAACAGAGGAAAATGAACTAAACCGTCTATATAGAGAGCGAATCAATTATGGTTGTTGCTATACATTGCAACGTACGAGAACTGTTATGATTTTGATGGTTGGATGATCGAACAATTAGTGAGTTTTATTCATTGTATGTTGTGTATGCATTGTAATAGTGAGACATAACTAGCTTTGATCATAATTTCTTATGTACAAGGTTGATCAGGGAAATTTTGTTGGTGTGAGATTGATTACCTGAAAGGAGAGTCTGCAACTTATATGTAATTCAATTATTGTAATAAAAGAGATTTTTCTTTGGTGTGGTGGTTTTTTCTCCTATAAGGGTTTTCCCACATAAATCTGGTGTTCAATTGTGAATGTGTATATTTCTCTGTTCTGCTATTTCTTCCATGTGCATCTTAATGAGCTGTAATTGTTAAATTAAAGACATATCTGCATTCTTCTCTGAGGTCTGACATAAGGAGAGTTTTTTCTGCACCTTTAATTTTCCTAACAATATCAATATTAGGCAATCAAAAATAATCCTTAAGAGAAGACTTATTAAGATCGCAAAACTCAATACAAACATGAATACAGCCATTAGTTTTGCTAACAATGATGATATTTGATATCCAAGGTGAATATTCAATAGGACTGATAAAACCATCTTTTAAAAGCTTTTCTATCTCAACCTTGACTAATAAAGAAACCTTGGGGTTCATTTTATAGGTCTTCTACTTAACAGGCTTGACATTGAGACATAGGACAATATTATGAACTACCACTGGTTCATCAATACTATGCATGTCCTCATATGACCAAACAAAGATATTGGGATGAGAATGCAATAAATTAGCATATTATTAGGATTCTTATGAAGAGAGACACTTTCTAATCTTAATTACCTTTTTAAAATATTTAGGATCCATGAAAAAATTAGAAGTATCTCCCTTAAGGAGAGTACTATGGTCTTCAAGATGAGCCATGGAAACATTATGACCCATATTAGATAAAGATTCCATCCCATTAGAACTCATAACGAGCTCTCCAAAACATGTCTATTTGTTCAAGAAATACAAGAATCATCATTTATAGTGATAGGAAGGTAGGTAAGAATAGACACCTAAGAATTCTTCTAGAGATTCATCTGAAGAGAAAACGTTTAGAGGAACTTCTTTAGAGTCTGCCTTTCTTTCAATGTATTTAGGATGAACCAATATAAGAGGGAAAAAATTGGTAGAAACCATGTTAGCATTCAACCATAACTTTACCTTAGACGTAGTGGGATGATATCCACTTCCAACTTTAGAGTCACATGGATCAGCCTCTAAGGGGACTTTAATACCTTGTTCATTACACCCACAACCTTTACCTTCATAACCAAACTTAGAGAGTATATTAAATCTCGGTCCATAATGTGATTGTGATTCTTGAGGAGAAGGAGGATTAGTGTAAATAGTGTACTCCATGCTATAAGTATCACCCTTTTTACAGACACAATCATCCTTCTTAGTGGAGGTGAATGAAATTTTTGGAATGTCTAGGTGGATTGGATCCAATTCGTAGTCCCCGATATAGGATTTGGTGAAGAACAAGGATCCCCAATCATTACCTAGATAGGCATTCAATTTATGAGAAGAATTAGGAGTAGACTTAGTTCTTTCTACTTTGGGAAGATCTTCTTTAGGAACACCTTCCTCAAGATTATCCTTTGCAATAGGTAATATTGGAGTAGATGTCAATGCATTGGAAGATAGTGAAGGGATAAAAAATTTAAGGGTAGGTGGAACTGAAGTTTGACCATAAGCTATCATCTCACATAAGTGTAAAACATCAAGGTCAACCTTGATTGTGATCACATCATTATTAGAAACAAACTTTACAAAATGGTGCAAAGTAGAAGTAACTACTCCCAAAGCTTGCATACATGGCCTCCCTAAGGTAATGGTCCTAGCATAACATATACCAAGGTGGGTACGGTAATGGATCCCAACCTTAAATACAAGATTACCATGCGTAAGACTTGTTGACTAGAATTATCAAACCCACAAATATACAAGGAAGAAGCGGAAAGGGAAGTTGAATCAACCTTAATCTCAAGAAAAAAATTAATGTTATATAATTGAGTGTCGAATCAGTATCAATGAGAGAATTTATAATGTTAATATTATTAATGTAAACTATTATCATCAAAGGATCCACTTTCTTTTGTACTTTTGGAGGTGAGATTTCATCTGTATGGAATGTAATATTTAGTGAATCCACATGAATATGATCTATCAACACATAACATTCATCAGCCTAGTGGAAGAAGGCAAAAGGATCTTTTTCTATGCTTCCTAATGTATACCCTAGTAAATCATAGAAGTCTAAAGTAAATCCAAAAGTGATACCTAGGTGGGAGTAACATGAGGTTTCTCAACAAGATCATACTCACTCAATTTCTTAGTTATACGTCTAGGTGCTTAAGGAAGGCTCGGTTGAGGAGGTGGTAAAGAAGTAGGTTGATTAAAATTTTATTGATTCCTTATAGTATTATAAGGATGGGTTACCACTCTATAGAGGGAGCCTTAGATTTTAGGAACCTTGTGTAAAGTTCCACAATATCACTTTCGACAGGAACCCCATGAATAGAATGAATTCTTTTAGGAGAAGAACTAGCCGAAGTCACATAAATGGTTGGTCTCTTAGGCCTTTGAGGGGCAGCAAAGACTATAATTACATTTATGGACTTCTCAAATTTTGAATAAGAAGGTTTCAATGGAGAAATTTATTTAACAGAGTTTTGAGTAGAAGGAGATGCCTCTAAGAATTCATCCAAGGCATCATCCATTATATAAAATTATTTTTTTTAAATTCTTTATCAAAAGCATTAAAACTTTGAAGAAAAATATATGACATGATTTCATTCACATTAGGTTCAAAAATTTAAAGGAGGGGATTCACTACCTCAAGACGATGGAGTCCTAAGGAGAAAATAGCTCTCAATTACCTCAAAGATCAAAGCTCAGGTGACGAGATAAATAATAAATAACGTTTATACAATCTAATCGAATTAACACTAAGTTATAAATGATAAGAATACCAAAATCACTTAATTAGTAAATGAAAGAATTAAATTCTTTGGTATACAAAAATGGAAAGAATATAAATTGAAGATTGTACCTTTAAAAGGATTAGCTCTTAGTCACATATGCCAACATGTTGTACAAACATCTATGCCCCACGTTGTCATCTCTGATAAAACAAATAATAAAAACCCAAAATCTAAAATACTCAACTTTCTAAATCTATTCATCTGCACACAAACAAGAACCCAAAATCTAAAATAAACTTTCTAAATCTATTCATCTGCACACAAACAAGATGGAAAAAATGTTGGGGTTGTTTAGGGGTTTTCCTCAATCAAACCCATGTTTCAATTTTTCTACCTCCATGAAAAACCAAATAGGATCAAGATAGATAAAATAAATAAAGCAAAGACTTGTGATAGAAATAAACCCCACAAAGGGGGAGAACCCCTATCATGAATATAATATACATGTGATAGAAAAAAAACCCCAGAAAGAAGGAGAACCGTATCATAAATGTAAATAAATGAAGACAAGATTGGATAGACAAGATCAATAGAATGAAAAGAGATTGTTACCAACAACCTATGGCTCCCCTCTTAGATTGTCAGACGTGATGGATTTGCATGTAAGAGGAGTTTTGACTATTGCTTGAGAGAGCATTTCGGTAGAGCTTTATTGTGTGAGTGAGAAAGAAAGAAGAATTTGTTCAAGAGGCACTCCATGTAAAAATGAGAGTAAAAAATGGAGTTTTTTTAAGCTACATAAGTAGGAGGATTCATTGCACACATATCCTTTCCAATACAACATGTGTCATGGGCATGAAACACAAAATATTCGCATTTGAATCTCATAAAGTATGAAGATTCTAGTGCAGCATGGAGACGTCTATACATCATGCTAGTGTCTAACCAAAACTTTAGAAGAACCAAACACTCAGGCTGCAAGTGCTTCATCATTATCGCCTATGAAGGAAAAATCATGAATTTCCAACTT
The DNA here is from genome assembly GCA_007115665.2 of Sequoiadendron giganteum. Classification (NCBI taxonomy): domain Eukaryota; kingdom Viridiplantae; phylum Streptophyta; class Pinopsida; order Cupressales; family Cupressaceae; genus Sequoiadendron; species Sequoiadendron giganteum. The sequence goes on from CM021100.1 coordinate 130,276,236, forward strand.
ATAAGTTTTTTCCATAAATAGGGTGAGCCTAAATGTGTAAGTATTAAATTGTCACAGGGTGCAATTTTACGAAACTACAACAACCAACAACACAAATTCAACATAACAAGTTGCTTTGAATTTTATTTCAAATTTAAAAATAAACAATATCTACAATAGTCATAAGAATTATAGTTAGAAGTGTCAATTTCAATCAAAATCACATTCCCAAAATTCCAAAACTCTCCCTAAAGATTACAACGACCTCCCTTTATACTTCAAGCTCAAAGGAAGATAAATTGTTGCAAGATTGACAATTAAAATTAATTAAATTGTTACACAAAGAGGGAAATATATTACAAATGGAAAATTCTACATGTCCAATTCATTGACAAGATTTTGCAAATATCCACTCTAAGTAGGAAATTTTGTGTGTCTAGTTTACTAATGGGATTCCACAAATATCCACTATAGGCAAAAAACTCTACATATTTAATTCATTGATGGGGTTCCACAAATATCCATTTTTACAGAGGTCCATTGTCCATCTGAATGGAATCGTCATAACTTGTTTTGAAGTAAATTTCACTTGAAAAATCCCACAATCCGTACATCACTTACATCATATTTGCATCATCTTGTGGAAGTCTAGAATCCATCCAAATAATATTTTTAGAACTTTTTCAATTGTCAGGTTCACTTGGAAAACCCCACATTTCATATCTTGTTGACATCATTATTACATCATTGTCCTTTGTAAAAGTTCCTTTGTTTAATAAAAAAAATTTAAGTGACACACCCACATCTAGTTCAATTGCTTTTTTTTGTAAACTATAAAACTTTGACATCAATATTTATTTGTGTCATGTTGATGTCATCATTAAATTGTTCATCCAAATTGGTTACTAAAACTTTAAATTTTAGTTCACTTGATTATGTCCATAAATTTGGTTTGACTTGAAGTTCCCACAAATTAGTTGAATGCAAAAATTCAACCTAAAACCATTTGTAAAGATGTTTGGATCCACTTCCAAGTTTTGCAAGTATAATTATAGACTAAAAAATCATATTCTCATAACTTAGCCAATTTTCATCCAATCTTCACCAAATTGAAATTGCAAGTATTCATTAAGCCCTTTACATGGTGATACCCCTAACTTGGCCATTTTGAGTTTGAAAATTCTCTTGAAGCAAATACCAAAAGGACTAATATAATTAATAATTAATTTTAAAATAAAAAACATAACCAAAAATATTTTTGGTTGATATAGGATTGTTTGTGTACCTAGATGATCATGCATCATATTAATGATGTGATAGGAAAAAGGTGAAATTAAATATATAATATTAATTTACTTATATATTTATTTAGAATGTGCATGATGGATTTAAATAAATAGATTTTGGATTTATTTATTTAAGATTGTAATTTGAAAATGGATAATTAATTGAATAAATAGTCCTATTTTATTCAATTAATGTTGGAAAAATTATTAAATGAAATAAAATTTATTTAATCAATTTAACCACACCAATGTGAATTGGATTGATGATATTAGAAGTATCAAGAGACAATTTTAGGTGCCTATAGAATTTATTTGATGATGTAGTCACCTAAGAAAATGTTGATGAAGTGTACAAGTTAACAAAGTGAGTTACTTAGCTATATAAGTCACTTACAAGCTTGTTGACACATATAACAATACTGCCAAATACCTTTATGTATAATTGAACTCAAATATTGCAAAGGTAAACTTACCTCTTTTTTTCTATAAAAGTCATTTTGAGCATTATTTATCCACTAAACTCCTCCAAACATGTCTTAAAATGTGCTTATGAAGCCAAAAATTCTTCTCAACCTCCTTTACTCTATTTTTGGTGATATAATATTGCTCATGAATCAAAGTTACTTAGAATATTATTTCTCCACTAAACTCTTTGAAACATGTCTAAAAATGTGCTCATGAAGCCAAAAATTCTTCTCAACCTTCTTTACTCTATTTTTGGTGATACAATATTGTTCATGAAATTAGATGTTCCTACATCACCCTCTTCACTTTTACTTTCTTTTTAAATAACATTTAATTTTTACATTAACCATCCCTAAATATTTATTATTTTAATCAAATTGAATCATGTGAAGACACATATATTTGATTTGATTAACCTAGATTAAGCTTAAGGGAAATATTATTTTCCTTTATACTTGTAGAGAAGGAGGACCTACCACCTCGAGACTCCAAGTCACAGGTGAGTCCTAAGCAATGGGTTGCCCTAAACTACCTTGGGTTTTGCTAAGCAAATGGAAAGGGTTAAGGTAATAAGGATGAAAAGGATGAACAGACGGTATGTCGCTCTCCTTCTGCTAAAATTAAATGCTTATAGGGTTAGAAGAGCCAATTTCCAAGGTTTGGTTTACTACCCAGACAACTCACTATCTAAGGCTGACATTGTAGATCACGAACTCCAATATGGTGCGCTAGAGTCTCAAGGATGTGTTGGTGTCTATACAGACAAAAGGTCTTGAGAGAAAACTAAAACACAAGAAAACCTACTAACTATTTGAATACTAGATGTTTTATGCCACAACAGAATGCTAGAAATCATAGAACTGAAAGTTTAAGAGAAACGCTATAACTAAATTATGCTAGAATAGACAAAGAGAGGGTAAGAAATTGGACCTTTCTAACCACGAGTCAAAAAATTTAAATAGCTCCACACAAAAATACCTACACACACAAGACCAAGGAAAATGTTGGGGTTGTTTTTAGAGGACTACCTTAGTCAGTCCCTCGCTTTGGTGTTTCCACCTCCACAAACAAATAGATAGCCACATAATATTAAAACTAATGGAGATAGAAAGGAAATGATAGTATTAAGAGAAAGCACCAATAAGTATGCTATGTAGTAAAAAAAGATGATGCAATGAACCAATAGCAATGGAAAATATCACCTTCACAACTCTGAGCACTCGGGTAAGTAGTGGAATGAAAATGCTTGTAAGTCCTCCAACAATAGTGTTGTCACAACAATGGGGTGTAGAAGCTAAGAACTAGTCACTTGTAGGCAAGAAAGAGTGGTACCAAAACTTGAGAGTGAAAGAATGGACCTAAGATTGAATGAATTGATCAAGAATGTGAAGAAGTGCAAGGAGTGAAAGAATGAGAAGTTAGAGCATTTGAATGGAAAAAGGGGAGTCAATGCAAGATCATGGGGGTCCAAACTAGGCCCTTAAGTGGCAATGAAAATTCTGAAAAATAGACTTAGTCAACTTGACATAAATTTTGAATAAGTTATTAATATAATTTTAAAATAATGTACGAAAAAATTTTATAGAAAATTAAATGTAGTTTCTAAGATACTATTCATTTTTTGGAAAAAGTAAATCTATTTCTAGTGGAAATTTGAAATTTCAATATAGTAGTACTAAATTTTCAAGAAAAAATAAAAAGCAAGTGTATGTCTAACCAACCTAAGTACAAGAAAAAAACTAATATATTGATTTGAAACTTTGAATATATGTAGAGGACACATGCCCAGATGTGCCGCATTTTTTTTTTCCAATTTTTTTCACGTAAATAATTAGTTTTGAATTTTTTATTAAAACTTTACAAAAATATTAAAACTTGTTTGTCTAACCACCATAACTTGCTCTAAAATTTATGAAAATCAGTTTTTATTTTTTGTATCCTATAGTATGGGAAGCATAGAATATGTTATATCTTTTGGATTCAAAAAATGTGAAATTGTTTAAGAATTATAGATTTTTTTCAATCGGCCTATCAATCAGGACTTTAGTCAAAATGTATGTATAAAATCAATAATAATTATTTATTTAACTCCAAATAAGGTGTATCTTATAGTTTTGGAAAGCTGGCAATTTTCTCAATAAACACTTTTGTTTCATCAAATTTGGATATAAAAAATTCGTTAGCCATTTTTTGTCATATTGCCACTTTTTGGACCCCCATGATCCTACACTCACCCAGGGAGGAAAAATACCTGTTTCTCATCGGTCCAGGGGTGTGTGCAAGAAATTGAGTCCACTTTGTTGAAATTCTCTTTTGGTATTTATCCTTGATGTCAAAATTATGTTTCAGATTGGCATCCTGGTGATTGATTATCAATTGCACAGTTTACATTCAGATGATTACAAGGCATCTTGTTTACAGGATTATGATTCTATGTTCAAGTGGTATAATTCTAGTCTGACAAGTTTGACATTTTGAGCTATACTGTGCTAAGGTGATCTATAGGTTTATATGGTATTGGCATGTTCAGATTTCTATGGTTACATGGCGTTGATAATTTTTTGAACAACATCATAGTTGTGTTTTCTTTTCAGCCTCATACAGGTAATGCTTATAGACAACTTGGTTTTTGGAATCATTATTGGAGTTGGAATTTAATATTAAGAAAACCCTATCGGGTTTCCTTAAACATTTGATATTTTCATGGGAACATGATAAGTTGATATCAATTGGCATCTTTTTTAGGAAAAGGTATTAGTATGGTTATCATGGAAAGGTCAATAAATTGAACCTCTCTTAGCGTGGAGTCGGGCTTTATCACTTAGCAAAAGGATTTGAATAAAATTCATATATGAATCGGGTCTTATAATTGATATTTCATTAGGCCTTAAGGCCGACAGCAGGTATGAGGAAATAATTGTTAAGTCACTTGGAAAGTGACTGGCATCGACCTTTAGTAATAATGCCTTGGCTGATAAGGTGGTTGACACTTGTTTTAAGTGGTCATGAAAAATTATTAAAGACATAATTGTGTCGGCATTTTTTCCTAGTTTGATCATTGGACATCGATTAATGTTTACCATTGATGAAGTTGATTGACAGTTTGTATACATTCCAGAGGTAATGAAATTGTCGGCATGCTTTGCATTGGCTTGTCTGCGGAATTTAGAATGCATTATGAGTTTTCTTCTTATGTCTCTAGTCCTTTCGGACTTCAAACTTTATCAAATCTTGAAAACTCATCAATTGTTTTGCAAAGGAAAGTTAGGGAATTCTTGTTGTGTTTCACAAGCTTGTGGGTTTGAAACCCTAGCATCTTTGTCGCCGCCATGGGTGTTGATTCTCAATCGTTACTCTATTTTTTCTCTCTTGTTGCATTCAATCTGAGAAATGTTACTCTGCCTTGTGTGAGAGCTATGAAAAATTTGGTAAGGATGGCACGAGCTTGGAAGGATGTTCAAAAAAAAAATCTCCATTTGGTATTTTAAGTTACAACATTACAAACTCGAACAGGTACTATCATTCCATCTTTGGAGAAAGAATTCAGTTTTTAAAAAAAGGCGGTTACTACTCTTTGTTTCGAAATGAAAAATACTTGATTGGTTTTCATGCAAAGATGACAAGACTTCGGTTACCTAAAGTGAATTTGATACTGTGAACCCAAAATTCAATTAACCTGCACAAACACAGCAAAACAAGCATAATGTTAGATCATAAGCAGGAAAGAAATAAAGGTTCCCCATGAAATTAGATTGTAACATTAAAATAGGAAAACAAGTGAAGCACAACATAAAAGGAAGTAAGCAAATCCTATTCTAATGAACAACTATCAATCCCATGGGGGAATTGGTGTTGATTGGTATGTCGAAATCAGCGCTTTCCCTATTCTTGTTTGTAAGCTTGATGATTGTTGATGGTGAGATTAGCTAGCTTGAATGCAATGAACAAGATTAGCTCTCAATTCAAGAGAGTAACCTTGAATGAAATCTATGGAATGAAGATGAATTTGAGCATAGTAAGTTTACTCAAAGATGTGGATGAAGAATAAGGAGAGAAGCCTCCAATTTATAGATTTCTAAAATGAAAGAGATGGTGAAATAGGGAAATGTGGGATCATTCAACATCCAATGGCCAAGTGCCACTTGTCAAGATGTGAATAGATGATGGTTGTGCACATTTTGGCCAAAGTGCCAATAAATGCAATTAGGTGGAATTTCAAATTTGAGAAATGACATGTGAGAGGGAAAAAAGAATGAAATAAATGCCACTTGGCTCAATGCACAAGGACATGTAAGAGGAGTGAATGCCTTGTTGGATATACAAATCCACTTGGACTTTTTGAATTCAAATTGAGAGAATATTCCCTTTTGATGCTATGTGAGAGAAAATAGGGATTTAATAAATGAATTAAATCTATTTTCATGTGCAACTTGCATTCTCTAGAAGATTTTAGTGATAGGGATTAACTTAATCAAGATTTTGATTAATTTAATGAGGAATTAGATGATTTGACAATTTTGACTTAAATTGATGAATTGATTTAAATCAGAATTCAGAGGAAATGCTTAATTAAATAAATGATTTTTATTTATTTAACTAAGTGGGAAAATGTTAGATTAATCAAATAAGGTTTAATTTATTTAATTTAATAAGAGGACTTTAGAGACTTTAATCAAATAAAATGATTTATTTAATTAAATAGAGACATAAGATTAATTAAATTAAATTGATTAATTTAATCAAAGAAGGAGAAAGACTTAATCAAATAAACAATGATTTATTGAATTAAGAGACATAAAATGATGAAAAGTTGAGAGTATGATTTAGGAGGAAATGTCGTTAATAATCAAGATTAAGTGTGTCGAACCGAATTTGTTCATTTTCCATGTCTACATTTTGCCCCTCTTTGAAGCAATGTACTTGTTGCATTGATTCAAAGAATAAACTATTGTGATCAAAATCAAAAATTTCTTGATTTTTCAGATGCCCCACTATTTCCCCAGTGGAAAGATTATGCTAGTATATTGCCCCCTCGAGAGATCGGGCGGAAATGTTTGATTTTCCGATCAAGATCGTGATAAAATGCGAGAGGAGTGGTTCTATTGATCTAAATGGATGAAAGATAAAAAAAAATTGATGTAGACATATCTGATGATGTATAGACAGTCATCGACCATGGGTAGTCTTGTGTATGTATTGATGTGACACACCGATTTTAGATAGAAATGTTAGTAGAGATAGAAGAATGAGAAGAATGGAAGGAGGATCCACACAAGATGATGATTGATGATTTGCTTACCAGGAGTTGGGATTTTCAAAAGGCCAATTACTTTATGTTTGATAACACACATAGATATGATGCATCAAGGTATAAAGGACCAGGATGGCGTTGTATCCAGTGTGATGGAATTTGACTTGAAAATCAGATAGGAGTATTCTTGTTTACACTTAGCGTACATACTTCATTCAGGATGTAGTTCAGACATTCTAAAAATCTCGGGCAAAAGCATAGGAAAGCAAGCCTTCCTATGTGGTCAACAAGATATCTAAAACATCCTCTCTGCAAACCAAACAAAGCATATATGACTAAGTTATTTTACAAGTGTATCCCACAAGCGTAGCAGATAAAAAGATAATGATCTTTGCCCCATTCCTTTCTCTCTAAACCTATTTTGTTTAGGCATCATTGAGAGGTCCTTGGAATGAGTACAAAATAAGATAAGTCAATAAAGACCAAATAAAGTAAACAATCAAGCTAATGTTCTTCATACCGCTAGCCAAGGCTAAACTACTGTGAGGTACCTGATGCTTATGTCCATCACAAGAAAGCTTCATCCTAGGACATGTTGTGATCAGGGTTTTGATGGGACTGATTTGGGTGATAAGCTATTGATATTCCGAGTTGACCAACTTGTTGACTCACTGATCTAGACTTTCAAGACTCTGACGATTAGAGTGTTCACTTTTCAACTTGCTAGACTTGCTTTTGATTGCCTCACCAAAGGGTGGAAGGCGACGATTGATTTTATTAGGAATGACACAATCGCGGGTGAAAGCGAGATGAGATGGATGCACCATTTTGGATTTTTCAGATATTTTGAAGTTGTTTTGGTATTTTCAAGATTTTTTGCAAATATTTTTGGTATTTTCAAAATTTAAGATGCAGAGAGTAACTTAAAGACCTATCCTAGGGGTCTCGGGAGCTGATCCATAGATTAGCCTTGCCTACGTTATACACATAGAGACCACGTAGTTCGACTGATGACAGACTTGACTCAATGATGAGATAGATAGGCAAACAGATTGTCATTTTATTGTGATGGACGCCTAAGGACTGACCTAAGATGTAAAATAGATGGGCAAACGGATTGCCAATGTGATAGATGCCTAAAGGACTGACCTTAACTGTCTTGGGGGATGATCAAAGATCAACCTTGCCTACGTTCAAGCTCAGAGACGACGTAGTTCGGACAAGGTGAAAGATTGACAAGACTCAAAAAAAAATTGAAGATTTTCTGAGATTTTCGACATGTTTTTGGATTTTTGGATGGATTTTCGAATGTTTTTAGATTTTTTGATGGATTTTTGAATGTTTTTGAATTTTTTGAATGATTAGGAAGATCACGAGAATATACATGAATCCAATCTGATGCAGGTATAGGAATATGCCCCTAGCGTGGTGCGATAGACTACTTCGGTGAAGGCAGGACAAACTAACCTTAGGAATATGCCAAGTAGTACTATGGTGGAATATGATATGGGCATCAGCTCTAGCTATGGTATGGATGCGAGTGGATGGGTGGATGGATGATTAATGAAATGTGATGGAATGGATGAGTGATTCGTGCAGATCCTGGTAGATGGGGAGTGCTTTATTTACACTTGGTGCTTGTTTGCCAAGTTTTCATCAAGGTACTTGTCCAAAGCGCCACCGAAGTGGTTTTCACTAAAGGACAATTTTTTTTCTTTACTCTTTTCAATCCTATTTCTAATTTTTTTTTTGGGATTTTTTGCATTTTTTGATTTTTTTGTTGTCACCAAGACGCCTGTTTGCCAGGTTTTCATCAAGGTAACCATTTTTTCAAGACTTTTTCTAATTGTTTTTTTATTTTTTGGTTCTATACCTTGCAAGTTCTTAGGCATAAAACTTTTTGAGGTGAGATTTGTTCAGAGGCTCACCTTCTGGTGTTGCTAATTGATATGCTCCTGATTTATAGCTGGCTATGATGATGAAAGGTCCTAGCCGGTTGGGCTCAAATTTTCCTTTGCTCTCTAGATTTGGCACATTCTTTTGGTTCTCTTTCATCACAAGTTCATCAACTTAGAAGTTGTGTTGCCTGATCTTCTTGTTGGAGCTTCGTTTCAGGTGATTCTGGTAGACCTGTAGATGATTTAGGGCGTCCATGCGTCGTTCATCTAGTAACTCCAACTCATTCAGTCTTGTAACCTTGTATTTCTCATCTATGATGAGGTTTTGTAATGATATCCTTAGTGATGGGAGATCGAACTCAATTGGGAGTATGGCTTCTAATCCGTAGACCAGGGAAAATGGGGTGGTGCATGTTGGCGTGCGGATGTTGGTGCAGTAGGCCTATAAGGCAGGATTTAGCTATAGATGCCAGTCACAACCAGAGTCATTGACTGTTTTCTTAAGGATTTTCATAATGGTTTTGTTGGTAGCTTATTCTTGGCCATTGCCTTGTGCATAATCTAGTGTGGAAAAGCGGTGTTGGATTTTGAATTTTTCGCACAAGTCATGGACATCTTGATTCTTGAAGGGTGTCTCGTTATCAGAGATAATGGATTGAAGGATGCCATATCGGCAAATAAGGAAGTTCAGGATGAACTTAGATATATGTTTTCCAGTGATGTAGGTCATGGGAATCGCTTCAACCCATTTTATGAAATATTATGTGGTGGTGATGATGAACTTTGGCCCTTGGATGAGGTGGGTGAGATTTTACCTATGAGATTGAGCCCCCATTGCGAAAAGGGCCAAGGTGTAACAATAGGATGTAATTATTGAGCTGGTGCATGAATGAGGTCTCCATGATGTTGGCACTGTAGACACCTTCTGACAAAGTCATGTGCTTCTCTCTCCATTGTCGGCCAGTAGTATCCGGTTCCTAGTAACTTCTTGTCCAAGGTCATACCACTCGAGTGTGAACCGCAAGTTCCATTGTGTACCTCAGTCAAAGTAGTCAAGGCTTCCTTGGGTTTTAAGTGACATAATAGGGTTCCATCGAAGCTTCTACGGAAGAGGGTTTCTCCTAGGATGACAAATCGTAAGGACCTTTTGACAAAGGTTCGCTTGAGGTTCGGGGTAATGTCGGCTGGGATGACTCCTAATCTCAGATAGGTGTAGATGTCATGGTACCAAAGATCACTTGGACCAATGAGTTCACATGCATATTCTGACTCTGGTACCTCAAAAGTGGGTACGAGAAGCTGCTCTACCAGAAATTCATGTTTTGAGACATTGGGAGGGATATCTAGCAAGGATCCAATTGTTGCCATGGCATCAGCTGCTCTATTGTTTTCCCTCAGTATCTGCTCAAAGGTGATATCAATAAAAGATTCTTTGAGGCTTTCTACCACCTTCTTGTATGGTGTAAGCTTATCATCCTTAGTTTGGTATTCACCATTGACCTAGTTAATGATAAGTTGTGAATCCCCATAGACCTTTAATGCAATGATTCGCCAATGTGCCTCAATTTTGAGACCTATGGTTAAAGCCTCATACTTTGCAATGTTGTTTGTACAGGGGAATGCCAACTTGTAAGATCTTGGTATACAATCCCCCTGGGGGGTGATGAAAAAAACACCGGCTCATAATCCATGTTGTGTGTGGGAACCGTCAAAGTATAGTTTCCAATGATCGTCTATACTGAGATTGAAAATGGACTCGTCTGGAAACTCTGATATGAGTGGATTGTTTGCGTAGATGGGAGCTTCTACCAATTGGTCTGCAATGACTTGTCCTTTTATTGCCTTTTGCTCCACATATTCGATGTCATACTTCGACAATATCATTACCCACTTAGCCATCCTTCTTGTGAGAATAGCTTTTGACAATAGATATTTTAAGGGATCTATTTTGGCAATGAGCTTGATTTTATGTGTCAGTATGTAGTGTCAGAATTTCTATGAAGCGAACACTACTACTAGGCAAGATTTCTTAATGAATGTGTAGTTTAACTCATGGCCGACCATTGTCCTGCTGATGTAATAGATAGCCCTTTTTGTTCCATTTTCATCATGTTGAGCTAGAAGAGCACCCAGAGCTACTGTTGTTGCTGAGATGTATAATATCAATGGTTTCCCTGCAATGGGTGGCATCAATACAGGTGGTGTGAGTAGATATTCTTTAATTTTTCTAAATGTCTGCTCGCATTTTTCATCCCACTTGTATTCTACTCCCTTGTGGAGTAGATGTGAATAGGCAATTTGTTTGTCCACCAACTGTGCTATGAACCTCTAGATGGACTGGAGTCTACCTTGTAATCCTCTCAGTTGTTTTAGTGTTCTTGGCACTCCCATATTGAGGATTGTTTTTACCTTTGCAGGATCCACTTCTATCCCTCTCATTGACACTATGTATCCCAGCAGTTTTCTGGATTGTACCCCAAAGACACATTTCTTTGGGTTGATCCTGACCTTGTATTTTTCCAATCTATCAAAGATGTCGCTTAGGGTTGCTATGTGATTATGCCTCTTCTTTGATTTAGCCAATATGTCATCCACATAATCTTTGACCGTTTTGTGTATCATGTCGTGGAAGATTAGTGTCATGGCTCTCTGATATGTAGCCACTACATTCTTTAGCCCAAATGACATCACATTCCAGCAGTAGGTGCCCCAAGGACATGTGAATTTTGTCTTATGTTGGTCTTCTTTTGCAATCATTATTTGGTTGTATCCCAAGAAACCATCCATTAGGGATAACATCTCATGTTCGGTTGTCATGTCCACTATCATATCAATGTTGGGTAGTGGAAAATCATCCTTAGGACACGCTTTGTTTAGCTCTCTGAAATCTATGCAGATGTGGATGCCCCCATTTGGTTTTGAGACTGGTACAAGGATGGATACGCATTCTAGATAGTCAATAGGGCGTATGAAGCCAACATCCAGGAGTTTTTGTAACTCTACCTTAACTAACAAGGCTATCTGGGGATGCATTTTCCTTAACTTTTGTCTAACTGTCTTAGCTCTAGGGTAAATAGCTAAATGATGAACCACCACTTCCAGATCCAAACTTGGCATGTTAGGAGAGACTCAGCATAGAAAGTGATTTGTGGTGTTGTCTTTGTTCCCAAGTTAACAGGATTACATTGCTCTGTCAGGACTGCTGATTTCTCTTGGTGTAGAACAGTAGGGGGAAGATTGAATCCTTCATCCTTTGGTGCCTCAGAGAGGTTTTCACCATTGGATGTGTCCTTTATTTTTACTATTTTGTGGTTAGAGAGTGCCACAGTGTGGTTTTCACTCAATAACTCTGAGCTTATTCTTGATATTTTTCTTTTGCGACTGAAGGATTCAATTGTCTCCCCGTAATATGTATGGGTGTCCAAAGTGATGTCAAAATCTGCCTTGTGATCCCCACATGGAACTGTATCCCTTAGTTCCATGAATTCCGAGAGAGCCTCATCATTTTCGAATGAGTCTAGAATTGGCGGTCCTCATTGGTCATGATCGATGAGTTGAGGGTATACTAAGGTGATTTTGTGGGTTTTTTGGTTTAACTCAGTGGGTGAGGCACTAATCATTACTAAGGAGGAATCCTCAAAAATCATGGGTAGGCCTATTATGGTATCATCATCTTCACTATTGGCGCAGACATCAGTGACGTCAAAGGTGAATTTGTCAAGTGGGATGCCTGTGCATATGGGTGGTCTAAGGGTGGTTACCGGTACCTGAGGAGAGGACTTGACTACCCTACTAGGAGTACCTCTGTCACATATGGTTATACTCGGGGGAGTACATCCAAGGCCAAGGTTCTGCATTCTTCTTTCTACAATGATGGGCTCCAGTCGTCCATCACTGTTCTTTCCAAGGCTTTGGTTTCTATTGTAGCCCATGCCAAGCATTATTTGTAGCCCTCTATTGGCTTCATCCATAGGTAAGGTGGGTGTGGGTTCTGCATCATGGTATATTATGCTTGAAATATCTTCCTCACCAACACTTTCCTGACTTAGGTCTCCCCAATGGTGGAATCCAGAGGGGTCTGCCCTAAGGGTGTGGATGGGCATTTCAGTTGGTCGAGGTCACCCATGTGATCTAGGAGATTGTGGTAACTCTCCTACAACAAATTCATTCCTTTTCATTCTAGAGTCGCTACATCCATTGTCTTGGATCATGTTTTTGATGTCAGATATATCAGGGATGGTGGGTGTCTCTGTCGCAGAAGTGGAGGCGAGGTTAGCTGGGTTGATGTATGAAGTGGATGGGCCTTGATCATTTTTTGGCACTTGGGGGATTTTACAGAACTTGGCTTCCAAGTTTTTGCAGTAGGCCAATGGTTCGGGATCCCCGTGTATAGTGACCTCCTCATTTTGGTATAGGAACTTTATGCATTGATGGTATGTTGAGGCCACTGCCTTCATTTCATGGATCCATGAACGTACAAGGAGGATGTTATATGGTAAGTCAAGGTCAAGGACCTAATAGGTAGTCTCCATGGTTGTTGGTCCCACTTGGATTGGGATTTTAATAGTGCCCTGAGACAGTCTTTCTTGATCATCATATGCCCTTATTGTGATACTCTTGTTCTTGTTAATGGAATCCTCGGTGAATCCTAAGTTCTTTATAAGCTTGAGAGAGAAAATATTAAGGCCTGCACCTCCATCCACCAGGATTCTTTTGACTTTCTTTTTATGGACCAGCACTTGTAGGTGAAGTGTGCGGTTATGAGATGGCTATGGTGGGAAGTCTTGGTTAGAGAATTTAAGGAGATTCAGGGTAATGATATTACCAACCATAGCCTAAAATTGATCTATGTTGAGGGTGGTGGAGACAGTGGATGCCGCTAAAGCTTCATCAAGAATTTTCCTATGGGCAGCGGAAATTTTTAATAGCTCCATGATGGAGATCTGTGTGGGGGTTCTCTTCAGCTAGTCGATGACATTGTAGTCATAGGGAATGAATTTTGTATTTAAAGTGGGCGTCTTAGATGGTGCCCCTGTAATGGTAACCTTTCTGCCATGTGTGGTGACTCCACAGTCAGTGTTGGCTCCCTTGACGTTAATGATCATGACCATTTCATCGACGCATGCGACTATTTCCTCATAAACTAGGTTAGCACTCGCATATTTTTGCTTGCCTTTGTTGTTCCCCTGATTGTTTCCTTGATTGTGGTTTGGCATCGGATTTGTGTATATTTTCAGATCTTGATTACCAGTCGGTTGTTCAACATTGATGATCTTGTCCTCGATGAGGTCTTGAATGATGTTCTTCAGCCTCATGCAATTTGTGGTGGTATGCCCCTTGATCTTGTGAAAGTCACAAAGGATTTTTTCATTATACCATGGCGATTTGGTCATGGGTTCCATGTAATGCTTGGAGTTGGAGAGTTTGATTAGATTTTCCTTGACCAACTTCTTCATTATGGACTCGATAGATTCCCCAAGGGTCGTGAACTTCTACTTGGGAGGGTATTTGCCTCGGGGAGGTGGTCCTCCTTGATTGCCCAAGTTATTGATTTGTTTGGTGGGAAGTGATTGTTGTTGTGCTACTACTGCATTAGTTTTCACATTATTGTGATTGTGATTTTGCGGTTGGTGATGAGTTTGGATGTTTGGTTTGGGATCACTTATGACCACTTTAGCATCGACCACGCTGTCGTTTGTGATGTTTTTGTTCCTCGACCACGTTTGAGGTTTATCATTATAATTGTTGGATGAACGGTTATCATGTCGTGGAGTAAATGTTGAGGCACCTCCTCATGCAGTAAGGGCTCTTTCGATGTTGAGCACCTTTGGGATTAGTTGATCGTATGATGTGATGCATTGCATTTTTAAGTAGAACGCCAAGTTTTCATCTAGATTAGATATGATTGTGCAAACTTGTTGTTCTTTTGGAATGGTCCACTTGCTTTGATTGGCCTTGGATCGCCATCTTTGCAAGAAGGATGTGAATAGCTCTCCTTTTCTTTGTTTGAGTGTTGATAGTTCTTCCAAACTAACGTCTACACCCATGTTGAAAGCATATTTTTTAAGGAATGCTTCCACAATTTCCTTGAATGTTTTAATGCCCATGGGTAGGTGAGAAAACCATTCCATGGCTAGACCAGTTAGACTTCAGGGGAAGATTCGCTTAGATATGTGTCATCATATGTGACCTCCATGCAATGTACCTAAAATTCCCTAACGTGGTTTTCAAGGTTACCCGTTCCATTATACTTGTTGAATTTGGGGATCTCGCATCCCTTTAGGAATGGTACCATCATGAGACTTCTATCAAATGGATAAGGGCACAAGTTTCCTAGTGTTCTGGTTGTTTTTCCCGTTTGTAGGTCCAACACTTGCTATGAAAGTAGCTTGATTTGTGTTGCGACGTCATTGTTCATATTGGGAGGTGGGATGAATGTGTTTTGAGGTGTTTGGTTTGTTTGATTGGTGGGAGGGGTACTGGTGGGAATTTTTTGCAAGCTCTGTTGTGCGTTCAAGGCTTTTTGGTATGCCTGGATTTGTGTCAACAACGCCTCTTGTTGATCTTGCTGATGTTGTTCCAACAAAGCTTGTTGTTGATCCATCTATTGTTGTTCCCATAGAGCCTATTGTTGCTCTAGCTATTGTTGGGCTAACAAAGCTTGTTTTTGGTCTAGTAGTTGTTGCACCAACAAAGATTTTTGTTGGTCAAGCTATTTTTGTGCCAAAAAATCTTGTTGTTTAGCTTGTTGTTGTGCCTGAAAGTCTTGCAGGGCTCATTGGTATGCTTGTCAATGGATTGCTTGCAGTTGCACTCGGTATTGTGCTTGTGTTTGTTGTTGGGCTTGAGCTTGGGCTTGTGCTTGAGCTTATTCTTTCTACTTTTGTTTGAGTACCCTTTGTTGATTGGATTTTTGGATGGTTTGGATTAGAGTGGTGAATGAGTTTGTCATGTTAGATTTTGGTGGGATAGGTGGTGGATTGGGAATGATGCCAACCATGGTGATATGCGGAACGGTTGTGCTGGTGGTCAGAATTTGAGTGTTTGGAGGTGTAGTTGAGATGCTCAATCCTTGAGAAGGTATGCTTTGGGAGATTTGAGGACTGATTGATCTATTGACCCTGGTGGCTTGAATGGTCACCACTTCTTGTTGTGATGCCGCTGGAAAAAGGAGAGAATTTGATGTGATGCTCGGATTTCTCGAGTTTGAGAAGCTATCGATGGGTAGGGGGGGAAGGCCCAATCCAAGAGGTGATGTGGATGGTAATGGGGGAAAGGGTGGTAAGTTCCCTTGAAAGTAAAATGGATCGGTGAATCCTGTTGTTCCAAAAAAACCATCTTCTCCTTGCGGTAGAGAATTTTGTATATTTAACAGATAGGTGGGTGTTGCACAGAATGAGGATGAATCTATATGATTATGGAAGGTGAGTGGGACATAAGGGTGTGATGGATTTACTAGGACATATTTTTTCGGTGTGGTGTTGATGCTTACCTCTTTGTTGTTCACAAGGCGATGCTGCTGTAACTCTCGAAACATAGCACTTCCTTTGTTTACAATCGGGGAGGTTGTTGTGATTGTTGATATGGTTTGAGGCATTTCTTGATTGATATTTTACATTGGGGATTTGTTTATAAGAGGCATGTCCATACTAGTGCCTACGTTAAGGTCGGAAGGGAACTAGACCCCTCCTTTTGCTAACGTTCGTAAGTATTTGAACATGGCATTGACAATTTTATGGTTCTCTGGATTTTGAACCATTTTCATCATTTCAGATTGTGTCATCCCCATGTCTTCATTTGTGATGTCCTCTTCACATTTTTCCTCTTGAGGATTTTGTGATGATAGAGGAGAACTACTTGGGGGATTGTTTAATCCCACAAGGTTTATTTCAGTGGTTACTTGACCCAAGTCACTGGAAGTTGATATTTCACTGATATTTTCAATGTTCTTCTTGTATTGTGATCTTGTTTGGACCATAAAAAATAGGGATTGTTTGATCTTAATTTTTTAGGCCCAAAAGAGAAGAACTAGGGAAGTCAAAAGATCAAAGAGGGTGGTAGTGATGATGAGATAAATGGATGATGTGAATGAGTGAAAATTTTTGAAGAACTTTTGAAGGGTTATGCTAAACTTTTAGGACTTGGATTGATTGTGATGGTTTGACTAGGTGCATTAAGTCAAACAAGATAGTAGTGAAGTTTGTAGACCCTAGGAAGTTGTGTTATCCTAGGGAAACTTGCACAAGAGAATGAATTGGCTAGGTGTGTTAAGCCAACCAAGCTAATTATGAACTAGTAGACCTTAGGAAGATGTGTTATCCTAGAGGAAAATTTGTTCAAGAGATTTTCTTATTTGGCTAGGTGTGTTAAGCCAAGATAGAGTGATGTTGGTTTAGCCCTTAAGTTTAGCATGAGTGATTTTTCTAAAGTTCTTAAAAAGTTTGTTGATGGGATGAAAAATTTGACTTGATGGAGAGATGGATGAGGATGACGAATTTGACCTTAGACCTTGACCTAGACACTACTCTTTTTTACAAAATCTCAGTGTTGAAGAACATGCTAGACTTCCTATGTGAGGAAAGCAAACCTTTCAAAAATCTCAGGATTTTGTTGATAGTAGAATGCATACAAAGTTGGGTTGTTTCTTGAAGCCTTTTTATAGAAGTTGTACACTAGTATTTCTCTGACTTCAAGGAGCATTTCAAGATGTTGTTCGTGGGCTTTTAGACTTATCCTTTTGAACCTTGGTTTCGGGATTTTGACCTTTCGGGAAATCATTTGAAGCAACACATATGAGGTTCAATTTGTCCTTTATCTTGGCTTAGTGAATTTCTTTTTACTAAAAACACGTGCTTGATTATGTTTCAAACTATATGTCTAATGTCCTACTTTCTTTTTCATCCCACAAGGTCCATTATGTGGAAATCAAGGAAATTAGGGCAAAATTTTCCTAGGTTTAACCTTAGTGAAAAAAATGATGATAAAATTCAAGCACTTAGAAACCTCTAAGGATATGATCCCTAGGGAAAGCAAGAGTACTTAAATTCATCAAGGATATTTGTTTCCTCAAAGGGGTTTGAAATTTGGAATTCTTTGTGAATGTTGTTTTCAACTGTTTTGAAGACCAAGCAATGTATTTTTCATTTCCAAGAACATGTTACAACCCTAGGATGATGAGACAATATTTTGTTGGGTTCCCACTTGGACAAATCCAACTGCGCATATTTTGTGTGGATGACTAGATGCTTGACCACACTGGCTCCCCTCTACAGCACACACTTCTCGGGTCAGCCAAGCATCAGTACCCATGAATCTCCCATGGCATACTTTTCATCTCTACAAAAAAACCACATGTATAACGTGGGGTGGCTTCAAAGGACATGACCTTTTGCACCAAAAAAATAGATTAAGTATTTGGCCTTCTAAACAAGGGTTTTAATTCGGTCTTTCCATTCGTGGAGGCTGACCCATGCGGTGAGAGACCATTGTTTCCCTTCTCATTGGATCCAACCGCGTGATACTGGCTTTTGTTCCAGTACCCAATTTTATATCCCGGCTGGAAATACACTTGTCCTTAGTGTGTTACCGGTTGGGTCATTCCCTTAGGTGAGTATTTTTTCCCACAAGGCAGGCCTGCTAAGATAAACAAAAGCAAGAAAACTTATTCGTAGTTCGATCAACCTTTGTTTAGAAACAAAGGGAGAGCACACGCAATAAGCCTACCCACACTCACAAAGTGTTTTGTTCAATTTTAAACCCAAAATGAAAGTGTGAAGGCAATCTTTTTGAAAACTTAATATCACAAAAAGACTTTTGATTCTCAAGATCATCGTGAAGCGCGAGAGAAGTGCATACACCTTTTAAATGATATTAATTTACGAAAAAGATTGCAAAACATGAAAAACACATTCATTTTAGACCATAAAAGCAATGATGAGTTCGTTTTAAAGCACCAAAATGAGATGTGAAAGTTGCTTTGTTCAATTTTAGACCCCAATTGAAACTTAGTAAATGTCTAAGGTTCTTTTTAACCAAAAAGATCAATTCAAATGGTTAATTTTAAGCCCCAAAAATAAGTGTGAGATGTTATGAAAGAAAATGGAAAATCTAGCTCAATAAGCATTAAAAAATACTTTTGTGAATTTCTCCAATCTTGTTTTGTCTTGGTTTGATTCCAATATCAACCTGTAAAAGAAAATACAAAGTTAATATGAATAAAATAATCCACAAAAATCTCTCATATATTAATGCATTAATCATAAGTTATGAAAAAAAATGCCATCTCTTAAAAAAATTACCACCCCTTTATAATGCAAAAAATTCCCTTTACCTCTATCTAATTCATGATTTTATAGCCTCTACCGCCATACCGCAAATAGTTAAGGTAGGTGACACAGTGACGTAGTGGTGGTTTGTACAGTTGGCCAATAGGTTCACCGCAATACCGCAGTCAGTGAGGTCAAAGACCATGGTGACGTGGTGGCAATTAAGCGCAGACATCCAGGCAAGTTTACCACAATACCGTGGATGACAGGGCAGTAGACCGCGGTGATGCGGTGGCGGCTAAGTAATGGCAAGGGTGACAGTTAGCAGGTTTACCACGGTACCACGGATGGGAAGACAGAAGACCACGGTGACGCGGCGGCAATGAAACAGTTACCGTGCTACCGCGGAGGGTTAAGTGGTAGACTGCAGTGATGTGGTGAGGACAGTGAACGGTTACTGCGCTACCGCGGAGGGTTAAGTGGTAGACCACGGTGATGCGCTGAGGACAGTGAATGGTCACCATGCTACCATGGAGGGTTAAGTGGTAGACTGCAATGATGCGGTGATAGTCAAGACAGACAGTGAGGCGATTACCGCACTGCCGCGGAGGGTTAAGTGGTAGACCGCGGTGATGCGGTGAGGATAGTGAACTGTTATCGCGCTACTGCAGAGGGTTAGTGGGTAGACCGTGGGACAGTGGTGAAGACCGTGAACGGTTACCGCACTACCGCGGGTAAGGGAAGGTTACCTGGCGGTAACACGGTGAACACTGCTCTACCGTAGTGGGTATGGAAGAAGGCTATGATTAAGTTTAAGGAGTGGTAGACGGCGGAGGAGGTGGCGATGAAAGTGATACCGTGATACTACGAGTGGTGAAAGTATATGCCATGGTATAGTGGTGGATACTACAGTATCGTGAGTAGTGGAAGGGTAGGCTACGATAAGGCGGTGAGAAGCTAGACTAACTGCGTGGGAGATGAGTTAAAAAAAATTTGGACAGTCTTATGAAATGTGATGATTGTGACCGGATGTTGAGGCAGCAGCGTGCCCAGAACTGTTAGAGACAGTATGGAGAATAAAGCTAGACTTGCGAATGCAAATTACAGACGTTGCAATTGAATTAAATGTCCAAATTAGTGTAAAATTAGGAAATTTTCTAAAAAAAGAAATCAATGCACAGCAGGTCATTAGTTTGACTTTAAATTTTACAGAGAGTCTAAATGGTGAAGACAAATTTTTAGCTCAATTCATTCCAATACTTAAATAAATAAACCAGAAGTCATGAATAGCGGACTATTAAGATCCATAAGCATCATAGAAACGAGATTAATAAGAGTGTTTCTTTGTAACTATCTGCCCTACTTCTAGCGCCAGAATGTGAACCCAGAATTCAATTAACCTGCACAAACACAGCAAAACAAGCATAATTTTAGATCATATGCAGGAAAGAAATCAAGGTTCCCCATGAAATTATATTGTAACATTAAAATAGGAAAACAAGTGAAGCAAAACATAAAAGGAAGTAAGCAAATCCTATTCTAATGAACACCTATCAATCCCATGGGGGAATTGGTGTTGATTGGTATGTCGAAATCAGCCCTTTCCCAATTCTTGTTTGTAAGCTTGATGATTGTTGATGGTGAGATTAGCTAGCTTGAATGGAATGAACAAGATTAGCTCTCAATTCAAGAGAGTAACCTTGCATGAAATCTATGGAATGAAGATGAATTTGAGCATAGTAAGTTTACTCAAAGTTGTGGATGAAGAATAAGGAGAGAAGCCTCCAATTTATAGATTTCTAAAATGGAAGAGATGGTGAAATAGGGAAATGTAGGATCATTCAACATCCAATGGGCCAAATGCCACTTGTCAAGATGTGAATGGATGATGGTTGTGCACATTTTGGCCAAAGTGCCAATAAATGCAATTAGGTGGAATTTCAAATTTGAGAAATGACATGTGAGAGGGAAAAAAGAATGAAATAAATGCCACTTGGCTCAATGCACAAGGACATGTAAGAGGAGTGAATGCCTTGTTGGATGTACAAATCCACTTGGAATTTTTGAATTCAAATTGAGAGAATATTCCCTTTTGATGCTATGTGAGAGAAAATAGGGATTTAATAAATGAATTAAATCTATTTTCATGTGCAACTTGCATTCTCTAGAAGATTTTAGTGATAGGGATTAACTTAATCAAGATTTTGATTAATTTAATGAGGAATTAGATGATTTGACAATTTTGACTTAAATTGATGAATTGATTTAAATCGGAATTCAGAGGAAATGCTTAATTAAATAAATGAGTTTGATTTATTTAACTAAGTGGGAAAATGTTAGATTAAATCAAATAAGGTTTAATTTAAATAATTTAATAAGAGGACTTTAGAGACTTCAATCAAATAAAATGATTTACTTAATTAAATAGAGACATAATATTAATTAAATTAAATTGATTAATTTAATCAAAGGAGAAAGACTTAATCAAATAAAAAATGATTTATTGAATTAAGAGACATAAAATGATGAAAAGATGAGAGTACGATTTAGGAGGAAATGTCGTTAATAATCAGGATTAAGTGTGTTGAACCGAATTTGTTCAATTTCCATGTCTACAGATACCTTGATAGAATATCATTTCTATTTTTGGTTCTGCTGTGAAGGGTTGTGTTTTTCGGTTAGTGGGTAATCATGCATTCTGAAAATTATATCATTCTTCTTCATGGATTCTGTGGTATTTTCTCTTGGTCACTTGATGCACAATAATGAGGGTTCGATTACATTTTTTGCAGTGGTATTCAAGGATATTTTATATGGTGCATGTGTTATATTTTTTATTTTTCAGATAATAATTGATGGTGCAAGCTCCTTGAATGGTCAAGGTTCAGAGTCTTCTTTCTCAAATTTCTCTTTCTCTTCCAGTCTGTTAGAAGCAATCCTCCATGTTGAATACTTCTCTGAATCACTGCAATACCTGGCAAATAGATTCGACAGAAGTTGGGTACATTAAAAATTACCTCTGTTGTTTGAAATGAAAGAGATAAGTTTTGGGGTTGTAATTTTTGAAATGTAATTGAGACATATTTGTAAGAGAAAAAAAATAATGATAATTGTTTTGCACTATGAGAAATGACAATGAAAACCAATGAGAAAATCACAACCATTGTATTGTCTACACAGGAAGACATGTTTTGATTTAGAGATTGAAAATCTGAAATATAAGTTCTATAACAAGCTGTCTCAAGATGAGATAATTGTTAGAATTCTAGAAGTTCATTCTTGAACTTTGAGGATTGTAGGTATTGTCTGTTGAGAGGCACTAGTGAGAAAAGAGAGAAACAAAGAGACCCTTTGTATCATTGTACTTTCTATAAACAGAAAAGGAGTTGGTGCTCCTTGAAATTGGTGTTTCAAAATGAGGGGTTGGTGCTCCTTGATTTGGTGCTCAGAAATCAGCCTATAAGGCATTGTTAAAAGTGGATTTTAAAATATAAGCCTAGAAAGGCAACAGTTTAGGAGTGGTTTTTCTACCCCAGGAGGGTTTTCCACTCGGCATATCTTGTGTCACTTTTCTCATTTGTGGTTCCACTGATTTCTTGTGTGAATGTTTTATTATGCTATGTTTCACTGTCATACTTCTCATTACAGTTATATGTGATTGCATTCAATATATGGATGAGTTAATCATTGATAAATGAAAGCGTAAATCTTTTTTGTTTTAGTTTTAGTAAAATTTGTTAAATCAGTTTATGACACTGATTCACCCCCCCGCCCCCGCCCCCCCTCCCTCTCAGTGTCTTTTTCACTCCAACACACTTTTTGGCAAAAAAGTGGAAGTGTTTTCCTTTATTTTTTAGAATTTATCACATTTGATCTTAAAATTTCAAGCACTTAGAGATGGAATCTTGGAAAAAGTCACTAATCATAAAATGTAGTACTCGGAGTCTAGTTTCCAAATATGTAATTTATTTTAATACCCAGATGATACAAATTGATTTTCAATATGTGTTTTTAAAAACCATTGTTTAAATTACTTTTTTTACCATACCATGCACGTGTACATCATCCATATTTTGACCTAAATAATCATATTTTTCTAAATCCTTTTGGGAAAAAAAATTTAACTCACTGAAGCACACTTTCAATATTTTTTTGTAATTTTTTATTGAATATTTTTTTTGTTAATTTTTCATTGCCCATATTTGTTGTTTTGAAAAATCGTCATGTACATCATGCATAAGATGACCTAAACTTATCATTTTTTGAAAGAAAAAAATCAAATTGAAAAGAATTGTCTGAAGTATGCTTTCGTGCAATTCGTTTGTCAAAAAATTATTTTAATAAAAAGTTATTAAAATACTAGAAAACCTTGATATTTCAAGTTTATGGACCAGTTTCATCAAAAATTAATTGAAAAATACAAAAAAAAAATCAAATTGTAAAAAAAATACATATTTGGAATTTGCATTGTCTCATCTATAATGGGTTTTAATTTCATCCAAAAATTATGCAAGAAAGGTATTCAAACATATGTCCAAAGTCGTTATTTTCTTATGACATTGATAGGACCTTCAACTTGTAGATCAAACCAGGTCCAAAGCTTAGGTTCGGGTCTCCAAGCCTTTTCCCAAACCAAAAAAAAAGCTCAAACCCGGCCAAAAATTCATATTTTAAAAACAGGATCCTGTTTCATAAAAAAAAAAATTATGCTTTTACGAAATGGGATCTCGTTTTGAAAATTTGCCAAAAATGAAAAATTTTCCAAACAAGATCATGTTTTGAAAAGTTAAAACAGGATCTCGTTTTAAAAAGTTTCCAAAAGTGGAAATTTTTCAAAATGGCATCCCGTTTTAGTTTTAGGCTCAGCACCCCAAAGCAAAATGGGATCCCAATTGCTAAAAAATAGGATCTTGATTCGTTTTTCATGATTTCGAGATTTTTGTAAGCCAAAAACTTCCACCTTAAGTGGACTTAACTTCGTCCTTTCACCCCAAGGAGGCAAGGGACATTACACTCTGTCACCAATGGAGAAACATAACACATCTACAGATTCCAAAGGTAGGAATCCTATCAAGATGGCAGCGTAGTGCATGCGCGTCCCTTACAGATATTCCTCCACCGACGTGAAAAGACGTGAATATATGAAGGGAGTGATGTGGTGGCAGTAGAATTTAATCATCGAATTTACATTTTTCTAGGGTAAGAGCTATGAAATGGGGAATTTTCCTAGGGGTGCAAATTCACTCCATTACATTTTTCCCCCACTTTAGTGAGCATGTGTCATTGCGAATGCAAAGTAAAGTAGAAAGAGGTTGAAGAGAATATACCTAAACCATCAAGGAAGTAGATCTTCAATCTGGCATACTCGGACATACGGGAGGTATATCTATAGGTTCTCGATCCTACAGGGCAACCTTGATACGAAAGAGAGAGAGAGATGGATCCACAAGTACTCGGTCCTACACAAATTGAAAGGCTCTACGGGTTCTCATTCCCACGGAAGTTGAACAAGGGCTCTACAGGTTCTTGGTCTTGTAGAAAGGAAGTGCTTCACAGGTTCTTGGTCCTACAAAGGGAGCACCATAGGTTCTCGGTCCTATAGGGCTTGCATGAAAGGACTCCATAGGTGCTTGATCCTAAAGAGTTGATGCAAGAGGCCCTTACAGGTGCTATGTCCCATAAGGCAAACTTGATGAGGTGCTCGGTCCTGCAAGCTTGATAGAAAAAGTGGCTTTATAGGTGCTCAGTCCTACAAAGCAACATGTTAAGCTACAAACAAAACATGTTAGAAAGAAAAGATCAAATAGATAGACATATCACAAATCATGCAATTGAAGGAAGAGTTTTCAAAGGGGTCCCTCAGGAACCCTTCAAGATAGCAAGGGGCCCATGCAAGGGGACAATTTATTTGAAAAGCATGACATTTTTCACAAATGATTATGTCATTAAGGAATCCTTTTAAAAGATCTATTTCATCAAGGAATCCGATAAAAAGAATGGTCCTTCTCAAAGGCAAGCTTTAAGCTTCTTTTTATTATGAATACTTTTTTGAAGCAGAAATTTTATGAAGGGGGTCCTTGTTGAGAACACATTTTTGAAAAATGAAAAAAAAATAGTAAGGGAATTCATTGGCCATCGAATTTTCCTTATTGAAAATCAAAGAAGTAGTAGCCCCCCTTAGGATGGTGTGTGTGAATCAAAGGAACATGTGGCATCCTAAGCAGAGAGAAAAGAAGCAAGGATGTTGTGGCTCATGATACATTGTGAGATGTAGATGTGGAAATGTTTTCATGTACATGAGGGACAACACATAAGTCCTAGAACATCATTAAGTAGACATAGAGGGGAAAACAAAGATAAAAAAAATAAGAAACAAGTAGAGATGAAGAAACCAAGAGACAAGGGGATCTTGGAGTTTGAGGTCAGATCAATTCTTATAGGGAACCCATTTGTATGTGTTACCAAATTTTCACTTATAGCTCAATCAAGTAGAGCTTATTGATTTTAATTGAAAGAAGAAAAGGTACATTTTAACCTCTCCTAAATTAGATTCAAGTGCATAAATGAAATAATTCAAAAGATTACATTTACAAATTATTGCATTTATATAGATGCATGTAACATAGGAAAGATGGTGCAAGTATTTTCTGAACAAAGAAGTAATCTTTATTGAATGTAAAAATGTACATTGTCTCACACAAGCCGTGAGACTAACTTTACTTATTCAATGAAAATTAAGAAAATCAAATACATGAATAGGTAAACATAGAATAAATGTGCATATAAGGAGAGAGACTAGTCATTGTCTGAATGACCGGTTTGGTGTTGTCTTGTTTTTTATTGCTTCCTTGAGCTGCTTGTCCCTCCTAGTTCCTCATTGTTCCTAGTTCCTACATCTAGCAATAGCAATGATGTTAGAGAAATTCTCTAAGCAATGAAAGAATCACAAACATTATATGAACATTCACCTATTCATGTATAAACTAATCTCAATATGCATTAAATAAGAAATGCATACTTAGATGTCTAGGTAAACCATTAGATCAACATACACACCTAAAACATGCATTTTGTTTTCTAACATGTTTGCTTCATGTGCAAATATAGGAAAAGTTTGTTGTTGTTTTTTTCTATCAAAATCAGCATGTGGGTTAAAATGTGGCTCCCACAAGGGTTGAGCCCAGCATGTTACCCTCATATCATTCATGAAGGATTTAAATGTCATTTATCTTAATGCCTTATCTAAGGTTGTCTTCTGCATGTCCTGATAGAAGTTAAGAAACAAAAATATTCATCTTTTCCATAGGCATATCCACCTCTCAATTCCTATTATTTAGGTACTTGCACAAGGTTTCATAGAGTAATTAATGATCATGTGAATATCATTACTCAAGAGGTGAATATGCCTATGCCAGAAGGCAACTATCCTTGTTCCTTAAAGGTTCAATCAGAATATGTCAAAAGTAGAGCAAAGATAATGGAACAGGGGTGAGAATGAATAAACATGATATGTTATGTGCATATAGAGATGGCATACTTCTAGTTACAAAGACATCCGGAAGTAAAAGATAACAGTCATGCAACAACTAGTATAGCATAGATGAATTGATGGTTTTGTTGGGAATCCTTCAATAAGGAGATAGTTTAAGTACATGATGCATAGTACCCATGTAAATTAAGCAAATGACAGAGTTATCATGGAAGTGGTTATACACATTGATAGAAATCTATTATATGATCTTTCAAGTCTATGATTTCATGCATATGGAATTCTTCTTGTTAATCACAAAAGTGTTTTCCATCAGGAAATGGTTCACTGTTTGTTTCAAAACAAAGCATTTGTAACAGTAAGTGACGTTATGTATTCTACAGTTCAGTACTCATGAGATAAAATGCATTCACTCAAAGAAGTATGAGCATATTGCAACTAAAGAGTCTATGACAATCTTATCTAGAATAGAGCATGTGATAGCCAATGTTGAAATTAGAATAGAATATTTTTACAATGTGCACTTTACACCAAGTAATCAATGCATGATTTTTCCAGGATATACCATTCCAGTGTTCCTATAGAAGCAAGAATATATAAAAAAAAAAGCAGAAGTGTGATCAGAACGACAATCATCATAAGTGTTAGTTGCAATAATCGTAAGACATGTGATAAGAAATACATAATAATGTAAATCTTGCTCGGATGGGGGTATCCCAATGTCAATGTGCCTTAAGGATTAAGGAGATGATACATCTGAAGGGTGAAGCTAAGGGTTGAAAAAAATCATTATTAAGCCCTATGCACAGAATTTGGTGAGCTCAGAAGTTGTTTTCAGGTTGCAGATAAAAGTGTAGGGGTCGACCCACTAAATACACAGGAAAGAGATAAAACTTGTTACGGTCATGGCCTGGAGGTCCAGTAATGTTTCAAAATGTAGCCAAAGTGTCTCAAAAATTAGAATAAATGACTTATCAATGCTCTTTCAAGATAAATTTCCAAAGGTAATTGCAAAATGGAGCCATTTGTGTGGGGGTTTTGGGATTTTCTCATAGAGAAAGAGAAAATAATATGTGGAAAATTCTTTTACCTGGTTTTTCTTTTGATCTTGCCCGAAATTCTATAGAAATTGCCTCATAAGAGTACTGAAAGTGCCATATAACTCCTATGCTCAAACCCTTGGTGGCGTTACTCTTGGTTGGTTTCTCCTAGAAGCCTCGAAGGTGAAAATGAATTCATTTCCTTTTGTTTCCTTTGCTTTTGATTTAGGGTTTCTAAACCCTAATGTGAGTGCCGATAAGAATGAAAGGAATTTTTTTCCTTTATTTTACAAAAAAAATCAATGCAAACTAATATAAAACCCGCGGGCCCTAATGTTGGTGTATGTGTGTTAAGCATTTTTATGCCTTAATTTTTTTTTAAAAGACTTCTATGAGAATGCCACCTCATGACCATGGTGGATTCATTGACATGTGAGTGCCACCTTGGCACAATACATTTGTTTGACCAAGCATCATAATGCTATTGTTTACAAAGTTGATGAGCGTTATTTGCATTGATTGCTATTGTAAACAAATGACTTTAAGGTGTAATTATAAACCTTAAATGGTCATTTTGTTATTATTTAATGCAAATGGAGGGGGAATGACTTAGTCGATGTGGATATAGATATGCTTTCATTTATGCCATGCCAAGCATCTAGGGAAGTTGATGATCAGTTGCAAACATGAGGAGAAGATTTAGGAGTTGTTTTGACTCATTTATGAGCTTTGGAGAGCATCTTGGAGCATTTCCAACTTGCCTTGATGGTGGACATGGTCAAACTTGACCATTTCAACACTTTGGAGCCTTTGTGGAGGAGATGTAGTTGCTAGATTTTAGGCCTTATTGGGGCATCCGACCTAAGTTGGTTTTCTATTCCTTTTTTGGTGGAACCACTTGGGCTTTGCTACTTATTCACTTTTTTAACTCATTTTTGAGTGAGTACATTCTTATGTAGATTTGGAGACTTAGTGACTTGTATTTTCCTTTGATTCAATTTTATGCATACTTTGTAGCTCTTTGGATATGATATATAGTGGAGACCTCTATTATTTTTGGTGATCAATTTCTTGTCTTTTCATTCTTGCAGTTTAGTGTATATGAGTGATTGATCAAGTTATTAGTGAGATTGTTTAAATTTTCTTACAACTTTGTCTCACATGTTTATACCTTTCTACAACTAATTTGTTCATTTAGGTTATTGATTGTGTCTACTTAATACATGTTATTTTTTGATTGTGAAGCTATCTTCCTTTTGCAAGTGATTGTATTATGACATTTTAGTGAAATATTTATGCATTAACATACTGCAACGAATTGTGCATACTTAATTTATGCCAGTTTTAAATCAAGTTGTGTCAATTTTTTATTTCATTGTCTATTTTTAGTTTTGGTGTATCACCTTTTAGTTTCATTATTAGCTTTTGGTTTATGTTATCCCTTCTCCCTTTTCATTTACAAATAAGTAATTTTTAGGTGATAACCAACTAGGAATCCGGCCTATCCGGAGGTTCATTCTCACTATGGGTGACCCACAACCCAAGAATTCTCCCATGTTTCACTAGCTAACTGAGCTTCATAACTCAGTTTGGGTGCAAGTTTTAGTGATAATAGTATGTGAATGAAATATCATCAATCCCTGAAGTTCCTAGATCATAAAGAAGAGAACATGAAAAAAAATTGGGTCAACATGGAAGGAAGGCCTAAATTCCCCCAACACTTTGCATCGCCCCTAATTGTTGAAAATCAAAATCACAACATATAGAAGAATGATGAAACATATAGAGGAAGTTCATAACACATTTTCAATCATGTATCCAAGCACCTACAAGGGTAGCAAGGGTCCTCCACGAACACATGAATACAAGCATGGGGGGAACACAACATACACAAATCTAATCTATACATAAAGAAGAGGTACCCCCTAGTCCTCATCAACTAGGAGGTTGTCATTATCCCAATATAGATCATTAAATAGGGAGGGTAGATAATCCAACAAGGGAAAGATAGCAAGGGGAGCACTCTTCGACTCTCCTACAAAAAGGGTTAAGGAAGAAGGCCCCTCAAGGTCTCCTTCACTCAACTCCTATGAAGTAAAGGTCATCGATCTCGCAAAGATCACTAATAGATCTGGGACATCATCCATCGAGTTAAACATGCTCTTAATTAGAGTATCATGTGTTAACTCAGCGGGGGAAGAAGGAGACATTTGAGATCCATTGCTAACCTCAACGAAGAGGGCAATGACAAACTTAGGGGACGTCGAGGTCGCCTTCATTACAAGGATGATGCAAGCCAAAGAAGAACTAACTCTCAAAGAAGGTGATCCCTTCTTCCAACCACCACTTGAAGTGAGGTCATCATCTGGCTTACACTTCAATAGAGGATGTTGGATCCCCATAGAATAAGTAGATGCAAAGGAGGGAGAAGATAGAGCCACGAAAAAAACCACCAACATGCCCGACATGTCTAAGGGTTGAGAAAATGGAGGGATGTTCGAAAGGGACATCAAAATCAGAGGATCCACAGAAGGGGCAATGAACGCCTGCACCCTTTTGGGGTGGGGATCATCAGCACTTGTTGGGGGAGCCAAAATTAGAACTAAGGTGAGTGGAACTGAAGCAAAAGGAGTAGAAGAGGGAGGCATAGAAAGAGGTGTTGAAAACATATCTATTGGATCCCCCTCTACCTTCTGCAAGGTAGCTTGTTCAGTAGCTAGATCCTTTCTCTAGTGCTTATGCTCATGCACGAGCCAATTTCGTCAGCTCTAGGAACTAGAATTTGCTACTTGAGAAGATATAGGAGACTCTTGTTCTTCCATAGGAGTTTCCTTCACAACCATGACTAGTGGAAGGACAATCTTTTGGATAGAGACAAGAGTAGGAAGTGCACGAATGAAAACAACAACTAGTGGAGAAGCATACATGGGTGCCTCAATGGTGGGCCTCTTCCCATTCACTTTCAAAGAGGCGGGAGTAGTAGGAGGCCAGAGAGGCCGAGAAATAGGGTCAACTCCATGATGGACCTTCCCCTTGCCATAAACAATGGACCTAGGAACCATGGGTAAGATGAAAAGTTCAAACACTTGACGCTTGGATTTTCGCCAAGCATGCATCATTGGGCTCCCCATGTGAGATATGGGAGAAAGATCTGAAGGGGTTGCAATAGGGTGAGAAGTGGACACAAATGGAGTAGAAGAAGAGTAAGGCTCTTGGGCATGAGAAAGCTTTCCCTTCCCCTTTTGTTGAGAGGATGGGCTAGCTTGCTACTACACAATCATACAACCTTTCACCGAAACAGTGTAGGTGGATGTAGGTTAGGTTGCCTTTGGTGGCATGCCCCCAGTCTTATACTTGACATAGGAATGATATAACAAGTACATTCTTAGAGCGAGCGGATCGATAGGAGCGAGCCAAAAGTGATCTAACGAGAATCCCCCCATGTGACACTAGTGGTTTGTAACCAATGTCATGCACAACGTGCATAGAGCCCTCATGAGAAAACTTAAGAAATTTATGAATAATTAAAGTGATTCCATTCATGAAAACCAACCATAGAATGCTTAGTTTCACCCTGAATAAATCTTACTTTGGAAGTATAACAAAATAAGAGTTTGTGGCCCTAGGTGTTACCAAGACCAGAAGAGTGATAGAATTGAGAGGGGGGACTGAGGGTCCATCATGTGTGTGTATAGTGGTCTAAAATTTCTTGTATTCCTCCCTATGCAAAAATTTGATAAGCATAGTTTCCTCCATTATGACATTCACATGGCTCGTGGGGTCCACTAGGACACTAGCCACAATGTTGACATTGATGCAAGCAATAATATACAAAGGGAAGGACTTTTTCATAGGTAGATCCTACAATGTAAAAGTTATGTTCAGTGACCCATTCATAGGTTGGACAAGAGAAATCTTTGTAGATGAAACCATGTTTATGTACATAGGAAAAACAAACTCAGGAGACTCCAATCGTTTAGACATCCAGCAATGACCTATCTAAATTTTGCTCCTAAATATCTAGGGGTCCATCTAACAAAGTAGTTAAGGGTTGTAGGTTGGGTTGCAAGGCTACATGCCCTACAATGAGTGAACCTACAGCATACCTCTAGGGAATGGGAGAAGGTCCTTTGATACCAAGGAACGAAATCAAAATAATTCATGTCGAGTTCACCAAAATGTAGAGAAGGGGGACCCGCCACCCCAAGACTCCAAGTCACAAGAATGCTAAGTGACGGACTTCCCTAAACTACCTTAGGTTTTGCTAAGTGAATGGAAAGGTGTAAGGTACTAAGGCTGAAAAGGAAAGATAGATGGCATGTCACTCTCCTTCTACTAAAACCAAATGCTTATAGGGTTAGAAGAGCTAGTTTCTAAGGTTCGGTTTACTACCCAAACAACTCACAGTCTAAGGATGACAACGTAGATCATGAACTCCAATGTGGTGTGCTAGAGTCTCAGGGATGCATTGGCATCAATACAGACAGAAGGTCTAGAGAGAAAACTAAAACACAGCAAAACCTACTATATAAATAGTAGATGTTTTATGCTATGAAGAATG
This sequence comes from Sequoiadendron giganteum, assembly GCA_007115665.2. Lineage (NCBI taxonomy): Eukaryota > Viridiplantae > Streptophyta > Pinopsida > Cupressales > Cupressaceae > Sequoiadendron > Sequoiadendron giganteum. The sequence continues at coordinate 130,308,470 of CM021100.1, forward strand.
CTAGAAAGCACATAACTTAAAGTTTAACAAGAGAAATTTTATAACTAAATTATGCTAGAATAGACAAAGAGAGGGTAAGAAATTGGACCTTTCTACCCATGATTCAAATATTCAAATAGCTCCACGTGAAAATACCTACACACACAAGACCAAGGAAAATGTTGGGGATGTTATTAGAGGACTACCTCAGTCAGTCCCCCACTTTGGTGTTTCCACCTCTATGAATAGCCAAAAAGCCACCGCATATTGAAAATGATAGAGAGATAGAAAGGAAATGGTAGTATTAAGAGAAAGCACCAACAACAAGTATGCTACATAGTAAAAAAAATGATGCATTGAACCAATAGCAATGGACAATATCACCTTCACAGCTATGAGCACTCAAGGCAAGTAGTGGAAGGAGAATGTTTGTAAGTCCTCCAACAACAGCATTGTCGCAAAAAATAGGGTGTAGGAGCTATGAACCAACAACTTGCAGCCAATAAAGAGTGGTCCTAAAACTTGAGAGTGAAAAAATGGAGATAAGAGTGGGTGAATTGATCAAGAATGTGAAGAAGTGTAAGGAGTGAAAGAATGAGAAGTTAGAGCATTTGAATGGCGAAATGGAGGCAAAATACCCATTTCTCGTCATTCAAGGAGGCAAGGGACTTTACGCTTCATCTCCAATGGAGAAATGTAATGTCTCTGTGAATTCCAGAGGTAGAAATCATGTCAGGATGCTAGCATGGTGCATGGACGTCTGCATGGCACATGTGCATCCTCGCAGAGATTCCTGCATCAATGCAAAAAGATGCAGCCAAATGGATGAAGTGAGGTGACGGTGGTAGAATTTCATCATCGAATTTAAATTTTTCTAAGGTAAGGGCTATGAAATGGGGAATTTTATTAGGGGTGCAAATTCGCTCCATTACAATACCAATCTTGCTAAGATGATCATAATAGTAAATAAATTTTTGATTAAAATGATATAAAAAATGAAATCAAATTTTATATTAACTTTTAAAATAAAATATTTTTTATGCATAAGAGGTGACTTTTATAAAGGTACTATAATTTAGCCTGGCCAACACCAATTGAGATCACGAAAGAGGGATCTCATCCCCATGGATTTAGAACTACATCTGATTTATTCAACCATGGAAATTCAAATCTCTGCCTACTTATTCACAATTAGAAACAATCTCTACCTATATTAAAAGACTACAACTGACCTACTACATCAGTAACCCATTTGCACATGTACATAATTCATGTTTTAGCAACCATCCATAGCAAACCAATTTATGATACAAAGACCTAGGAATTGTTTCCTATTGAGTGTTAGCACCTAATTTAGCTTGAGAGCCCAACATATTTATGATTTCTTTTATTTTGAGGACAACCTTTTCCTTTTTTTGTGCTCTAAGCCTTTCCATTTGTCCTTCATTTTTTTGTTGTGGTTTGTTGTAGGCCTCCCCATTTTGACTGCTATTCCTTTTATTTTTCTTTATTATTTGCCACTCATTTCCTTCATTCCCATAAGGCATTTTTATGGAGCTAGTAGTGGATTGTGAAGTTGCACCAGCCATACCTCCCTCACACACAAACAGAGTGCCAACACAACTAGTATTTCTTATGGATTCATTTGGGATGCCCTGGCATGGAGGGCCTTACTTAGGGAATAATTGTTTTCCCCAAAAAGGCCACAACCTGACCCCACAAGGCTGGGATGATTCATTCCCGCATGTATCCTATTGAAGTCTGCAAAATATGAAGCTTCACAACAATGGGAGTTGATTAAACCCTAGCAAAAATCAGGCACAGAAGGATTTGATAGTGTGGCAAGGCTCCTTTTGATGGCAAGGCTCGACATTGTAACAATTATTTTTTATATATAACATATTATTTTTTATTAGGGGTAAAACAAGTTTTGATGGGACCCAAAACCCATTACAGACTAGATTTGAAGGGCTTTGTAACCCTATCAAAGAAAATAAAGTTGTATACAAGATAATCCACAAACCAACAGTAGCATCATATAGATAAACATGACAATACAAGCTACAATAGAAAAGAGAATAAGGGACCGGAGTCCCTTAACTACCAAGTTTTAATAAAGACCTGAAACTCTTTAAGTGAACAAAGAAACCGCCTACCTTAGCCAGGCATCAGTAAACCAACCGCTCAAGAAAGACACCTCTGAGCCAAGAAGAGTAGACAACTTAATGGTGCATAACACCATCAAACCCCTAAACAAAAAAAACATAAAATACAAACCCCCACCTCAATAGGGGAATTAGAGAGCACAACGAAACCCTGAAGCAGAACAACCTTCTTGCAACAGTACCCCACCAACACCAACCTTGACTCCACCTTAATAGGAGGGAGCTCCCCTCTATAGGAGAGGAGGATATAAGAGCCCCAAACTCCAAATCCATCACTCATCAACCCACACAAGCTCCACCTCGATAGGATCAAGCATAGGAGAAAAGTACTTCCTACCAAATCTACATCTGCCACCTCCACCTGAATAGAAGAGGGCTCCACCTCAATGGGAACAATCTCCACCTCCATAGAAGACACCACTTGTAGATCTGGAGAGAAAGAAAAAACTTTAGAAGGAGGAACAATCATGACCTCCATAGGCTTAGCAAGATACAGGTGCAAGAAAGAAGTAGAATGCACCTTAGCCAGCAGATAAAAACACAAAAACTTTTGAGATTTCAAAATAAAACATTGAAATGGCTCAGCCCATGAGTGACCCTCAGTCACCAGCATAAAATAATAGGAACCTCCAATCTTGTAACAGTAGAACATCTCCCCTTGGTTTATGAGAAATAACCCAACCAACCAGAGGGCACACAACCAACACTAGGGAATCAACACCCAACTCAAGCTCAAACATAGGGAGGCACCAATGAGCACCAGAACCGAGAGGTCGCCCACCACAAACAAACCCATCAACCACAAAAGGCATAAATCCTCATGAGCATTAGCGCCTATAAAACCTTTGAGGTTGCATCAAATAGAAACACCAAGAGAAGAAGGACCTTCTCCCAACATCACATCCAACCATTAGAAAAAAACTCAAGCAGACCAAGGAAACAAACCCACGCAGCAAAGAGAGGAAGCCACAAAGACTTCCACCATATCCAGCAGCTCAACAAAAGAAGTCTTCCCATCAAGAATAGAGGCCAACTAGAACACCCTTGAAGGGCCAAACCCTTCAACAAAGATCACACTCGCCCTCACCATCGCAGGTCTCCCAAAAAATAACACAGGCCAAAAAGGCCAAACCCCGAACCTCCTGGAGGTAGTACCAAACAAGACAACAAACCCCAAACAAAATAGGATCTTTAAAAACGACCAGGGGCCAAACAAAAAACTCCAAAAACACCATAAGCAAAAGGGTACATTTCAAGAACAAACCCCACGCCGACTGCACTGCAAAGCCCTTCCAAAGACCACATCAATCCAAAAGGATAAGCATCAAAGTCCACCATCATTCAAGTCAGCATAAAAAGGCCACTAGTATCAGTCCAATGTGGCATAAAGGCTCCAAATACCACAACATCAAGAAAAAAAGTGAGCCCATCATCTCCAATAGGACCATCGTCCCCACCTCTGCCAACGCCTACTGCAGAAACACTACAACCCCACCCCAAACTCTCGCACAACTCTGGCAGCCACAAAGCATCCAGAAGCAGAAACAAGAGGGAAGAATAGGTAAGACGAACAGAAGGAGAAACAGTGTCCAGGTAGACCATCAAACACATAGAAGCAGTGATATCAATGTTGCACAACACGAGCAAGAGACCAAAAGCCTCCAAGAAAACCAACAGCAGACCAAAGCTTAAGCTAGTAGAGAAAGCCGACCCAAACCAACCATCAGCATCATCGTCCTCTCCATCATTGCCAACAGCTTCCTCAAAAATCAAAACGCCTCCTCCCCGCCCTTTCTCGCATGAACGCTCTCTCATCTTCCTCTACAATTTGTTGTTTCTATCTGTATATATAACATATTGTTAACAAAATAAAATAACTTATTAATACTTATAATTTTTATTTTTTTTATAATAAAATTATTATTATTATTTTAATTAAAAATAAATATTTTATACTCTTTCAATTATAAGTAAAACAAATAAATTATATTTTATTATTTTTATTAAAAATAAATATTTTTTACTCTTTCAACAATATACAAAATTAAAAATAATTAATTAAAATATATACTTAACAATAATAATCAATTAAACAAACATATTAATTATCATAATTATTTTTAAAAGTAACAATAAAAGTAATAAAAAAATAATTTAAGAACGTGATAATTCATCTCATATTGTTAAATGCAATCTGCTCAAAATTTTCTCAAATATAAAAGTCAACAAAGTCTTATTTATAAAATTTAAAATTTATATATACAATTTTTTAAAAAGTTCGTGGTATATTATATGGAAATCAAAACAAACTTTGACCACCATTTATGAAAAATTCATCATTTTCGTAGCTTACATGTTTCATTTTCATTCATCATTTTAAATTTTGGATATTGAAATTCAAAGCACATTCTTAAGAAAACAAGAGCATGTATATTCATATTTAAGAACATTTATTTTAAAAATTATAGACCACCTAAATTGAATATGGTGGTACAATTGTTGTATTTTAATTATTAAAATGTGAAAATTTATGTAAGAAAGTCAAAAGACTTTTATTGATTGATTATTTGAATAAAAAGGTTAATATGAGGAGTTATAAATTCTACATTAATTAGTTGTAAAGAATAGTCATTACATATTAATTATTAAAGAGGGAATATGTATGATAAATGTTAAAATAAGATGTCATTGACATATAAAATTTATATAATATTATTTATAAATCATATTCATCTAAAGACACTATCTCTACTTGGCAAAATGGGAAGTTCCCCTAGTTGGATCTTATTATTTCTTCTATTCACATAGTTGTTGTTGATTAAGAAGAAGAAAAAGATATATTTGATACCATCATGGATTTGGGGCCCATTATTTATAAATCATATTCATCTAAAGAACTATCTCTACTTGGCAAAATGGGAAGTTCCCCTAGTTGGATCTTATTATTTCTTCTATTCACATAGTTGTTGTTGATTAAGAAGAAGAAAAAGATATATTTGATACCATCATGGATTTGGGGACCATTATTAATGACCAAGGTCTCCTAGATGATTAGTGCAACCCCCTAATCATGACCCTCCTCCTCTAACGATTATAGCTTTAGTTACATAGCGTTGTGACCTCTTCATTTACTTTTAAAATTTTACATCAAATTTTGGCATGTGATTCCATTCCACCTATCTTTTATGTAAACTAATTTATCTAAATTTAATATAATTTGAAAATAAAGGAGGGGTTAGAATTTATTCAAACAAGAATAAATACAAAGCTAGGGCATCAACTAGCCCTATCCAATTCCAACAAATGATTTAACTGTTGAGACAAACCTAGAGGTAATTGATCCTTATCCACAATATTCCAGTTTTGCATGTGCTCAGAAGCCCATTTAGCCAAACAATCTGCAACACCATTCCACTCCCTAGGGATATGAGTGAAAGTAATAGAATCCAAAGTATCACACAAATTAAGAATCTGGTTAACCACCAACACTAACTTCCAACTAACAGCCTCAAAATGTTGTCGAGTCAACAGATGCACCACCACCTGCGAATCGGACACAAATGAGCTTGTGCCAACCAAGCGCACAAGCACGCTCCACAACATACAAAATAGCAAAAGACTCCATCAAATTATTAGTATGGTGACCTTGAGAAATAGAAAAAATAAACTGAACAGTCCCCAAGCTATCCCTACCAACTCCACCAATGCCAATAGACCCAGGGTTTCCCCACGAAGACTCGTCTGTATTGAGTTTCAAACTGCCTTGCGGAGGAGGACTCCACTTCCCCACCCTATTTATCTTCCGAACAGGATGTCTGCATCTATTTCTCATGAGCTGACCATGCGGAGGAGTAAGATGGAGACAGTTGTAGCAAGTAACATCACCAAGATCCATAGCCTCCGATAGGTCACATTTAGCCAAAACAATTTCCCCAAAGAGTGGAGAATTTTCCACCACAAGTGATGGGCCCCCAACAACACATCTTGAAAGATCTGGCGATTCCTCTCCAACCAGATATGCCAAAGAATAAAAGAAGGGCCAAGAGCCCAAGCAACCTGAAGAAAAGAGATTTAGACCGAGGCCCTACCCTAGCGAACAAAAAACTCAGCCAAAGAAGAGACATGCCAACAAGTCTAATTCCACACATCCCACCAAAGGTGCCAAATATGTCTAGTGAAGGAACATTGGAAAAAGAGATGAGAGACACTCTCTTCACTATCATGACACAACACACACTTCGAGGGGCCCTAAAAACCGCGCTTGCATAAATTATCCCAAGTAAGACACCGATTGTGGACCACCAACCACAAGAAAAAATTGCACTTGGGCCAAGAGAACTTGTACCAAACTTGCTTCCACCAAGAAACCCAAATATCCGCAAAAGTCTATCGCACCAACTCACCATAACCTGCAGACACAGAAAAATTCCCAGACAAATCACTGCTTTCCCAAGCCAGAATATCATTCCCAAATAAGGTAGTGCATTCACGAGACTCCAGAATTTGAGCCAGCTCATCTGTATCTTCCACAATTCCCTCTAGAGGCCATTCAGAAGGATGTTTCCAGCGAAAACGAACAACCAGCCCACAATTATGGGCAATATTATAATGGTCAATAGTGTCCCAGCCAACAGCAATAAAAATATCACAAAGAGGCTAAAGATGAGGATGAGTAGAAAGGATAGAAGGATGACCATCCCACGAGTCCAGCCAAAAAAGAGCTTGTGATCCTGAATGAAAAATCCAAAAGAGACCATTCTTAACCAACTGTTCCCTGAGTTTTAAAGTGTTCCAAATCATAGAGCCACTACCAACCAAAGGAAAGTAGGGAACATCAAACACATTAACATCTTTAAAATACTTATGGGTGAGAATACGGGCCCAAAACTGATTTTGGCAAGAACACCAACGCCAGTATAGCTTAGCAACAAGAACTTTCCCATTCAAAATAGTAGAACACAGGCCAAGGCCACCCTCTTCCTTAGGTCTACACACAGTTTCCCACCTAGCAAGGCTCCATTTAGTAGTCGATAAATTACCATTCCAAAGACATTATCGAGAGAGGGCATCAAATTCCCGAAGAAAATACATTGGAGCAGTCTGAACAAAAAACCTGTAGATAGGAAGAGTTTGAATAAAAGACTTTAGGAGAGTCAAATGAGCAGCAGTAGATAACCAACGGTGAGTCCAATGGTTAACCTTCTGACACAACTTGTCAAGCAAAATCAGCCAAAAAGACCTGGGATGTCTGCCAATAGTAAGAGGAATGCCCAAATAAACAAAGGGAAGAGACCCAATCTAAAACCGTAGGGTTTTAGCAATACGCCTTTGAATAGCCTGAGGAGTGTTAAAGAAGAAAATAGATGATTTATGCTATTTAACTTTCTGACCTGAAGTAGCAAGGTAAATATCCAAGGCATGCCGAAAAGATTCAGCTTCCCGAAGACAAGCCAAACCCATAAGAGAAGTGTCATCCAAAAATTGGAGGTGTGAGAGTTGTGGCAAACCATTGCCCCATTGTCACCCATGAATCAAACCCTAAGAAGCACGAAACTTGAGAAAACAGCCCAAACCCTTGGCCATAATAATAAATAGGTAAGGGGAGAGAGGATCCCCTTGGTGAAGGCCCCTCGAAGCACCAAAAGGCTCTGAAGGTTCTCCATTGACAATAACTGAGAGATATGAAGAATTAATACAACTCATGGTCCAAAGCACCCATTTTGGACTAAAACCAAAAGCTAGGAGAATTTTTTGAAGAAAACTCCATTTGACCCTATCATAAGCCTTGGCCATGTCTTATTTCATGAACATAGATCACTCCTTAGAAGTAGCCATAGAGTGAATAACCTTGGAAGCCACCACCACACCATCCAAAATTTGTCTACTAGCCACAAAGCCCCCTTGTTCTTTAGATATCACAACAAGAAGACAAGTTTTGAGCCTTGCAGCAATCAATTTAGTGATAATTTTATACATCACAATATTGCAAAGAGCAATAGGTCAAAAAAATTCAAGCTTATTAGCACCATCTTTTTTAGGAATGAGAACCAAGAAAATAGAATTCAAGGCTCGAAGAATCTGCTTACTACGAAGAGATTCCTAAACAACCTCCAACAGATCCAAATTAATAATATCCCAAAACTCCTAAAAAAATTCAACAGGAAAACAATTTGGGCCAGGAGCTTTACCTTTGTTCATCCCAAACACAACCTCTTCTAACTCAGACATGGAAATCTAATGAATGAGAGAATCATTCATCTCATTGGTGATCAGAGAGGGAATGCAGGAAAGGACCAAATTCTCCTCCTCAACAGCAGGAGGGGAATCTTCAGCAAAAAGAGAAGAATAAAACTGACAAGCCTCACGAGACATAGCCGACAAAGACAAAATCTAAAGCCCTTAAGAAGTAATCAGCGAAGAAATGAACCCCTTGTTATGACGAGCCTGAACAGAATGATGAAAGAAAGCAATATTCTTGTAACCTTCCTGGAGCCAATCAATCTGAGCCTTTTGTTTCCAATATATCTCCTCACAAAGCTCCCACTCTTCCACATTACGTAGAGCCTAAGATTCTTCTCTTCCCAGAGCATCCGAGAAACCATTATCTTGAATTTGGTGGGTAATTGCAGGAAGACGATCTAGAGAATTCTTCTTCTTGGCCTTAAGGTTACCAAAATATAATGTATTCCATCTCTTAAGGTGATATTTGACTTATTGAAGTATCTTAACAAAAAATTACATAGTTGTGCCATAAGCAGGGCCTCCCTCTCTCCACCACTTAGTCACAAGATCATACAACGAAGAATCCCGAAGCCACATTAGCTGAAATTTAAAGGGAGGATTCTTTGGAGCAAAAAAAGAAGAAGCATAAAATTTAATAGGCCAATGATCAGAATTTCTCCAATCAAGAATTTAAGAGCTAGTAACCAAGCCACCGCCAACCCAAAAATGGGAGACAAGAAACCTATCCAAATATTCTGAGATTGCTTCCTCTCCACTCCGTCTATTATTCCAAGTGAAAATCCCATTAGAGGGATTAACATCCACTAAAGCAAGAGAATCCACCTGAGCTCGAAAAAGATCAGAAGTTGGACCTAACCTAGGAAAACCCCCACTTTTCTCCTCCAAACTGAACACAGAATTAAAATCACCACCTAATATCCAAGGAAGATAAGGAGCACAAGAGCAAACATACTGAATATGTTCCCAAAGCTGGATTTTACCATGGATGTCAATAGGAGCATAATCATTAGTAACTAAAATATTCTCACCAGAATCCAAAGCAGAAGTGGCCATGGAGATAGAAGAATGACTAGAAATCCACCAAAGGGGAGAAATCTTGCGTGGATCCCAAAAAAGAGCCAAGCCTCCAGAATTACCTTGAGAACCAATGCATTGACACTAACCAAAATTCCAAATACAAGAATCATGTTGAAGCATAACATCCACAAAAACCTGTCTCATGAACACAGAAAATATTCGCCAAATGAACTGCTACCAAATCATGAATAGATTTTTGACGAGAGGCGTTATTCAACCCCCTCACATTCTAGGAGAGAATAGTCATGGAGGGGATTGAGAAAAGTGAGTGTCAATGGGTTTAACAGACCCCGATTCTGCCAATAAATCTCCAGTAACCTTAATCTTCTCTACATTTGTCTTATGCCCTTTGGAAGAGTTGTCAAGAGGAACTTTCTTAAGGAGGCGTTGTTGCAACCCCAAGCTCTGAGAAGCCCCCTTACCCATATTAGAAACTAAAACTTCCTTAGCCAAATCAGCCAAAACAATATCATCTTGCATAGGATCATTCAAGGTCACCTGTTGAGCCTACGCTCCATGTAAATCCTGACCTATCTTTGGAACCAACACAGCCTTCATACTCCCACCACCAACTGCAAGAGTGACACCTGGAGGAATCTCCTCATCCAAGGCAACAATATCTAATACTTCAAATCTATTAAAGCCCTCATCAACCTAATGATCCTTCAAAGTCCTCTTCTAACCCATCCTTTAGCCCTAGTTTTAAAAGGCACAAAACCATCTTTATCCTTACCCAAATCCCCCTCCTTAATATAAAAGTGCACTATTTATTATTAAAAAACTATTTGATATTTTAATTAGAATCAATCCTAAACCTTATGACATAAAAGGAATAAATATGATGGTGATAATAAATATCACATTATATATCAAAATAGATTTTATTTCTTATAGAAATAGATGAATCACTTTTGACATTAATAATAGGTTGCCAACATCATGACATGTCAAATAAGTATGAAGGTAGCATAATAGATAAAGTTATCTAAAGTGATTTAATCAAGCATTCTGATAATGAAAACTTATCAACTCTATGTGAATTATATAATAATCAATCAAAAGGGAATACTTGTGCTAAACATCAAAGTAAATGTACAAAATTAATCATTACAAGATTATTTATATTGATTAGTTAAAGCACTCCAATCTAAAGGGTTATGAACCTTATTAACTATTTATGGCAATGTAGTTATTATAAATATTACTAGTTAGAGTTGGAGGTTGGGTTTTTTGGTTGAGGTTTAAGTGAAAGATGTCTTTTCATGATGCTTAGGAAATTACATTTTTATTACACATTGTCAAGGTCTTTAGCATATAACACTTATACAACATCATTTATGCATCATTTTCACTAAATTATTTCATAGTTTAATAGGATTCAATCTTGAAAATTGTGCCATATAAAAATTAAATATATTATAGTAGTAATAAATATCCCATACATTCTTCAGAAGGTATGGGATATTCTAGCAAATTTTTAAGACATCAACCTCTCTCACACATATCGAGAAGGAAACAGGTTAGCAGATGGATTGGAAAATTTGGCTTGTGACCAACATGAGCCAATTTGCATTAATAATGAAGATGAATGGATCAGATTTCCTCACATCCTCAACATAGGGTTGGTTGATCAATCATCCTTGGCCTAATCCAACAGTTGGGAAAGGTTCAAATTGGTTTTGTGAATGTTAAGTTTCCCACTTAAGTATTTTGCATCATGTTTCAAATGTAAAAAGGCGGGCAGGGCTCTTGCTGATTAGTCGGGATAGTCAGCAGATAGGTATTAGTCACCTTCCATGTGGGGTTAGGCAACAAGTGACTTGGCGAACAGATGTTTGTATGTTTCAAAATATGCAAGCACAATTTAATGTCTTATCAAATTCTTGAAAATAGAGAGGCCGAACAGAATGGCACAGTCTACGAGTTCAGATTTAATATCAAACACTACAAAGGCTAATTCTCAGTGCTCGAGAAATTTTGTCCATCTAACAACCCCCACAAAATGAAGAAAGGTTTGCTTAAATTAGCCAGCCCACCACCTAGAGACTCCAACAAGAAAGATGCTCCAGTGAAGCCAACAACGAGAAAGAAGGAACGACAGCATGCCAACAGGGACATTTTGAGGAGAGATGGACCACACAGAAGAAAAATAGAAAGGACACGTGGCAGCAAAATGGAAATAGTTGCAACAACCATCGAACAAAAATAACAAATACCCAAACAATTGCCACATGAAAAGCTCCCAACAAAGGCAACTGCAATGTGGGCCCCATCCGAATAGAAAGTAGGTTGAGGCGACGTTTCAAGCAACTGGAGCTCATCAAAAGGAAAGAGAAGCGTCTCGAAGGGAAGTTCTGATAGGACGCCATGTGGTGGCGACCGGAAAGCTGCGAGCGATATCAAAACAAAAGGCAAAGCCGCGAAGGAAAAGAGCGGTGCATGAATAAATATTCATAGCTTAGCGACTCACAAGGACATTTCACTTGTGGAATGAGAATATCTAGATCATGGCCTCACAGACCTGTCCAATGCCTAGACTAATCACTCACAACTTGGAGAGGGCAGCCTAAAGGGACGTCCAGACCTCATCTGATGGTGTAGAGAGAGTGTGAAAGCTTTCATGTGCCATGTTTAAATCAATGATTGCCTTAAAAGGAAATCCACCAGATATTTTTGCCTCGACATGCGGTTCCAGATGCTCTAAACCAAGAAAGGTGATTGCACATGTTCTCAAAGGGCCAGGACAAGAATTTTTTCTAGGAAGATGATTGCATGGAGGAATAGTTAATTGTACAAGCTCAATTTTTTCTGCAATGTAACCCTACTTTTCTTTCTATAGAAGTACGAAAATATGATAACATCTTTCATATGAGGAATAGTATTTTAGCCTCTAATGAATTGGGTTAGTATGGCGCACTGGTTTTTGGATAATGGACAAGCTAAACGAGTAAGAGTTGGATTTGTACTCTGATTTTTTGGCAATTGTATGCTCATATGATAGTACAAAAATGGAACTTGATCTAGCATTTGGCCTATTTTGACAAATATGTACATTTTATAAATATTAATATAATATATATAGGACCCGTGCCTTTTATCAAAAAATAAATAAATAAATATCATATTATTTATTAAAACAATGTAATTTCTTATAGAAATGTGTGAATCTCATTTGACATTAAAATTATTTTTCCAACTTCATGGCATTGCAAGAATGGTGACGATAGTATCATAGACAAGGTTCTATAAAATAACTTACTTGCATTACAATAATGGAGAAGATAGTATCATGGATGAGGGTCTACAAGAAAATATAAGCAAATTCGCATTCAAACACAGACATACAACCTATATTCATTTAGTAGCATAGTGAAACAAGTTGACAAATAATAGATTCAATGATGTAATGATCAAATACCAATATAAGTGTTGACAATAATCATTCATCAAGATGAAACAATAATGATAATTGACCAAGCATTCTTAAAAAATATGATAGAATTATATTACCTATTTAATTATGACTAAGATCATTGATAATATCATAAATATCAAAAGGATGAATTAAAAAAGCTATTTGCACCTAGGTCGGGTCTCTATGCTCAATGCTATGTTGATATGAGAATAATATTTTGTATGATATTGCCCCTCATTAGGGAAAATTAGATGTAACCAAAAGAATCAAAAATCACATTAGTCCATGATAATATATGTATTAAATCAACATCTTATAAAACATATATAAATATCAATTTCAATAATAAACACCATTATACCACTTACAAATATCAATTAGAATTAATTCAACATTCAATTGTCATAATTTAATTTAATATGACATATAATATTTAATAATAATTACAAATAATACCCAAAATATAAATGCATTGATTCTCAACAAATCATATCATTAATTTATAATCTATCAAATATTGAATTATCCGAAAATGGGACATTATATCCTTCCTAATCTATAGATTTTTTTACCGAAACCTATAAATTTCTCAAAACAAATCTGAAAATATTTGTTCCATCTCATTTAGTTCTTTATAGTGCCAATAGAAATTTGTATAGGTCAATGGTACAATTCTATAGCTACACTCATCAATTTTGAAGTAACCATAGTAATTCCATGGATATTATTCTCAAATCACACACAAAAAACATCCCAATTATGGATTCTATATAAAGCTAGTGTCTTAGCAAATCTACAAGCTAATGTATTGATATTTTCCAAGATTTTAAATGATGCTAGGAAGTGTAAAGAAATATTTGTTACATTCCCAAAAATGATTGAACTCTTTTGTAGTTTTTCTTGCAAGAATACCATTTCGCACACCCAAAAAAATGTCTAAGGTTTTGTACTTTATTAAACTAGATCTAAGTATAATTTTATTCCTTTTAATATTTTCTTCATAAACTTCTCTTTCTCCTCCATTTACTTATGAATTTAAGGACCAAACACTACTTTATACTCCAATTTTTCACAAGTGAGTGGAATTATACACTTATGTCTATATAAAGCTTCAAATTTATCATGTTGATAGATGCATGATGGGAAATTTTATACACAAACTCCATCATTGGAAAGTTTTGGTTCTTTCTGTCAATAATCAACATTTCCTAAGGATCTCGTTGAAGAATTTTGCATAAATATTTTTGATTTATCATAAATGTTCAAACAAAGTGAATTCTTATTATTTGAAAGGTTAGTTGAGTTGGTTAAATGATAAGAACTACCACTTGACATTGATCCCTTCAAACTCAAGTTCAAAACATTTTTCCTTGATAAAAAATTTGTGGCCTTTCTATGCATCAACCATTCTTATTAATTTGTTAACCATATCCACAAATATTCCTTTTACCATGATATTTGTATTTTTTTTACATTTGCATTTATCTCTTATTTATTCATCTTTATTTTTATTAGCAGGTCCATCAATTTGTTTATTTCCTCATGTAAGGCATTATTATCCTATTGTATGTTAGGATGGGATGGAAATGATTTCCTATGAAGTCTTTTTATTTATTATATGAAGTCTTTTTATTTATTATGTTGATCTATTTTCATAGATCATTCATTCACTTTGTCTTTTTTATCTTTAATAATTAATATTTGGTCTCTCCATGCTCCTTGTGTAGCCTTCTAGAAGTGACTTTACTAAATTGGATTATGTACACTACTAAAGAAGTAGCTTCTAGAGTACACAATCACTCTCTTTAAAATTATTTTTACATGTACTTATTATGGTAAAGACTCTACATAAAACTTATTCTCTATAGAGATAGGTGGCCATATTTTATTTTTATTTTTTAGATTGCGGGAATCGAGTAGCCCCCTATAAATTGCAGTGTGCCTACTAAAAAAATTTCACATGACCGATGACACTCAAGAAACACGCCCTCTAGTACCATAGGAATTTTAGTAGACTAGACCTCATGACCTCTTTCCTACAACATGATTCTTTAGTCAATCAATCCAAGGCCCCCACCCTTGGGATAGGTGGCCATATTGCTAAGTATTCAACTTGGAAATAAATGTTAAACCCTCAATGAATTTTTCAACATCTTCCTACCTACTAAATAGTTCTTCATTTAATCTTTTAATAGTGTCAAGCACCATACATATACTAAAATCCATACTAGAAATGAGAGGAATCAAAATTTTATAATCATTTTCCTTTATTATTTATAATTATACTCTCAATTCTAAAATCAAACTTTTTCTAGTGGTTTGGAGCTTTCAACTATGACTTTTTGATGTTCTTCTAATGGGTCATTCAAGATATTTCTATCCTCCAGGAGCCTTTTTCCCTTTAATATATAATTGAAAGGAATTAAAATCATTGGTCTTGATAAATAAATCACCAACAAGAAATTATTTATAATCCTCTCATCTCACATCTCTTATGTTTGTAATCTCATAAACTTAATGCATCAAAGTTAGAGTATTAAGAGGAATATAACTTTTACTATCAACCTCTTCAAGTGGTTGAACCTATGCAATTACTACTTTCCCCAGGGCAAAATATTTTTATTACATTTGATGACTTCAAAATATACCAAAGGAATAGATTCACTTCAGTTTTGTTCTATTACCACATAACACATGTGATGAACAAACCTACCATATGGTTGGTCAACTATCATGGATAATTTTATCTCATCTTAGTCTTCATGGACTTCTAATGATGGAATCACTAATACAATTTAAATATAAACAAAAATGGTCTTTGGTAGAGGGGTGAGATCAAATTACTCTTATAAAAGTCTTAAATCAATTATGTTGTAGGTGACTTGGGCCTTTGAGAGAAATTATTTGATTTTTCCTATTATTATTTATCCTCTCGAGGGTATGCTCAATCTCATGATAGGCTCCCTAATAATCAATATCCAACTTCGTCCTTTTATTCTTTGCAGAATAAATATACCTCCATATTTTTCAATAATAATTATTTACATGTCATCTTGATAGTTTCTTATTAAATCCTCATACTCATAGAAGGAATGTTAAAATCGTGCCCATTCCCCTACTTCTTCATTTTTCAATTAAATCTTTAAATATATAATTTTTATTATTTTATAATGATTATATTTAGGAATCTAAGGATATCATCCACCTCAAACCCTTCCTTGCTAAGAAGTTGGTGGCATGAATATAACCTTCCTATACTTCTTAAAAGGTTAAAAATCTAAGTAATATATTTGTCTTGCTACCTATATGTATGTAACTTTATCTAGTACATAATGAGGCAATACATAGGGAGATATTATAGCCCCATAGACTCTTATAACTATACTCTTTATAAATGAAAACCAATCTCCCTATTTATTCTACACCTTCTCTTTTGGCTTGAATTACAAAGGCCTGAGAAGCAACTTGGCCTCATCTAATGATCTAGGCTTGATAAAACCTAAATTTTTGGACACTAGGGTGGAAAAGAGGTCCTTGAGATTATATAAAATAATTTGGAGTGTTTCATATCTATTATTATTATCCAAATTTGGATTGTATTTAATCTCCCTCCATGAACTTATCTGATAAATTAAATCTAATAGCCATTGTCTTATCAAAGTCACCAACCATGGTGAATAAAAATAGGAAATAGAACAATGAGTGCCTCCTAATCCTCATATCCATATGATGGTAATGGATGTCGTAAATAAGGATGGGGGCCTTGGATCAATTGGTTAAAGCATCTTGTTGTAGGAAAGAGGTCACGAGGTCCAGTCTCCCCCCATCCCTGTGGTATCGAAGGGCATGTCATGCCAGCATCACCGATCATGTGAAAAAGCTTACCAAGCACACTGTAATTTATGTGGGGGCTACTGAATTCTTACAGTTTAAAAAATGGATGTCTTAAATAATTTCAAATTATTATGAAAATGAATAGAAAATAATTTTCTATAATTAAATAATATGTTAACATACACAATTTTATTGTCTTCATGGAAGGCCAACATCCCCATATTTATTTTATCATCAACATTTATGCCTGAATTTTAACACATATCCTAATAGAAATCATATAATTAATATTTAAAATAAGTGCCATTCAAAGGCTCTAACTTCTCCTTTGAAATAATAACTAAAGGTGAACCTATCTCCCTAGTTTTAAATCTTAATATTTTTATAGACCTGTATAGAAGGTATTCCTTCCTATATAATGTTGCTAGAGTCTACATATTCAATACCATAGTGGAATCCTACCTCAACCTAAATACCCTTTGAGTTGACTATTTTTTGAGATTAGATAATACATTATCAATATTATCCTCCATCTACCTCTACTTCTCATCATATATCTTTTCAACCTAGATCATGATATAAAAATCTATAAAATGGTTAGCTAGTACAAACTTTGAAAAATCTAGTTATCATACATTACAAGTGGATTTATGTATATTATTTTTTATAGAACACCCCCATAAATAGATATATACTTGAAATGTTTCTCATTTCATCTCTTATACCTTCCTTATTACCTTCAAAACATTTAGGAAGGATACACCATTTCTATTTGCTTTCTTATACTTATTTGAATCACATGGGATGGCTTCAATATTGATCTTTGAATCAATTTTACTATACCCCATATTAATTTTATGAAATAGTAGAGCTAGTTTTTATTGGTAATACTAGACCTTTCAACAATATGATAGTGTAAAGAGCGGAACTCTTTAGAACAACATCGATAAATACTTTAAATAAAATCAATTATATTCAAAATATAGTCGTCATCTCATTCATTTAGACATCAAAGAAACTAGTCGATTACAAACAATGACATAAAGTTGATAAGATAAACTCATATTCAATTCCAGTCTAAATACATACATGTGTCATATTACACATTTTTGATTATAAATACAATAGATGATAATAATATCAGTTACAATTCAAGACTTAGGCATTCAGTCGCCTTAAGCTCTTCATTACATAATAAAGAATATATAAAGCATAAAAGAAGATGTCATCCGTTGATCTTCCATCCAAAAGAAAATCTTCATAAAGAAGACGAGAACAAGGATCAAGCGCTTTTTCCGCCCAACCTCAAAGCTTACGCTTCCCCGGAATTCCTTAGTCAATCAAGAAATACCCGACCCTGCACGAATCGCTTAGCAAAAAGCAGTCTACGAGCAAGATGGAATCTAGTGCATGCCTAGTATAACTAGTAAAACCACAAGAATTTTCATTTTTCTAAATCATTTAAGAAATAAGCAACTTCGATACTAGGATATGGTAGAGAGTTCAATAAATCCATCTGTTTCAATGGTCCTTAAGTTACTTGGCCAAGTAAAATGTCATGCACGACAAATAAAACAGTTTTGGAAAAGCAAAACTACACTCTCTATTTACCCATATTCGGCACCCGTCCCGGAAGGTAACTTTCCCAAAAACATAACATGCAGAGTCATCTATCAATCATGCATGATCTAAATAGTCAAATTCAATCTTTTAAAAACAACAAACTAAAAACTTGTTTGAAGCGAAAATAGTTTAAAAAGTCATTTCCTTTCATTGTTTAAATTTATAAAAGTCATAAAATTAATAATTTAATTTAATAAATTAAATATCAAGATTAATGAAGGTGTATCTCCAGTATGCAATTAAATACATATAAAACAGCCACACAAGAGCACACGTTCATTCGTTTGTACTCATCTATTTAACACTGTTTCAAGTTCATTCTTGTTATTTCTAAGTAAATCGTATCTAAATTTAAATGGTTTATTTTCTATTTAACATACTTTCACAAAATAAATAAATAATTATTCAAACAGATTTAAATAAACTCCTTTTTATTTATGTTTTGACAGTTTTGTTTCAATGGCGAAATTTCAATGTTTAAATTCCTAAGTTTCGAAAATAGTGTTTAATTTTTGCAGTTACTCCATCTTTATTTTCTGGAAATGAATATTTGTCAAAATAATTTCAACTACAATTATTTGGCAACAAAAGTAATAAATCTTTTGTTTAAGATCATTTTTGGAATCTAAATTTAAAAGTTGTTTTCTGGTTTTGAAATTCTTCCTAAATTTATTCAACTGTTTATTCCATGATTTCAATTAGAATTTTCCTAAAAATCTTTTGGTTCTAAATTGTTTAATATTCTGGAAAAATCATAGTCTGATTTGTTTGAAGTTTCAATATAATATATAAGGAATAGATTGAAATTCTAATTTCATTAAATAGAGATTCTCTTTTTAAATTTTAAACTAAATATTTAGAATTTAGAAAAGAGTTGTAGAATTTTATTGCAAATTTATAAAATTATATTGAAATCCTACCTCTTTGAATTCTGGAAAAGAATTTTGTGTGTGTACCTTCTCAACTCCTGTCCTCTATTCTTGAATCCTTCTCCTTAAATTGTTACTCTTATTCTTTTATTTTCTTGTGCCTTTTACCCTGTGTTGGCACCTTCTCTCCTGTTGTTGGTGTGCGTAGATGGAGATAGTGGGAAAAATTATCTGTGCCCTTGCGCACCCCTTCCAACTTCCTTAATAAGTTGTGTAGGATTTTAGATCCCCCCCCCTACACAGGCTTCTTATGATTGCCTTCTTTGTTTGCCCACTGCATGGGGTATGAGGAAGGTAAGAGGTTGTGTGTGCCTTCTTTGCCACCTCCCTGCCTTCCTTCCCTGAAGCGTGGGGTGTCCTCTCTGCAGGTGTCTCGGGTGTGGGTGAATGTGGAGACTCTGGCCGCACCCTTCTAGTTCATGCACACCTCCCAAAAACAGGTCACAGTCTCTTAAAAACTCTCCCTGTAGACTCCTCCCTTGACCTGCGTAGGGGGTGAGTGGTGATTGATTACCACTATACAAACAAAATAACTCTCTCTCTCTTCCTACTACGTCTGGGTAAGGTAAGATCCAGAAAATAAAAATAGACAATCAAGCATGAATTCCCTTCAATAATACTTTGTCATATATTTTTTTTCCTCAAGAATACTAAAATGAATTTTTCTGTGTCTTCTCCATTTCGAATTTTCCTTCCTTGTATATATCTCCTTCTTCTTTCATGCATTCATTAAATCAATAAATAAGATCCACTATTATAGATTGATCTTCAGATCAATTTCTAACTCCAAGTCTTGCAATCATTTAATTTAAGTCAATTTCATCAAATTTAACCAAATCATTATTTAAATTAACATGCATTTTTCACAATTTTGAGAAATTTAAATTAAAACTTGATTTAAAACTTGCAAACACAGTCATAACAATATGCATTAAAATATTATCTATGTGAGTGTGTGAGATTCCATCAACTCATAAACGTCAATCGGCTAAACAACTCTACCTGATCGTTGTTCTCGCCTTCAATCACGTTCACTTGTTCCTGCGTTCACTTGCACTCAATTTTACATTAGCAATGAAAAACCCCGAAATTAAATATAAATGCATTTCAAATCATGATAATTGCATTTCAATTTCACTTCAATTTGAATTTCAATTTAACTTTCATTAAAATAATCATTTAACTTCAATTTAAATAGCGACATAATGATTAATAACTGCATTTAATAAATCAAAAGAAATCTATGCATGACATCCTTCCCCTCTTAGAAGAGACATCATCTCGATGTCTTATTAATCATTCAATAAGCATAACATCATCATCAATAAAACATACTATCTCAATCAGTAAACATAGTATCTCAATAGGTAATAGTATCTCAATGATAGTGAAATAGTAACTAACAACATAGTTCTCAAACATAAGCATAAACAATAACAGTAGCATCCATGCTATCAAAGTTCACAACATGTGAATCAAAAACCAGAGTATCAAGTATCTCCGCACAAAACAAATGCTAATCTATGAAAGCAAATGAGGAAAATGATGGTCTATCATCTCAGAATCCTCCCATGTAGCACTATCCTCAGTATACTGGTCCCACTGGACCTTGTACTCCATCTTGTCCCAACTGATGGGTGTACGACATTTCCGTCCATACAATGCCTCAAATGGTGCCATACCGAATGATGCATGAAATGAGTTGTTGTAGGAAAACTCAACCAATGGTAAATATTCCTCCCACTTGTACTGTTGATCCATGTAGTACATCCTCAGTAAATCCTCCACAACCTGATTGACCCTTTCAGTTTGGCCATCGGTTTGTGGGTAATATGTAGAACTAAAATTCAATTTAGTTCCCAAGGCTGCATTCAGTGTAGTCCAAAACCTATATGTCATCCTGGTATCTCTATCAGAAATAATGGTCTCTAGTACACCATGCAACCTAAATATCTCTTGCACAAATTTCCTTGCAAGAGTCAATGATCCATCCTTCAGATTTCCAAGTGTGAAATGTGAAACCTTCGTCAGATTATCAACAACTACTAAGATGGTATCATGCCTAATCCTGCTCAAAGGTAATCCTTGGATGAAATCCATATTGATTACTTGCCACTTATACTTAGGTATATCATGGGGATACAAAAGTCCTGCTGGATGCACATGCTCAGCCTTGACTCACTGGCATTCCAAACATCCAGCCACATACTCCATGACATCTTTCTTAAGCTTCGGCCAACAATACAAAGCCTTCAATTCAGCTACCATCTTTGTAACTCCTGGATGCCCTGAATAAGGTGCATCATTAACTTCCTCAAGAATCAACTTCCTCAAATCTCCACCCTCAGGGATATACATCCTTCCCTGATATCTAACAATACCATCCAACTCCATCACATATCCATCAAATCTATGATCTGAAGGATCCACCTCTAACGCTTGTCTAACCCTATCATAATGCTCATCTCCTGGAAGATACTGCAAAACTTGTTGCCTCAAAGTTGACCTTGTGGTCAACATAGCAGAGAGATGTCTTCTCCTGCTAAGTGCATCTGCAACCCTGTTTTCCTTAACTTTAATATACTCAATACCAAAATCATACTCACTTAGGAACTCAAGCCACCTCCTTTGTCTTGCATTGAGGTTCGGTTGTGTGAAGATGTACTTAAGTCCTAAATGATTTGTCTTAAGCTCAAACGGCTTCCCTAGGAGAAAATGTCTCCACATCTACAATGCATGCACAATAGTTGTAAGCTCGAGATCATGTGGCGCATAATTCAACTCATATTGTTTCAGTTTCTTGGACTCATATGCAACCACCTTGCCTTCCTGCATTATCACAGCTCCTACACCTTCACCTAATGCATCTGTAATCACTATGAAGTGCCCATTAGGATCCGGTATAGTCAACACTGGTGTCGATATCAAAAACTGTTTAAGAATCTGAAATGCTTCCACGCACTTCTTTGTCCACTCATATTTCTTTCCCTTCTTCTGAAGAGAAGTAATAGGTGTTGCAATTCTAGAAAACCCTTCCACATACTTCCTGTAGTATCCTACAAGTCCCATGAAACTACGAACTTCAGTAACACTTTGCGATGTTGGCCAATCTACAATTGCCTCTATCTTCACAAGATCAACTGAGATTCCCTCAACAGATATGACGTGCCCCAAATAGTGAACCTTCTTCTGAAAGAATGTACACTTTGAAAACTTACCAAAAATCTTCTAATCTCTAAGTCTTTGCAAGACTATTCTCAAGTGCTTCTCATGTTCCTCTTTCGTTTTAGAGTAAATCAGAATGTCATCAATGAATATAAGCACGAAATCATCTAAACAATCTCTGAAGATACTGTTCATAAGGTTCATGAATGTCGTTGGAGCATTCGTTAGGCCAAAAGGTACCATGGTGAACTTGTAGAGTCCATACCGGGTTTTCAAAGTTGTCTTCGGAATATCCTCATCCTTAATCCTCAACTGGTGGTAACCTGATCTAAGATCAATCTTAGAAAACACTGTGGCCCCTTTCATCTAATCAAATAGCTCATCTATCCTGGGTAGAGGATACCTGTTCTTGATGGTAACCTTGTTCAGCATCCTGTAATCAATACACAGTCGCAAGGTTCCATCCTTCTTCTTAACAAAAATTACCGGTGCACCCCAAGGTGATACACTCGGTCTAATAAATCCTTGTTTCAGCAACTCCTGCAATTGAACCTTTAGTTAATACAACTCAATAGTAGTCATTCTGTAAGGAGCTTTAGATTGAGGCTCCATTCCAGGTAACAGTTCAATCGAGAAATCAAATTCTCTCTTCAGTGGTAATTCTGTAAGTTCTTCTGGAAAGATATCCAAGAATTCTATAAAAACTAGATAGCCCTTTGGACTATGTTGGGTATTATCCATGTCACTCACCAAAATAGCAAAAATGGAACATCCTTTCCGATGTGCTTTCTTTAGTTGTATAGCTAAGATATGTCTCAACTCTAGAGGCTCTCGAGATCCTAAAATCTCAAGTGGATATCCAAAATCATCCAAACAACTCACAACCTTGTCCTCACAGTTCACTATGGCTTTATGCTCAATTAACAAATTGATCCCTAAGATCACATCATAATAACCCAACGGTGCTACATAAAGGTTAACTTGGGTTTGGAAGTTAGGTAACTCTAAATCGTTGCATGATAAACATGAATCTACCCTCTTCTCTGATCTATTTCCATATTGAACCATCCATGAATGTGACATAAAACTAGGTATAACAGGTAATTTAGCAACTACTTTAGGATCAATAAATCATTCAATAGCTCCTTTATCTATCAAAATAGAAACAGATTGTCCAAAAAGCTTACCCGACATTTGAATAGGTGAAGCCTGAAAGTCTGCTTGACGGTTGTCAACCGCTACATGTATCTAATGTTGCGGTGCTCGCCGATCATTACCACCTCGCTGACCTCCTGTACGTTGAGTGCAATTGGAGGCATAGTGATCTCCTCCATAAGTATATCATCCACCTTGTGGCCCTGTATGACCACCTGTCCTATTCCTGATATTGGAGAAGTTGGTGTTATTATTGTTCACCTTCTTGTTTCCACCAAAGCTACCTTCTCCTTTATCCTGGGTGTTTGTTCCCCTCTTCAGATTCTTGATCTGCTGATTATTGTTGCTACCCTTCTGGTTATTGTTGTTATTGTTTTGAAACTTCCTATTTCCAAAACCAGATTTTGCATTCACACTCTTCCTGTAGTTCGCCACCTATTGCAGTTTTTGTTCTTGTTTTGTGGCCTTCTCAAAGACCTCATCCATCATCAATGGATTATGAATGTCCACATCAGCTCCAATCTGTGGCCTCAACCCTAGGATGGATTTCCGAATACAGAATCGTTCATGCATCTGATACTGTGGTACGTACTTTAGGAGATTGGTGAACCTCTCCCAGTACAAGGTAACTGTCAGACCACCCTGTGCCAGATTTTGGAACTCTGTCATCTTCCTATCAAAGAATAGCTGTGGAAGCCACCTCTTCCTGAAAAGTTGCAAGAATACTTCCCATGTATTTCCACCTGGTAGTAACTTCTTCTCAGTCTTTTCGTTATCCCACCAAGTAGCAGCTTCTCCAGTAAGCTAGTATGCAGCCCAAACTACCTTGGTCTCATTGGACATATTCCTGAGCTCAAATTATTTTTCCATCTCAATAACCCAAGCTTCAACTCCATCACCTATTGTCTTACCATCAAACTTGGGCGATGCTACCCTTTTCAAATCTTTAGCTAACTCCCCTTCAATCCTTGCTTGAGGATTTGGTACTTCAACCCTAGGATTTTCATTATTAGGTTCTTCCTGATTTTGGGGAATTTCAACTCAAGGGTTTTGTCCCTCTCTGACACCTCAAACTTCCTGTTCTAGGTTATCCATTTTGGAACCCTGCTGATTCAAGAGACCGAGAATTTGATCCAACATGTCATTCTCATTACTTGCAGCAGCTCCTTTACCTCTTGTACCCATTATGTATCACACTTCTTGCATCAAGGAATGTTCGTTTAGCGTAATGGACAAAGGACCCTAGTGTTTAAACCTAGGGCTCTGATACCAAATGTAAAGAGCGGAACTCTTTAAAACAACATTGACAAATACTTTAAATAAAATCAATTATATTCAAAATATAGTCATCATCTCATTCATTTAGACATCAAAGAAACTAGTCGATTACAAACAACGACATAAAGTCGATAAGATAAATTCATATTCAATTCCAGTCTAAATACATACATGTGTCATATTACACAATTTCGATTATAAATACAATAGATGATAATAATATCAATTACAATTCGAGACTTAGGCATTCAGTCACCTTAAGCTCTTCATTACATAATAAATAATATATAAAGCATAAAAGAAGATGCCATCTGTTGATCTTCCATCCAAAAGCAAATCTTCATAAAGAAGACAAGAACAAGGATCAAGCGCTTTTTTCGCCCAACCTCGAAGCTTACGCTTCCCCAGAATTCCTTAGTCAATCAAGAAATACCCGACCCTGCATGAATCACTTAGCAAAAAGCAGTCTACGAGCAAGATGGAATCTAGTGCATGCCTAGTATAACTAGTAAAACCACAAGCATTTTCATTTTTTCTAAATCATTTAAGAAATAAGCAAGTTTGATACTAGGATATGGTAGAGAGTTCAATAAATCCATTTGTTTCAATGGTCCTTAAGTTACTTGGCCAAGTAAAATGTCATGCATGACAAATAAAGCAGTTTTGGAAAAGCAAAACTACACTCTCTATTTACCCATATTCAGCACCCATCCCGGAAGGTAACTTTCCCAAAAACATAACATGCAGAGTCATCTATCAATCATGCATGGTCTAAACAGTCAAATTCAATCTTTTAAAAACAACAAACTAAAAACTTGTTTGAAGCAAAAACAGTTTAAAAAGTCATTTCCTTTCATTGTTTGAATTTATAAAAGTCATAAAATTAATAATTTAATTTAATAAATTAAATATCAAGATTAATGAAAGTGTATCTCTAGTATGCAATTAAATACATATAAAACAATCACACAAGAGCACACGTTCATTCATTTGTACTTATCTATTTAACATTGTTTCAAGTTCATTCTTGTTGTTTCTAAGTAAATCGTATCTAAATTTAAACGGTTTATTTTTTGTTTAACATACTTTCACAAAATAAATAAATAATTATTCAAACAGATTTAAATAAACTCCTTTTTATTTCTGTTTTGACAGTTTTGTTTCAATGGCGAAATTTCAATGTTTAAATTCCTAAGTTTCAAAAATAGTGTTTAATTTTTGCAATTACTCCATCTTTATTTTTTGGAAATGAATATTTGTCAAAATAATTTCAACTACAATTATTTGGCAACAAAATTAATAAATATTTTGTTTAAGATCATTTTTGGAATCTAAATTTAAAAGTTGCTTTCTGGTTTTGAAATTCTTCCTAAATTTATTCAACTGTTTATTCCATGATTTCAATCAGAATTTTCCTAAAAATATTTTGGTTCTAAATTGTTTAATATTCTGGAAAAATCACAATCTGATTCGTTTGAAGTTTCAATAAAATATATAAGGAATAGATTGAAATTCTAATTTCATTAAATAGAGATTCTCATTTTAAATTTTAAACTAAATATTTAGAATTTAGAAAAGAGCTATAGAATTTTATTGCAAATTTATAAAATTATATTGAAATCCTACCTCTTTGAATTATGGAAAAAAAATTTGTCTGTGTGGCTTCTCAACTCCTGTCCTCTGTTCTTGAATCCTTCTCCTTAAATTGCTACTCTTATTCTTTTATTTTCCTGTGCCTTTTACCCTGTGCTGGCACCTGCTCTCCTGTTGTTGTTGTACGTAGACGGAGAGAGTGGGAAAACTTCTTTGTGTCCTCCTTGCGCGCCCCTTCCAAATTCCTTAACAGGCTGCGTAGGGAGTTTAGATCCTCCCCCTTGCGCAGGCTTCTTATGGTTGCCTTCTTTGTTTTCCCATTGCGTGGGGTATGAGGAAGGTAAGAGGTTGTGCGTGCCTTCTTTGCCGCCTCCCTGACATGTGGGGTGTCCTCTCTGCAGGTGTGTGGGGTGTGGGGGAATGTGGAGTCTGGTTGCACCCTTCTAGTTCATGCGCACCTCCCAAAAACAGGCCGCACTCTCTTAAAAACTCTCCCTGAAGACTCCTCCCTTGACCTGCGTAGGGGGTGAGTGGTGATTGATTACCACTATACAAACAAAATAACCCTCTCTCTCTTCTTGCTGCGTCTGGGTAAGGTGAGATCCAAAAACTAAAAATAGACAATCAAGCATGAATTCCCTTCAATAATACTTTGTCATATATGTTTTTTCTTCAAGAATACTAAAATGAATTTTTTTGTGTCTTTTCCATTTCGAATTTTCCTTCTTCTTTCATGCATTCATTAAATCAAGAAATAAGATCCACTATTATAGATTGATCTTCAGATCAATTTCTAACTCCATGTCTTCAAAATCTGATTGTTTTTTGATTAATTGAAGATATTTTTCTTCAACTTGTTAACTGAAGTTCTTTTTTTTTTTTTAATGCAAATTCCAATTTTGCACGTGAAATTGTTTCCTAATTGTTTTCAATTTCTCCATTTTAGCTATTTGAAAGATTTGTTTAATTTATAATTTTAAATCTTTTCCTATTTCATAATTTTAAATCAAAAACAAATAACTTTAAAACACAACTTTATTCATTTAAAGTTTA
The DNA here is from genome assembly GCA_007115665.2 of Sequoiadendron giganteum. Classification (NCBI taxonomy): domain Eukaryota; kingdom Viridiplantae; phylum Streptophyta; class Pinopsida; order Cupressales; family Cupressaceae; genus Sequoiadendron; species Sequoiadendron giganteum. The sequence goes on from CM021100.1 coordinate 130,335,979, forward strand.
TTAAATTTCGAAACAAAAGCTAATTCTTTTTAAATTTTGAAATACTAACACACATTATTTTCAAACAAAAATAAAATTTAAACAAGCAATCAAATCATTTAATTTAAGTCAATTTCATCAAATTTAACCAAATCATTATTTAAATCAACATGCATTTTTCACAATTTTGAGAAATTTAAATTAAAACTTGATTTAAAACTTGCAAACACAGTCATAACAATATGCATTAAAATATTATCTATGTGAGTGTGTGAGATTCCATCAACTCATAAACGTCAATCGGCTAAACAACTCTACATGATCGTTGTTCTCGCCTTCAATCACGTTCACTTGTTCCTGCGTTCACTTGCACTCGATTTTACATTAGCAATGACAAACCCCAAAATTAAATATAAATGCATTTCAAATCATGATAATTGCATTTCAATTTCACTTCAATTTGAATTTCAATTTAACTTTCATTAAAATAATCATTTAACTTCAATTTAAATAGCGACATAATGATTAATAACTGCATTTAATAAATCAAAAGAAATCTATACGTGATAGATAACATAAAACTAGTATTTTTACTACACACAAGGGCTATGGATACTAACACATAGGTAATTTTTTAGAAATTCAAAGCTATGAAAATAAAATTAATTATAGAATACATAGACCATAAACCCTAATTCTTGAGGACTCGAGGTCATTTTATTTTTTTCCTCTAATAAATTTTAACATAGAGACAATCTACATGGACTTGTCCATAATTTTGACACTCTCATGAAATTACACGTGACACTTGAATCAATGTATTTCCGAACAACACAACAACCTAAGGACATGGTTGCTTGGTAAGCATAATCTCCAAGACAACCTAAGCTCCAACTATTATATTTTTATAGAGTGTCACTCTTGAATAAATTCATAGCTTCAAACTTGGCTTTTATGATCTAATAAGGAGCTAGAGAATTAAATGGTATGGAGTAGGTTTTGAATAAAGTTTGGATTATTTATACAAATAAGTAATTTTTTCATTAATAAACATAAACTTTACTCATGCAAAGGTCACTTCAAATGATATGGTGTTAAATTTTCATCATTGATCAATCATTAACATGTGTTCATGTATTGGAATCTTGATCTAATGGTTGGTTCATTCTTGTAAGTTTATTAACCAATGAGTAACAACTATATTTCCTACTAAATAACTTGTTGATCCAATAGCTTATCCAATCTATGCCTTGAAAATTAGTATCCAACACACAACAATCCTTTGGAATTTGAAGTAAAAATTATTAGCCACTCATTATTCATTAGTTACTAGCTAATAAAAAAATATACAATGTAGTCATAAGGATATCATATGTTAAAATTATTCATCCATATAGTTGACATGGGTCAATAAGAATTTTTCATAATGTAACGGACAAGTCATAAAAAAATAAAAAAAATTATGGTAGTAAAGATGAAATGATCAATGTGTAGCTACCAAAGAGAAATAGAATGATGAGGAATTTAACCTTTAGAAGATAATTGTCTGCTACCAAATGACTATATGTCAAATAACAAATAATACATAGAAGGAAAATGACAAGATAGAGTGATAAGAATGATGAGGAAGTGCAATAAATAGAAAGTAATGTATTCAGACACATGCTCTAAGTTACAATGTAATTGGTTATTACAAGTTAACATTAAAAATTAAAATGTAATATGATAAACATTTAGACATGCACAAAATATTGATGTTATATTAGGGGTGTTTAAGATTTATTTTGCCAAGCACACATGCTCTAAGTTACAATGTAATTGGCTATTACAAGTTAACATTAAAAAATAAAATGTAATATGATAAACATTTAGACATACACAAAATATTGATGTTATATTGGGGGTGTTTAAGGTTTATTACGCCAAGCTAGCATTGATTTCTAATTTTATATATAAATGGTTACCCTTTCTCTAGTTTTCTCATCAAATTGATATGAATATGTATATTCCTTATTTGTGGTGGGGATTTTAACAATGTCATAACAACAAAAAATTAATTCTATTCTCAAAGAGTTGCTTCAAAAATTAGTGTTGCTATAAAATAAAATTTTGAACATTGTAAAATGGTAGAAAAATATGAAGTGATTACTAAGGAAAGAAATTTTCACTATTTTGAGATCTACCTATTATGGAGGTTGAGGTCAATTTAAGGAAAAAAAGGATATGTTTATTGTTTAGTGGATTCCTCCCTCATTAAACTAGTTTAAACTTAACTTTGATGGAGTTGTTAAAGGAAAATCATGACTCATTTGGGTGGGTGGCATCATTACAAGTTGTAAGGGGCTCATGTTAGCTACTATTGTGTATCTAATTAGAGTTAAATCAAACCAATGTGTTAAAGAATTTTCTATGCTAGGGGATTTTAATTGGCCATGAAGGTGGGTTGTAAGAGTCTAATAATTAAGGGTGACTCCCTTATCATTTTAAACTATTTAAGGAATAGTAAGGAGGCCAACTATGTTATTAGAAATATCATTAATAATATTTTAGCTCTTTAATACAGGTTTGAAAGATTCTTTATTATCCATACCTATAGGGAAGGAAACTACATGATTGATTAGTTTGTGAATTACAGAATCAACAAAGGAACAATAACAAAATGGTTCAGTCCCATAAGGCTTCCTATCCTCATTACTAAAAAAATATAAATAAAGAAGATATATGATATTTCAATGGACTTATATTTATTTAATGGTACCGTATTTTTAAGGCTAACATGTGATTATTTTATGGGATTTATGAGGCATATTCTTAGTTATTAGGCAAGGGACACGTAATTCTGATTTCTCACTTGGCCCCTTGCTAGCCTCACTTGTAATGACCATCTTACTATAATGAGATTAATTTGACAAAGGTATGTTAGATATCTCTTATAGGAGGAAATATGGTTGAAAGTGTAAAGAAATCTAAGAGACTTTATAACTTTCATTAGTACTAATTATAACTACCAAAGCTTTGGTGTAAAAAAATGTAGTGATCTTCTAACCACTTCTCCTTCATTGTTGTGTTAATGAATCTCTTCCTAGCTTAGTGATATTTTTTAGGTTTTTTAGAATGGGTGCTAAGAAAGGAAAATAAATCCTTCATATAATAAGGTATTCAAGTGGATCCTAAAATTTTGTAACATAGTGAAGGGACAAATTGCAATCTATATCAAGAAAGTTAAGGGATATGATATGTCACTCTTTATGTATTTTACTAAGGCTTGGAAACTAAGGTTGGTTTCATTCAAAGGAGTGTTAATAGAGGTATCTAAAGAAACACATTGATAAAATTATAGGTATGTCCATGGGTGGCCTAAAATTCTTCAAAGAAGAAAGATGTAAGAATTGGAAATGAACAGGTTTTATAAGAAAGGGGGTTTCATTAAGCATTATAAGGATGGGGATGGGATAGTCAAGGTGACTCTTCATTGGCCCTAGGATAAATTTATCTTATAAATAATGAAGTAAATTTCCTTTTAAGACAAGTATTTTAGTTTATATTCCTACCATTTCTCACTCATAAACCACTTCAAACATAATAGGCTACTGAGAATTCATTTTTCCTCATTTGTTCATTAGAAAGAACTACATTGGATGTTTAGCAATTGAAGACAAGAATCCATATCCATTAAGCTCTTATATTTTTATTTTTCCAAGTTTTGCATGACCAACATCTCTCTCATTTTGGTGGTCAAGGAGGTAAAAGCCTCACATAAAAGAAAATGGATAAATAAATCTAATAATAATGTTCTTGATCTTAGAGGAAAAAATGTCTTGATGGGACCAAAGAGAATTAAAAGCATTATTTCATAAAAAAATGACTCAAACCCCATAATTATTTGGAGGGGTCAAAATCACCTAGTGAGGGGTTGGTAGGGAAGTTCAAAGGGAAAGGGGAAAAGGAACAAAGGGTTAATCCTCATAATATAATAAATATGTTACAATAAAAAGTAAATTCATTTGCAAGAGAGAGATTGTTGAACACCAAAAATATTGAGAGATGGGGTTAATCAATATTCTTTTAAACCATTCAAACACTTAAACATCAAACTTACCTAGCATATTTAGTCATAGTAATGAAAGAAAGTATGAAACTTCCAATCAACATCACATAACACATGAACACCAGGATTTTTACGTGGAAAACCCAAGATGAGAAAAACAACAGTGAGGATTATCTCACAATATATTATAATCGGTTATAGTATATTACAAAAGTGCTCACTATAGGTGGACTCACTATCCACTGAAAGAATAAAAGAGAAAGAATAAATCTTGTGGCTCACAGCCTAGATTGAACTGTTACAATTGCATCTATCAAATGCAAGAAATGTAGTTCCAATGAATCTCAATATACTAACTTTACACACTTCATCTGATTATGATCTAACAATCTACCTTGCTCTGCATTTGCATCACTCTAATATTCTTCTCAACATTCACAACTTAGATTCACAATCTATTCACTTAATTCACATCATTCACATCACTTTCATGTAGGACCTTCATCAAAACACCAAAAATGATCTAGCTTATATATCCTCTTCACCCATAACATCAATTAGGTTGACCTAATTAGATGTATCATTTAAAATATAAAAAATATAACTTGGCTCAAAAACCTTCCACACATGCCTTGCACCAAGATTCAACCCTCAAAACAATTTAAAATAGGTTGGCATGGGCCTATAATGGCTACCACATAGCTCTACAATACTTAATTTAGCTTTGTATACCTTCAAACATATTTTTGTTGGCATTGCAGAAGACCTAATATAAAAATTCTCCAACTTTATACCCATATTCAAACACATGGAATTCAAAACACTATGCCATATGGAATGCACACTCTATTGACATCTATCAACATCTCCTCAAATTTTCAAAGTCAAAATCCAATGCATGGAGAAGTGCGGATTCTCCAACTCATATGCACAAAACTGGAAAACATTTGTAACTGTCAAGTCGAACTTCTGTTACTCATAAATTTCACACCAAAATCCAAAACAAGATGAAACTCTAGAATTAGATGCTTCTACTAGCTAAAAAATATATACTAGAACCACAGAGCAAAGCACTAAACAATGGACTAATGCAGACCCAAAAATAGGATGCTCTGCATACAGAAACACTACTATAAACACAATCAATTTTCATCACAATTATCTTTACCGGATCAAATATTCTTGCAAAATTTCCCTATACAAACATCCTAAAACATGTTAGAGCCAACGAAAATGATCTGCACCATGATCTCCAAAGAAATATACAATGTTTACATCAATGACAACACTGCAATGCATAACAATATACCTTGTGCTTATCCCACATGCTCATGTTGCCAACAATAGCATCAATGATAGACTCCTCATTCTTCCAACAGAGATTTGGATACCACCCCCATTTATTTGGATTATTAGGATGAATCCCCTTTATGTAGGGATAACTTATTTATGGAGATAATCCAAAGAACAATGATGGTATGTTTTTTCCAAGAACTCTTGATATCCCTACTATCCACAACCAAGAGAAGACCTTGGCAGAGGACCTTCAAAAAAAGATGCATTATCTAAGAGGAAGCCACATTCCATAAGAACATACTCAAATGGTGTATAAAACTAAGGGGGCTTCAACTCAAATAAGAGAAGACGAAGCAATATATATATATATGGGGGGTTCCTCCGGGGCTTCCAAGGACTCCAAAACAATATTTAGAACATGAAGAAAAAAATTTGGAGGAGATTGCAGGTGTAAAGGAAAAATGATCATGGTGTGGTTTTGGCCCATCTAAACAACTTGGGTAATATTATCAAATTAAGCATCATACCACCATAAATAAGTGTGTTACTAGCACCTAAAGGTTCTAGGTTTATCTAGGAAATAAGAGAATGGTGATGTGAGTGTGGAAATTGGCGGCCCACTAGGAGCTAATATAAATTAGGTGATATTGACCTCATGGATGTTAGATAATGAAAGAAGAGTGGGAATTGGTGATATCCCTCAACAACATGGTAAATAATATAGTATAATATTATTTACTTTGTTATTTTTGTTGGTTCTAAGACCAAAATATTAAAAAATATATATATTAGCAACCTCATGTAAAGGTGGAATATGTGTCATAATACTAGGATCCTCAAGGAAATTTGGATAAAGAGGGGAACATATAGGCGAATCCATAGATCTAAAAAAAAACCATCATAAGGTGGAGAAGTATGAGGCTCACTAGGTACAACATCACATGAATGAAGATCTCTATATGTATGAAATGAATATAGCAATGGAGTAGTTCCTAAGTCACTATCATAGGCCACAAAATAGGTATAATTAGAAAACATAGTGACTGAGTAAGTCAATTTGGTTTGGAATGAGGGAAAGACGTCTATAATACATATTTGACACTAAAAATGTATGAGAGTGTGTGTAAGCATTAAGAAGATCATGAACAATAATTACCTAAAACTTAATCAATATGAACCAATGAAACACAAATGAGGAGGTGGATCCAAACCTTACTAAAATATGAAATAAAATACAACAATAAAAAATATATTAGATATAAAAGTTAGAAATATAAAGAAGCTAATAACCCTAGGGTAAAACCCTAGAGATATTTGAATGTTAGGTTCACCAAAATTTTAAAGTCTAAATACAACAAAATTTTTTATTAAAAATATATTTTTTATGAATATAGTATAATAATATAATTTAAAATTATTAAAGATTATATTACAAAATTGAGAAACCTAAAAATTCAAAGGATAAAAATTGTTGACATGACTATGGAGGTTGCTAGATAGTTTATCGTTGTTTCATAACTTTTAAACCATAGATTAGAGTTTTACTTATTTGTAGGTGTGTTGGAAGAAAAACAATAAAATTTGAGTTCGATCATTCTCAAAATTTGTCAAGGGCCAAATCTATGTATGTGTAAAATAATTGGATTGGATCAATGAGTGTCAATCTCAACCATACACTTAGAAATGAAGTATACACACAAAAATGAGTTGGATAGAAATTATTTGTTGGATATATCTAATCTTAATGTCTACTACCTATGTCTAAAAGAGGTGGTGTTGATAAACATTGTTTAGGAGTTTCCTAGGTGAGGGATATTCTTCTTTGATCAAATCCTTGTTATTGGTATAAGTATTTGGTGAGAAGGATTGAAGACAAGCATGTAGAAACGCTTAATATATTAATGTAGTTTGATAATGTAATGTTAATTCTCTATTATACTCTAGTGTCATGTAATGTCTTTATGGATGTCTCGATACAACACCCTAGCACCTATGTTAATGAGTTTTACACTCATGATTAGTTGGAGGGCATCGTGAAGATCCAAAATTAAAATTAAAATTTGAAAGTTTAAAGATCATTTGTGTTTTGAGAAATTGATGTGAAATAATTTAATAGAATATACAAATTTTACCCTAATAAAAGAATGAGTGTACTAAGAATCAAGAACAATCTTTAAAAGTATGTGTAGATGAGAATATATTAAGTTCAAATTATTTACTATTTTTATATTAGAATATACCACGTACATACTAATCATTACGTAAAAAATAATCTTATCAAAATAAATCTAAAACACACAAATTTTTTTTAAATCTACTCATTCCACCACTATATTTTTTAATTAATTTTTTAAAATCCCTTTTAATTAATTTATTTTATCCTTGTAACTTTTTATAACACTTGTTTACAAGATAGTATATTAGAATTATAAAACCATATCTTAAAAGTTACTCGTAATCTCGTTTAAAGCAACCCATATTTTTTTCAATAAAAAAGGTAATTACCTAAAAGATTCCATAGCATAAATTATTCTATCTTTATGGGCGTGACCTTAATTTTAATTTAGTAAAAGGCATATGAATGCTGATTGAAAACAATGTGTTATCAATTTACTTTATGTTAATATTTTAATTTAACAAAGGACATGTGAATTCTTATAAAAGAATTAAAAAATTAAATATAATTTATTTATATTAAAAAAAACTTAATTACAAATTTAATTTTTTTTATTAAACAAATTTAAACTTGACACATATTTATACTCATAACAAAACAACAAATAGTATTAAAGTGGAAATGGTTGTCTTTTTAGGAAACTTTGCCGCCTCCAAAATATACCACGCAAAGAATCAAAGTCTTTGTCCCTTATTATGAAAAAAATTCACAAAGTCCAAGTTTGTGTTCAAATTATAAGACAAATATGCATGAAGAGGAGATTTTAAAAATTAAAATAAAATAAAAATTGAAGAGGAGATTTTGGTGATGAATAATATCCCATTGATAAAGGCATATTTCACTAGATGACAATGTGAAAAGTATAAACTATGACCAAGCACGCAATACTTGGTTTTCATTATTAATTAGCTTAAAATCAATCTATATATTATCATTTAATAATTATACATTATTCCCTTCTTCAATAGTTTTTAATTAGTCATTTTTAAGGGAGAGAGACACACTTATATGTGTCACTTTATAATTGTATGGCATATGATATACATCCATCTCTATGTATTTTTTTAATTATATTTTATATTTTATAAGTACAAAAGAAGATAGCAACTTTTGATTATATTATAATATACATTTAATAAAAATAATTAATGTATAATTAATTAAATTTAAATCAAAAGAGTTACAAATGGAATAGTTTGAGAGTGTTAAGCATATTTAGTTATGTTGATATTTAGTTTCGTATTTTTATTTCTTTGTATCAATATGAGAAATCTTGTAAATGTGTGTCATGATTTACAAGATGATTTATGAGATTGAGAAGCTTGTTCTTCATATGGTCTCCAATGAATATGAATCAAAATTTAATAGAAAAGGAAAAGAAGATAATGAAAACAAAATTCTAATATATCAGATGAAATGTTGAATAAGGGATTAACTTATGTCATTCAAAACTTGCATAGAGTTCATAGCATTTGAAACAAATGGATTTTAGTAAATGGGAAGGACACGAGTATGCATGTGTAATGGCATGAATTTGCACCCCTTGCAAATTCCCCATTTATGTATCCCTTACCTTAGAAAATATGATCTCGATGATGCTTTTCCACATCCACTTCCATTCTACATCCACTTTGCAGTTGTTTTATGTATCGGTGGAGGATATTATGTCTAGGATGCTAGTGTGGTGCACAGACGTCTACGCAGCACGCAACGATCTTGACAAGATTCTCGCCTCTAGAATTTGCAAAGGCATTCACTCCTCCATTGGACATGAAGTATAATGCTTCGTGCCCCTCTAACCGACTTCAAATGGCCCTTTTTCCTCCATTCTTCATTTCAAATGGCTATCTTCTTGATTCATTCTTCCTTCTTCAGTATCTTGATCATTCTGAACTCTACACACTCACTTTCAACTCCTTCACTCTCACATTCGAACTCCATTGTAATTGCACACCGCTATTTTGTTGGCTCCTCTTCTTCATTGTTGTGACAACGTTGACTTTGGAGAGCTTGCAAGCTCACATCTTCCTCTACATGCCTTAAGAGCATCTACTTAAGAAGGTGATATCCATTCACTATCATTTTTATTTGTATCATCTACTCGTGTAGTAGCATATTATTGTTTTAGCATTGCTTGGTATTTCCATTTCCATAGCTTCTTTATCATCTTTCTATAAATCGTTGCTATTTGGTTGTTTGTGGAGGTGGAAACAACAAAGTGGGGGACTGACTGAGACAGTCCTCTAAACACAACCACAACATTTTCTCATTCTTGTGTGTCTAGGTTGTTCATCAAGTGAATATTTTGAAGACCTCAACTTGTGGGTTTGAAGGTTTGTTTCTACTACCTCTCTCTTGTCAAATTTTAGCTTAGTATTGTTAAAGTATTCTTCTTGTTGTGTTTTTATTTCTAAATTTTTCATCTCTATCATAGCATAAACCTTGTTGGTCAATTTGTTAGTTAATTCTCGAGTGTTTTTGTCTGCACTTTACTCTTTATGTTAGTACGGACACTATCGCCCCACTGAGATGCTATCATGCCGCGTTGGAGTATGTGTCCTATGCTATCATCCTCAAGCAGCGAATTTCTTAAGTTGCAAACTGAACCTTGGGATTTGACTCGTTTGACCCCTTGAGACATTTGAGTTAGCAGAAGGAAAGTGGCAGACCCGTTGTCCTTCCTTTTCAGCCCCTTAAACCTTAAACCTTTTCAATCCATTTACCAATCTTTAGGTAGATCGTGGCAGCCAATTGTTCAGGGCCTTCTCATGACCTGAGGTCTTGAGTAACCGATCCCCCTCCTCTACATTTTGGTGAACCTGACAGTGAACTATTTTGATTTAGTTTCACAATATTGAAGGAACCTTCTCTCATGTTCTAGGCATGTTCTAGGTTTACGCATTGTAGGGAATGTAGACTTGCAAACCAATCTACGACCCCTAGCAGCATAGCTAAAAGGATCCCTAGACATTGGGGAACAAAGTCTAGATAGGTCACTGTCCTATTTCTAGACCCTTGGAGTGTTTTGAGAAAGTCCTCTCAGTGTATGAAAACATGGTCTCTTTTATGCACCTATGTGTTGCTCAGACTGCGCCTAGTTTATCGGATATAAATTTCATGGTGCGAGACTTACCTACCATGAATAAAGAAATGTCTCATCTATACATTCCTACGCGTCTCAATAGGAACGTTGTAACTGGTGTTCTGGTTGATCCCGTGTGTCGTGTGAAAATTGTGACAAAGGAGATCCTATTGATAAACTTCTTACGAAAGGATGGGTACGATGAATCAAAGAGTACCATACGTATGCATGATGGGCTTTCATCCCTCCCATTGGTTCCATCCCTTAGTCTTGGTAGGACCCAGGATTGTGAATGCCCTTTTTGACATCATCTCAAAATCAGACTTCTTCAAAGTGAAGCTAGACATCCCATGATGGCTAGTTTCCAGGAACTCAGTCGCTTCGGTAGTTCATAAATGTTTAAAGTTATCTCATGAGGGCTTTGTGCACGTTGTGCATGACACTAGGTATAATTCACTAGTGTCACGTGGGGGCTACTCTTTAGATCACTTTTGGCTCGGCTCGATTGGTCCACTCCCTCCAAGGATAGACTTGTTGTATCGCACTTATGTCAACTACAAGACTAGAGGCATGGCACTAAAAGTGACCTACCCTCCTTCCTCATATGTTATTTTGGTTAAAGATTCCATGATAGCACAACAACATGCTACCTCTTCCTCACAAAAGGGGAAGGGGAAGTTCGCTCATGCCAATGAGCCTTCTTCTTCCTCTCCATTTGTTGCTCCATCTACTTTTGTCTCTCACCTTGCTAAGATGCCTTTGGTTTTTTCCTCCATGTGTCTCATGGGGAGTTTGATGGTGCTTGCTTGGTGAAATGCCAAGCATCAAGTGCTTGACCTTCCCGTCTTGCCCATGTTGCCTCAGCCCGTTGTCTATGGTAAGGGGAAGGGCCTCCATGGAGTTGCCTCTACATCTCATTCTTTGCAACCTCCTACTACTTCTACCTCTTTGGGGGAAAATGGGAAGAGACCCGCTACCAAGGCGCTTGAGTCTGCTTCTCCACCTGTCATTGTTTTTGCATATTTTCCTCTTGTTTTTGTCTAGGAGTCAGTCCCTCTGCAAGCAACGACTATGATGGAAACTTCCATGATAGAATAAGAGCCTTCTATTCCTCAATCCATAGCTTCCAACTCTCAAAGTTGAAGAAGCCACCTTGTACATGAGCATAAGCATCGGAGAAAGGCTCTGGCTGCTGAGCAGGTTGCCTTGTAGGAGGTAAGAGGATCCAACAACTCCTGTCTTGAAATCTCCTTCTATTCCCCCCTTCTTTTGCTCCTTATTCTTTAGTTCCCATTGCCTTGATCTTTCTTTCATCTCCCCCTACAAATGTTGATGACCCTCACCCAAATAGGGTGCAGGTGTTCATCACTCCCCAATAGAGCCTCCTCTCCCGATGTCCCTTCTGGACATCTCACCTTTTCCTAAGCCCGTGGATATGTCGAATAACTCAATGGTATCCACTGCAATAATGCCTTCTTCCTCCTCGCCTTTCGCTTCTTTTATGGGTATCTCACATCCTCCAATGAAGCGTAAGTTGGAGGATGACCCTACTTCTAATGGGGGTTGAAAGAAGGGATTTCCTTCTTCGAGAGAGGATTCTACTTTGGCTTGTGTCATACTAGTGGTGGAGGAAACCCTGACATCCCCTGAGTTTGTCACTACCCCCAAGTCTTTTGGTGAGGTTGGCAGTGGATCTCAGGTGCCTCCTTCTTTACCCACTCAGCTGACACATGGCACTATTTTCAAGTGCATGTTTAACTCGATGGACGATGTCCTGACTTTGTCAGCGATCTTTGCAAGATCGATGACTTTCACCTTACAAGAGTTTAGTGAAGAATACCTTGAGAGGCCCTCTTCCTTAGCTCTTATCACATGAGAGTCGAAGGGTGCTCCCCTTTCTATCATGCCCTTGCAAGCTCATCCATCTTCTCCTTATAATGATCTAGATTGGGAGAATGATGACCTCTTGGTTGACGAGGACTAGGGGAGCACCTCTTCTTTACTTATAGATTAGGTTTGTCTGTGTGTTGTGTTTCCCCCATGCTTGTTTTTATGTGTTCTTGGAGGGCCCTTTTCACCCTTGTAGGTGCTTGGATACAAAAGTGTTTTGTTTTGTAAAACTTCTTCTATTTGTTGTGCCTTGATTTTTGATAATTGGGGACAATGCAAAGTGTTGGGTACATTTAGGCCTCCCTTCCATGCTAACCCAATTTTTTATTTTTTATTTTTTTCATGTACCCTTATTCATGATCTGATATAGTAGGGGATTGCTAACAATTTATTCATATATTATATTGTATCTATCTATTTATATCTATGAGTAGTTATGACTCTAAATTATCAGATCCCCTTATCTGTTGGCTTCTTCGTCCCTATTTTTTGTTCCTTCTTTATCTTTCTCTCTTCATTTTTTGCTTCATGATGTTGTGGTGCCTATGTATTGTCCCTCGCATGTACGACAAGATTTCCACATTTACATCTCGTCATGTATCACAAGCCACAACAACACTATCTTGTCTCTCCTTAGGATGTCATATGCCTTTGTGTTTAGCATGCACCATCCTAAGGGGGGGCTTCCATGCTTCTCTGATTTTCAATAAGGTGTATTTGATGGCCAAAGAATCACTTGCTAAAAATCTACATTTTTCAAAAATTGCATCCTTCACTAAGGATCCCCTTAGCAATATTTTAATTTGAAATTGAATTCATAGAAAAAATAATTAGTATTTCTCCTTTTAGGATGTCATCCTTCTTTTTTCAAATTCCTTGACAAAAGAGAATCTTTCAAAAGGATTTCTTGATGACAGGATCATTTGCAAAAATATCATCATTTTTCAAATAGGGCATCCCTTGAGTGGACCCCTCTTTCTTTTGAAGGGTTCCCGAGGGACCCCTTTGAAAGCTTCTCCTTCAATTGCTTATTTTGAGATATGAATTTATATCTATCTGTGTGACTTTTTTCTTTCCTAACATGTTTTTTCTGCAGATTAACATGTTTCCTTGCAGGATTGAGCACCTATGAGGGTCAATAAAACTTTGTGGAGCCTTTCACATCTATCCTCCCTCAAGATTGATCACTTGTGGAACCTCCTTTGAAAGACTAAGCACCTATAAAGCATTTCCATTATGCAAGACTGAGCATATATAGAACCTTTTTTCACTTTCTACGAGACCAAGCACCCATGGGACCAACTTTTTAGGACCAAGCACTTGACGAGCCTTTTTTTTACCTTCCATAGGACCGGGTACCTATGGATCCATCTCTCTGTCTCCTACGCCCGAATATGTCAAATTACAGTCTTCTTCCTCGATGGTTCAAGTATACATTCCTCAAATTTCTCTCTACTTTACCATGCATTCACTGACACTTATGCTCACTAAAGTTGAGGAAAAATGTAATGGCATGAATTTGCACCCCTTGAAAATTCCCCGTTTATCTATCCCTTACCTTAGAAAACATGATTTCGATGATGCATTTTCCACATCCGCTTCCATTTCACATCCACTTGGTAGTTTTTTTATGTATCAATGGGGGATATTCTATCTAGGACACTAGTGCAATGCACAAACATCTACATAGCATGTTATCATCTTGATAGGATTCTCGCCTCTAGAATCCACAGAGGCATTACACTCCTCTAGTGGACGTGAAGTGTAATGCTTACTACCCCTCTGATTGATTTCAAATGGCCCTTTTTCCTCCATTCTTCCTTTCAAATGGCTATCTTCTTGATTCATTTCTCCTTCTTCAATCTCTTGATCATTCTAGACTCTACACACTCACTTTCAGCTCCTTCACTCTCACGTTTGAACTCCATTGTAGCTACAAGTTGTTTTTTTGAATCCTCTTCTTCATTATTGTGGCAATGTTGGCTTTGGAGAGCTTGTGAGATCACATCTTCCTCTATGTTCCTTGAGAGCATCTAGTTGGGAAGGTGATATCCATTCACTATCATTTTTCTTTGCATCATCTACTCGTGTAGTAGCATATTATTGTTTTAGCATTGCTTGGTATTTCTATTTCTATAGCTTCTTTATCATCTTTCTACAAATCGTTTCTATTTCCAGTTGTCTATGGACGTAGAAACACCAAAGCGAGGACTAACTGAGGCAATCCTCTAAACACATCCACAACATTTTCTCATTCTTGTGTGTGAAGTTTGTTCGTCAAGTGAAGAATTTGAAGACCTCAACTCATAGGTTGAAGGTTAATTTCTACCACCTTTCTCTTGACAAATTCTAGCTTAGTATTGTTAAAGTATTCTTCTTGATGTGTTGTTATTTCTGTATTTTCCATCTCTATCATAGCATTAAACCTTGTTGGTCAATCCATTATTTAATTGAGTATTTTTGTAAGCACTTTACTCTTTCTATCCATACAGATGCCAGCACCCCACTGAGATGACAGTGTTCCATGTTGGAGTCTATGTCTTGCACTATTATCCTCAAGTAGTGATCTACTTAAGTTGCAGACTGAACCCTAGGATTTGACTCATTTGACCCCTTGAGACATTTGGTTTAGCAGAAGGAAAGTGACAAACCTGTTGTCCTTCCTTTTCAACCCCTTAAACCTTAAACCTTTTCAATCCATTTGCCTAGCTTGAGGTAGATCAGGGTAGCCTGTTGTTCAGGGCCTTCCCATGACCTAAGGTCTTGAGCAATCATTCCCCCTCCTCTACAACATGATTACCATTCTATTTTTTAACTACAAAGTTTTGAATGAATGAACTAAGGCTTAAAATAGTATAACCATTAAATAATATAGAAATAGTAGGGAAAAACTATACATATGCACAACGAGATGAGATAATTTACATATAGTTGGTATGATTTTTCCACAATCTATGAAGTTGTATGCAAGTTTTTGGGACTAAGTCTTAAAATAGTATAACCATTAAATAATATAGAAATAGTAGGCAAAAACTATACATATGCACAATGAGATGAGATAATTTGCATATAGTTGGTATGAGTTTTCCACAGTCTATGAAGTTGTATGCAAGTTTTTGGACTCAACTATGTATGTTTTTCAGTCATGTGATCCAAAGCGTTGACTGAAAAACATACATAGTTGAGTCCAAAAACTTGCATATAATTTACATATATCATTTTTTGTTACATAAAGCATGAAAGGTTAAAATTGTACAATCATAATTTTCTTAATTAAATTGATATAATGAAATACAATCTTCTACCTTAGAGGCTTGAGAATAAAAATAATATATTTTTTACAATGACAAAAATCCTTTTTCAAAGAAAATTACATATATTTATAATATTCATCTTCATTAACTCGCTAAGTTTTATTCAATAGCACATGTCTAAGTTGTCAAATTGACAACTTCAAAATGTTGTACCAAATATTTGACCCTTTAAGCAAGATCAACAATTTCACTGCATCATAGTATTTCGCTTATGAACATCATCATGGTAGGGATCACTCAAGTTGATGTGTTGATTATTAACTAGTTGCACAGTAAAAAATAGGTGTTAGACTATTAATATTTAATTATTGTGTTAGCTATTGATCTTTGATATTATCAATGGTACTGTAAACCTACTACTGATACCATTAGCACAGGAAACCTTATAGAGCTATTTGAAAATCCCATAATTATATAAATTTATAATATAAGATAGGAAAACTATGTAACATCTCACAACTAATGAATAATTGAGATGAAGGAGAAATTAAAATGGTTGATTACAGAAAATGAGAAAGAAGATAAAATTCCCATTAAAGTGTCATCCTAGAAGAGTGAATGGAGAGAAAATATCTACAATTTAGGTGACCTCTTAGAGGATCTGCACCTATGAAGAATAACCCAACAATTGACTTCCATATAATTTGAGCTCATTAAAAAAATTAAAAAATTAAAAATTTGAGTACTCATCTAAAGGAGTACTTATATTCTTTTTAGGGTATTCCAAAGTGACATCCATTTCATGTCAATTATGTATCCCCTCCTTTTGAAAGCTTAGAAGTTCTTATCCATGTTGAATATATCCTTGTAGGAAATTCTCTTAATCTTCTTCGTACTAGTCTTTGATTGAAACTTCAATTGTAGTAGAGGGCAAAATATTGCCTCTATTTCTTCAACACAATGTATGGACCAAGCCCCCAAATGAGATAATGTAAAATATGAGGTATGTTTGTTACAACCACAATCCTTTTCATTAGTGATACATATGGCAAGACAAGTTGAAAATTTTTTAGCCAATATACAAGGGATTGTAAACAAAAAAGAAAGAAGATATCTTACACATTCATTACCTCAACCTATTAGGTTGACTCCAAAATAAATTGAGAAGCGAAAAAAAGGGTTGTGTTTCAATTATGACAAAAAATGCAGTCAAGGACATAAATATAGTGAAAAGAAATTATTTTGTATTGAATGACTGAGTGAGGAAGAAGAGGAGAAACCAATATTAGAGGATGATAGGGAGACATATGAGGAATCACATGATTCCCAACAAATCATTTCTTTTCACGCACTCTTAGGTTTTATCCTCCCACAAACTCTTAGCGTAGTGAGTTTCTTAAAGAATCAAAAAATAACATTGTTGATCGACTCTTTTACTAGTCATAATTTCATCAAAAAACATTTGGCCACT
Organism: Sequoiadendron giganteum; assembly: GCA_007115665.2. Taxonomy (NCBI): domain Eukaryota; kingdom Viridiplantae; phylum Streptophyta; class Pinopsida; order Cupressales; family Cupressaceae; genus Sequoiadendron; species Sequoiadendron giganteum. The sequence continues at coordinate 130,353,175 of CM021100.1, forward strand.
TGTCTAAATCATTTTATATATCCAGCACCAAAGTTTCAGGTCTTGATTGCAAATGGTGGTACTAATAGTTTTTCTATAAAATACCATAGCATTAAATTATTCATGGGAGATTATCACCTTGATTGCAAAATGTATGATATCTACATGGGTGTAGTAGATATTGTTTTGGGATTGTAATAGCTTACTACATTGGGAACAATTGAGATGAACTTCTAAGAACTATTCATGAGATTTAAATTAGAAGGAAAGACAATAGAGATGTGAGGGTTGAAGGTGAATTCCCCACAAATAGTAAGCACTCATCAAATGTAGAAGTTTTTTAAGAAAGGAGGTAATATATTTTTAGCCCAATTATGTTCATTAGAAGCCTATAAAACTAATGATCCCACCCATCTATATTTCTAAGCAATTATTGATTGTCACTTAGTAGTTTTCAAAGATATACCTAAAGGACTTCCTCCTAAGAGGGATCATGTTCATTCCATACAACTAGTTCCAGGTATCTAGCCACCCAACATCAGGCCTTACAAGTTCCCATATATATACAAAAAAGTGAGATTGAAAAGATCGTTGAGGATAATTAGAGTTAGGAATTATCAAGCATAGACAAAGTTCTTACTCCTTGCTAGTGGTGATGGTTCCTAAGAAGGATGAAACTTGGATCATGTGCCTAGAATATAGAGTACTCAACATATACACCATCAAATATAAGTTTCCTATTCTAATCATTGATGATTTTCTATATGAATTGAATAGAGATTTATATTATACAAAGTTAGATCTTAGATCAGGTTATCACCAAATTGAAATTAAGAAAGAGGATATTTCTAAGATGACATTTAGGACTCATGAGGGCCATTATGAGTTTTTGGTGATGTCATTTGGTCTTACCAATGTACCATCTAAATTTTAAATTTTGATGAACTTAATTTTTAAGAAATTATTGAGGAAGCTTGTATTAGTGTTTTGTGATTATATGTTGATTTATAGTGAGACATGGGAAGAACAAGTAAAGTATTATGTAGATCAAGCATTAAAAATTCTCAAATATCATCAAATTTATACTAATCCATCCAAGTGTACTTTTGGTCTCAACGAGGTGATTACTTGGGATACATAGCTTTGCATGGAGTGAAGGTTGATCCTAAGAAATTTAAGGCTATCATGGAATGGCCAATTCCTAAATCATTAAGAAATTGAGGGCTTTCTTGGGATTGACTAGATACTATAGAATATTTGTGAAGAATTATTGTCGTATAACAATACCCCTCACAAATTTATTGAAGAAGGATTGTTTTCATTGGAATGAGTCTGCTAATGCATCATTTGAGAGATTGAAGGAGGTTAGGTGTACAACTTGAATTCATTTCACTCCAAAATTCACCAAGGATTTTATTGTGGAATGTGATGCTTCAGGAAATGGTATAGGATAAGTTTTCATGTAGTAGTGTCAGCACATTTCTTTTCAAAGTGATCAATTAAAGGGTAAGAATCAACTCAAACCTATTTATGGGAAGGAAATGCTAGTTATTCTTCATGAAATAAAATAATGAAGGCCTTATCTAAATGGTCGACACTTCAAGGTTAAGATAGATCATGATAGCCAAAAATATTTTTTGGACAAATATTATCTTCTGAAGAGCAACAAAAATGGGTCACTAAGATGTTGGGATATGACTTTAAGATTGTATATAAAAAAGGGAAGGAAAATATTGTGGCAAATACAATTTCTAGGAAGGATGAGAAGGATGAATCTTTATTTTTTTTCATTTTAATATTAAAAGAAAACTAGATAGTCTAGAAGCCAAAGTAGAGTGGTGAATGATGTTGCTACAAGTAATCCCATTCAACGTTTATAGAGTGATACTAGTAGCTTGGATAAGTTTAATTGGAAGGGAGATACTATGTGGTATAAAGAGCGATTATATCTCTATAATAATTCTGCTCTTAAATAAAATATTATCATAGAGCTTCATGAGTCTCTAATTGGTGGTCATTCAAAAAATTTGAAGACATATCATCAAGTCAAGTAATACTTTTTTGGGAAGGGCTAAAAGTTGTTCAAATCTTTTTGGTTGAATGTTTGGTTTTTCAAATAAATAAAGGGTATAAAATTAAGACATCTATTTCTTGTAGCCCTTAGTTATTCCTAGCCAACATTGAGAAGAGGTATCCATGGACTTCATCATAGGGCTCCCAAAATATAAAGGTAATAATGACATCATGGAAGTAGTAGATTGCCTCAGTAAATATGCATATTTTATTGCATTATCATATCCTTTTACATCAAGTATAGTGGAAAAAGAATTTTTGGAGAATATAAAAAAGCTACATGGTACACCTAAGGTTATTGTAAGTGACTATGATCCTATATTTACTATTCAATTTTGGATAAATTTACTCTCATGTTTGGGTACTCAATTGGCTCATAGTTATTAATACCACCCTAAATCTAATGGGAAAACTAAGGTTGTTAATAAGTGTTTGGAAGGATATCTACATTTTTTTGCTTCAAATAAATAAATTCTCAATGGGTATATTGCCTACCACTAGAAGAATTGTGGTATAGCACTTCCTTTCATAGTTCATCAAAAATATCTCCATTTATGGCACTATGTGGATATTCACCTCCTTTTATCACATCATCATTGAAGGTGTCACCAAGCGTTTAGGCAATGGAGGACCACCTACTTCATTAACAAGAGGTACTCTCAAGACTCAATTAGAGTCTATCTATGGCACAAAATTGAATCTAGTAGGTGGACCAACACTTAAGTAAAATAATTTTTGAAGTTGGGGATTGGGTCTTCTTTAAATTGAATCATTACACACAAATGGAATTGAAGAAACAAAAAAATAACCAGTTATATTTGAAATATTATGGACCATACCAAAATCATGTAAAAGATAGGTATTGTCACGTACAAGCTGGAATTTCCACCAAGAAAAAAGATACATCTATTTTTCCATGTTTCTTGTTTGAAGAAGCTAATTGGGCATAATATCCCTACTCAAATAATATTAACAAAGCTCAATGAAGAAGGGAGAATCATATTGGAAATAGAGTTTATTCTCCAAACACACACTTGAAGAATATAAGGACTAGAACACTCATTGAATATCTTGCATAAAATGGAAGAATTTACCACTTGAAGATGCCACATGGGAGGACGAGAAGTTCATTTAGAAGTATCCATACTTAATTAGCATTAAGGATAATGCTTCTCTAAATAAGGGGTGCATGTGACACCCTTAATATTAGTGTACATAGGTGTTATGAATAGTTGGTTTATGGCTTGTTATTTTGTTAATTAGGTTGGTCTAAGGCTTATATATGGTTATCTAAGTCAACTTGGGTGATATCCTAGGCATAAATAAGGTGTATATAGGAGGTAGTGAGTATTATTTCATCATCATATTATGAATTATATTCTTATTGGAGATATTTGGAGGTTTTCCCCCTCGAAGTGGCTTGTTATGATCACTTAATATCAAGTAATTATAACATATTTTTCTATTGTACAAGTTATTTCATTACACCTTTCCTCCCATTAATTGAGACATCATACCCCATATAATTTCTCTCCCTATTACATCCACCCTAATTACCTATTCCAACACCATCCCTCCACCATGAGACATTTATCCAACATATCTTCCCAATTGGGCTTACATCCTATAAAACTCAAGGAGATATATTTTTGGTTATAAGACATTACCTATCCTCCCCTTCCTCATTAATAAGATGGATTAAATCACCATTATCAATTGAAATAATCTCTCATCCATCCCACCTAAAATGGTCTCATTGAAATTTGATAGATATAATGGCCAAGGATATCCCATTACACGTGTTAGATACGTTTATGTCTTATCCATAAATTTCACCATTAATGATGATGTCCTCTCCAAGAAGTTTCCTGCAATATTGATAGAATGCAGTTGTATGTTTCTACACATTGATACCTAGTTCTATGAATTCATTTGTAAACCTTGTGTATAGATTTACTAGCCACTATCAATTCAACATCAAGCTCAAGGTTTCCTTAGTACAACTCACATATTGTAAATAAAATCCCTAAAGACCATTCATGATTTCACAACCAATTCTTATTATTTCCCATTAAAATAAACTTCTAGCCTCTTGATAATGTGGTGTAACCAATAGGTTCGGGGGTGCTAGCTCGATTGGCTAAAGAATCATGTTGCAGGTAAGAGGTCATGAGGTCTAGTCTCCCCCATCCTCGTGGTACCAGAGGGTGTGTCATTCAAGCATCACCAGTCACGTGAAAAAAGTTTACCAAGCGTACTGCAGTTTATAGGGGGCTACCTGATTCTTGCAATCTAAAAAAAATGTGGTGTAACCAATATACTTTTAAAATATTTTACAATATATGATCCTAGAAAATTTACTATTTACAAAGTGTCATTCCTTATCTAAATTTTCTCTCAGGTCTATTTATTTAATTTTATCCTTGAATAATATATACAAAAAAATCCTCATACACTAGGACAATACAAACCAAATTTACATCATTTCACAATTATCTTGAATATTTATTATTCTTTATCATATATAGAGGATTGATCCATTTATCATGAATGATACTTTTAATAAATCCTAAACTCTACCAAATAATCATGTTATCTTGTACTTATAGTATAAAATAGGGAACTCCACAAACAAATTTTATACTTTAATAAATTTTACTTAATACCTCATCAACACAAGCCTCCTAAATGTGTATCCTATTATAATATCAAAAATTGCATCCTATGAAATTTCATATTCCATAAACCTCCCCTTTAGATAAATTAAATTTGATAATGCAATATCCCTTTTTAATCTAACCTTAATTTAATCCTTAATGCATTCGTTCTCATCCATTAAGGTGAATTTATCTCTCAAAAAAATGTGTGCCACATAAATGTCTGTGTGTCGTGAGAATGCCCCGAATAGATTCTTGATTGTAGTAGTTTTTGAGATGTTATGCTTCTTGACTATTAGCAAATTTAATGCCTCTTCTCACTCACAGATGCGTTAGAATGGCCCTTTACATGCATATGCCTCTCAAAAGTCCATGTTCCTCTTTGATTCATCCACTCTTTCATTCTTTCTCACTCTTAATAAATCTTTCTCGCATTCTCAAGATTGTTTAACCTCTCTTACACTTTCTCCACCATTATTCACCATATCCATTGAATTTTTCTCTCTACATTGAAGCTTTGGCACTATTGGCATATCATTCTCAAGCTTGGAGATTGTAACTTCTTCCTTTCGACATTATTGCTTGCTAAAGGAAGGTAACAACAATTTCTTTATTTCATTATTTTTTTATCTCATTAGCATGTTATTCTAGAACTTCTATCATGTCTTTATCTCATATATTTTACTTCTATTTTGATCATATATGGTTGTCCATGGAGGTGGAAACATTAATGTGGGAGTTTGACTAAGGCAAGCCCCTAAACAACCCCAACAATTTTCCTCAGTCTTATGTGTGCAAGTGTTGAAGATTTATCATTGTTGGAGACTTCATTCTCATACCTCTTGTGAGTATTATTTCTCTTTTCTCTTGTTTTTACCATCTCTTTTCTATTTAATTTAGTTTACTTTCATTTTTGTTATTTCCTTTTTTTTTGTGTATCTTAGAAGTTTAGTTATTGGAACTGTTGGTATGATCTTAGTTGCTTTCTCTCATAAACTCAATTTTTGGTCTCTATGAGATTCCAACACACCATGGGGATGATCGCACATCGTACTATCATCCTTGGCCAAGAGCTTGCTAGTTCATCCAGAGAACCTCTATGGATTTGTCTTTCTATTTCTAAAACTCTCTTATTTTAATTTTTCATGACATAAATAGAAAACTTCATCATTTTATCTCGTCACCTAAGAATTGATCCTTGAGGTAGTTGAGGAAAATTTTCCCCTTTGGACCTCATCATCCTGAGGGTGTCAAATCCCCTCCTCTATACTTTGGTGAACCCAACATGAACTCCTCTTTTCTCTAGTCTTTATCGATTTTTTTTTCTCTTGTTTGGAAGTTTTTTAGACCAAGTGTTATGATACTCTTATAATTTTCACAACTCAATCTACATCTTCTAGACATATAGTAATAAAAATCATTTAACACTTAGACATGGGTTCAAGACGTCAATTTAGTCCAACCCATCAAGGTCCTGATTTTGAACAATTCACCACGGGTTTGTCATCTGGCTATACACCTCATTGTATTTATGTTCACACAAATGTTCAAACAAGTTCTCATCCTAGCACTCCATCTGGATCTTCTTCTCCTATAAACCATGAATCTAATCTTAGGGTCCCCTTTGTGCAGGTTCAATCTTTGGTGGAAAGACTTAAAAAATTGAAGAATTTCTAAACAAAGATAGCTTATATACTCAAGTTGCTCCTATGATCTGTGGTCTAAGAAATCTACTCATTTTAGACTATAAGGGTCTTTATTTTCTTTGTGGAATGGATAATATAGTATATACTCACGTACCCTTGTACATGAAAGTATTGAGCCACCCTTAGGATACCCAATCGAATATCACTAGTACATAGTTGAACCTTTTGATGTCAGAGGTGTTCATGCACATGGTGGATACTAATCTCTCTATACCCTCCCTCACTCATGTTTATAACACAAACAATGTGTCTCTTATTAGTCTTGGAGTCAATGTGAATTATGTTCCTTTGGGGTATGATATTCTTGAATCCACATCCCAAACCTCTACTACCGTAACTAATCACCCCCCCACCTCCACCCTCCACTCTCGCCTTAAATACCCTATTATAAAATGTAGGTCAAATACAATTGCAACTAGCCAACTTAACCAAAACTACTTCTCATTCCACCTTGCAACCCTATTACTATGCAGTCCCTTGGCCCTAATTATTTTAAATGTCCCCTTCCTCAAGTGGTAGAAATTCAAAAATTTGATAAGTACAATGGCAGGGGTGATCCACAAACTCGCGTCTCATAATTCACTACCGTGTGTAGTGACTTCTTCTATCAAGATGTGTTGCTAGTGAAACTATTCTCACGGCCTCTCAAGGACACCATGTTGGAATGGTTTTTCTCCCTTCTTAGCAATTCTATCTTTACCTTTGAGCAATTAGTTAATCAATTCTTGTAGAAATTATAGGCTAACATTGGGTTGAAGGTCACCTTACTAATCTTGTCCACTATAAGCAGGGGACTCACAAGAAGGTGATCGATTTTATTTCTCGCTACCAATATTTTCTTAGATCTCTTATGTCTTATCTAATTTTGATGTCCAATGTGTATACATGGGAAATATGTAGTTGGCATTGAGAGAAAATATCTTTTAATGAAATACCCCTTTTTTTTTTTTTTTTATGATTTTTAGAGACTACCAACATATAATGACACAGTACAAAGGGTCCTCCTATTCCTCATATCTTGGTAGCTAAATAATTGTGTCTATTTCTAAAGAGTCATAAAATAATAAGGTGGTAGTGAATGTGGCTTCCCTTCATATTGAAAAAGAACATCATATGGCATAAAAGGATTTTCATGAAATTATCTGAATCTTATGCCTGTGTTCTTCAAAATTTATTTAAAGATGCCTTAATCACTCTCCCAAAACTCAGATCATTGCCTGATGGAAAACCATATGCCAGCTAGTATGATGCACAAAATTTTTTCCAATATCACTGAGTCTTAGGCCATGACACTGAACATTGTATGTGTCTTTCACATGTATTCCAAGACCACATAGATAGTGGTGCCATCTGGCTTGATGATAGAAATAAAAGCTCAAAAAAAATTGTAGCTAAGGCTAATAGCCAACTATAGATTTACATAGATCCTTTTCCATCTTATTTCTCCAATCTAATCACATCTGCTCCTACTTTTGAACCCAATCATTGCGAGTATGTGAACATGGTCTCATTCACTCCCATTCCTCCTACGAATTATGCATATAAGATTCCTGATATAATTTTTACACCACACAACTTTCCCCTCAATAGGGAGCTTTCTCCTTCACGCATCCTTACTCAAGTCAATGGCAACATCATAACCGATGTTATGGTTGACCCTGTCAATAGGGTGGATGTTATCATGGAGGAGATAATTGAAATAATTGGTCTTATTGCATGATATGGAACAAGAGTGGTATACAATATAAAAAACCTCTTAAGGGATTATATTGAAGTGCTAGCCAAAGAGGAAATATATTGGAGACAAAAATCCAAGGAGGTGCAGCTAAAAAAGGGAGATAAGAACTTAATTTTTTTATAATGCCACTAATGTTTACAAAATAATGAATACAATTAGAAAGATCAGAACTACAAATGGTTCAATTCTAGAGGAGCGAGATCTCATCAATAGGGAATCTGTAAACTATTTTCAAAATCTACTCAATAATTGGGAGGGTTCAAACCAAGAATCCTTACCAAAGTTGATAACTAAATGACATAACAATATTTTGAACCAAGCCTTCACTAAAAAATAATTGAAAGAATCAACCATACACCTACACCTAGATAAAGCTCTAGGACTCGACAATTTAAATCTTATCAGTTTCTTCCATAAATTTTGGCACATTGTTGGGAAAGATCTACTAGTGGCCATTGACAAATCTTAAAGAAAAGGTAAACTTATTAAAGAACTTAATAATACATTTATAGCTTTCATTCATAAAAAATCATCAATGTATTTTGAAGAATACTATCTAATATCTTTTTACAACATAACATATAAAATTATCGAAAGTAGTAGCAAATCATTTTAAGATGATTCTTCCATAGTTGATCGATTTATCATACCCTAAGAAGCAATTCACTCATCTCTAATAAATGGAAAGAATAGAAAGATGGTGAAACTAGACATAAAGAAAGCCTCTGACAAATTGGATTGGAGATTTATTTTCAAAATCATGGAAGTTGTAGTGTTCTTTAATCAGCTCAATAACTAGGAATATGAATTTCTCTACTTAGGGATTGGACATCACAACCAGCAACCATAATTTGCTAAAGAACCTCATTTAATCATCAACCCAAGGACGTAAACTTGAAATGGGTCAGCACAATATATGCACTAATCACCTTTCCAGACATGCATGATCTCCTAAAATGCTAGAAATCTAATTACTGGAATTACTTTACTGAATAACTTGCTTTGGAAATGAAAACTGAAAAATGAAACTACTTTGTTTCTAGTGGCTGCAGGAACAGTTGACAGTTTTGTGTTTCTGTCAGCTATGGGAACAGACACATTAACTTCTACAAAAGAAAGTACATCTATCATATTCTACAGAATGAAAGTACAGACAATTCCCTAAGTGGGCCCCCTTAGGTCATGCCAAAAGTAGACAATAGATTAGGTGAAAAACTTCATAAACTTTATTGATTCAAGGCAAAACAATACATAGCATGCAATCTCTCTTGACTGTATTTCTAAAACTGAAAATGTGTTTACAACATCAACGGTTCAGCTTCTTCTCTGAAGGAGAGTGAGCTATTTATTGAAAAGCTAAATCTAACTACTAACTAACCTTCCCTTATAAATCGAGAGGTCTTTATTACATTCAACTAACTTAGAAAAGCGATGGATAGAAATGAAAGGACTGAGTCAAATCAATTTCAGTCTTAAAGTGCCATCATCCTGGATTCATGTGCCATCAAGACACCTGAGCTAGATTTCTGAAACACTTCTCTTGAATGGTGGATGAGTTGAAACTGACTCCCTATCTTTCAGTAGCAAAACCGGTCTTCATTGATTTGGTCTTTCACCCACGAGAGGGAATTGAATTCCTTCCTCCAATCGTGGTACCTGCAAAATATCTTGCCTGCTATTCTTGAGGTAGAGAGTTAGCTCAACACGTTTAACAATTAAGATGATTCATCATTTTATTTATACATCTCTTTAAGCATTAATCTAAAGCAAACATTATTCCAGGCATGGTTGCAGGAAGTTAAACAATAGAGGCTGCAGGAGGTTTGTCATCACACAAGGTTTACTAAGGCATTCATCAAACTACTAAAACATTTAAAGTAATAACCATGGAAGAATTAGTGTAATATACCTATTACTTTAAGCATAAATTTTTTGTGTTTTATCCCATAATCAGCACCAAATGTTTGTAAAAGTATGATCTAGATGTGCCAAAAACTGGGCTCATCATTCCCCTCAACTGATAATTTGTTGGACCCTTTAGCAAATCTGGCATTTCTCCTCCTGGAAAATTCTCTTAAGTCAGCATTCTGCTCCTGTCCACACTCTCCATGCTGGAAACTCCAGAAGTGAGCTCGCATCACCTCCAGCCTTTGCCATCTGTTATCCTCAGAACTCCTGTTATATACGTTGTTCTCCCCCTGCATAGAAAGTAATGGCCATAGGAGAATAGGTGGTTGCATAACCAAAGGCAACCAATTCTCCCTTTTTGTCCTGGCATTTCTCATATATCTCCCTACCCTTCTGGTTGCTACATACAAGGAATTGGGAGTGTGTGGTTCTGCTTTCTTTAACTGGAATGGAAGATGTTCCCATCTTGCTTGAATGTGCAGGTTTGGAGCCCCAAGATCATTGTTTATTACCTGAGAATATTGAGAAAATATTTCTCGCCTTAAAGGCTCAATCAATGGCCAGGCCCTTTCATCTCTCCATAATTTCTTCCAATCGAAATAGATACCCATTCCATTCTTTGATTCATTCCTTACTAATAATGGCATACTAATCTCATTATGTTGATGACTATCAAATTGCTCCCCTCTGCTTATTTCATTGGTGATCCAGGAGATCAAGGCATTGATATGAATATTGCCAACATAACATAAAGGGTTCTAATCTTTATCCTGAGGTATAGCTAAATTATGCAGATAAAATTCACACAGAATATTCTTAATGTGCAGAGGCGAATCCCTATATGCCTCATAAAATTCTTCTAGGGTATCTAATGAAGGATTTTTACCTTTCCAAATTCTAATCAATTGGAAGTTTAAATACAGCTCCTTGAGATACATTGCATAAACAGGCGAAGGTGCTCGACACTGCATCAGACATGGAACAAGCTCTACCACCTGGTTGAGAGTGTCATTTAAATTAGCAATTTCTAGATTCTTGTTCTGGATTATTCTTTGTAATCTCTCAATTTCAAGTGCAGCAGTAGTTTTCTGATGTTGGAGTTCTTCAAAATATGCCATCCCTACAGCAAAGTTTGTGACATGGAATGGAGGTCTATGATTATAGCCTAATGCAGGTGATCCTTGTATTTCTTCAGTTGCATTCACCTTTCTTTGTTCCTCTTCTCCAACTACCTCTATTTTATCTGATGGTTCAAAGTTTTCCTGTCCCGAATTGCCTTCCTTTTGCCAATCTTCCAAATCTTCCTAAGCAGCAGGAATCTCATCAGTCATGCCAATGTTGTCTCTCTCTTTTTCCAATGGAGTCACAACTGATACCTTTTCCTTCTCAACATATCCTCCTTCTTCCTATAGCATTCATGTCATACCTTCCTGCATCTGCTCTGCAATGGTGACCAATTCATCTAGGCCTGCTCCTTCAGGTGTACCTACGATTTCCACAATAGCAGGTTCCTCCATTTCTAGTATAGGACTGGAAGATTCTGAGGTCGGTGGTGTGGTAGGAGTAACATTAAGTCACTGTCGAGCTTCCAGGTTCTGGAGTCTAAAACTCCTTCTAATGGGAGTAGGAATCGTCTGACGCTTCTTTGAGGGATTTTCCACAAGAACAGAGGGGTCTTCTTTTTGTTTCCTTTTTGTAGACTTAGGAGTTGTCACAATGGGCGACTTCCCTTTCCTAACATTGGAAGAAGACTCAGGATTTTTGATAGGGGTTCTTTTAGAAAGAGGAACATCATCCTATGTATCGGATGACTCTTGTGTAGGGAACATAGTGGCAGAGGTCTGGCCTATGGACTTGGAGGTTCAATGCTTAAAGGTAAGAGGTTCCCCTCTAGGTCCAACATTTTGAATTTTGGGATTAAAATTGACAATAAACTCATCCCAGGTCATCCCTGATGTATCTTGAACAGATTTTTCAACAAGCAATTTAATAAGGCAGTGGTGGGATACAGAGTTAACCCTACCTTTTCTATATTCAGTAGCACTATTAGATAACAAGTTGTAAAGGAAGTCGGGAACATTCATCAACAAGCCATGGCGTAAATGACACAAAAGCTTAAAGTGATGAGAATGTAGGACTAAGAATCTACCTTCACAAGTTGTGTATTTGATTATATACCCTGCTCGTGGCACCCAGTCCTGAGGCAGACTCATCCTTTGCGCACCTTGTTTGTCTACCCGTAGAGGAGGGTCATTTGGCTGAGTAAACTCTGCCCTGGTGCTCTTTGCATCCCTACCTCGAGGAAATGTTTTTCCAAATTGAGGTAACCCTGTTATCTCAACAATTCTATCAACTGAAGCATTCACTGTTATTCCTCTAACTTTTGATTTTCCTTCTTGAAATTTTCTGGTAAATTCCTCTGCGATGTCCACATCAAATTTTTCAAGCTTCAAGAAGTAATTAAGCCACCCATATTTCCTAAACGACAGCACATGAAGCACATCCTGCAGCAAAATGTTATGATCTACAAGCTCATGTCAAATCGGCTAATTCCCCATTTTCAATGTTTTTTCTGCAATTAAACCCCTTTAGGTGATGATCACCTGGCATTTTTGAATTCACACAACTAGAACTTCCTACAACCCCACTCTCAACACTTCCCTCCCCTCAACTGAAACTTTTGAACTCCTTTTCAAAAGATATAGAAAATATACAAAAAGGAATTCAAACATTCAATTTTTAGTGAAGGAGAATGTAATCATAGATGAGAAAAATATGTTTAGGTTCATTATTGTAGGAGGTATGGCATTCAGTTCATTAATTGGAAATTGTTTTCAAATATTCGGAGCTCATGTCGAAAAGACAGTGACAAGGCTTTAAGGTGGAAGAAACAATGATGTGGCATAAAGATGTAAAATGGAAAGCGTGCCCAAGTGTGCAAAAAGGCCGAAAGGGACGGCAGCCATATAGGAATGTAGTTTGCATTAATTAATACCGAAATAAATGTAATAAATAAAATAACTAAGCAATCTTAAAGTGAAGTGGAACTCACCTGGATGGAACTGCCGTAATTACTTGATGTGACTTCACTTCTTCATTGAAAAATGTGATCCTTAGAAACATGGATGGTATGGAGAATGACAGGTGGATGAGGTGGCAGAAAGAGTATGAGTGGACGGATTACGAATGGAGTGAGTGAAGGGAATGGGGATCCGAGTGGATGATCCCTTTATTATGACAGTTTTATGTACTTTTATGCATGGCCTAGGGAATCGAGTGATAACTCTATCCCTTTGGCTGCAGGATCAACTGTTTCCTACACAAACTCGAACTGGCTCAGAAATTCTTCCTTGTCAGTGGGCTTATAGTAGAGTTTGAGATGATGCCCATTGACAAGTAGCTTAAACCGGACCTCATCAATGGTCCTCAATTATATAGCACCATTTGTGAATACTTCTTCTATCTCATACAGACCCAACCATCTAGTCTGCAGTTTGCCTTGATTGTCCTTATATCGTGAGTCATATAATAGAGCCCAATCTCCTACTTTGAATTTCTTTTCTTTAATGTACTTATCATGCCATTTTATTCTCTGATTTTGTATTATCTCAGTGTGGTGCATGGCATTCTTTCGGAGCTCATCCAAGGCATTGAGTTGCATGACTCTTTCCTTTTGTGCAATTGTTAAGTCCATGTCCATTTCCAATGTTGTTCTTAGAGTTTTATGTTCAAACTCTATCAGCATCACAACTATTTTACCATACACCATTTCAAAAGGTGTGTATCCTGTAGAAGTTTTCCATGTAGTTCGATAGGCCCATATAGCTTCAGGTAATCTTGAAGCCCAGTCCTTTCTATGCAAATCTACAGTCTTAGTCAGAATAGTCTCTATATCCCTATTGGTGATCTCCACTTGGCCATTAGCCTATGGATGATAAGGAGTTGATTTCATGTGCCTTATGTTATATCCATTGACTAAGGCTATAATTAGAGTAGAGGTAAACTGTGCCCCCTAATCTGTCACTATTTCCCTAGGGACACCAAATCTAGTGAATATTTCCTCATAGAGGAATTTTGCTACTTTATTATCCCTAGCATGCTTCATAGGTTTACCTTCTACCCACTTTGTCACATAATTTGTACATACAAGGATATAAGACTTACCATTTCAAGGTGGATCAATTGGTCCTACAAAATCTAGCCCCCATTTGTCAAAGGGGTAACAATTACTTGTGGAAATAGAGGCATCTCGTCTGATCTAGTTGGCCTTGCCATCCTTTGGCATCTATCATATCTCCTGGTATATCTGGCTGCATCTCTATGAAGAGTTAGCCAATAATAACCAGTATTTAAGATTTTCATTGTTGTCCTTTTTGCAGCAAAATTCCCACCACACGGCTCATCATGACTTGCATGCAGTATATCATGAGTATCTTCCTCTCATACACATCTCCTCATAACTTGATTTGGCCCTATGTAAAACATGCAATCTACAATCCAAGAAAAGTTAAAACTTTTTTCTACCAATATTCATTTTTCCTTAGGGGAGAATTGAGGAGGAGTTCTTCCTGCAGCAAGATAATTTGCTATATCCGCATACCATGGATGAATAATCTTGATTGCAAATAAATGCTCATTAGGAAAGGAATCCTCAATAAGTGCATAATCATCTTGCCTTTGAATCCGAGATAGAAAATCAGCAACCACATTAGCTTTACCTGGCTTGTCCATAATTGTAATCTCAAACTCCTGCATGAGCAACAACCACCTTGCTAGTCTTCCTGTTATTAAGCTTTTGTTCATAAGATACCTAATTGTTGCATGATCGGTGTGGACAAATATTTGATAGCTTGTTATGTAATGCCTAAATTTATTGAGGGCATAAATGATTGCTAACATTTCTTTTTCTATAATAGTGTAGTTGACCTCAGCTCCTTGTAAGTTCTTGTTGATGTAATACAGTGCATGTTCAGTTGAACCACTCTTTTTTCCTAAGACAACACCAATAGCATAATCTGATGCATTAGTATGAATGTAAAATGGAAGTGACCAATCAGGTCCCTTCAAAATAGGTGCTTGTGTAAGGGCATTTTTCAGATCAAGGAATGCTCATTCACATTCCTTTGTCCAGGAAAAATCTACATCTTTCTTCAACAAACTATATAGAGGGACTGTTGTTTGACTGAAATCTTTGATGAATCTTCTATAGTATCCAGCATGCCCCAAAAATCTTCTCAGTTCCTTTTGCTTGGTAGGAAAGGGAAGACTAGAGATGACTTCAATCTTAGAAGGGTCAACCTGTATCCCTGCAACAGAAATATAGTGACCAAGCACTATTCCCTCTTGCATCATCATGAAGCACTTCTGACTATTTAGTGATAGGTTATGATCTTCACGCCTCTGTAGCACCTTCTTCAAGTTTTCCTGCGCTTCCTCAAATGTTGCACCATAAACAGTAAAATCATCCATATATATCTCCATGCAGTCATATGAAATATCTAAGAAATTACTTATTACAGCTCTCTGGAAAGTTGCAGGTGCATTGCAGAGACCGAAAGGTAAGAAAGAGTAGGAAAATGTCCCCCAAGGGCATGTAAAAGTAGTCTTTTCCTGATCCTCTGGAGCAATCTTGATTTGATTATATCCACTGAAGCCATCAAGGAAAGAGAAATACTTTTTCCCTGATAAATTATCCAGTACTTGATCAATGAAGGGAAGAGGAAAGTAATCCTTCTTTGTTGCAGAGTTGAGTTCCCTATAATCTACACACACTCTCCATTTCCCTCCTTTCTTAGGGATGATAACCAGTGGAGAGACCCATTGGCTATCTGAGATTGGGTAAATAAAGCCAGCATTCAACATCTTCTGCAATTCTTCTTTAACAATCTCTTTCAAGGCTAGGTTGATTCTCCTATGGGGCTATCTAACAAGTTTGAACTCACTGTTGATGAAAATTCGGTGTGTACATAGCTTTGGATCAAGCCCTTTCATGTCACTATAATCCCAGGCGAAAGCAGGTTTATGGTTAGTAAGCATTTTGATCATTGATTCTTGCTGCTTGTCGGTAAGTTTATTGTTGATATTCAAGGTTTTCCCTGCAGCTACTTCTATTTGGGAAGTTAATTCAAGCATGGATATTTCAGGCAGAAAGGGTATGTCTACTTCATGGGGCAATAATGTGTGCAAACAGTCAGTTGTTGCAAAATAATGAGCTGATGTAGGCGAAGGAATAATGGTCTGCAAAGAGCATGGATTTTTATCACAATGAGGGTATTCGGTTCCATATTTATTCAGTAGGATATTGGACAGTATATCTTCCTCTTCTTGTTGTGCAATGAAAGGCTCTCTGGTAATCATCATGAGACTAGCCACTGAGTTCACTTCCTCTTCTTCTCCCAAATCAGGCCAAATGACCTGTCTAGACTCAAGTTGAGGCTAGGCTGGAGAATAGAGGGTAAGTTTCTTTGTGTTATACCCATCAAATATTGTCATGTTACCAGTCCTACATCCTATATAAGCATCTACAGTGGCTAAACATGGCCTTCCTAGAATTACATGATAACCTCCTAATGATGCCTTTGGAGACAAAATCATAAAATCAGCAGGATATTCCCATGAATCCAGGGTGACAACTAAGTTTTCCACTACTCCATCAGGTTTAACAGTTGAACTTTCAGCAAGTGGCAAAACTATAGGTGTAGGCCTTAGGTCAGAAATACTAAGCTTTAGCACAAGGTCTTTGGTCATGACATTGATAGCAGCTCCAAAGTCTACTAAAGCATTCTTAATTTGAACCCCATTAATATTAATTTCAACAACAGGGCTGCCAGGGTCTGAATATTTTGGGATGGTAAGTTTCCCTAGCATCAAATCAGAGAGTTGGCCTAACACATGAACAGTCTGAGGGTCCTTCTTCTTCCTACCCGGCTTCTTTATACATGCTTCTTTGATGGCCTTGATGTAAATAGGTACTTCCTTAATTGCTTGGAACAAAGGAATTTTGACACATATGTGCTTTAGTTGGTCAAAAATATCAAAGGTGGGCTCTTCCTGCTTTTTCACAATTTCACCTTCCAACCTTTGTGGGAAAGGAGGTGATGGTGTATTAGATACCTTAGGTAATGATGGAGTCTGTAATGGCTCATTGGGTTGGACTAGGCCATTGGCATCTTCTTCTTGCTCAATCTCCTCAGATGGTAATTCTGAGATTATGGGAGGAGATGGTGTGGGCAACATAGTTCCTGAATGTAAGTTAATATTATTCAGGTTGAGAGCGTAAGCAGGCTGATTATTATGATCAACAAAATAAACTTCTTGTTGTTGTTGAGGCTGGCTTTTTGGATTAGGAGCTGCTTGAGTAGGCAGTTGGGTTGGCTTTGGATTCTAGCTTTGATTGGCTATAGGAGGTGGCATAATTGACTACTGTTGGGGTTGTTGCAAGAAACCAGTGGGTGGATTTGACCATTGTTGGCCTACTCTCCACTGGTTAGACTACTGCCAATTCCCCTATGAAGGATGCCATTGATTTTGCTGTGGTAACTGCTAGTTTCCTTGTGGTCATTTCCAACGGTTTTGTTGAGCATTTGGCCAAGGGTTATTCCATTGAGGTTGAGAATACGGTCCATAACTTGGAGGGTACTGGTTTTGCCACTAATTATTATATGAACCAAAATTTTGCAAGGGGTCCTGAGGCATACCTTGTCTTGGGGCCCATGGCCTGCGCTGAGCAACAAAGAATACTTCTTCCTCTCCTTCAATGGCTTTGAACTCAGCAGGAAGTTGTTGTACGTCCAAATTAGCCACTACTTTGCATCTGCAGTCCTTCTTTCTCTATTTGCAGTGAGGGCAATATTCAGCCAACATCGCATCAGATTCTTCTTTCTTCCTTCTAGCTTGCATGGTGTCCACCTGAGTAACTACATCATTTATAATATCTTGCTTGAAGTCAGACAAAAGATTAGACAGTTCCCCTTTTGATATGCCTGAACCACTTCCTTTTGCAATAAAGGGTCGGAACCCCCTACCTTTCTTCACATTCACCCTAGAGTAATTGAGGCAGATCTTCTTAATGTCGTCCCAATTACTTTGGGTGATATCTCCTCCAGCCATGAGGTCTAGTGCTTCCATGCAAGTATCATTGACTCCTCTTAGAAAGAGAAGTTTTTTAGACTCCTCATTTAGTTGGTGCTAAATGTTTTTCTGCACACTAAACATAAACCTGGATACATAGTCCTCCAAGGTTTCATCCTCCTTTTGTGACATTTTAAAGATGTCATCTCCTCTCATATCATTTCCCCTACAATATTCCTTATATTTTCCTAAGAACAACTCCTTCAATTCATCCCAAGTGGCTGCTGCATTGCCCCCTCATCCCATGAACCATTTTAAGTGATGTATGAGCTCCTCGGTTTGCTTGCACCTTGATGAGAGACCTAACTAGTCTCTTCTAGGAACCTAGTCTCCTCTAGGTCCTGATTGGAAACTAAGTCCAATCTTAGCCCTGTTCTAAGAGCTCTCCCTTTGTGCTTCACCTTGAAGGTTAGACAACATTTCACAAGTTCAAATTCCTACTCACTTTCCTTCTTCACTTAGAGAATTCCTAGTGCCATCTTCACTTCAAACTCATTCTTCCTTGCTCTTCCCTGCAAGGGTGTCTATGCTTGTTAGGACCTTCATAACATTGCCAATTGGAACCATTTCAGTAGGTTATTGAGCCTTGTTCTGGTCGGTTTCAAGATTGCATCAATGGAAGACCTCAATTTAGGCCTAATTCTAGTAATCTTTACCAGTCCTCTTTTGCTATTGTTTGTAAAATTCTTCCAAAGACCTTGCTAATCTTAAGACATATTCTAGTACCCTTTTAAGATTTTTAAATCGCCCAATGATTCTTTTGGCCTGACAGTGTCCGTATAGGGGATTCCTATAACCTAGGGTATGTAGGGTTTGTAGGCCTAATTCCTAGGAATTTACTGTTTTCCTACTCAAACATTACTCTAATGACTTCATGAGATCTCTAACCTCCTGTCATAGCAAGACCTATCCCTAACCCATCTGGAACCATACTAAAATCATACTGTACGGTATTTCCCTGCAAGTAACCTTAATACTTCTCCTCTAGCTCTCTAACCGGGCTCCACCTGCTTGCCTAGAGATCAGTTGCTAAGAGAAGCTCCTCCAATCTCTGTCATGCTTCCTAACACTAACTAATATAAACACTACTAACTCCCCTACCATTACACCCTTCCTTAGGTGTTTCCCAAGGCTAGAGATCATGGGGGAGCCATGAGAGCACCGACTGGTCAGGACAGGACCAGCAGGAGCTCTACCACAAAAATGACTCAACTAACACTAAATCTAACCTAAACTAGCTTGATTAATGAATTGAAAAGACTTAAAACTATGCTATCAACACAAAAATAACATGAACTCAATGCATTCGATCCCTCAAGTGGCACACTCACTCAAGAATGCTCGGTATATCACAAAAACATAGAATTTTTAGTATTGTCTTTCTCATTCATAAAAGCTTCATTACAAACTACTAACTCATTTCAAAAACTGCCAACACTTCAAAGATACGAGCCTTGGGTCATAATAGATGCCCACTCCATGATTCTAGGCAAGTTGGTCGAATTCCTCCACTTCCTATTCCCAAGGGAATCCAAGGGTAACCGGATTGCATCCAACCACCAATGCAAACTGCCTTCTCCATTTGGCATCTTCCTTCATGCCTTTAGCCTATTTCTTAGGACCACCATTCCCTCAAGAATTCGAGGAACCAACTCATTAACTGGCCTTAAGGCATCATTACAACCTCTTTAAGCATTTGAACAACTTAAAGACTCTACTCCCCTAGACAATAAAATTTAAGAAAACTAACTTACTAACAATGGCAAAATAGTGTGACCTCAGTCCTAAGGACTAAGGTCACCTAGCCCAAACAAAATCAAGACCATCTAAGGTCAAAAATAAATATGCTCAAACATTCTAACTTGGCTAAGGTAAGATACAAGCCAAAATGACAAAACATAGAGGTTAGCCTAGGTGCTCCTGCACCATCCTCCCCAAAATAGAAAGTTCAATCCACCCTTGGATTGATGAGGCTTGGATCAATCCCCATCTTCTTGAACTCAGCTTCCTTTATCCATACTACATTAGCATCAGCTTGGCCATGCCTCTTGATCAAGTGCTCTTTGTATTCCTTGGTTCGACTCTTCTTGTAGACCCTAGTGTCTAGTATACTGCCAAGTCCTGAGACTATAGCAGTAGGTAGGTGTAGATCTTCCACATCCCTGATCACCTCATGAAGATTCTGATCCATGTCTGGTTGTGGTCCTTTGTAATGGACTAAGTCTGCAATATTGAAAACAGGGGACAGTCCACTGTCATCCGGTAGCTCCACTTTGAATGCATTCTCACCATACTTAGCTAGGATAGGACAGGGACCTATCATCCTCATCTGCAACTTGTGAGGGAGTCCCTTTTGAAGTCTTGACTTGTTTAGATGCACCATAACCATGTCACCCACATTGAACTTGACTGTCCTCCTATGCTCATCCACCTTTGTTTTATGTTTCATGGTGTTCTCTGTCAATGTCTTCCTCACTGTATCATGTATCTCTTGCATTGCATAGGCAAAGTCATCAGCATATCCACTTCCTTTCACTCCATCCTTTAAGGTTCTCAGCTCATATACTCCTCTAGGATGAAGGCCATATACAATTTCAAAGGGACTCTTCCCTGTGGATCTGTTTATAGTGTTTTTATAGGCATATTCAGCTTGCCCAATCAGTTGATCCCATTGTTGCCCATACTCCTTTGTCAAAAATCTCAGTAGATTCCCAAGGCTCCTATTAACAACCTCGGTCTGACCATCAGTTTGTGGATGGTAGGCTGATCCAAAGGACAAATTTGTGCCTAACCTTTGCCAAAGGGTTTTCCAAAAGTGGCTCATAAATTTAGTGTCTCGGTCTGATACAATGTTGATAGGTAACCCATGGATTCTCACTATCTCCTTGAAGAAAAGAGATGCTATTTGGCTGGCATCATTAGTTGTCTTACATGGCACAAAGTGAGCCATCTTGCTGAATCTGTCAACAACCACATAAACACTGTCCATACCTTGCCTTGTCTTGGGTAATCCAACTACAAAATCCATACTCAAGCATTCCCATGGCCTAGTAGGAATAGGTAGTGGTTGGTAAAGTCCTACATTAGAAGAAGTGCCTTTTTCCTTTTGACACACTACACAACTTTCCACATATTTCCTAACATCAAGATTCATCTTAGGCCAAAAATAGAACCTTTGAACAAGTTCTTGAGTCTTAGTGATCCCAAAGTGACCACTCAAAGCACCATTATGCTTTTTCTTGTATCAAATTCTCTCTAATAGAACCTCTAGGAACACATAATTGATTTCCTTTAAACAATAGACCACTTTGCAAAGTATACTCAGCATATTTACTATGAAAATGGTTCTTGTATTCCACACATACCTTATAAATGTCTACAAAATCTTCATCATCTGCATATAGATCCTTGAAGTGATCTATTCCCATGCTCTTCAACTGTATTTCTTGAATTATAAGAGCTCTTCTAGACAATGCATCTTCTACTTTGTTAAGGACACCTTTCTTGTGTTTGATATTGAAGGTGTAAGCTTGTAGATACTCAACCCACTTCATGTGCTTATGGCTCAACTTGTCTTGTGAATTCAGAAAACTAAGTGCTTGATTGTCTGAATAAACAATGAATTCTTTGGGAAGCAAGTAGTGCCTCCATTTCCTTAGAGCTTGGACCAATGCATACATTTCAAGATCATAAGAAGAGTACTTCTTCTTGGCTTCACTCAACTTCTCTGAATGGAAAGCCACCGGTCTGCCCTCTTGACTTAGAACAGCTCCAATTGCCACATTGCTAGCATCACACTCAATGGTGAAAAGTTTCTCAAAACTTGGCAACACCAAAACATGTTGGATAGATATCCTTTCCTTCAGCAACTCAAAGCTCTTGCTAGCATGCTCATTCCATACAAATTTGGTCTTCATGCCTCCCTTGATAGTATCTAACATAGGAGCACAAATTGCACTAAAATGCCTTATGAATTTCCTATAGTATTGTGCAAGACCATGAAAACTTCTTACCTTAGTTGCTGTCCTTGGAGTAGGCCAATTCATGATAGCCTCCACTTTTCTTTCATCCATTTGCAGATTTCCTTGAGATAGCATAAACCCAAGGTACACCAACTCTGTCTTGATGAACTCACATTTCTCCAAGTTGATCATTAGCTCTTCTTCTTGTAGCTTCTTGAAAACTAGCTCTAGGTGCTTGAGATGCTCTTCCCTTGTTTGGCTATAGATCAGTATATCATCAAGATATACCACTACAAATTTTCCAATGTAGTCTTTGAGTACTTCATTCATGAGCCTCATGAATGTAGAGGGGGCATTAGATAATCCAAATGGCAGGACAAGCCACTCATATAGACCCTCATTAGTTTTGAAGGTTGTTTTCCACTCATCTCCCTCATGTATCCTTATTTGGTGATAGCCACTCTTCAAGTCTATCTTGCTATAGTACTTTGCTCCCCCTAGACAATCCATTAGGTCTTCAATCCTACGGATAGGGAACCTATACCTTATGGTAATCCTATTAATGGCTCTTGAATCAGTACAAAGCCTCCAAGTTCCTCCTTTCTTAGGTGGAAGGATAGTGGGTACAACACATGGACTAATACTCTTTTTGATGAGACCTTGGTCAAGAAGTTCTTGTATTTGTCTAGCAATTTCCTCATTTTGTTGAGGGGTCATCTTGTAAGCTGCCTTATTGGGAAGGGTAGCTCCTGGGATAAGGTCTATCCTATGACTTATGGCTCTTTTCAGGGGTAAAGTTGCTAGTTGTCCATCACTTACTACACCTTTGTAAGTCTGCAACATGTCTTGAATCTCCCTTGGTAACTCTATCTTCTTAGTCACCTTACCTTCATCTCCTTCTCTTGGTCTTAGCACCAATGCATAACCAACACCTTCACCTTCTTCCAAAGCTTCTAAGAACTCCTTTTCACTCACCACAAGAATGTTTGAGCCTGCTGTCCTCACCTCAGCATATTCTAACAGTGACTGAATTTTGAAAGTCACATTGTCCTTCTTGAAAGAATATGAATTCTTTCCTCCATCATGTATGGCTTGACGGTCAAATTGCCATGGTCTACCTAGGAGCAAGTGACATGCATCCATAGGTAGCACATCACATAAGACCTTGTCTTTATACCTCCCAATAGAGAACTCCACCCATGCTTGCTCATTCACTAACACATGTTGTCCTTTATTGAGCCAAGTGACCTTGTAAGGATTGGTGTGGGGTATCCTTGTCAACTTCAGCTTGTTGATTGCTTCCTCTGACACAATATTGTCAGTAGATCCTGAGTCTATGATGACTCTACATACCTTCCCTATCATTTTGCACTTTATCCTAAACAAAGACCTCCTTTGGCTTGGCCCCTCCTTCACTGGCTCCTTGATCAAAGTTCTCCTCATCATGAGATTCTCACCTTCCTCAGAATGCAATGGAACCTCAGAATGTTTATCAGCTGCATTGGATTCCTCATGAACTAGATTAGTTCTCTTGCCACCACCATGTGAAGAACCACCCTTCTATGGACATCTATAGGCCAGGTGTCCCATTTGATTGCAATGGTAACATTTCATGTTGGAAAAGTAATTGCCTCTTCCTCCTTGTCCACCATTTCTTCCTCTAGAGTTCGAGTTAGAACTCCTTCCTCTACCACCTCTACTTGAGCTTCCTTCTTGCTGCTCACTGTATTTTGTGTCTCCTTGAGTCTTTGTTTTAGAACTTCTTCCACCATAGCCACCTCTTTGTCCTCTACTATCTTTTCCTTTACCTCTACTTTTGGAGGTTTTTTCTTGCTTCCTTTTGCTTTTCTCTTCTATCTTCAAGGCCATTTGATAGCATTGGCGAATGGTTTTGAAGTTCACCAAACTCATGTCTTCTTGAATAGACCATTTGAGACCATTCAAATACCTTGCAAGCTTAATACTCTCATCTTCTACTACCCTTGATCTTAAACATAGCTTTTGAAATTCCTTAGTGTAGGCTTGGACATCTAAATCTTTTTGTCTTAGGTTGTGTCTCCTTCTATGCAATTGCACTTCATAATCATCAGGAAGGTAGGTCTGCTTCACTTTGTTCACCATACCTTTCCAAGTAACTATAGGACCTTTTCCATCCTTCTCTCTTTCACTTTGCACAAATTTCCACCAAGTAAGAGTTGAACCTCTTAGTCTAGACTTGGCCACCATAACTTTTTGTGCCTCTGAGATACCATCACATTCAAAATGATTCTCAATGCTATCTATCCAATCCACAACTGAATCTGGATCCATTTGTCCACTAAATAGTGGCACACCTTCCAAAGCTTTGCCACTCAATGCTTTTAGTGCTTTTAAGAAAGGCTCTTCAGGAATCACAGGGTCAGGTGTTGGAGCTTCCTCCTCCAACTCTATTTCCTTTTCCCTTGCTTCTTGTTCTTCCTTCTGATCTACCTTGTCTTTTACTCTATCTGTTGTTTCTTGGACTTCATCCAAGAGTTTCTCCATTCTAGATAACCTTTCTCTTAAATACTTGTTGTCCTCTTCTTGTTCCTCTACCTATTTGGCTAACTCTGCATTAGTCACCATTGTAGCACCTTCCATAGATGTGTTCTCTCCCATGGATTCAGTAGGTTGAAACATCCACCACAAGCCTGATCAAATCAAGCTCTGATACCAATATGATGTATGAGCTCCTCGGTTTGCTTGCACCTTGTTGAGAGACCTAACTAGTCTCTTCTAGGAACCTAGTCTCCTCTAGGTCCTGATTGGCAACTAAGTCCAATCTTAGCCCTATTCTAAGAGCTCTCCCTTTGTGTTTCACCTTGAAGGTCAGACAACATTTCACAAGTTCAAATTCCTGCTCACTTTCCTTCTTCACTTAGAGAATTCCCAGTGCCATCTTCACTTCAAACTCATTCTTCCTTGCTCTTCCTTACAAGGGCATCTATGCTTGTCAGGACCTTCATAAAATTGCCAATTGGAACCATTTCAGTAGGTTATTGAGCCTTGTTCTGGTCGGTTTCAAGATTGCATCAATGGAAGACCTCAATTTAGGCCTAATTCTAGTAATCTTTACCAATCCTCTTTTGCTATTGTTTGTAAAATTCTTCCAAAGACCTTGCTAATCTCAAGACATATTCTAGTACCCTTTTAAGAGTTTTAAATCGCCCAATGATTCTTTTGGCCTGACAATGTTTGTACAGGGGATTCCCATAACCTACGGTATGTAGGGTTTGTAGGCCTAATTCCTAGGAATTTACTGTTTTCCTACTCAAACATTACTCTAATGACTTCATGAGAACTCTAACCTCCTGTCACAGCAAGACCTATCCCTAACCCATCTAGAACTATACTGAAATCGTATTGTATGGTATTTCCCTGCAAGTAACCTTAATACTTCTCCTCTAGCTCTCTAACCGGGCTCCACCTGCTTGCCTAAAGATCAGTTGCTAAGAGAAGCTCCTCCAATCTTTTTCATGCTTCCTAACACTAACTACTATACACACTACTAACTCCCCTACCATTACACCCTTCCTTAGGTGTTTCCCAAGGCTAGAGATCATGGGGGAGCCATGAGAGCACCGACTGGTCAGGACAGGACCAGCAGGAGCTCTACCACAAAAATGACTCAACTAACACTAAATCTAACCTAAACTAGCTTGATTAATGAATTGAAAAGACTTAAAACTATGCTATCAACACAAAACTAACATGAACTCAATGCATTCGATCCCTCAAGTGGCACACTCACTCAAGAATGCTCGGTATATCACAAAAACATAGAATTTTTAGTATTTTCTTTCTCATTCATAAAAGCTTCATTACAAACTACTAACTCATCTCAAAAACTGCCAACACTTCAAAGATACGAGCCTTGGGTCATAATAGATGCCCACTCCATGATTCTAGGCAAGTTGGTCGAATTCCTCCACTTCCTATTCCCAAGGGAATCCAAGGGTAACCGGATTGCATGCAACCACCAATGCAAACTGCCTTCTCCATTTGGCATCTTCCTTCATGCCTTTAGCCTATTTCTTAGGACCACCATTCCCTCAAGAATTCAAGGAACCAACTCATTAACTGGCCTTAAGGCATCATTACGGCCTCTTTAAGCATTTGAACAACTTAAAGACTCTACTCCCCTAGACAATAAACATTAAGAAAACTAACTTACTAACAATGGCAAAATAGTGTGACCTTAGTCCTAAGGACTAAAGTCACCTAGCCCAAACAAAAGCAAGACCATCTAAGGTCAAAAAAAATATGCTCAAACATTCTAACTTGGCTAAGGTTGGATACAAGTCAAAATGACAAAACATAGAGGTTATCCTAGGTGCTCCTGCACCATTAAGGCTAACTCCTTTAGAGTAGAAGGAAATAATTTCATCTTGTGGGCTTCAATAGTATAATCATAACTCCTACATAGGATGTCAAACTCAAACAAGAAGGTATGAGGGTCCTCTGTAATAAGGCCATAGAATTTTGGAAGAAATGAGGCAGGGATATTTTTGAGATTATTATTGTCATGCAAGTTAGGGAGCGGAAATGGAAAAGTAGGCCTTGCCATTCTTGGTGTTAGTCTTGGGTTAGCTCCTGGCTGGTAGACAACAAGGGCAAGTGGATTATTATGGGGGTGCTGGTTATTGAAAGTGTGCAAGTTATTCAACTGTGTTGTGAGTAAATCAAGATTTTCAGGCTCATCAAACAAGTTCAAACTGATCTCCGAGGAAGAAGAAGATGAAGTGACTAGGTCCTGACCAGCATCCAATTATGGTTCTTCTGGGACAATTTCTGGGTCGTTTTCTTGGGTATATAAACTTCTAGGAAGGAATCTTCCAAATTGGTCTCTTCTTCTAAGCATATAGTACGAAGTAAATCTAACTATGGAAAAATGTTGAAATAGTGAATTTTGATCTAAGTCTAGGAATAAGCTTCAAGCTACCTACTAGCATGTTGCAATAGGTCCTTAGTTTGACACCATCCCCAGGAACGATGCCAAAAATATAGTGTTCTTTAATCAGCTCAATAACTAGGAATATGAATTCCTCTACTTAGGGATTGGACATCACAACCAACAACCATAATCTGCTAAAGAACCTCATTTAATCATCAACCCGAGGACGTAAACTTGAAATGGGTCAGCACAATATATGCACTAATCACCTTTCCAGACATGCATGATCTCCTAAAATGCTAGAAATCTAATTACTGGAATTACTTTACTGAATAACTTGCTTTGGAAATGAAAATTGAAAGATGAAACTAATCTATTTCTAGTGGCTGCAGGAACAGTTGACAGTTTTGTGTTTCTGTCAGTTGTAGGAACAGACACATTAACTTCTACAAAAGAAAGTACAGCTATCATAATCTACAGAATGAAAGTACAGACAATTCCCTAAGTGGGCCCCTTAGGTCATGCCAAAAGTAGACAATAGATTAGGTGAAAAACTTCATAAACTTTATTGATTCAAGGAAAAACAATACATAGCATGCAATCTCTCTTGACTAT
Source organism: Sequoiadendron giganteum (assembly GCA_007115665.2). Classification (NCBI taxonomy): domain Eukaryota; kingdom Viridiplantae; phylum Streptophyta; class Pinopsida; order Cupressales; family Cupressaceae; genus Sequoiadendron; species Sequoiadendron giganteum. The sequence continues at coordinate 130,380,855 of CM021100.1, forward strand.
ATTTCTGAAACTGAAAATGTGTTTACAACAGCAATGATTCAGCTTCTTCTCTGAAGGAGAGTGAGCTATTTATTGAAAAGATAAATCTAACTACTAACTAACCTTCCCTTATAAATCGAGAGGTCTTTATTACATTCAACTAACTTAGAAAAGCGATGGATAGAAATGAAAGGACTGAGTCAAATCAGTTTCAGTCTTAAAGTGCCATGATCCTGGATTCATGCGCCATCAAGATGCCTGAGCTAGATTTCTGAAACACTTCTCTTGAATGGCAGATGAGTTGAAACTGACTCCCTATCTTTCAGCAGCAGAACCGATCTTCATTGATCTGGTCTTTCACCTGCCAGAGGGAATTGAATTCCTTCCTCCAATCGTGGTACCTGCAAAATATCCTGCCGGTTATTCCTGAGGTAAAGAGTTAGCTCAACACGTTCAGCATTTAAGACGATCCATCATTTTATTTATACATCTATTTAAGCATTAATCTAAAGCAAACATTATTCCATGTGTGGCTGCAAGAAGTTCAACAGTAGAGGCTACAGGAGGTTTTTCATCACACAAGGTCTACTAAGGCATTCATCAAACTACTAAAATATTTAAAGTAATAACCATGGAAGAATTAGTGTAATATACCTATTACTTTAAGCATAAAATTTTTGTGTTTTATCCCATAATCAGCACCAAATATTTGTTTTAGCATAATGAGAAAGCATAAAAATGTTTGTAAAAGTATGATCTAGATGTGCCAAAAACTGGGCTCATCAGAAGCCTTTGGTTTTGATAAGGATTGGTTTTCATGGATTTTCAATCTAGTGGCTAGTCCAAGATACTCTGTAATCATTAATAGAATCTCGCAAGGTTTATTTGAGGCCTTGAGAGGCCTTTTTCAGGAATACCCTCTCTCTCCCTTCTTGTTCATCATCGTGGCAAATAGCCTTGGGAAATCATACAAATCAACAATAATTATGAGAAGGTTAGAGGGCATTATAGTAACCAAATTGTCCCCCCAATGTTACATCAACAATTTATTGATGATACCATGTTGTTTGGATCAAAAAAATAAAATAAGCCAAATTTATGGAAGATATCTTAGAAGAATGATTTAAAATCTCTATATAAGTGGTGAATGTAGAAAAAATAAAATTCTTATTCTTTGGAAATGATCCAGGTAAACAAATGGAAACTTTGAAAAAATTTAATTACAAAAAAGGTTGCCTCCCCAACACTTATTTAGGCTTACCTTTATCTATATGATTGTGAATAATGAAACTATGGGATCCAATGCCACAAAGTGCTAAAAAAAATGGCCTTGTGGAAGGGTCATTGTTTTTCTTGGGTTGGAAGAATAATAATGTTGAAAGTTGTATTACCAAAAATTCCAATCATCCTCATATCTTGTCTCTCTCTCTACCTCAAGGTGTAAATTAGAAATCAAATAAAAAAATGAGGAACTTTTTTTAGCAAGGTACTTTAGAGCTCATTACATTGGATTCTATATGCAAGACTAAGGTTGAAGGGGCATTAGATCAAGGAATCAAATCTCTCAAAATAAAGAAATGGGATCCAAATTGATATGAATCATATATCCAAAGCCTCAATTGAAATGGGTAAGGATAATACATAATAAGTATCTATACTGTCGAGATACCAAAAGGATTCTAACCACCTGTACCCTACCTTCAGGCTCCATAATTTTGAACTTTATGACCTCATGCAAAACATTGATCACTGATCACTTAATATTAGATATTAGAGATAGGCACTCAACTCTTTTTTGGTATGACTTGTGGGGTGGTCACCCTATCATTGTTAAACAAGCTCCTTTCCCCAATAAAAGGATACTTAATGGAACAATGGGGGTCACAAGTGGCATGTTATTGTAATGTCGTAAAATTGCACCTCATGGAAATTTCACATATACGCATTTGACCCTCGTATTTATGGTGCCTAGCCATGTTTATGACAAGAACATTATGAGTTAGAATTTCCCAGTTTCAACTCCATAAGGACCAAAGATGAAGTGACAATAGTCCACCACCTTTTTTCTCATGAAATGATGAGTTGGACACCTATGCAGCACACAAAAGTTCATGCAGTGTGCTAGTGTCCCCCTAATTTTGCAAGTTCAAATGAGGAATCTTGGAATTATTGACCTGTAACACATGTCTCTATGGAAGGATTCTAAGAGTAACGACTCTTCCTTCCCATGAAACTAAACAAAACTCATTCTTTCACTCTCATTTTGAACATTATCTCATCTTAACTTTCTTTTCTTGCTCTTCTCTTCTGCATCCCATTCTTACAGTGAAGCTCTACTAGATTGAGGTCTCTCCAACATCCAAAGATCTCTTGCAAGATCTCAACATTCTATCTATCAAGCTAAGAGGGAGCCATGGACTGTTGGTAACACTAATTGCTTCTTGTCAATTTGCAACCATAATATTTATTATGTCTCTATTTCGTGATACAGGTTCTCCTTTGTAGAAGGGTTTTCTTTTATCAAGTTTTGGTGTCTTTTTCGTGGTACGAGTTCTCCTCTATAGCAGGCTTTGATTTTACCACTCCTTTGTATATTTTACTTTGTTTCTATTTCTCTCTATCCATTTTGCAATCTATAGAGGTGGGAACACCAAAACGAGGGTTTGATTACGGTAAGCCCCAAAACTATCCCAATATTTTTCCTCAATCACCTTGTGTTCAAGTTACTCATGTGGAGTTTTACAAGAGGTTTCAAAGAATAGGACCTATTGTAATTTGGTCTCTTTCCTTCCTTGTCATTTATCTACATTCTCATTTTTTTGTTAAATTAATAACTTAAACAAACCTCATATTATGGATAGTTAACAGATCCTTATGAGTTCTATCTGAGGGTTCATCGCTTTGTCTGTACAAAACACCACCACATCCCAAGGACTCCAACACACTGCATTGACATCCCACTTCTACACTATTTTCCTCTGGCTCAAAGCTCCTCCCTCTACTCCAAAAATATCAACGATCTTCTCTTTCAATCCCCAAAGTTGTATGTCTGTTATTATTCTTGGAACTTTCTTTTCATACATTTTGCAATCTCTTTCACCTTGATATTTTTGATTAAGCTTATTAGGTAGTTTTTCATTTACTTGAATCTAGATAGCCCTTCACCTAAGAGGATTCATTCTATTTGTGGGGTCCCAGTCTTTGATGACTCATCAAACCTTTACACAAGATTCCTAGAAGTTGCAAATTCTTATAATGTCATAGGACATACATACAATACTAGAAGAAATTAGAAAAATATAAATTAACCTACTCCTATTTCAGCTTCTTTACCACCTTCTCAACCAAGTCTTCCTCCAGTTCCTAAACCTATGACTAAAGCACTTGGTGATTACAATCTTGTTGAGCAACTATCTGTTACGCCAACTAAGATCTCATTGTGGGACTTGCTTCAGTCTATGTCATTTTATTAAGGTATGCTTCAAAAATCCTTGCAAAAGATCCTCTTGCCTTCTTCTGCTATTCTGATGGATGTTAATGCATTGATGGCTCATATTCGTGGAGACTAACTGAATATCACATTCTATCAAGAGGAAATATTGTCTTCGGAAGTACAAAAGTAAGTGAACCCTTTGATGATTATAGTTAATATTAATAATATTAGAATTAGGTGTGCCCTCATTGACACTGGTTCAGATCTCAACGTATGTGGCATTGATTTATCACCTAAGACTAAGATTGATTATTCTTCTCTAGTTGCTTCTTATTTATACATTCATGGATTTGATTATGCTAGTCGGCAAGCCCTAGGCATGATAATCTTGCCTCTGAGGTTGGGACCCATTACCGTACCCACCCTAGTGTATGTGATTCCTAGTCCTTTACCTTACAACATTCTTTTGGGAAGACCTTAGATTCATGCTCTAAGGGTTGTAACCTCTAACTTACATTGTTGCATAAAATTTGTTGCTAATAATAAAGTGATTACAATTAGGGTTGACCCTAAGGCTATGCACCTTTGTGAATTGGTAGTCGTTGGTTGCACCTCAATTTTTTTCACTCTTAAGAATTATATTCTATCATTATCTTATGATGTGTTGGCATCCTCTTCTGTGGTGACTGACATAAAGGCTGCCCCTAAGGCAAGTGTCCTAAAGAAGATCAACCTGAAGTAAAGAATCATGAGTCTTCCCCCTCCACTTCTTCTAAATAAAATGTGTGTCCTAGTGATGATTGGGGGTTCTTGGATTTCTCTAATTTCTTCATTGGATTTCATACAAAGTTGACCCCATCCACCTCAACCTTTCGATAGTCTCATACACCTCTACTAAGAAAGATGATTGTCCTCCCATTTAGAAAAACAATTAGGATCCAATCAAGGAAGTTGATTGTACCGCTATTGAGGAAGATAATCATGCTTCTGCTAAGGAAGTTAATGTTTGAAGTTCTGAAAAGAATAATGATTAACAACATCAAATTTCCATAGTCCATGATTACGATCTCATGGACATGTTTGATACTCATTGGTGGAATGACGCTCTCTACATGGATCCACCTTCTTCTTGGGATTTGCAAACACGTTATAGCCCAGGATACAAACTTGTTTCCAAGTATGATTATGTGCATAAGGGCCTTGGGCATATTGAACAAGGAATTCAAGTCCCTATCCAAGTTAGGCCTCATAAGCGTAACTTGGAGTTGGATTTTTCTTTTGAACAATCTAGGCAAAAACCATGGTGGAGTGTTAACATGATTTCTATCGAACCTATTGATCTGGTTCATCCTGAGATAATTGAGAGTAGAGGGGAATCTAATGAAGTCCATTTAGATGTTTTCTCCTTGGAGGAATCACCGGAGGAATTCTTAGGTTTCTATTACTTTACCATGGATAAATAGTGTCTTTCTCTCATCTTTGCAACATAAAAGTTAAGACATTACCCTCTTCATGTTGAAATTCGTTTCATTGTAAAAAGTGATCTTTTGAAGCATTTATTCACTAGAATCGATCTTGGTGGTAGGTTGGCGAAGTGGGTAATTCTTTCTGAGTTTGACATCAAGTTTGTAACTCAAAAATACATTAAAGGTCAAGTTTTTGTCAATCAATTGGAATAAGCTGCCTCATCTCACTCTTTCCCTAATTTGGATTTATTTCTAGATGAAGACCTTTTTACAATTGATCATGAGCCTATATGGGATATGTATTTCGATAGATCAAGATGTAAAGCTGGCTCCACAGTGGGAGTAGTTTTGATCTCACCTGAGGGTAAGCTAGTTCCTCTATCCTTTTGATTGGAATTTTGTTGCACTAATAATATCGTTGAGTACAAAGCCCTTATCGTTGGCTTGCATATCATGATTGTATTAGACATCAAACATCTTTGCATACATGGTGATTCTAAACTCATTGTAAATCAAATTATGGGGATGTATCAAGAAAAGAAGAATAATCTATCTTAGTATTGATATTTGGCCTTATCCTTGCTTGATCACCTTTCCTCTTTCACAATAGGCAATGCTCCTAGGAGAGAAAACCAACATGTGAATGCCATGATGAGTGTTGCCTCTCTTGTGCCTTCAAATAAAGGTGTAGAAGAATACCACTTTATGGTTCATATTTTTTCTCTCTCCTATTGTATCAGATCAACCTGAATCTAATGCTCTCAAGTGTGCTCACATGGACTTAGAGGAATGGTATTCTAACATATATAATTATCTAAAGCCTATAAATTTTCCCAATGATGCAACAAAAAATATTCACACTCAGATACAAAAACTTTTAGTATGATACATTATATTATCAGATGTTCTTTATCAGAAGTCTTACAATGGTCTACTTCTTTGGTGTCTCACTAAAGGGGAAATATACCTTGCCCTTAAGGAAGCCCACTTTGGTTCAAGTGGTGGACACTTTGGAGGTAAATCCCTGGTGAAAAAATTGATTCACATGGGATACTTTTAGAAAATGATGGAGCAAGATTCATTTTCCTTTGTTAAGAAATGTCTACAATGTTAACAACATAGTCGTCTCATTAACGCTCCTACTCAAGAGCTTCATAATCAGATCTCTCCTTGGCCATTCACAAAATGGGGGTTAGATATCATTGGAAAAATATCACCTCCTTCTTATAAAGGATATGTCTTTATCATCACCACTACATATTACTTTATGAAATGGATTGAAGCTATTCCACTTCGGTCTACAAACATTGAATCCATCTATAGCTTTCTTCTAAACAATATCATTTCTCGCTTTGGATTGACTTCCACCCTTGTTTCTGACAATGGTGCTCCATTTAAAAACAAAGAGGTGAAGTAATTCTTGGAGAAATTTCACATTCAACATCTATTTTCTACACCATACTATCCCCAATCTAATGGCTAAGATAAAGCATCTAATAAAACTCTTGATCATTCTCTGAAAAATAGTAAAAAAACATGGTAAAGATTGGAATACTCAATTAACATATACCTTATGGTATTATCACACGCGTGTAATGAATGTATTCTTACAAAATTATCATTTGAGGGTATTGTAAATGTGCCAACATGCATATTTTTTTCTCTATGAGTTATGAGTCCAAACCAATTGTGTGAACATGTCAAGGTAGGAATGTGAATGCTAGTGGAGGCCTCAGTTTATTCCTCGAGTCTTCTCAATCCTTCCATGCTATATTGCATTGGAGGAGTCTCTTAAGAGCCCTAAGATAAAAAAAATTACCAAATATTTTCCTATATATTCTCTCAATATGTGGCACATACAATTGTTTCTTCTAGAAATACAAGTGAACATCAAGTCCCTCTATAGTACCATGTCTCAATTTTGGTCAAATATAGACCATTTGACCAATACCAACAATGAATGTGTTCTTGCAAAATACTTCATTTGAGAGCAATTCAAAGGTGTCAATACAGTTTTTTTTATTTTGTTATGACTAAACCAATTATGTTAACACATCAAGGTGGGTGGTTGAATGCTAATAGAGGCCTCATTTTGTTCCTTGCATCTCTCAATTATTCTAGGCTACATTGCACTAAGGTAGTCTCTTAAGAGCTTAAAGAGAAAAATTTCCAAAAAATTTCCTACTTGATCTCTCAATCTATGATACCTAAAAATGTCTCATTTACACCTAGAGGTGGACATCAAGTACCTCTATATTACCTTATTTCAAATTTTCTTATTTCAAAATTATTTGACCTTGTGAACAATAAATACATTTTTACAAAGTGCATCATTTGAGATCATTATAAAGGTGCCAATACAAATATTTTTCCTTTCACACCTTGTGAGACCAAAATAATGCCAATATGTCAAGGTGGGTGGGTGAATGCCACTAGAGGCCTCAATTTTTTCCATTAGTCTTCAAATTATTCTAGGATGCATTCCATCGAGGTAGTTGCTAGAGATATGTTCTCATAGTTTAACCACTAGAAATGATCCAATAGACAAGTTTCATTAAATTCTTCAACATGCTTATAGTCTTACAATTACCATTGATGAGAAACATGAGTTTTTTTATCTTTCATGATTCTCATCTAATAAAGAAAAACAAGATGGACCTTTTCCTTTGGACACACAATCCATAGGATTGATTGAGAATGGTAGTGATGTTGGTGATCAATCCCACATGCATGGTGACTCTATGGTACAGTGTAACATGTGCTACATATGTCATAGGGAATTTTTTTTATAGAGGCCTTAATGAGGAAATTAATAAATTAATCATTTAGGGAAGGTCATTATCCTTATGATTTTTATTTTTAAAAGGATTCTTGAGACAATTTTTAAAAAACATTATTAGTTAGGAAGATAACAATGGTATTGTGTTATACGTATAATTTTAGTCATGTGATAAAGGATAACTCATGCAGTGTGTTTACATAGATGTGAATGAGTTGATTTTATACTAAAACTTAAATAAAAAATTTATATTGTAGAAGACAGTTTGGATTGCTATATAATAATTAAACTATCTTGAATTGCTTAATCTTATATTCATGTCTTTGAAACTTTAAGCAAGGATTTTGTGAAAAGTTCATTTGAAATAACTTAGAATAAGGATTTATTGTAAACATTTTTTTGTGGATTATAATGCAAGAAGCTTGTCTAACCTTGACCATTTATGAGTAAAGTGGATATATGTGAAGATTGATCAAAAACTACACTTTAAGGTTTGAGTTTGATTTGTATGTTTTGTTTTAGAACTAGAATGGTAGATATAGAATATAATAATAATGGTTGAAAATTCATTGCCAAAAACTTAAAATCGTAAATCAAACATAAAAGGTAAACCTTAAACTCAAAACCTAAGTATAAAATTTAAAACTAAGAACCATAACCCTAAAACCATTATATTTTATGACAAGAAAACCATATTTGACCGTAGTAAAGAGGAATTATTGATTTGTTATGTAATGGGTTTGGGGAATAGTCTTTGGTGGGAGCTACAATATAATTCTTATGAACATAACATGGGGGATTTGTAGTGAGAGAATCCTATCTATATGAAATTTATAAAGTGGTACTTGGTGGAATGAGGTTTATCATGATTTTCAAATAAAATAACTCAATTCAAGTTGCTATCATTGGATGAGTAGTAGTTGGCAAGTATACTATTACTAGATCAATCAAGTGGCACTTGATAACTAAGTACTTGACTTTCATTTTATTAAGTGACAAACAATAAATGTAAGAGTATAGAAGTAGTGTGTTTCTCAATTGAACTTATACTATGTTACTCAAGTAAAAACTTAGACTCAAGAACATGTTGAGATTCACATGTTAAGGTCATTTCTAATTGGATCCATTGATAACTTGAGATTTTAAGAAAAATAATAATTCCATTTATTTCTATAAAAAAAATGAGTATCTTTATAGTTCTTTATGGATGAACTTGGTGTATGAGACTTGACTATGTGCTCTATTTCCATCACCCTAAAAAGATAGGATTTACTTTATGGGTCAATCTAGTTGAAGTAAAAAAGTAGTCAACATGAAAGTAAAATATTTTAGAAAATCATAAATGATACATATACATATATCTCTTCAATACATTCTCCTTGTAATTTATTTTGTATCTTGAAATGTACAAAATTAAAAGGAATAAAATGTGAATCATTTAATAATCATTTAAAATATAGATACTAACATAAATGCTTAAGAATATTGATAGTCTCAAGGTAAGTGCATAAAGTAAATATGGGTGGCACGAATCCAAGATGGTGTGAAGTGAGTAACTATAATCATTAAAGGAGGAGGTGTTAGATATCTTAGTGGATCACTATAACCATCCTACAAATATGGTGTAATGCTTCTAACAATTTATTATAACTAAATAAGTAGATCTTACAATCATTGTATTAGGAAAAATAACAGATCTTACCGTGTTAGAAAAATATAAATATGAAAATAAGTAGAATGAATAAAATCATAGACATATAACAAGAACTTGCATAACATGTGTAACAAACTACTTTCCTAAGCCCTCATTTTAGAGAAAATACAGACAACATTAGTATAATAAATTTATATTCACTATAAATCCATATAGGCATACAATTTTATATGTTGATAAAACTATAATATATGTACAAGAAAACCATTAAAGCTTACAACAAATCCATACAGGCTTACAAAAAATCCATATAGGCATAAAATGTAACATGTTGATAATACAAAAATATAGAAATCCATATTGGCATAAAATAAAGAAATAATATAATCAACCCTCTCAACTAGGATGGAAGAGTCGATGACCCTTTGACTATCAAGTATATGGAGAGGCAACCGACATGGGTTGCTTTGAACCTGTTGACTTGACCTCCTCTCTAATTTTTTCTAGGATATCCACCTAATACAATAAATAAATATACACATTAATATAGAAAAATAAATTATAAAATAAGATATAAGAGAATAATAACTTACCACCAACTGATATAATAAATCTCATCCATTCATTATATCTCTTCATCTGTCTAAGGGGTGGGTGCATGATTTGAAATTGTGACCCCCTATGAAAAACATTAAGAAACAAATTAGACTACAAATGAATATCATTCAATTCCACACTAATAAACATGGGATAAAAAAAAACATAGAATATAAAATTTACTAATCTAGCTCATACATATATCAAAGGCATTGAAAACAAAATTGCTACAACACCCATCTCCATTGTGCCATGAATATTGAGAGGAGTTTGAACTAATGCCATCAATTGAAAATATAATGTTATTTTAAAAATATACTTATCATTATTTATAAACGTAATTATTAAAAATAGTTAAGCTTCACTCAGTAAAACTTGTTAGACCACTTCCATCAACATGTCTTGATGTTGAAGAATTAACATCCACTTGTTCATAATCGCATATAAATTTTAAAATTACTATTCATATAAGGAAAAATATTTACATGTACTATATTTACTATTTCTTTATTGATTACATACATATTGACTTGATATGGCCACACAATTAGGAGGTGAAGGGATGATTGACGTAGGATGAACTTTTTGATCTTGAAATTTTATTGCATATAATTTACATTAATTTTGAATTATTATAGATGAATACAATCAATCTTAGATTTCAAAAGGAAATATAGGAAATTATATTTAATTTAACCTTATTTAAAATTGCTTGTCCATCAATTCCAAATGTTCTATCCAACATCTCATCTGTGAACATAATATCATCCAATATGGATGCATTTTGTGATTGACCCATTCATCCTCAGACCTATAATTATAAATACACTCATAATTTCAATAAAGATGAGGTGATCATAAAGAACTAGGAGCCTCGTCCTCACCACCCTATGCTAAAGGTTTTTTGTGCTATAACAAGGTTTGTGTGAGGGAGCTAATGAACTATAGATTATCCACCTCAACACTCTCCTTCACAACAAAAAGGATCACATGTGATGTGCTAAATGTTTGGTCTAGCAAAGGGTCTTTACACTTGGTCCTAGGCATGATGTGGCCCCTCTCTTTCTTGTGTAGATCCCTCATCTCTACCTTGGAAGTCACACATGGAAAAGTAATTTGAGATCTCAATGAGGACAAACTTGCAATAGAGTTTCCTCAAAAAATACTATGGGACCTCATTGTTGCTATATAGAGGATGGTAAAAATTTGTCCACCACCACTCCCGATTTTTTTCACTTGTTGGAACCAATAGATAGGGAACCTCTTACAACTAGCATGTATGGGTACATTAGTCATGGATCAATGAATAATGTATACAAACCATATTTCAATATTTTTTATTTCACCTATTCGTATGACAATTTTGAGGAAAATTTTTGTGCTTCCTCCCTCTTATTGGATCACATGTGAATTTGACCACTCACGAAATCTATATGTAAGAAGTGATAGATTTCGATTAAGTGGAAAGGATTGTTTGATGAGAACTAGTTACATTTGGATTTTTCAACCAATCAATCAATTCTTGGAGTTCCCTTTTATCGTTTTCAATTTTACCTAATAGGTTTTCTTGCATTTGAGGAGGATGTCAAGGAATTGATGGGGAGTTTATTGAGGTTTTTTGTCCATGCTCTTCACTAGGGTTTTCATTCGCTATTATACTAGAGCCTGGTTTGAAGGATTTTCAATTCTTAAAAATTAAAAAATATTGAATCAAAACAATAGAAAAATTGGTATTCTATTCAATTTCTACACTTAAAAATAAGAAAAATGTTACACCCTGTTTCTTAATTACCAAATTACTTTTACCTTTATGAGTAAATATGTTATTAAAGGTGAAATTATGACTTTAATATGTTTAATGGGTGAATTAAATATACTTATTGCTTTAATAATGCAAATGATATGTGATGAATATGATTTTCATGTGATCAAGTAACTATGTTTATGATGCACTAAGTTGGTTGCAGGAAAGAATCAAGCCCTCCAGTGAAGAGAGGGGGAGTATCACCTAGGAAAGGAGTTTGGTATGGTAACCACTAATGTACCTACTTGATCTATCACACACTCATAGACTAGTTTAGTCAAGTCAGTTCGAGATTCGGTAAGTAACCCCTTGGTCATAGTTTTTGGGATGGATGGAATGTTTGTGTAAATTGTCTTTGATTTTATTTGGTCACTTCTTTGGTTTGAATTAAAGTGGCTAAATCTCTGTATTAGGTATACATTCTACTTCATGTATTATATATATATATATATATATATATATATATATATAAATTGATATGTATATACATTAAATGTATATATGTATATATGCAATAACTCATGCAGATGAGCATATACACAAGTTAACATACGTAGGTATACTTACATATACTTATACGTGGATACATATAATATGTGGGAAATCGATTGGACATATATATATACTTTGTATATATACTTATTGATAAATATATGTGTGTTTGTGTGTTTATTATATGATGTTAAAATAATTATATATATATAAGTAAATATGTATGTATTTGATAATGTTTATATACATACATATATATTAATATACATACATATATTTGTAAATATATATGTATATGATTGGTAATTGAATATTTTAATATATATGTTAATACATATATATTATAATGATAGAACATATATATATATAATGATATATAATGAAAGATATGTAAAAATATCATTGCATATGTAATGTGAGTTAAGTAAACAATGTAATGCTTACATAATGCAAGCAAAGCAGGCATAATATAAACTAAATACTACACATATATTTAAATATGTGATGTAATAATCATAGTTGCATTATAGCACTTGGTATAAATCATATAGGTTAAAATGTAAAGAACATTTAATGAAGTTTACACTATATGATGCAATGTATTTATTGCACCATGTAAAAGGGAATAAAAATGCATTTAGATGATAAATTTGTTGAGTATTGGAAAGCCTCGCACATCAAATAAAGAGGCATGAGACTTGGTCAAAGTCACAGTTTGGCAGAAGGCAAAGAGAGTTTGTTTTGTATTAGACTAGTTGCCACCATTCTAAGCACCATGAGCAGAAACTTGGCATGAAAAGAGCCACGCTAAGTAGTAGAAAGCTATAAGGAAACCATAGAAATTTTTTTGAATTAGTAAAATTACCACGAGCTCGCTCAAATAAGGTGACTCAATCATATATTGGAAGATGATTTTACTTGGACTATATATGTGTTAAAATTTTGATTCTCTTAGCTGCTATATTTCACCCAATTTTTCTTAGTTGGCCTATTTAGAGGTGGAGTTGGTTTTGGATTTATGTTTTCAGTCTTAGAGGTGGTAGTAGGATGAATAAGGTGGTGATTGAAGGAGCTAAAATGTAGCATTAAGTTTCTCAATATTTTCTATAAATAGAGGGCAACCTCTTAGTCTTGGGCATTCATTTTTGGAATTCATTTCTTTCCATTATGATGTAATTTTTCTTTGTGTTCAGTGCAAGTAGTGAGAAGTGAGGGATTTATTTGAGTGTTTGTGAGCTATTCTTTTGTGATTTTTTGAGTGTTGGGGAAGAGTTTAGATTTGGAGATATGCCAAAAGTGGAAGGAGCATCAAGCAGAGTCTTTGGGATTAAGCTTTGAGGGAAATTTCTTCATTGGAAGCTAAATATCCAAGCTTGCTTAGTTCATCTATCCATTACTTCTTTCTATGTTGAATTCATGTTTTAGCTTATCGATTACTAGTGCTTGTGCAGGTTATTGTTTGTTATCATATTTAATGAATCAAGCTTGTGCATAAAGATAGATTGGATATAAGTATTTTTGAGGTATCCTATTAGTATGGTAGATAAATAGTTATAATGATTTTCATGATTGTATGACATAGTTATATTAAACTATTTAGAGGGTATATGTATATGATACCAAGATGATTGCATGTTACTTATATGTTTGCATGAATTATGATGTTATTAATGCAATCGGAATGATAGAAAGTTACATATGTCTTCATTGATAGGCTATGATGTTAAGCAAAACCATTTTGGTAGTTTATCCTTGAATGGTTACTCATATTTCCTTGAAAGTAGGAGAATAGTCTATTCCCTAGGGTTAGGATATACACTTGAATATGATTATATTGATATTCAACAACAGGGTTGAAAAAAATATTAGTGGTATATATATTTTTGATTATGCTATTATCTTATACTTGATCAAGAGTCTATACCTATTCATGGTATTTTAGTCTTAAAGAAGATGAATTTATGTCTTGGCAACCCAAATTCGTAATGCAGGGAGACTATAAGGTGTAGAAGCACAAACTCCTCTCAAGTTGATAATGTCCTCTAGATTAAATATGATTTTAGTGAGCATTGTAAACATGTGAATATATGAGTCATATTGAAAGAAAGGACTTATGATTGTTTATGACCATGAAAATATAGAAACCTTATAGCATAACTTGGAAATAACCATGAGAAATGGAGAATAATCAAAAGGGCATGCTGATGAGAGAAATCATATTAGTTTGATTTGCATATTTGAAGCATTTGATGGTAATAGTCAAATAGTAATAACTAGAGGGTATTATCGTAATATATAGGATATCATAAGCCAAATGTATGTTTGCATGAATTTTGATGTTGGAAAATGGTATGATATAGAAGTGTTATGTTGAGATTATCAATTTGTGATGTTATGTAAACCTGTGTATGTAATGAGGTTTGTTCTTGGGATTAGGATAAACTAAGGTTGGGAATAACCTAGTTGGTCAGTTAGATCACTTGAATGTATATTACCTTTTGGGATGAATGTATATTACCTTTTGGATGGAATAATGTTATGATGTATGTGGAATAATCTTGTCAAGAGATATTATGGTCATGTTATTTTTGAAATTGAGCTAGGGGATGGGTGAACATATGAAATCCACTTCATAGAAGTGAGATCCTATTTCTAGTAAGTGAGTTTGATATATATTATCAAATCTTTGGCCAAAGTAAATGTAAGTTTCCATTGCATACACTTGTCAGTTCACTGTGAGCTAATATTGCATAATCTAGGCTAGGAAAGTCATGGGGGTATCCACTATATCGAAACACTAGTTATGTAAGACACAACACCATACTTAGGTAGGCTATTATTATGAGGGTTACCACACTAATCTCTCCATTAAATTAATTCCCATCTTACCAATTAGGTAAATGTGTGGGGGACCACAGTAAGTCCATGGTTGGAGGAAAATCACTTGGGTGATACTCTCCCTCATGAAGTTGGCAGGTGATATTTGAGGATGTATGCACTAGAAATGGGGACATCTAGACCATTTGTACTTTGTTTCATTGAGCTCTTGAAAGCTATGTATGTAATCATGATCTTGTATCTTTATGGAAAATGTATTTGGAAAATGAAATCATTATTGTGAATTATGTAATGTTACTTTATTTATGCAATGTAAATTTGAAATGGGTTTATTTTGAATGTGCATCTTTGTTATTGAACTGGAATTTTTTTATTACTATGTGTTGGTAAACTTAAAATTTTCACATATGGGTTAAAACTTAGGTGAAAATAATAGGTAAAATATTAGGCTTGCTACATGTGGTATCAGAGCTACCAGGTTTAACACTTGGACCTATGTGTTCATTACGTAAATGTTTTGAAAACATTATCAGTGGATAGTGTTTGATAGGTTCTTATGCCAAGATGATAGGGAAAAAGAAGAGAAAAGGAAAACATTAAGGAAACCAAATTCTTAAAATTTGTGTAACTTTAGAACTAGGAAAGAATCATCCCTAGAGGTTGAATCTCCTAAACCAACAACTTAGAGAGAGACACCCTTCAATTGTGGATGTTATGCAATTGGGTTCAGTAGGAAGGTTATGGAGGAGTATCTATGAGTACCTCCACCCTTCAAAATTATTTAAATGACTCCAACGGTGATAAATAACTTAAGTGATCCCTCTTTCTAATAGCAACATGTAGTTGCAAAGTGTCAAAGATTATAGATTAAATAAGGATACTATGTTCAATCTATGAATATGATTTATGTCTATTCACACAAATGCTTAATTGGAGAAACTAATTGTTAGCATGAATTGTAAACTTCAGTCAAAGTAGAAAAGTCAACATATTGTGAATCAAAACCAACTAGATAGGTACCCAGGAAGCAAGATAATCTTTTGACAGTCCCGATTCAAACAAGATTAAAATCTTGCTATGATAATTGAAATCAAGAGTAAGAGTTGGTATCTCAAAGTTTAGACCATAGACCAAAATGGGTCAGAAAAACTAAGCAACACACAAAAGTAAGGATGAAAGTTGACATGATCTCACCAACCAGAAAGGGTAAGGTCAATTTGGAGTTAGGACTTGGAAATAATAAAAAGAAACCAAACTACACTTGAAGTGCCTAAGGTTATGAGAGAAATGAAATCACTAAGAATTTTGGACAAAACTTCTTAGAAAAAGTGGATTGCAAGGAAAAATTTGGACAATAAAATCGAGCATAGATAGAGCATAGTCCCTATGTGATCATTTGAAGATGTCCTAGAGGTAATTGGATATGAAAGGAAACTATGTTTCCCAATCAAAAGAATAATTAGATAACTATGGGAATAAAAAGTGTTTTCAAGGTATACCTAGTGAAGGTAAGAAAGACAAGTAACAATCATTCAGCTATAGAAAGTCAACAAATAAAAGGAATGTTAAATAAATTCGATCAATTTGGAGAAAATAGAATATTATATAGAGTTAAAATTTAAGATGAATTATTGTTTTAAATGTCTTGGAAACACCAAGGAGGGGAAGAAGGAAAGTATATGGATACAAATAAGTACCCTATTCAACAAAGTTTAATGATGCACTTTTAGACTGAGATAACTTTTGAATTCTCCACAAGACATGGTTTAAAAACCTATATCCAAAGTCTCATACTCAATGACCACAACAAGGTTGTTGAAGTTGAAGGTTACAGTATTGGAACTATTAGTGAAATATTTAGAATGGTCAAGAAAGGTTAGAGACTTTTGACCAAATGAGAGAGAAGTAATTACAACTCAATTTTATAATTTCTTATATTGGAAGACCAATGTGTTATTATTATTGATGCTTTGGAAAAAATTTATGTAGTATGCTTATTTAAGAAAGGAAAAGATTATCATCTATGAAATAGGAAAGGGAAGACCATGCTCCACATGATTTTGGGCTATTAAAGAAAAATGTTCATGCTTGGTAACTATTTACACATTAATTGTTTGGACATATTTTGGGAGATAATATCAAACTGACATGATCTAATTAGAATTATTATTCAACCAATTTAAATGCTCATCAAAAGAGATAGATTGAACTGAAATCAGACTATGACTTTGGAAATCAAATATTTAAGGGCAAGAAAGACACTAAATTGTGGATGCCAATATCAAAGGAGTTACATCTCCTCAACAATTTCTAATCATTATAGTTTCAACAATTAAATGTGGTAAGGTCTAAGGAAGATTTTTTATTTAATGGAATATTATAAATTAGAGGAAGAACCTATGTACCAAATTTTGAAGAATTAAGGAATGAGGTGAGATAAATTGATGTCATATTAAGGGCAATCTGGAATGATAAAAATATTTATTGATGTGAAACCACTATAATTTGGAAGGAAACAAAGTGAGATGTTGAAAGGAATGTAGCAATTTTTCTAGAGTGCCAAAGGGTGAAGACAAGATGTCATCACCTACAGGACTTATTTATTCTCATGAAATTCCAGAGAGGAAGTGGTAGATCATTAAAACAGTTTTGATCTTCCTATGTTAGGGATTTGGCATAGTGATATTTGATAATGGTGGATAGACTCACCAAGGTGAACAATTTCTTATTGGAAAATTTTATTTGTAGGGTACCAATCATAACTGCAAATTTGTGTGAAGTAGTGTTTGGTATTTGGTGTTCTTAAGAAGGTTATCTTAGATAGGGACACACAAGTAACGTTAAGGTTTTGAGTAAACCATAATCATCTTATTGAAAATTTAATTGAATGTATGTGTGAAGCAAAAACATTCATTAGTCTTTTTTATTTTTGGCTTTTACTTTTGGCTTTGGAAGGATCCGCGCATAAAAAGAGGTTGTGGTTTTGAAGGGCGTGCAATGCACCACGTGGTGGATGCACGCATTTTGTTAATCGCTTTCCTTTTGGAAGGAAGTCAAGACACATGTCAGCTTGATGGAATATTTCTCAACAATGCTTTTCGCAAATCTCAGAATACCCGCTCGCTTCACACATCATCTATTCACTGCAAGGGAGCTGTGCTTTAGAGAGTTTTTTCTTTGTAGTTTGTCAAAGCATACTTTGCTTTGTTTTTTTAGGAGAAGGATTTGAGTCGGTGCCTCCAAAGCTACTTGATTGGTCAACAAGACTTTTGCTAGGCTGTTTTCTAAGATCTGAGCGTTTATGGAGGGAAATCCTTTTAAATATCTAAAGTATATTAATGCGACAGTTGAGAGTTGATGAGAAAGGATTATCGTAACCTAATTAAAGATCTATGATCATATTCTGAGATATCAGGTGTAAACATCTGGCAGTCATTACTTTTGGGTGGAGATGACATTTCTCTCTCCTTGGTGGCTATAAATTTGAGGCGGTAACAAAATAAAAGGGTTCTTGAAGTTTTCATTTTGAAAAGTTCTTTAAGTTTTTCATAGTTATAGGAAGTATTTTCATTAAATTTTGTAGAACATTGCTTCACTCTGGCATGTTATGTCTATTTTAACTCAAAATATTATCGGATTGGAATCCGACCTCTATTTTAAAGTTCACTTAATATTTGAAATACAAGCTATTTGGGAGAAATATTTGAAACTGTGCATGATATGGCCTCTGTCAATGTTTCCTTCTTTATATATTCATCCAAAATAAAACACTGTGTCTAGCTTAATCTGAATAGTTTGATTATTTGGTTTCCATGTTGTATGTTTACATGATAAAGTTATAACCTGTAGAAGCTGGATTATGTCATTGACTTCTTTGTTTTCTTTAAAAGTTATTATTTCTTCATGTTATGCTATATTAATAGGAAGAGTTTATGTGGATTTTGAATGTTTTATGTTAACTCTTGAAACTTCTATGCTTGGTCGGATCTTAACGAACACTTCTTGCGGGTAGATTGAATGATTGCATTGTGCTTGTATGTAGCCTCTACTGCTCGCTCTCTTCCCAACAATGAAGGGTTGTGGTGTTTTGTGTCTATCATATCATTCATAGAAAAGAACTTGAGGTTTTGAAATATTGTAAAAGTGTTGGCACATCGCCACTTTCATGTTTTATGTTTACATTTCTTTCTACCCCTTTTCCCAAACTTAAAGAAGATTCAACTTTCTATAAAAATACCAAAGGTATTTAGTGAGGTGTAGATTGGTTCCCCACTCACTGAATTTCCCATAAGATTGTCAGAGAGGTGCAAGCTTTGATGATCAATTTTTTTTTTCCTGGTACGCCCGGTGGGATAGTTTTTTGAACGTCTGATTAGAAGACTGAAATATTTCTTAAATCAGGCCAAGGAAAGAAACTAGAAGTTTCATGCCCAAAGTCCAAACAAGGGCATCTTCAAACGGCCATTTCTAGTATTCCCAGTTACCCTCTTCGGTACCTAGGAGAAGAAGACTTACATCTTTTGTATCACCTATAAGAAGCAGTAGAGAAAGGAGTAAGAGTCCAGAGTCTAGAGCCTTATCTACTCCACCTAGACATCAAAGTTTCCAAATAAGAATAACAGTTTATCCAATTCATAGAAATATTTTCTCCATGGCTCACATACCCCCTCGTGCTCCTAGAAATTTCATAACCTGGGATAGTGGTAGTCCGCTAAAACCACCTACTCCCCCAAATGTCTAGCTTGCCATACCTGCTAACGCCCTCAAGGCTATTCTAAAATTCTCCATAGAGGAATTTAAAACCCCTTTTGAACAACTCCAAGACATAGAAAAGGTATGTAGAGTACACAATATAGCAGAAGAAAATATTGCTATGAGACTATTGGCTGCCTCCTTCAAAGGGAAGGCTCAAGATTGGTATTGATCTTTGACTTCTGGTTCTATCAACTCATGGGATCAACTCGGAGAAAATTTGTTAGAACTTTTTTGGAGAAAGAAAATTGTTCTTCACTACTACATCAATTGATTACCATCAAGAGAGCCCCGCAAGAGACCATGAGAAAATTCTACACAAGGTTTCACAAAACCTGGTAGAGGATCCCAGTGATTGCTCGACCTCAAGCTGTGATGGTGTTCATGTTCTACTTGAAGGCTATCAATTCATATAATGCAATGATGATAACTTCCATGGGAGGAGATATCTTACCCAATGCATACAAGTTGGCGGTACGTGCGAAGAATAGTTTGATAGATGTTAAGAAGCTTCCATCACAACCTTTGATGCATGTTTTTGCAAAACATTTGGGCATGCTTCGAGAGGAATTTTCTTTGAGAACTTCCATGATGCAAGTGACGATTTCGGGTCCACCACAATCCATGTATGTATACCCCATCGTGCAATCGAGCACGTAAGATTCTTCCTCTATAGCAACAGACATTAATGATATGAAGATACTCATGTGGTAGTTTGCTAAAGAATTAGTTCTCATAAAGCGGCAACAAGTGGCCCCTCCGAAGCAAGCTACTTAGACCTATTAGGGAGGAAGGCCATCTTATCAGCCTAACACATACCAAGGACCATCGAGCCGAGAGGTCAACAAGTGGTGTCTACAAACCAGATAGTTTTGATCACCATGTCATTATAGATGGTCAAGGACAGTCAAAGAAAAGAGTTAATCCCAGGCCAGAACAACCTAGCGGAAGATGAAAATGCATGGTGCTTCCCTTGCAACGATAGCCATATGCCCTGAAATTTCCCAAGGGAAAATATGCAACAAAAAATAGCAGAGCAAAGAAATAAAGGTACGCTTATGAATGCAGAAGGATATGAGTCCTCTGAAATGGAGAATGTTCGCTTTAGGGCACAAATACAAGGTATTTTCATAGAGAAAGAGTTGGATACTATGCCTGATCAAGCATTATTTTCCTGGATGGAGGAATAAGATGCGATATTCACAAAAAAAGCTCCAGCGACCAGTACTCCATAGGTACAACTAGACTACAACACTAGATCCAAGAGAATTCTCATGGGAGAGTACATGCCACAAGCTCCACCTTGTCCTTAGCCACACCAACCACCATTGTAGGAAAAATAGTTCCCACAACCGACTATTCGATCGACTCAACAACAACGGATTCCACTGTTACCTGACAAATTGTCGGATAAGATGCCGAACCCATTCATGACAGACCATTTTCCTCCAAAGTCGAGGGAGATTTTGTCATTTAGACCAAAGTTCCTGCCAATCAAAGCGCTCAACATGGTGGAGTAGCTGAAGAAGGCACCTACCAATGTGTCCCTATGGGATGTTATATCTATTCCCGAGCAAAAGACATTGCTTTAGAAAGCATTGAAAATTGAGGAACAAAGACCGTAGATGGATGCAATTTCGTTGTGCGATCAAAGTAAACATAAAGGACCTGTGTTAGATCCTCAAGCTCTAAAATCTATAGCTTATACAAATGATGCGGGTGATGCAAAAGAGAAAGAGGTAAGCAAGTTGAAGCCCACACCTATCTTTTTAACATTAATAGTGGGAGATAAACGTTTACACAATAATATAAATGATTCGGGAACCAGTACAACGGTCATGCCAAAGAAAGTGGTTGATACCTTAATGCTTAAGTATGAGCCTCTTGAGAAAGGAATTATGCAATTGGACGGGAAGAAGGTTTCGACAATTGGTCAGATAAAAGATTTATCTTTGACCCTCTTTTCATGCCCAAGCCAGATAGTCTCACAAGAAGTAGTGGTGATAGACATTCCCCCGATCTTTGAGATGTGTCTTTCCAAATATTTCACTACAAAGCTTGGCAGATACTTGGCACTGGACTGGTCCCATCTGATATTAAGAACCAAGCACGAGGCAAAGATTAAGATCTTGTCAGAATCTTTGCACCCCAAACATATAGTGGACAATGCAGTCCTCTGTTTCAAAGCAATGCATACCTCCCTCTCAAGAGATAAGGAATATTATGTGGAGATGTTGGAAGACAAAGAAGACACAAGTGAGTGGACTCTCGAAGAGGAGTTTCCTCAACCAGTTCATCGACTCTGGCCCATTCAGCAATTTCCATGCCACAAATTTGGGCACGTACGTGATCTTTGATGATGATCTAATCTATCCAAAATTGATGAAGGATCGGAATAAATATGATGATTCGACGGATAACCATCTATGGACCTTGTACTTTTATGGTGCTAAATGCAAAGTTGGTTCTGAAGTAGGAATTTGATTATTTTCCCCGACAGGATCAAAGACCCTAAAGGATTATCAATTCCAATTTTTGTGCTCTAATAATGACGCAAAATATGAAGCCTTGATCCACAATTTTATTCTCACTAATTGAATGGGTGCAAAGAGGTTGCAGGCATTTAGAGATTCTGAATTGATTATGAGCTAGGCCTATGGGCAAGCGACTGCTAAAAATATGAGAATGGAATCATATAGACATCGGATATGGGATTTGATTGAAGGTTTTGAAGCTTTCAATGTGTAAGTCATTCCTCAATCCTAAAACAATATAGTTGATTGGATGGATTCAATCGGATCATCGTTTGAACCTATTTCTGATTTAACAATAAATTAGAATGCAGTGCAAATCATCGTTCAACCATCAATCCCTAACAATGATCAAAATTGGCAAGTGTTTGAAGACGACACTCAAATCACCACCTTCATCCAAAAGTTGAAAGGAGTTTCCGACTATTCACAACCAAGAGTCCAACCTTTTGAAGAGTAGGTCATCCAACTAAAAGGAAATAAGATCCCTTGAGGCTTAATCTCCCTCGAAAATATCTTCAACTATGAAGATGTTAGGAACGACAAGCAAAGGTTTATTGCGAACGAAAAGGATTATGAAGAGCTCAATGTCGAAAATGATAGAAAGCTAAAAGTCGAAAGAGATGTTTCATGGGAAGATAAAGAAAGGTTAAGGGATCTATGTTCTAGATACAACAGAGTTATAGCTTGGACCTATGATGATCTTAGA
Source organism: Sequoiadendron giganteum (assembly GCA_007115665.2). Lineage (NCBI taxonomy): Eukaryota > Viridiplantae > Streptophyta > Pinopsida > Cupressales > Cupressaceae > Sequoiadendron > Sequoiadendron giganteum. Next base: position 130,403,889 of record CM021100.1, read on the forward strand.
GGATATGATCCTGACATAATTCATCATACCATTGACTTGACGGAAGGGTCAACACTAGTTCGACAGAAGCAAAGGCCTCTTAATCTAAAGGTCGAGGCAATGATGGCGCAAGAGCTCACCAAATTGATTGAGTCCTGAATCATTTACCTAATTAAGCACTCAACCTAGGTTCTAATCGGGTACCGATTCAGAAGAAAAATGGTGGCATTAGGCTTTGTGTCAATTTTCGAGATCTTAATAAGGCTTCACTAAAAGATCACTACCCTTTGTCCTCAATGGTGCAGATCCTACAAACTATGGCCAGATCAGAGATGTTCTCGTTGCTTGATGGTTTCTCAGGGTACAACTAGGTATATGTCAAGGAAGGTACCAACATAAAATGACGTTTACCACCAAGTGGGGAATGTTCACATATGCAAAGATGCCCTTCAGAATCTCAAATGTTGGTGCAACTTTTCAGCAAGCAATGGACATTGCCTTCATAGGATTGATCAATTGGATCATTCTAATTTATCAGGATGATCTGATATTTTTTTCAAATTCAAAAGTTGATCATTTTGATCATCTAGAAGAGGTCTTCCAGAAGTTTCAAAAGTTCAAGATTTCTTTAAATCCCAAAAAATGTGTTTTCGGAGAACCTCAAGGTAAGCTACTTGGTTTTGTAGTATCCAAGGAGGGGATTGTAATAGATCCCAAAAGAGTGATATCTATAATGGATTTAACCTTACTGGTGAATCAGAAAGGGTTGCAGTCTTTCTTAGGGAAGATTAACTTTGTCAGTCGGTTCATTTCAGACTTTGCGAGCATCACAAGACCTATCATGCTAATGCTCAAGAAGAACTTGATGTTCAAATGGACCCCTGAAGGCAAGGTAGATTTTGAGCGGATAAAGATGGCTATCTCCACTGCTCTGGTGGCTAACTCGGACTTCTAAAGATTTCCTGCTTTATATATACAATGGTCAACATAACATAGCTTTTGTGCTCACTTAGAAGGATGACGAGAATAATGGGGAGCATCTGATTGCTTTTCAATCAAGAACCCTTAAGGGTTATGAAACCAGATACAAATTTGTAGAAAATTAGGCTTTTTCTATGGATAAAAGCCTTAAAAAGTTCTGAAACTTGGTGTCGACCAATAAAATTACCATCCTGGTTGCTCACCCGAGTGTAAGGGAATATATAACCAAAGGAGAAATAACTGAGAAAAGAACCAATTGGATCACCAAGATCCTAGAATATGATGTGGACATTAGACTAACTAAGCTAGTTCATGGAAGAGGTATATGTGATTACCTTGCATAGGAATCAAGTTCTGAAGTTGACAAGGAGATCGATCAAGTCTACTCAAATCAGTTTGAGTTCGACGACTCCTGGGTGGCGAATTGGATGTGATATATGCAAAAGGGGCACTACCCTACTATTCTCCCATTCCACAAAAGGAGATACTACCAACTACAAAGCACTAGGTATGTATTAATTGAAGGGACTTTATTTAAAATAAACTATGACGGTATCTTGCTCCGATGTTTAGATAAGCGCCAGGCAGAAAGGGTTCTTAAGGAATTCCATAACAATCCCAAGGGTGAACACTTCTCCGCCAAAACTACCGCCTTAAATTTCATGTGAGCAGGATACTATTGGCCTTCAATGTTTTCTGAAGTGCACCATTTGGTGTAGAAATGTACTCAGTGCCAATTCTTTGTTGGCAAAAGAAAAAAAATCACTTTGCCCTTAAGTCCCATCGTAATTGAAGAGCCTTTTGCTCAATGGGGATTGGATTTTGTTGGAATGATAAATCCTATCTCCAGTGTTGGTCACAAATGGATCCTCACGGTGATTGATTCTTTCACAAGGTGGACAGAGGCCATCACCCTAAAAATGCTACAGAGGGCGAGATTGTTAATTTCCTGAAAGAGTTGGTGACTAGGTTCAGTTCACCAAAAATTGTCATATCCGATAATGCTCGGGCCTTTGTAGGTTCAAGGATGTCATATTTTTCTATAAAAATGGGATCTACCTCAAGACTTCATCAAATTACTACCCATAAGGAAATGGGTTAGTAGAGTCAACAAATAAAAACCTAATTAGGTTAATGGAGCGCATTGGGTCTGAACAATAAAGAGACTGGCACAAGCACCTGCGGGCTACTCTATGGGTAGATTAGATCACACCAAAGCAGATCATGAAGGTATCTCCCTATGAATTAGTGTATGGGAAAGAGGTAGTGTTACCTATTTCCATGGAAATCCGCACTCTACAACTACTGAAAGCCCTAGAAATAGAGGAAAGTGGCGGAATGGAAGTACGGATAGCATAGCTCTTCAAGCTTGAGGAAGATAGAGAAAAGGTTGGATAAACTTAAAAGGCTTATTTTTGAATGAATATTGCATTAAGGTGGCATAACTATTTATAGAAAAGAGGCACCAACAAACCCAAACAATTAAAAATATATTTTTGGCTGGATGGCGATGGGAAAAATATCAAAGCAACCAGAGGATAGAGGATAAATCATACGGAGAATCTAACATAAGGTCCTAAAAATTAAATTTGGGTGTTGGGAGTAAATGCTCACATAAGTTGATCGTCGACATGTGTCATTTTCCACCATCAACATCAGCCAGTTCACGTATGTGAAAAGATATGGATTAATGCGCTAAAACTTGATAAATTAATGAGCATATCTTTTCAAAGGTATCTTGCATCACCTAAGCATGATTGTCATAACTAAAAGCATGCTCCCCAAGACAATGAGCTTATTTATAGAGAAAGGCGCCGAAGAGAATGTACTAATTTCATTCTCGTAGAGTTTTTTGGTATTCTCGAGGGATACGGATCTCAAACCCACACATATTACCTTGTTGGTAGCATATAATGGACCAGTGGTAATAGCGTAGTCTTAACTGCATGTACGTGTTAAGGGAATTAACTACACCAAAAAGTAGATTTTTCCTAGAGTAGAAAAAGTCAAGTGGCTGTTTTCAGTGAAGAAACTATTTGCAACTTTTGAAGTAGCCATGGGGCATCCATCAACGTCTGGAAGAGGGATAAATATTCATCAAGAAGGCCTATTTTTGCCAATATATTTGTGTGAGAATCATTTGCCAATGCCCCAGTTCCTGAGGAGCGATCGTTCAAACTTTGTAGAAAGGTGCAAGTAGATAGAAGTGTTCCTAGAGAGGTGGTGCGAGATGCTACCAACAACATTTTTTATCCAAAATTGGCAAAAAACCCTAAGGGTCTTAGGGAGGGAGCATTTTGAAGAATGATAGATTATGGTGTATCTGAGGGTTTTGCCTCTCAGCTCTGGAATTGTGGTTTGTCATAGTTCATGTTGCCTATCATACACCCGTGCCCAAAGCTAGTAAATACATGTGCCAAAAGGTTCAACAAAGAAACTAGAACCATTGCGTGCAACAAGATCAAGGTCACGATTTTCGTTGAAGCTATACAAGATATGTTGTGTATCCCTTCCATCAAGGGCACCAAACCATTTAGTGAGGAAAATATGGAGATTCTTTGGGAAGAAGTGAACTAGAGAAAAAGTTTCTATGAGAATGAGATGAAAGAAAGACCATTGAGAGGTCAGTTTGCTTTTCCTCTTACACATAAAAAGTTCAAAAGGGACACATGATCTTTTCTCGATGTTGGCTTGGATTTTCGACTTTGATAATGATGAGGAGGTTCATTCCTTCCAGATGGGCTTGGCCCTAATACTCAAATAGGAGAAAGAGCAAAGATATTATGACTTTTTTGGTGTAGCAGTTGCATACATGTTGGATCAATTGAAGAATTACCATACCAAGTACAAATTTAGGTATTCTTCTTTCTTGGCTCACTTGATTCTGCATCAAAATTTTGGGTTTCTGGAGAAACATTTGCATGTTTATAGGCTCAATGTAAATGGTTTATGTTAGCCAGTTTTTGTATGGACCAGTGTACTATCAAAAACATGTAATTATTATTGGTTTACGAACCACTTTATGAGATCGGTGCTTCAAGAATTGTTTCTGCATCCTATGGGTCATTTTTCTCTTGAGGTTTTGTAATGGATCAAAACTACATCGACTGCAATGGATTATTTCTTTGGAGAGGATTTCACATTTATAATATTTCATGGTTTTGTCAGAGAGCCTTTCTAATTCCCTTGATTTGTGACACATAGAGTTTTTGCATTGGAGGCATATTGTTAAGCAACTCTTGCTGACAACACCTACGGTAGAGGAAGGAACAAGACAAAGTTATATCCGCTTCCCCTTTGCATTGCCAAAAGTAAGGTGATACTAGATGAGCAGTAGGCATAGAGGGAGCTTACGAATCTGTTGGTGACCCTAGGCTTAGTCCTTATCTGTGACATGTGGGACTACAATATGAGGAGGCTTTTCCCTTTGAAACATGAGAGTTGGGAGTATGTGGAGTCCAAGAAGAATCCAACTCAAGAAAAGGAAGAAGTATACATTAGCTTGGCCCTCATACCAACCAAATGACTGAGACGACTGAGTTTCTATACACTGCAGGTGGACTATCAGAGGAACCTTCTGATTAATAAAACCCACAACAATCAAATGAAGCAGTGGGGGTGGTCAAAAAGGAAGAAGATGAATTTATGGAGGTTCCGACAAGAGATGGAATGCCCCCATAAGTTGATCATAGAGTTTCACCCATATGATGAAAAATTTCAGGAAATTTATGACCGAGAGGCCAACTCCGACAATAGCAACCTAGAGACTAGTCATGAGATAATAGAGGAATGACTTCCACGTTGTACTTCTTGACCACAAGCGTCCTACAAAGGAAGAAGCTCTGAGAAAAAGGACTCACAAGTCACATCCTTCATCAATGTCCGAAGTATTGGAAAGAGAGTCCGATAGTCCCTAAGAGGGTCAGCTACAAAACAAGAGGGCCAAGCTTCAGCGAGATCATCCACTAAAGGATCGGGAAGTGCTAGTTCAGTTCAAATAAAGAGAAGGTGAGTCCAAAGACCTGGGCATATCCAATGTAGTAATTGGGCACAAAGAAGATGCATAGTCCACTCTACAAAATGTTCAGACAGTCGTGGTCTAGGTAAGAATCACTCCCCCTCTTTTTCCTAACTGCGCGTCTCTGGTTACTCCTTTGCCCCCATCTGTTGAAGAAAGCCCTTCATCCACGAACTTCAGCTTTTGGTCCTTAATGAGCCCCATGTTATTTTTAATACACCCTGTAATGTACCCCCCCATGTCGAGCGAGCAGTATCTGCTTCGGTTGCTATTGATTCTTTGATCGCCCTATCCAGGGCCCCTATCGAAAAAGTCGAATCATCTATGTTGCCCATTACCCTAGGTTCATCCTCATATGAGAAAAAAATCTCCCATTCCACCTGCTTCTCTTTTTACTCTGACTGGCCCTTCTGGATCCCAATCTCAATTTGGCATCCACCATTTTCCATGATTACCCTCCCATTTGCCTCCCCACATGCTCATACATTTGAAGTCTCCCCTTCTATTACTCTTTTTAGTCTACCTCCTAGTGCTTCTCTTGCAGGATAGAGAATTGATACCCCACAAACTCTTCAAGAGCATTTCGAAGCAACTAAGTGAGCCCGACAAGTTGCAAAACAGAGAAGGTTGTTGAAAAATGTTGAGCTGTCGACCGCCAAGAAAATTCAAACTTGTTTCAATGAAGAGCGAAATTATCTAGGATTACTACCATGAAGTCGCTCGTATCTCGACCTGAAGTACAAATGAAGATGGAGGACTACGACATCAGGGCTATGGGTCCAGATTTGAGTGAGATTCGCCCGCATGACAAGGTGGACCTATCCAAGACCACTCAGAAGGTAGTATATGAAAATTATGAGAGGTTGGATCAGAAATCAAAGAAGCGTGAGGCAAAGCTGGTGAATGTAAGAGAAACAGTGAATAGGCTGCAAATAGAAATCAAAGCCCGAGATGCAAAAATGGCTCGCATAAGGCAGATACAGGACCAATAGGAGAAAGCAACAAGATCGCTTGTGGAGACTCAGGGTGAACGGGTTCAACTGTATGTCGAGAATGATAGGTTGAAATTTGAGCTTGCTACTGAGCGAAAATCAAATGCAGAGCACCAATGTGCTCAAAAAAGCATAAAGAGGGAGTTGGACAGCGTCCGATCTCAGGCTTTCAAAATTTTGCAAAAGGCCCAAACATAAGTGGAAAGGTTGAGAAATGACAAGCAAGAAGTCGAGTCTGCTCTGCACACTCGTGATCAAGAGATCAAAAAATTAGGTTTTGAGCTAGAAAATACCCTCAAGGAGAGGAATCAAATGGAGGAGAGTGTGAAAGCAAAAGAAGCTCAGCTACATAAAGAGCTAGCAGTTGCACAAAGATCTGTGACCCTTCCTATAAAAAGAAGGTTGGTATTTGCCTACTAGGAGCGAATCATAATTACGTTCGTTGTCCTTAAACTAGCTCTATAGTTTTTGAGGGATGCTTGAGAGTTAAATGAAAGGGTTGGCCCATTGGCCAACTATATTATGTAGGAGTATGCCCCCCAAGTAGTAGAGTCCTAGAGTCTAATTTCCAAGTTATGTGTGGCCATTGATGAGGCTCTGAGAAATGTAGGAATTCCATATCAAAGGGTTGCCTCCAATAAAGCAAGTGAATTCGCCCACAACCACAAGGTAGCAACAAAGAGCAAGGAATTCCAGGAAGTGTTGAACAAAAGGGTCAACGAAATCAAGAATTTTTTTGGTGTTTTGCATAGCTTTGGATTGCCTCCTTTCCTTTCACCAAATGGAGATGTGCTATTAGTCGAGTAGATTATAGATGAAATCAAAAATAGGGTTCATAATTCTACAAAACTTCTAGGATCAAGCACAATTCCCATTGTCGATGACATTGAGAGTGAGATTCTTCTGCTCTCTCATCTCTATTATCATCTAGGAGTTGTTTCAGCAAAATGGGGATTTGTTTCCTTTAAATAAGTCTTCAAGCTAGATCAAGCATATAAGGTCATTTGTAGTCTTGTTCGACCGACTGATGCAGATTGGGAGATGCAATATTATGCTTTCCTCAAACTCTAGGAATTTCTAGAGGTCTAGGTTCACGCTTTTACAAGCAAAGGCCCCCTATGAGTCGCCAAAACTGTGAAGCAAAATTTTGCCTTAGTCTTTTTTATTTTTGGCTTTTACTTTTGGCTTTGGAAGGATCCACACACAAAAAGAGGTTATGGTTCTGAAGGGCGTGCAATGTGCCACGTGGTAGTTGCACATGTTTTGTTAATCACTTTCCTTTCGGAAGGAAGTCAGGTCACATGTCAACTTGGCAGAAGATTTCTTAAAAACATTTTTCACAAATCTGTGAATACCCACCCGCTTGACACATCATCTCTTCGCTGTAGGGGAGCTGTGCTTTAGAGAGTTTTTTCTTCAGAGTTTGTCAGAGCATAATTTTCTTTGTTTTTTTAGGAGAAGGATTTGAGTTGGTGCCACCAAATCCATTGATCAGTCAACAAGACTTTTGCCAGGTTGTTTTCTAGGATCCAAGCGTTTATAGAGGGCAATCCTGTTAAATATCTAAAGAATATTAGTGCGTTAGTTAAGAGTTGATGAGCAAGTATTGTCGCGACCTAATTAAAGATCTATGATTAGATTTTGAGCTATTAGGTGCAGACATCTGGCAATCATTACTTCTGGGTGGAGGTGAAATTTCTCTCTCCTTGGCGGTTGTAAATTTGAGGCGGCAACAAAAGAAAAGGGTTCCTGAAGTTTTCCTTTTAAAAATAAGTTCTCTAAGTTTTTCATAGTTATAGGAAGAATTTTCATTAAAGTTTGCAGAACACTACTTCACTCTGACATGTTATATCTATTTTAACTCAAACTATTGTCGGATTAGAATCCGACCTTTGTTTTAAAGTTCACTTAATATTTGAAATACGAGCTATTTGGGAGAAATATTTGAAACTGTGCATGATATGGCCTCTGTCAATGTTTCCTTCTTTATATATTCGTCCAGAATAGAACACTGTGTCTAGCTTAATCTGAATAGTTTGATTATTTGATTTCCATGTTATATCTTTACATGATAAAGTTATAGCCTATAGAAGCTGGATTATGTCATTGGACTTCTATGTTTTCTTTAAAGGTTATTATTTCTTCATGTTATGCTATATTAAGAGGAAGATTTTATGTGGCTTTTGAATGCTTTTTGTTAACTCTTGAAACTTCTATGCTTGGTTGGATCTTAATGAACACTTCTTGTAGGTAGATTGAATGACTGCACTGTGCTTGTATCTAGCCTCTGTTGCTCGTTCTCTTCCCAAAAATGAAGGGTTGTGGCGTTATATTTCTATCATATCATTCATAGAAAAGAACTTGAAGTTTTGAAATGTTGTAAAAGCGTTAGCGCATCACCACTTTCATGTTTTATGTTTACATTTTTTTCTACCTCTTTTCCCAAACTCATAGAAGATCCGAATTTTTATAAAAATCTAGGAGGTATTCGGTGAGGCGCGGATTGGTCCCCCACTTGTTGAATTTCCCATAAGATTGTCAAAGAGGTGCAAGCTTTGATGATCAACAGTATGCTCAACTTATTACCTTGAGATAGTTAGTTGAACAAAAAGGGTAAACCAAGTCCTAATGGGCTTGTAGAGTACTTTTATTACAATAATCTATATCATTCCACATTGAAATTTGATCTATTTGAAATATTATACAGAAGGACAGGCTAAATTCCTATAAGATGGGATAAGCTAGGAAACAGGATTAGCTTTAGACTGGAAATGTTGTCATAAATGGAAGAATAGATTGGGATGATCAAGGAAAGCTTTGTTGATACAAAACATTAGTCAAGAAGTAGTACTATTATGCTCAATATTGATAGGTGTTTAAGGGCAGTATTATGCTCGAGATGGAAAGTAGTCAAGGGGTAGTACTATTATGCTTGAGGTAAATATTTATGTTAGTGATGGTCAATCATGGCTTCTAAATTGTCCGACAATGTAAAGACCAAGGGAAAGAATGGGATCCACAATGTAGTGCACAATGCACTGATATTCCTTTTCTATTTGGGTTGCACCAAGGAAAATTGTGTGTTGGCCAATGTGAATGTGTTTTTCCAAGTCACTGTAATATAATGTGTCATGTAAGAGTCGGTCACTATTGTACTTATGATGTACATGAGTCGTTACTAATGTAATTGTGATGTATAGCTCTCTTGGGAAAAAGTTTGCTTGAAGCACACAAGTTCTTCCAATGCATTAGCAAGGTCACTTAGTGCAAGGTCCAAGATGAGATTGCAGAGGGTCATGCTAAGAGGGAAGATTATTTGGATATTTATGATAATTTACCTATTTTGTGCATGATTTAGAAAATTAGAAGTAAAATCTTTATTTGACTTTATCTATTTGTTTTGGTACTTTAAATCATCAGGGATGATGATTCATAAGGGGAGAAGTATGTTAAACCCCGTTTCTCAGTTACCAAATTATTTTTACCTTTATGAGTCAATATGATATTAAAGGCAAAATTATGACTTTAATATATTCAATGGGTGAATGAAATACATGAATATGCATTATGATGTTATTACTTTTTAAGTATTTGATAATGCAAATGATATATGATGAATATGATTTTCATGTGATTGGCTAACTACATTTATAATGCACTAAGTTGGATACAGGAAAGAATTGAGCCCTGCAGTGAAGAGAGGGGGAGTATCACCTAGGTGAGGAGTTTTGTATGGTAACCACTAATATACCTACTTGAGATATCACACACTCACAGTATAGTTTAGTAAGTTAATTCAATTTGGGATTCGGTAAGTAAACCCTTGGTCATAGTTTTTGGGATGGATGGAATGTTTATGTAAATTGTCTTTGATTTTCTTTGGTCACTTCTTTGGTTTGAATTAAAGTGACTAAATCTCTGTATTAGGTATATGTTCTACTTCATGTATTATATATATATATATTGAAACGTATATACATTAAATGTATATATATATGTGTGTGTGTGTGTGTGTGTGTGTGTGTGTGTGATAACCCATGCATATGAGCATATACGCAAGTGCACATATGTAGGTAGAAATACATACTCATACATAGATACATCATATACGTGGAAAATTAATTAGACATATATATATACACTTTGTATATATACTTATCGATGAATATATATGTGTGTTTATTATATGATGTAAAAATATTGATATATATGTAAATATGTATGTATTTGATAATATATACATATATTTATTTGTAAATATATATGTATATGATTAATAATTGAATATATATATATATATATATATATATTATAATATTCTATATATATTAATTTACATACATTATAATGATAGAAAATTATTATATATAATAATTTTCTATCATTAAAATATATGTATTTATACATATATATATATATATATATATATATATATATATATATATATATATATATATAATGATATAATGTATTATTATATATATATATATATATATGTATGTATGTATATGTACATATATTATAATGATATAACATTATTATATATGTATATATATGTATTAATATACATAGAACATTATAATACATATATATTAGGTAAGTTGTTACCTTGTGTGGGCAACTCCCATTATATAGATAATGTAATAAAATAAAGTTTGTTTGTTCGTCATGTGACACTTTTACATGTCTTTGTTTGCCTTGTTCTCCTAGTTTCCACATGCCATTTGTTACTTTCACATTTCTTAGTCTATGTGAGCATCATTTGTTTTCTCTTCAGGACATCGTATTTCTTACTAAATGCTTGTCAGTGCTTTGGATTATATATATATATATATAATGTTATTTATAATGAAAGATATGCAAAGATATCATCGCATATGTAATGCGAGTTAAGTAAACAATGCAACACTTACATAATGCAAGCAAAGTAAGCATAGTATAAACTAAATACTATGCATATACTTAAATATGTGATATAATAATCATAATTTCATTATAACTCTTGGTATAAAGTGCATAGGTTAAAATGTAAACAATATTTAATAAAGTTTAAACTATATGATACAATGTATTTGTTGTGCCATGTAAAAGGGAATAAAAATTCATTTAGATGTTAAAGTTGTTGAGGTTTGGAAATCCTCACACAACAAATAAAGATGCGTGAGACTTGGTCAAAGCCACAATTTGACAAAAGGCAAAGAGAGTTTATTTTGTATTAGTTTGGCTGCCACCATTCTAGGCGCCATGAGCAAAAACTTGGCATGAAAAGAGCCATGCTGAGTAGTAGAAAGGTATAATGAAACCATAGTAGATGTTTTGATTTAGTAAAATTACCACAAGTTGGATAAAATAAGGTGACTCAGTCATGTATTGGAAGTTGATTTTACTTGGACTGTATATGTGTTGAAATTTTGATTCTCTTAGCTGTCATATTTCACCCAATTTTGCTTAGTCGATGTGTTTAGAGGTGGAGTTGGTTTTGGATTTATGTTTTTAGTCTTAGAGGTGGCAATATGATGAATAAGGTGGCGATTGGAGGAGCTAAACTATAGCAATAAGTTTCTCAATATTTCTTATAAATAGAGGGCAACCTCTTAGTCTTGGGCATTCATTTTTGGAATTCATTTCTTTCCATTCTAATGTAGCTTTTATTTGTGCAAAGTAGCGTTGAGTGCAAATAGTGAGAAGTGAGGGATTTCATTGAGTGTTTGTGAGCTATTGTTTGCAAGTTTTTGAGTGTTGGGAAAGAGGTTATATTTGGAGATAAGTTGAAAGTGGAAGGAGCAGCAAGCAGAGTCTTTAAGATTAAGCTTTGAGGGTAATTTCTTCATTTGAAGCTAAATATCAAGGCATGCTTAGTTCATCTATCCATTACTCATTTCTATGTTGAATTTATGTTTTAGCTAATTGATTGCTAGTGCTTGTGTAAGTTATTATTTGTTATCATAGTTAATGAATCAAGCTTGTGCATAGAGCTAGATTAGATATAAGTAGTTTTGAGGCATCTTCTTAGTATGATACATAAATAGTTATAATGATTGTCATGATTGTATGACGTAGTTATATTAAACTATCTAGAGGGTATATGTATATGATACCAAGATGATTGCATGCTACTTATATGTTTGTATGAATTATGATGTTAGTAATGCACCAAGAATGATATCATGTTAGATATGTCGTCATTAATAGGTTATGATGTTATGTAAACCATGTTGGTAGTTTATCCTTGAACGGTTACTCATATTTGCTTGAAAGGAGGAGACTAGTCTATTCCCTAGGGTTAGGATATACACTTGGATATGATTATATTGATATTCAACAATAGGGTTGAAAAATGTATTAGTGATTGTATAAGCATGAATTTTCACCCCTAACGCAAATTCCCTTTTATCCCCTTACACTTTAGAAAACCTAAGGCATAGGCTTAATTCCACTTAAGCTTGTTGTCCACATCACACTTGGCACCCTGTTTGTGTGTCGGTGGAGGCGTTTTTGTGTGGGGTGCTTGCGCAACACGCAGATGTCCACGTGATGCGCTTACATCCCTGACAGATTCCTACGGTTGGATTCTGTAGAGACGTTACACTTCCGATTGGAAGTCGAAGTGTAACGCCCCTCTTCGGCTAGCCGACCCGAATATGGTCATTTTTCATCCTTTCCTTCATATTCTTCATCCATTCATCCATTGTGATCTTAAGCAAAAGTTGGGCAAGATCGTTTGAGCACTCTCTCCATTCCATTCACTCACTTAAAGATTTGTAGCAGCACATCACACTCCATTGCAAAAATCTACCACTCCATCACTCTAATACTGCAAGCATAGGACAAACACCATTTCAATAGAGGCTTGAGTTCCTCTCATTTTCTCCTCCACAAGCCTTGAGCGCTTTGGACGAAGGTGGTAAGATCCTCTTATCTTCTCTATCATTTTGGTTGAGTAAGCACATACTATTTTGTAGTGTCTTTTGTTTACGTAGCTTGTATTCCCTTCTTTAACATTATTTCTATCATTGCAAACTTGGCTGTCTATGGAGGTGGAAACACCAAAACGGGGGGTTTGACTGAAGCAAACCCCTAAACAGCCCCCCACCATTTTCCCATTTTTCTGTGTGTAGGTGGAAAGATCTTGAAGCAAGCTAGCAAGAGGATTTTTGTACAAAATCATCTTTGTCACCCTTGCGGTAATCTACTTCTTTTGTCATGTTCATCTATGTATTTCATTCTTCTTAGTCTTGTTCTTCACTTCTCAAAACTTCTAAATTAGGCTGTTAGTCCTTCTAAAGTTTAACCTCGTCTCTTTGGTCTTCTGGTCGTACAGACGCCAGCGCACCTGTGAGATGCCAGTGCGTCACGTTGTCGTCCCATAACCGTGCTTCTATCCTCTGATAGAGAGCTACTTGAGACATAGAGTTAACCTTAAAGATCGGCTTGCCTAGTCTCCCTTCAACTCTTGGGTTTGTAGAGTAATTGAAGGACCCACAATTCTCATCACTTTCATCCCGCCTATCCTAACCCTCCCTTAAACTAAGGTAAGTTAGGGCAACCATACTTCTCTTGGCCTTATAGTGGTTGGTCCCCCTCTCTTACATTTTTGGTGAACCCGACGTGAACCTTTTTGGTTCTATTTTGCGATACTGAAAGTTCCTTTCCTCGTATCCTAGGAGTGTTGTAGGTGTGAGTGTTGTGAGGCTTTCACCTTGCAACTCAACCTGCGACCCCTAGTAGGCGTAGTTGGAAGGTCCCAACAGTGTCGTACAATGAAACCTCAATTAGGTCACTATCTTATCTCATAAACCTTAGGAGGCCCTGTAGAAGTATTATTTGGTGTGTGCAATGGATTCTTTCTTAAACCAAACTATTCCCTCTACATAGACTGTGAGTAGTGGTACTAGCATAACCTTCACCTCGCAAGACCTGTCGATGGGCTTTAATAGGGAACCATCTCCTCTTTACATTTCAACGAGGATAAACGAGAATACTATAGCTGGTATTCTCATTGATTCGACATCTCAAGTGAATATCATAATCGAGGAGATCATGCTAATTAGCTTCCTGCATAAGGATGGATATGATGCACTTGAGAGTACCGTTTGCACACACAACAAACTTTTTGTACCTCCTATAAGGAGTATTGTCCTATTGGTGCTCGTAGGACCTAAATCTATGAGCCTTAAGTTCAAGATCATCCCGAGGTCTGAACTCTTCAGAGTGAAGCTAGGCATCCCCTGGCTAGTAGCTATGAATGCAGTTCCCTTGGTTGTGCACAAGTGTCTGAAGTTTGTTCATGGAGGTTCGATACATGTTTTCCATGACACCGGTTATAGACCACCGGTTGCACGTGGAAGCTATACCCTAGATTAATTTTGGCCTGCATCTCTTGGTCCTCTCCCACCTAGGAAAGACCTCTTGTACCGTACATAAGTGAGGTACCCTCCTTCGGCCTATGTTGTTTCGCATAGAGCTTGTCTAAAAGCTGACAGTGATGGCACCAAGGCATGTAGAAGGGAAGAAGAGAAGCGATCTCGAGATCCTCCTTCTTTCCCTTCCGTTGTTTAGACCGATGCTTCCTCTCACCCTGTCGTGGTGCCATCTGCTTCTATCTCGCACTTGCGAGAGAATCCCATGGTGCCCGCTTGGTGAAAGGCCAAGCATCCTGCATTTGAGCTTCCTGTCTTACCCACGGAGCCTAAGCTCGTCTGGTATGGTAGAAAGAAAGCCCCACGTGGAGAGTCCTTTATGTCTCAGCCTCCGTGGCCTCCTACTGTTCCTATTCCTAAAACAATGAACAGGAAGAGGCCCATTGCCAAAGCGCTAGAGTCAATTCCTCCTACCATTTCCGAGCCTACTCCTCCTACTCCCATCCAAGAGTCTGCCCTTCTGATCTGTAATTAGTGGTTTACAATTTAACTTGTAAATTAATTCCAATTACAAAATTCCTCGATCTAGATAATATCGTGTGACTATGCTTTTAACCGTTGAAATTACGAAAAATTAGAATGCACTTGTTCTTTATCCAAAATTAATAAAACATAAACTAATTACTTAAATTTGTAATTAGAAAAACTCAAAGAATCAAAGACTAAAAAGAATTACGAGACAAAGGAGAGGAATAGAGATCACGAGCTTGATAATGGAGTTCGCTCAATTTGAGCTACGTCTTCAAGTCCACTTCTCAATGTTGGACCTCTTTATTGATATCGCCAAGCTTCAATAGCCTTCTTACAATATCCAAGATTTAATCACTCACAATCTCTCTCTTTACAATTTTATAATTCTTGGTGTAACAACACCTTGTAATTTCTCTCCTTCAGTAATTCTCCATCTTACCAGGAGCATAAATTTTTTCTCAAACATTTGAATGAGAAACTCAAATTCCTACCCCCCTTTTATACATAATTTTGCATATGGGGTTAAAAACCACCATAATAAATAAATAAATCCCCTCAAACAAATTAACCCCTTTTAAATATTTCGTTCAACCCCTTTTGGCCTTTAATTAGGCTTCATAACAATTTAAGGGGTTAAAATAACCATAAAAGGTTATTTTGTTAATAATTCAGGCTAGAATATGCTTTAAATATGACACAACCCATTTATAAAAAACAATAACTTCCCCATAAAAAAAATTATTTTGCTTTAGCCCTTAACACCTATTCATAGGCTCATTTAGTTTTTGAATTGTTAAGTTGTTTTTCTTTAAAATGGAGGGTTATTTCTTTGTTTTTTTAATGAGTCAATCTTTCTGATTTTTAGGAGATTTGGATCCCACAAAATATGATCCACCTGGATCACCTTCCACTGTAAACAGTTGTGGAAGACACTCCCATGGTTGAGCAGAATCCTTTCGTCCCTTCACAAATTCTGGCTTCTGGTTCGAACAGTTGTAGGAACTGCCTTATGCACTAGTGCAAGCATCGACGAAAGGCTCTCCTAGCTGAGCAAGCCTCCTTACAGAAGAAGGAGGAGGAGATGACTGCACCTCCTGCTGTGTCATTCTCTCTCCCCCTTTTTCCTTTGACCTAACTAGTTCTGAATCTCTTCCGACTTCCGTTGCAAGCACACATGCGCCTGGAAAGGTGCAAGTGTTTATCGCTCCTTCTGCGGAGCCACCCTTGTTGAATCCTGTCCCAGATGTCTCACATTTCCTGAAGCCCATGGATATGGTTAACACTTCAGTTGTATCCACTGCGGTTCTTTCCTCTTCTCCCTCAACCCTCCTTACTTCATCTATGGGGAGTTCACCTCCTCTGATGAAGAAGAAGGTAGAGTGTGGTCCTTCCAGCAATGGAGGATGTAAGAAGAGCTTGCCTTCTCCAAAAGGTGGCCCCACGCTGACTTGTTCTGTCCTAGTAAAAAAACCTATCCTGGCCTCCCTTGAGTTTTTCACCGCTCCCGATTCTCTCAGTGAGCCTAGTGGTGAACCTCGAGTGCAAACTCCTTCATCCGCTGAGGTGAAACATGAAACTCCCATCAAGTGTATGTTTAACTCAGTGGATGAATTTTTAACCCTGTAAGTGATCTTCATGAGGTCGTTGACCTTAGAACCACAAGAGTTGAGCGACAAAGACCTCATAGGTCCCTCTGCCTTGGCCCTTATTGTGAGAGGATCGAAAGCTCCTCCCCTTAACATTACACCATTGCAGGCCCGTCATCCTTCCCCCTATGATGATCTAGAGTGGGAAGTTGATGACTGTTTGGTTGAATAGTGTTAGGGGGAGACCCTCTTCTTGATCTTTAGATTAGACATGTGTGTGTGTGTTGTAACGTCTTCCCCCATGATCATGATATATGTGCCTGGATGACCCTCGTCACCCCTGTTGGTGCTTGGGTACAGGCGTGATGTTTATGTTGTAAACCTTCCTCTATGTGTATCTTCATTCTTCCATGTTTGTGATTGGATTTCGGTAAATTGGGGACGATGCAAAGCGTTGGGAGCATTTAGGCCTCCTTCCATGTTGACCCAATTTTTTATTTTACTTTGTCTTTCGTGCATTCTTCCTAATCTAGTTAGGGATTGATGATCTTTCGCCTCTTACCGCAGTTACCTCATATATATATAAATAAAGGAAAATTTGATCCTGCAAAACTAGATCCCCTTATGCCCATTGGGCGTACTCTCTTTTCTTTTATTTTCTCTTGATATTTCTCTTTTTTTTTCTTGAGTTGTCCCAATTATGTGTGACAACACCACTTCTACACTATTTGGTCTTTAGAAGAGTGCATTAGTTGCAAAAATGAATCCTTCCTCAAGACCCTTCATACGCTCCTTCTCTAGAGTCGTATTCTCGACTTGAAATCCTAACGGAACATATTTCCTTCATCATGGGTTTGTAAAGAAAGGACTTGGGAATATTCCTCTAACGCAAGAACGACCTTAAATCTTCCCCTCGCATGGGTGTATGTCCTTCCTTTCAAATTTCTTGATGACAAATCAATTTGAGAAGGAAGACGGTATCTTTTGAACAAAATGTCCCTTGAGTAGACCCCTCCTCTTCATGTTGAGTTCCCAAGGGACCCCTTCGAAAGCCTTCATTGAGTTCTATGGCATCTAGCTCGGGGGTAGCCCGACTAGATTGGTTTCGCTTCTTCGTGTCTAGTCCGAGGGCAACCCGACTAGACCGGTTTCACTTCTTTGTGTCTAGTCCGAGGGCAACTCAACTAGACTTTTTTCACATCCTTGCGTCTATCTTGGGGGTAGCCTGACTAGACTTCACTTTTCAAACAGTACGTCCCTTGAGTGGACCCTCCTTCCTTTTGAAGGGTTCCCAAGGGATCCCTTTGAAATTCTGACAACTTAGTGATGGTCTACGTGACAATCCGTTCATTGGCCTGCACAACCGCTTCCTAACATGTTCTATCTGCAGGTAAACATGTCACCCTCTCTAACTCTACAGAGTCCCCTCTGCTTGGTCTCCCTCATGTGAGAGTTCTTGAGGGATACCTTCCTTGCAGGTATGCGGGTCTGTAGGTTGCTCTTCTTGCTTTCCTTCATGTGAGAGTTCTTGAAAGATGCCTCCCTTGCAGGACTGTGAGCCTGTAAGGCGCTTTCATTTTTTAGCTTTGTAGTTCCGCTGAACTACGGAGTCTTCTCCTGCACTTCCGAGTTCGCTAGACCATGCTCTACTTCCTCGTCAGTTCAGGTATACATTTCTTACTTTGTTACTTCCTTACTACTCTACTTTACCGAAGCACTCATCAGTACTCGTGCTCGCTAAAGTGGGGGGAAAATGTATAAGTGTGAATTTGCACCCCTAACACAAATTCCCTTTTACCCCCTTACACTTTAGAAAACATAAGGCAGAGGCTTAATTCCACTTAAGCTTGTTGTCCACATCACACTTGGTACCCTGTTTGTGTGTCGGTGGGGGCGTTTCTATCGGGGACGCCCACGTGCCATGTAGACGTTTGGATGACGTGCTTACATATCTGGTAGATTCTTGTGGCTGGAGTCTGCAGAGACGTTACACTTCTGATTGGAAGTCAAAGTGTAACGCCCCTCTTCGACTGGCTGACCCAAATATGGCTATTTTTCATCCTTTCCTTCATATTCTTCATCCATTGTGATCTTAAGCAGAAGTTGGGAAAGATCGTTTGAGCACTCTCTCTATTCTATTCACTCGCTTCAATCTTTGTAGAAGCACTTCACACTCCATTGCAACAATCTACCACTCCATCACTCCGATAGTGCAAGCCCAAGACAAACACCATTTCAAGAAAGGCTTGAGTTCCTCTCATTTTCTCCTCCACAAGCCTTGAGCGTTTTGGACGAAGGTGATAAGCTCCTCTTATCTTCTCTATTGTTTTGGTTGAGTAAGAACATACTATTTTGTAGTGTATTTTGTTTACGTAGCTTGTATTCCCTTCTTTATCATTATTTCTATCGTTGCAAACTTGTCTGTTCGTGGAGGTGGAAACACCAAAACGGGGGTTTGACTGAGGTAGACCCATAAACAGGCCCCCAACATTTTCCCACTTTTCTATGTGCAGGTGGAGAGATCTTGAAGCAAGCTGGCGAGAGGATTGTTGTACAAAATCATCTTCATCACCCTTGCGGTAATCTACTTCTTTTATCATGTTTGTCTATGTATTTCATTCTTCTTAGTCTTGTTTTCACTTCTCAAAACTTCTAAATTAGGCTATCAGTCCTTCTTCTAAAGTTTAACCTCATCTCTTTGGTCTTTTGGTCGTACGAACGTCAACACACTTGTAAGATGCCAGCACGTTGCACTGTCATCCCATAACCGTGCTTCTGTCCTCTGACAAAGAGCTACTTGAGACATAGAGTTAACCTTAAAGATTGAATCGCTTAGTCTCCCTTCAACTCTTGGGTTTGCAGAGTGATCGAAGGACCCACAGTTCTCATCACTTTCATCCCGCCTATCCTAACCTTCCCTTAAACTGAGGTAAGTTAGGGCAACCATACTGCTCTTGGCCTTTCGTGACCTGGGGCCTTGCAGTGGTTGGTCCTCCTATCTTACAGTGATATATATTTTTTGATTATGTTATTATCTTATACCTGACCAAAAGTCTATACCTATTCATGATATTTTAGTCTTAAAGAAGAGGACTTTATGTTTTGGCAACCCAAAGTCGTAATGCGAGGAGAATATAAGGTGTAGAAACACAAAATCCTCTCAAGCTGATAACGTCCTCTAGATTAGATATGAATTTAGTGAACATTGTAAACATGTGAATATAAAAGTCATATTGAAAGAAATCATTTTAGTTTTGTATGCATGTTTGAAGCATTTGATGGTAATAGTCAAATAGTGATAACTAGAGCCCATATTATCATGCAATATATCGGATATCATAAGCCAAATGTATGTTTGCATTAATTGTGATGCTGGAAAATGGTATGATATAGAAGTGATATGTTGAGATTGTCAATTTGTGAATATGTTATGTAAACTTGTGTATGCAATGAGGTTTATTTCTAGGATTAGGATAAACCAAGGTTGGGAATAACCTAGTTTGTCAGTTAGATCACTTGAATGTATATTACCTTTTGGGATGAATGTATATTACCTTTTGGATGGAATCATGTTATGATGTATGTGGAATAATCTCATCAAGAGATATTATGGTCATTGTATTTTCCAATTTGAGCAAGGGGGTGGGTGAACATACAACATCCACTTCATAGAAGTGAGACTCTACTTCTAGTAAGTGAGTTTGATATATATTATCAAATCTTTGGCCAAAATAAGTGTAATTTGCCACTGCGTACACTTGTCAGTTCATTGTGATCTAGTATTGCATAATATAGGTTGGGAAAGTCATGCATGTAGGTGGGTATCCACTATATGGTAGCACTAGTTATGTAGGACACAACACCATGCCGAGGTAGGCTATTATTATGAGGGTTACCACACAAATCTTTGTTGAAGGGAGGGACATCTTACAAGTTAGGTAGATGTGTGAGGGATTGCAGTAAGTCCATGGTTGGAGGAAAAGAACTTGGGTGATACTCTCCCTCATGTAGTTGACAACCGAGATTTGAGGATGTATGCACCAACAATGGGGACATCTGGACTATTTGTACTTTGTTTCATTGAGCTCTTGAAAGCTATGTATGTACTCATGATCTTGTATCTTTATAGAAAATGTATTTGGAAAATGAAATCATTATTGGGAATTATATAATGTTATTTTATTTATGTAATAGAAATTTGAAATGGGTTTATTTTGAATGTGCATCTTTGTTATTGAATTGAATTTTTTTATTACTATGTGTTGGTAAACTTAAAATTTTCACATATGGGTTAAAACTTAGGTGAAAATAATAAAACATTGGGCTTGTTACAAAAACCTACCTCCTCAACCTTACATATGTCACAATGGCATTTTGATGGCAACTTGATCTACTCCAAAATGTGTATGTGCTTTTCCTCGCTCACATTTACTTGTTGTAGAGAGGTGGTTGGGTTCAGATGAGCTTGGCCTTCTCACTTTTTTGTTTTTATCACAAACATAATGTGAGCATGTTATAACACACTTACATTATTTCCTCGATGGACCAAAAAGTGGTTGTGGCCACTTTTTGGTTCCTTGTCTTTCAACTCACACCTTGTTGAGAAGCATGGAATATTTGATACATCCACACTTTGATATGTCACAAGTAATACATGGCCATACTTAACAATAAGAAAATGTTAATATCATTGACCATATTAATTGCATATAATGTATTTGCATAACCCCAATGCACGAAATCACATGATGTTGATGATAATCATTTGGATATAGTTGTTCTATTGTGTGTTCACCAATGCATAATTTTGATATTTTGTGATGGATGTTCGCTTACTTAATTGAGCACTTGGTATTGTAAAAAATATAGTATATCGTCAAGATACTTGACCACCAAAGTTCTCATTATGTGTTATCATAAAATATGATAATATTTTGGTTGTGCCATGGGACATCAACAACCCAAGGGTTGTCCCTATTTTGCTAGCTATAAGTGGTAATTGTTCATAAATCCCTACCAAAAGGACATGGGTGTCAATCATACATAATACACAACTTGGGCTAATATTGGAGAGGACCACAATAAATATTACATATGTAGAAAGGGTTGGTTTGACATTCATTAAACATTACGAATATCACCAATATTCTCATTTGAATAATAATCTAAGATAGAAAACATAAATTATGTTGACGACAAGGAGAATGAAGAGCATTGATTGTGGTCTTTGCCTTTAAGTTTCTCCTTAAGTGAAACATTAAATACACGTTTGGCTTACTTGTCATTAGTTGTGATAAATTGACACATGGTTAAAGTAATGTTGCGATTCTTATACTTCTAACAATTTTTTTATTTCAATTGAGTCTATTTAATCATAATTGTGTGAAGATACTATCAATACAATGCCATATTTGCACAACTAATTATTTAATATGACTTCTTAATATGATCCATAGGGTAATATATTTTTATGTTGTTATAATACATGTTTTGTTTGTTATTTGGATGTCTTAACTTTTATATATCTAGTGTTTGTATCATATTATTAATGTAGATTATGATAATAAACAATCATTAATATTCAAATGCATTCAATAAATGACGATACATCTAGCAATATCTATAACACAAAAAATAGACAAATCTATGTTTTTTTTTTAATTTATAAGAATTTTGTATTTTTTAATGTAGCTTATTACATAATGGACCATGAAAAAGCTATATTGTTATTAAAAAGATACATATCTTGAATTTTGAAAAATAAAATAATCCTTCTTATAATTAATACTTATTATAACACTCTTTATGAATATCTTTATAAATTGTCATCAATTTTAATAAAAAAAATACCTTCAAATTTGATCTGCGACCAATAAGAACCACCAATTGTTTTCCTTAATTTTTAAAAATTGATAAACATAAATAATAAACATATTTGCTCATCAAAACTCTAGAAAAACCCACACAATGAATGAATGAATGAAAGATTTTAATGACGTCCACGAGACTAAACAGTCTAAGGGACCAAGACAAAACCAGGCCTAATCTGTCTTCATGCTCTTTTCCAAGTCGAGTCTCCTACTATTAATTTTGACTAGAAGGCTAGCCGTTTGATTAATCTTGTCTTCCCCAAAGAGCTGGTGCATATTATCAACTTTCAAACTATTTTCATGCTGAGTACGAATATCCTCGTAAGCGGTGCATTCCCTGATGAAGTGCCATTCCATTTCCACAGTTCCCTTATTACAAAAAATACAAGTTCTTTCTTCCCAAGTTTCTTTGGGTATCTTCCACCTACCGGTTTCACACCTAAGGTGATGTGATCCCGTCTTCAATTGCGCAACTAACAACCTTGCTTTTCCTTTAATAGTTGCACCTAGATAATTTTTTTCACCATGATCCTTTTCCGGGTTAAACTTTTTGATGTAGAAAGCTTTTTTTTACGTCCAATCTGATTTTCCCACATGGCAGTTCTAAATTTTTCATTCACATAGCTTTTTATTTCACTATTGGTGCTAGGACACTCTTGCAAATTGATGTCCCACTTGTTCATCCACTTGTTGTTTTGCTTCATCCAAGTTTTTTTCTTATGATCTACCGTCTCCTTCATAACCATTTTAGAGCAACAGTGGTCATCCATGTTTTCAACCTTCTTTAAATAGCTTATCATCCGAGTTAATGCCGATGCTTCCAATGGAAAAGTCCCCGCTTCAGCTAAAGAATTTCATATGGGATTGTGGTTTTAACTTTGAGACTGTTTGTTATTAGATGTTTCTGAATACTTTCTAGTTGCCTCCAACTGCACTTTGACATATTGCTTCCCCACACTTCGCACCCATAAGGAACAACCGGCACAACAAACAAACCAAAAAGAACTAGTAAAAATAGTAAATATTTGTATAAAATGACCATTTAACCTATGCGTAACTCTTTTTAATTTTTATATTGCCGTCTCAGCCACTGGTTTGATCTCCCTCCGTGCATCCAGGATATTCCCCATAGCCGAATAACCAGGGTAAGAGCGGCTTTACGTCTACATGATTGAGTGACCAATGAGGGTCCCGCCACAAATTTACGCGGGCTGGAAAACATAAAGATCTGCTTTTAAAAAAAAATAATAACGCGGGGGCGGCCATGGCCGGTCAACGAGAATTCTCTCGCAGGCGTTAGATTTATAAAAATAAATCCAAGAAGTCCGTTAAATTCAAAGTCAAATCACACCAAATGCGGTGGCAAATTAAAAATTAAATTAAATCACTATTAAATAGAGATTTTCAATCCATCTGTCTCACTCTCCAGAATCCTCGAATTAGATTTTCATGGCTGTCGTGCTTCGAAATCCCACCCGACGATACCAAATTTGTAGTCTCTAAAAAATCCACCAGAGAATCCCATTTATATTTATGGGCGTATGCCTGTGAATTGCCATTTTCAAGCATTAGGGTTTTGAGCTTCTGTTGAGAATTATGAACGCTCAAAAAAATCGTTTATAGAATCCTTTAATGTAAAAAATGGCAGGGTTTTGGGTTCCGTTGAAATTGAATTAGAACCTTGTATTTCCAGTATAGAATTTAGTGGCATCGTAGAATCTTTTGATGGTAGAGATTTTAGCTTCTGTTGCTTTTTCTGCACAACAAATAATTTGGATTACAGGCACTGTAGTTTATGAAATGAGTTGGGGTTTTGACGTTGAGTTTTAATTCTTTTACCATTATTATTATTATTTTCAATTACGGAGCCTATGTTTCTGAAGATAATATTAGGGTCTGAGCTTTGTTCAATTTGGAATCTCTTTGCTGTGGGAAGATAACGTTAGGTTTTTGAGCCTCTGATCAATTTAGAGACCGTGTGAAAAGATTTTGAAGTTTCGTACCTTTTTTCTATTTGTGCAAGGTAATGTTAGGGTTTTGATCTTCTTTGGAATCCTAAAGATATTGAAAAATGGAGGGTTCAAGTAGTGGTGGTAGTGGGCCTCCGCCTTTTCTGACGAAAACATTTGATATGGTAGATGATGTGTCGACGAATTCTATTGTGTCGTGGAGCCCTGGGAATAATAGTTTTGTTGTATGGAATCCGGCTGAATTTTCTAGGGTTCTTCTTCCCACTTACTTTAAGCACAACAATTTTTCCAGCTTCATCAGGCAGCTCAATACATATGTGAGTGCAATTTCTTTCACAGTTAATTTCTGGTTGTACCAATTTTTCAGGATAAGATAAGCTGCAATAACTTTGTATGTTTTTAAGCCAAATTCATAACGTTTTTGGTTTCATATGATAATTTACTGTATACTTTGAAAAAGAGTGGAGTAATTCACTTTTTGTGGCTTTCAAGTTTTGAATAAAAGAGGATAAGCTAAGATTAGTTTCAAGGTCCTGTAGGCTTGCAGTGTTATTTTATTTTCTTCAGCGGTACACCCTGTCAAAGTTCACGTTTCCAGGGAAAAATCGTCCTTTGATTGACTTATTTGTTTTCAGTTTATTAACTTGAGTCTCAATATTGAGAAATAGTGTACTACTAAATAGATGCATGCCTGCAATTTTTGTAAGGGTTAACTTTTTGCTTTTAGCTTTTTAATATGGATGATTTGCGGTGTTTTTGAAGTTGTGCAATTGTTTAACATGTCAATATTCAAATTTAGCAATGTGAGTAACAGAAGATAATAAACAAGAGGCTTTTAATGTCCTTTATGGCAATTTGTAACTTTCTTTTATTTTGGGCAATGATATACTCTGTCAAAATTCCTGTTTGGAAGAAAAAATTGTGCATCTATTCACTTCATTGGTTTCAATTTATGAATGCAAGTAATTGGACCTGCTCTCAATGTTGTAAAATGGTTTAGTACTGAATACATGCACAATTGCAATGATTTTAACAGTTTTTTTTTGCTATATTGTTTTTACTTTGAAATAATTTGCAGTGTTTTATTTTTGTACAATTGTTTACCCTGTCAAAATTCATGTTATGCAGTTTTTGACTAACTGAAGATAAGATAAGATGGCTTTCAAGTCCTTTAGGCCAATTTGTAGTGTTTTTTAAATAGTGGTCAATGACTGCATAACAAGCGGTATTCCAAATCTATCTACCCTTTTTCCAATTATTTTCTCAACCCCTTTGTTAGAGAAGTCCAATAGATTCTTGATTGTGAATTTCCTTTGGAGTTTTCTGTTTTCAGTAATAAATGCGAATGATGTGTGGTGATGGGAGTACAAGTAATTGTCCTTTGGTTTCAATTTGTGACATACGTATTGATCAGAAATTTGTTTCGGGGATATTTTGTGGTTTCATTTTTTAAATACAAATTATTTGTAGCACTCTTAGTTATTTACAATAATTTATTCTATCAAAACTCAGTTAAAGGAAAAATCGGCTTGGTAATTTGCTTTAATGTTTTCATTTATGACTGAATAGTTTTACATTGTTTTTCTAATTTTTGCTGTAATTTATTCTTTTAAAATTCATAATTAATAAACAATTGAATATAAATTCAGTTCTTCACCATTGTTATTAATTTTTGAGTATGGGTAGTTTGCTCTGCTTATATTGCAATAGATAATAGAGAACCTATGGAGTGGCTGGTACCCTGAACCTCCTTTACAAAGCTACACAGATCAGGGAAAAGCTTTCTTGCCCATTATGCAGAGGTAAGACTAGGTTTTTATTGTGTTCAGGACTGGGAAAATTGGTCCTCTGACTATGTGTAATCCCTGGTTCATCAGGAGTGCTTTCCTTCACGAAACTGCGTATTCACTAAGGGAGAATTTCTCTGCTGCCAAGTTTTAAAATCAGGTCTTCTTGAGTTGTTGCTTGAGCCCTGAGCCCTAACAGATAAATTTGAAAATACATTTTTCTGTAATGGTATGGTCGTTCCAATTCCTAAATGTGATTTTTTATAGCATTCTTATAGGCACGCAATAATTTACAGGCAGATTAGGGAAAATTTTCTTGCCATATATGCAGTATTGGGATTAGGCTTTTACTGTTTGTGGGGGTGGGAAAATTGATCCCATGATTTCCCTGGTTCATTAGGATTGCTTTCCTCCTGCAACCTGTATGTATCCACTGCTGGAGAATATTCATGCTTCCGAGCTTTAAAAATCGAGTCTCCTAAAAATATGGGTTATTGTTTGAGCCCTGAGCCTCACCAGCTTATTTTTCTTTTAAATCACTCAATTGTTTCAACTTGGTTCTGATTTTCATATGTGAATAATTAACAGCATTCTTAGAGGTTTGCAATAATCTATTCTGGCAAAATTTACATTAAAACAATTTTTGTACCATAGTTGACATATTAGACATTTTTTTTTTCTAATACATGAATATGATTGATTTACAGCATTCTGAAGCCTGTGCAATATTGTATTCTGTCAAGTCACCTATATAAATAAAAATGTGCATCAACTCACTTCTTTGTTTTGAATTTATGAATACAAATAGTTATGGCATTTCTAAGTTTTTGCAATAAATTAATCTGATGAAATTCCTTTTTCTTAGTCTAAGGGGGTTTTATTGTTTCAAAGCTTGCTGTTCTGTCTGGATAATAATGCATTACATTACAAAGAACCTATGAAGTGGTTGATGCCTCTGAGCCCACTTGTAAAAAGTTATACGGGCATTTGTTTTAGCAACATTCTTTGGTTTTTTGAGGGCCACTGCAAACAGCAGCAGCATCAAATTTGTGTGAAAGGGTGCAGCTTCTTTGCTATTAAATAGATGAATAATTTTATGGATTATTGACTTTTGGAGACCGAGGATACTTTGTCAGTTTTAAAAAGAATAAAGGCCTGAATTATAAATAAAACATGGGTTTTATTTTAACTTTTAATATTAAACACTAGCTTCTCATTGTTGATGATATTTTTGAACTGAATAGGGATTTCGCAAAATTGATCCTGAGCGGTGGGAATTTGCAAATGAAGATTTTTCGAGAGGTAATAGGCATTTGCTGAAAAGCATTCACCGGCGCAAGCCAGTTCACAGCCACAGCCAACAGCAGCAGCATCTAGCAGAAAGTTCAGGTTTAGGGGCATATGCTGAGATCAAGAATCATGAATTGGAAGATGAAATTACAAATCTGAAACAAGAAAAACAAATGCTGGTGATGGAGTTAGTTAGGCTTGGGAGTCAACAGCAGGGCACTGAGCTTCGGCTGCAGTCATTAGAGGAGCGCCTGCAACGGATGGAAAAGCGACAAGAACGATTAATGGCATTCTTAGCTAAGGCTATGCAGAATCCTAGATTTATGGCACAACTTGTTGAGCAAAATGAGAATAATTTAGATATTGCTACAACTAGCAAGAAAAGACGACTGCCCAAGCCTGATGACATCGTGCACATTGAGGAGTGTGATGAGGGGGATGGTCAAATAGTAAAATATAATCCTCATATGAGTGATATTACAAAGCCTGGCCTTATGCAAATTTACAACAAGGATTTGACTGCAGAGCTTGGGACATCATCAGACACGTTAATAAATTTCTTCCATGATGTTGCAAGTGATACTCTTTGTGAAGCAAAGGATTGTGGAAATCTCTCAAATCACTCACCAGAAGTAACTATTGCAGAGATTCACGGGAGTCCTGGTTTCCCTGATACTCCCATCTCTTTGGAGCTTTCAGATATCCATAGATCTGCCTTAGCAGAACCAAACTCCTCTTTTAGGTTACAAGAATTGTCTTGTTCTTCGAAGCTAAAAGATATGGTACCATTGACAGGGTCGGTAGGATGCACTGCTTCTGATATTTCATGTAACTTAAGTTTGAATCCTCTCTCTTCTCCAATTGAATTTAGTACCACAGATGACATGGAAAAGGTCACTGGCAGCTTTGAGGATGGAAGTTTTGCACGGTGTAACACAGAAAACAGAGAGACAAATTCAGAAGCAATAATTATGGAGACAAGATTTCCAGGTCATGCATCAAAGGCCATGTTGGAGGAGAAGATGGCTAATTACAAAGGTCACAAGAATATCAGAGAGGGCACAGATACTGGCATGAGCAGTGGGTCTAACAAGAAGAGAATCAATGATTTGTTTTGGGAACGATTTCTTACTGAGATTCCAGAGGCAGAAGACACAGAAGGGGCTGATTCTGAGAGTCAGGAGAGTGTCAGCAAGGATGAAGATGACAGTCCATCTGAGAAAGGAAACTTGTGGAGAACACATAAGAATCTGGACCAGCTTACACTACAGATGGGGCAACTGACATCAGTGGTAAAACCTTGATATCAAATTGGATTATTGAAGCTATGCCACAGACAGCAGGTGAAGATTTTAAATTTAGATGGTATCTGATTTATTTTCTTGCATTGCAACTCTTAGTCTATAGGTGTATCTTATGTTTCTGTTACTGATTCTTTTTGGATGCTTGGAAATGTTGTAATGAAACAAAGTTATATCAAAATTATCTGCTTTTCTCCTTTTTAAGGTATTACTAATTCTTTCTAGATGCTTGGAAATGTTGTAATGAAATATGGTTATTATCAAAATTTTCAGCTTTTCTCCATTTTAAGTGGATAGGTTGAGATGGAAGCATGAGTAAATAATTGTTAAGGTAATAGGCCTTTGACAAATGCCATTTATTGCCAATGGTTCTATGTCATTTTGTTTGGAATATGGCAATTGTTTATCCAAGTTATGGCAAGGCCTTGTCAAGAAAAAAACATTGATATAGGTATATTATATATCCATGATGATAAAAAAAATTGTGCTGTAGAAAGAACAGAGAAATAGTTTTTAATTAGTCTCTCAGCGAGCATCAACACTAAGAACTGGACTCGCTTGAAAATTCATTATTATTGTTGATTTTATGAGATTTCATTGACAGGCAGGATGAAATTGGTGTGATGCTAAATAATGATGACATTATTTGTTCCAATTTTTCTTTGAGATCAGAGGACAACTTTGTGTGTGTAGCAACAAATTTATTGAACAACTCTAATAGCTATGTTCCATGGAGTCTAGGAATGGGGGAATGGGTTTTGGGGATAGGGGGACCAAGGACCTTGATTTGGAGGAGACAGTAGTTGGTGGGTATTTGGAGTAGAGCCCCTAGTGGGGTCTATGGGCAGTGCCCCTTGCTCTTTCCCTGATGTGGAGCCCTACCACCAAGTCCAAATTATGGCACATGGACCTTCATGGCACATGAGATTTTCATAATTTTATCACTATGTTTTCTCTAACACCAAGCGCTCACTATTTTAGTTTCTATAGCCAAATCTTCACTCTTTAGAGAACTAATAGTGAAGATTATGAATTTGAATGGTCTAAATGATGAGGACTATATAATTTTTATAGCTTTTTTTGAGTGTTTAGGGTTTGGTGGGGCCCATTAGACTATCAGGATTAGGGGTTAGTGGTTCAAATTTTAAAAAATGTCCTTTTTTAAATTCCAGATGTAGGAGATGACTGAAAGCTTCTGAGACATTCAAGGGATGTGGTTGAGTTTCCTGAGGGTGTTGGAGATGTCCTAGTGTCCCCTCAATGTCCTTGTCAGGGGGCACCCTAGAAATGTACCCTCTCTAAGGGAGATGTCTTGAAGGCATCTCATACCTAGTAGCAGAGGTGGTGGCACGGTGGAGGAAATAGAGCATGCAAAATACATGAAGAATATGCTGTACGTCATTCATTGATATTTTGTGAATGTGCAAATACTTATAGAGGTGATGTTGAGAAAGTATGTTATTGTGATCGGGCAGGGAGAAGTTGTTGACTTGATTTGCCAAAACACCTTGCTTTACAACCAGATTAGGCCAAACGATGTGACAAGGCTTGCTAGTTGGTAGGCTAGTTTACAGAAATGTATAATGAAGTGTATTCATGCTATAGGTTATCAGCAAAGCCTTTCAGAATATGCTGATAAGTGTCATTTGTGTATGGTGCATTTCCCATATGGCTGGGGTGTGCCATATGTTAGATTTGTATGGTGCCAGTTGGTTGGCACAATCATGTGGAGTAGACACAGCCATTTGTTAGATGTGTATGGATCCGAATTGAACATATTGGTGCAGGTGCATGTGTTGCCCATGCGTATTTTGTGCACAATGCATAAAGGTTGATGCAGGAGTTGGCAGTGTTGTTGAAGCTGAAATGCACTCTTGAAGTTGCGAAGTGTGATTGAAGAGTGTGTGTGTGATGGTCTTATGTTGAGTTGCATGGAGCTGTTGGAATTGGTGCTTGCATAAATTTGTGCAAAGCCATTGAAATCTTAGATATATTTATAGTCTGTTATGAGGATTTTTGGGGTGTTAAGTTAATCTTAGGGATGGATGGAGATCAAAAGGGACAGAGATAACAAAAAGCCTTGGTCAAGTTAGAGGAAGTATGTTGATTCTGTTTTGTGAAATGAAATATGCTCTAAACCCTAGTTAACTTGATGAGGAAAGTATTATAAGTTTTTTGATCTATGTTTATCAGAGTTCCAACATCTAAACAACACTTAGAAAGAGAACAAGAAAACGAGAGAACAAGAATTGAAGAATGAAACATCCACAAGTGACACTAGATGTACATTGGGAAAACTGTTCTAGGGGAAAATCCAGCATCCAAGGCACTACACCCAATGTATTGATCAACAACAAATGTTACAATAAAATATTTCTGCCAGAGTGTCTCATACATTTATAGGGTATCTTGGTGTAGTGTTGTGTGTGCCAGGGAATATTGCAGCACGAGACACACTTTTGTTTGAGCTGATTTGCAGGAGTGCACATCGCATGGAATTGTGCATGGACCATTATTTCACGTCCCTACACTGAAATTTGCTACTATAGCTGGACAAAACCTAGAGATGGAGAATATCAGAAAATCTTAAGCTCTCTCTATTTATTTCTTTTAAAGATGGAACTTTGAAAATTTCAAGAGATGTAGAATCTTTGAAAATTGAATGAGGAAAACACTAAGAGATCTGGAAAAATTATCCAAATAGAACTTTTATTGATTAAAAAATATGTTATAAATAATAAATTTAAAAACACAATTTCTTAAAAAGCGAACTTGAAGTTATGCTATAATAGATTTCAAGAGAACTAAAGATAGATAATAAATTTAAAAACACAATTTCTTAAAAAATGAACTTGAAGTTATGCTATAATAGATTTCAAGAGCACTAAAGATGCTACTATTATGCTTGGCGGACAATAAACAGAAAGACACATCTTCCCCAAGAAGGTCTACACTCAGGGTATGGGAGATTTCAAGAAAGTAAGGATGCTGCACTTGAAGAGGACTGTCTTTCACATCCTTTCTACATAAACACTTTTCAAATCTATATCTTACTCCAAGGTTTGTAAACCTGTTGAATTTTTTTTCTTCTCCCACTTTCTCACTTGTCTTTTGCACGTGGGATAAATACCTTTGGCACTGAACTTCATTTTATTAGATATTTTCTCTGAAATCCTGACATCTCTTACTCTGAGACCAACATATATCTTTTAATGCCGCCTAATTTGTATGCTAACCACTTATAAATTTTTTAATATAAAATTTGATTTTCTACATCACTTCATTCTTGACATTTTTTTCATAACTATCAACATCACATAATCTTTCAATATCATTTAGGCAGCTCTTTGATGTACTTTGCACTAAAGCAATTGGAGTGCTGGTTGTTGAAAAGTTTCAATGGTAAATCATTAATTAGCTTGGGTACCTCTCGGGAAGGACACGACTGCTTTGGGCACTGGTTCTAACATAGATGTGCTGTTGCCCTAATTTGGTGGCAGCAAATGAGGGATGTCTTGCAATTCATTTTCAAACTCATTATTCATTCTCTGCAGTTCTTTTTGTCTTGTTTAATCTCTGCACATACACCCTTTATTAAATTACAATGAAATTGAAACATAGCTCTCTCATAGCAAGCTGTTTGGCCATTTTGTTCACTAGAATCTACCTATTTGGATCAGGCTGCAATTCTCTAATCATTGTCAATTGCTATTAATTACCAATTTTGTACAGCCCATCAAGGTGCATATTGATCTCATCAATGCATTGAACCATTGTGCTCATATGACTACATTAGTCCCTACCAAAGCTACAACTTTAAAACTAGAAAATAACAGTGTTTTCTCAGAATTTCAGGATGGGGGGAGGACATGGGGGTGCAGGGATGCGGTTTGGGGACAGTAAAAATTTTCCTAAATTTTGGGAACAGCAGGGGGATGGCTATTGAATTAACTTGAACAAATTAAAAGCAGCCACAATTTTAGAAAGTAAATGCAATGCATTGAATTTATAATGACAATCCTCACCTTTTTAGCTTTGTAGGTTTCTTTAAAGTATTTTTCCTTAAAAAAATTGTCTTCTTTATTTGTTTGCATTAAATACAACAGGCAGTTCAGTCTTGGAAAAAGGAGATGCCCACTCCAAGTCCGCAAGTCCCTGGGACGTTGGGGACATCACCTGGACCACTGGGATACATCCATATGGAGCACTGGAAAATAATCATAGCTGTCCAGTTGTCATTTCTGTTCCCTAAGATTACTTTATAATCTATCTTGATATTGCCAGTCACCACCCTTGAGCAATTCAGTAATGTTTCATTTAGCCCCATGGATGAATCTTAATTGAAATTTATCAAGTTTTCAGTGGCATGGAAATCAATAAGTGCCACCACAATTCTCCCCTGTAGAAAATGAATAACCAATAACTATTTGACTTGCAGCCTTATCTCAGCCTATTGGATGCTTCATGACTCTGTCCACTGTTGATATTGTTGATGTTATAGCAGTGGGAGATATCTTTCTCTCAAATTTAAAAATGATGGATAAATAATACCAAGGCAAGTCGGACTTGCTATATATAATAATTTTATGAAGAGTCACCTTGTTTCTTAAAAGAGGCCAACCCAAATGAAGAGTCACCTAGTTTTGTATAAATACAAGGTGATGATCATTCATTTGATCTAAAGTTCATTCATCATAATTCACATTCCTAGAAGAAGTTCATACTTGAGCAGCAGATCATCATCTTGTAGCAGCAGATCATCATTTTGTAGCAGCAGACCGATTTCAAGGAGAAACATATTCATTTGTATCTTTGCATCTAGGAGAGGTGCTATTATTCATTGTATCAAATTCGGCAGTGTGTTGAGCTTGAGTTGTAAGCAGATTTCTGCTCTTATTCCTTTAATATATAAGAAATATATTTGCTGGGTTTTTTTCTCCCTCGAGTAGGAGGGTTTTCCTAGGGTATCTTGTTGTGTTCATTGTCTTATGTGTTGCATTTTTTGATTGCTTTCATTTCTGATCCTAAATCTAACATGGTATCAGAGCGGGTCTAAGAAAAGATCTGATCAGATTTGTTTAAGCAGTCAAGTCAACTTTTCATTTAGGGCAGATCTAAGGTTCAAATTATTTCTGACCCAAGGGCAGATCTTTGAAGGTGAATTTGTGTGGAAAAAGAAGATGGTGAGCGGTGTCAAGGTAGAAGATAGGCTTGATGGAGCTTCAAACTTCAACTCTTGGAAACCCAGGGTGCATTAGAGGAGAATGATCTTCTTGATTTCGTGGAAAGTGATATGCCCAAGCCTTCTGATGATACCAAGAAAATCTAATGGAAGAAAAATGGCACGAAGGCTAAAAAGATCATGATAGACTCTGTGATGAATCAACTAGTACTGATCATCTCCAAGTTGAAGACAACTAAAGAAATGTTTGATACTCTAAAAGGATTGTATGAGATCAACAACACCAACAGAGCCCTTGCTTTGAGACAACAACTTCACCATGTAAAAATGGCTAAAGATGATTCAGTCATCTCATTCTTTATGAGGATTGCTGATTTGAGAGATTAGTTGAGCGCTATTGGGGATATAATTGCAGACAGAGATCTTGTTATGTTGGCACTAAATGGTCTTCCTCAATCTTGGAAACCCTTTATTCAGAGCATTAGTGGGAGATCCAAGTCGCCCAAGTTTGATCGTCTTCGAGCTGATTATATTCAAGAAGAGTTCAGGTTGGTAACAAGAGGAATTGGGAGAAACTATCATGATGTAGAAAATCAAGTTCTTGCTACACATACTTCTAGAGAAAGAGGCAAAGGAAGAAAGAGGAATAGAGATAGAGAATCGGATTCTGCCCCAGAACCGAAGAAGAAGAAGATCTCTCTCACATTCAATGTTTCAGGTGTGACAAGTACGGTCACTTTGCTTGAGATTGCAAATTAAGGTCTACACAACATGTTTCTATTGCGGAAATTGACATAGGGACATCTCAGAAGGAGCCTAGCTCTAAAGTTGATTAAGAAGGTTTCTTATTCTAAAGTTGATCAATTTCTTTGAAGAGGAGGAAATGACATTTAGAGGGAGTCAAATGTAGAGAATTCAAGGCACGAGTTGAGAGCTTGTCCAGGAAAAGGATTAAGGTTCTAAGATAGGTCAATGGAGGGGAGTTCACTTCTAGAGGAATTCTTCGAAATCTCTAAGGCAGGGATCAAGAGGGAGTTTTGTGACTCACTAAGAAGAGGTGAAGGTTGCAGTGTTGCAAGGCCAAGTGCAAAATCCTTGGAAGACCTCTTTAGCAGTTGAGAACAAAATTGCACAAGACAGTTAATCTGGATTTGACATTGGTAGCTCCACAAACCTATTTAGAATAGGGTGATCTGGGATGAGGTCGAGGAGGACAGTCCTGGACTTGAGCAAGTCAATAGTGTTGGAAGTGTGCATTGGAAACTGCTCCTTTAAGGCAAGCATTGCAGACAATCTTGGATGAGGAGGTCAGGAGGTTGATGCAAGTACTTGGAGCTCCAGAGGGAGTCACATCATCATGAAGATTTGTTGTAATGTATATTTCTCTAAGATGGAGAAATTTGAAGTGAAAGCCCTTGTAGTGTATATTTCTCTGAGACGGAGAAATATGAGGTGAAAGCCCTTGTAGTGTATATTTCTCTGAGACGGAGAAATATGAGGTCCGAGCCCTTGTTCATCTCTGTGACTGAGATGAGACGTCATGTTGAGAAACTCCATGACGACATCACGTTGAGAGACTCCGTGATGAACCCTTGTACTTGTGTTTCTTTCCACACATGGGATTAGCCATGGTGGACGTCATGTTGAGAGACTCCATGACGACATCACGTTGAGAGACTCCGTGTTGAACCTTTGAGTTTTCCACAAATGGGTGTAGCCATTGTAGGTGTCATGTTGAGAGACTCCATGACGTGGATATCTGGAAAGATACCTCCCTAGCTAAGAGGGAGTGTTGATGTTATAGCAGTGGGAGATATCCTTCTCTCAAATTTAAAAATGATGGATAAATAATACCAAGGCAAGTCGGACTTGCTATATATAATAATTTTATGAAGAGTCGCCTTGTTTCTTAAAAGAGGCCAACCCAAATGAAGAGTCACCTAGTTTTGTATAAATACAAGGTGATGATCATTCATTTGATCATAAAATTCATTCATCATAATTCGCATTCCTAGAAGTTCATACTTGAGCAGCAGATCATCATCTTGTAGCGGCAGATCATCATTTTGTAGCAGCAGACCTATTTCAAGGAGAAACATATTCATTTGTATCTTTGCATCTAGGAGAGGTGCTATTATTCATTGTATCAAATTTGGCATTGTGTTGGGCCTGAGTTGTAAGCAGATTTCTGCTCTTTTTCCTTTAATATATAAGAGATATATTTGCTTGGTTTTTTTCTCCCTCGAGTAGGAGGGTTTTCCTAGGGTATCTTGTTGTGTTCATTGTCTTATGTGTTGCATTTTCTGATTGCTTTCATTCTGATCCTAAATCTAACAGATATGATGTTGCTTTCTTTGTTTTACAAACTTTTTTTAGGACAAACTTTTCTGTAGCTTTTGCAAGCCAAAGAGTCACAATGTTTCTGATATGTGTCAAGGCTGTTATAGATGGGATCAAACTTCGAAAACCAGAGTTGCTGCTTCTTGATGTGAAAGTATAGCCTAATCAGACATTGTAATTGTTCTTTCATCTCCTTATTTGGAACAAAATTAAAAAAAACCATAAAAGTGTTAGAACTCTTATCTGCTTGGTTAAATTATCATTTTTCTCCCAAAGAATGACAACTCCCCACGACTGGCTTAATTCTGATTGCTTCTTTGGTTGACTTTGTAGGGACAGTTGTATTTTCTCCCTATCAGATATAAAGTCTATTACATTTTGTGTTTCCCTAATGTCATTGGTCTTTCAACTCTATCTCAAAGTCCATGATGGATCATAGCTTGGACAGTTTTATTCAATCTGTACTGATTCACACTCGATGGACATGCATTTCATTTGTTTACAGCCGTGGCTTCCCGTTATTCTGAGGGGAAATTAACTGTGAACACTTAAATTATCCAAAACAATGCAAATTAGGACAAGTATGTTCTATTGTATTTTGTCAGTTGTGGACTTTCCAAGTAAGGAGTGTTCTGAAGTTGGAACAATGTCTGTTGTCTTTTACTCAGAATATTAGAGACATCTTTGGATTTGGAGATTGCTATGCTGAGCACAAGATTTCTGAGTTATTGTGCAGACATAAAGAGGTGCCAACTCATAACTTGATAATCACTAATTGCCATTTTATGCTAAAAGTTTGCCTTTTAGTTTTAGAGGAAATAGTTTAAACATTATGTGTTGTTTTCTGGTAAAGGCCTCATTACCTTCCAAATTGATTTTGTGCTGTGAATTTCCATATGAGCAGCCATGGATTGCTGTGCCTCTTTTTCTGGACGGAGGAATTTAAACTGTAAATTCATGCAGTGAAGTTTTCATTCAGGTCTATGTATTTCTTTTCCTGCAAGGCACTTGATGACTGACTGATGACGAGCCTATGCATGGCAGTTAATTGGAATTTCCTCTCTATGAAGAAGGTCGAGGAGCAAACTAGACTTCATAGGGATCTCAGCTGCGGCAACTAATTTCCAAAATTTCCTCATTCTCTGGAGTTTTCTGGGACAAGACTTTTGGAGCCATCTTTGACTTCCCAGCAGTCAAAAAAGCAGTGCTAAATTTGTAAACATACTTTAATATCTGAGAAGGCAGGTGCTGCATGCTCTATTGCTCTGAATGTTTTGTATGTAAAGTATGCTCTAGTTCCCTAAGATTGCTTTTCTTTGTTCCAAGTTAGTCTCAAAGATCACTTTGGAATTGGCAAACGTAATTTACTAGTTTTAAAGATCACTTCGGAATTGGCAAACATCATTTACTAGTTTTAAAGATTACTTTGGAATTGGCAAATTTAGTATAATAATACTAGCAATTTTCTGTTTACTGATCTCTAGAACTACATTTGGATGGACTGGATGGGATAGAATGTTGTGTGCTTTTCTTAGCATTTTAAGAAGCAAATACTATCTTTTCTCCAGCACGGAGGTGTTCATGCTTGCTTCTGGGTAAAAGTTATTTCACCCACGGAGTGTGATCCGAAACGTTGATTAAAAAGCTGAAACACAATCGAATCCAGAAATAAATATTCATTTTCTTATGGATTGTGGAAATCTAATAGCATTAAAAGTTATTTAGTTTTTTCTGCCTTTGCAGGTGACTGAAGTTTATTACTTGTTTCCTTTCCCTTTTATAATAGTTTTATATGCTTTACAAGTGATGTAGCATATAGAGGATGCACTACCATATAAATTGGTATAATTTATCTATACGTTTTTAAAATTAATTGTAATTTTGAATCTAGATCTCATACTTAGCCCATTCCACTTGTCCCGCAGACATCTTGGGTTAATGCAATGATTTCTATTATGATAAAATATT
Organism: Sequoiadendron giganteum; assembly: GCA_007115665.2. Lineage (NCBI taxonomy): Eukaryota > Viridiplantae > Streptophyta > Pinopsida > Cupressales > Cupressaceae > Sequoiadendron > Sequoiadendron giganteum. The sequence continues at coordinate 130,442,044 of CM021100.1, forward strand.
TAGATACCACACAATAATCTTCACAGCGCTTATACCACATTGCTACACAAGAATGTTGCCAAAAGTTCATGCAAAGCCGTTGGCAATTCCACAAAACTATATGTTGCTTTCATTTATATGATACCCAATTGCAACTTTACCGATTTTATCAATCAACCGTATGTCTTTCTCAACTTGGAATATTCCAACCCTTTATATGCTTCTCGATGAAACAACTCCCATCTGTCGTCTGTGAATATAGGTTTTATTACTGGCTTTGTTAGTTGAGTGCTAACCCCATGATGTTATCAGATTGATCCAATGACAAAATGGAATATCTGGAGCACTGATATAAACTTAAAATCAATATTCGGAGTCTGGAACAATGATCTGGTAACTGCTAGTTGTAGAATTTGTAGTTACCCAGGCATAAGGTTGAAATTAGTTCGTTATGCAGCCCTAGATAATAATAGATTTATCTTTTGACCCTTTCTGTATACATTCAAGTTTGAGAGTTGCATGGACTCTAATCTACTTTTTAAGGTTGATTTATAAAAGAATGAAACATGATTTTTGTATTAGTATTCTACAAATGTTTAACAGAAATGCCATAAATGCTTGGTAGCACAAATTATTTATTTCAGGTCCATATAGCTAATTAAAATCACCTCATAAAAATGCGATCCATAGGTCCAGCCAACATTATTGCATATACACTGTAGATGTAATCGAATCGTTGACAAGTCTAAAATGATAAAGCTAATTGTCAAAATGCGAGCAGATAACTTAAGAATAGTAGAGAAAAATCTATAAAACTCAGGAATAGTATTTGATGTTTTCCTGTCACTGCTGGTTGTTGCAGGCTTGTTGGGCTTTATTCTGCATTATTATCCATTGTGGGGGCCTGTGATATTGTCCGTCAGCCTCAAAACTTATTGGACAACTTCTTGTTCTTCTTCCTAATTTTTGAATGACTTTTTTTGCCTATGTTGCATGTCTCTCCTTATCGCATTCTATGAGTTTACCATCCTGTTTTTTCACCCCCAGAAACATATGCTAGTGGATGCTAGTGAAATAATACTATGTTACTGGTATGCTCAGATTGGCTCACTGGTTCGGTTTGGTTTGGCCTGGATACAGGTCTAAATTTGGTCTGCCATGGGGATCATTTAGGGTCTTGCCCCAAACCTGCGGGTCCAATCGGGATGAACCTAGGCGGTGAATTTTGGTGGGTTTTTAATTTTTTTAAAGTTTGACTAAAAAGCCAAAAATGCCTCCCAAACCCTAAAACATGGATTCTAATACATCTTAAAGACAAACAAACTCATTTCTCATATTATGAATGCAAAACAATTTTTTTTTTCATCCTTGGTGAACTTTATTCTTGCTTGCCATTCTACTAATAGAGTTGAAGATTGATCAGTGAACGCTCCAATTGTTTGGTTTGCTATGCAAATATGCATTTGCAGGAGTTCATTTGTTGCCAAAGAGATTGTAGAGAAAGATTTTACAAAATGGGTAGGTTTTTAAAGTGCTTGGTTTTTCTTTAATACAAATGAATTCTCTAATTTTGTCTTGAAGTTATTGTTTTGCTTTTATTTTTCTATGAATTTAGAACACATGCTTAATTTTTTAAAATGAATTAAAGTGTATATACAACATAATATTACTTTTGAATTCAGGTTCAGGTTTAGGTGTATGTTTTTATTATCGGTTCAGGTTCGGGTTTGAGGGTTCGGTTCGCAGGTTCGGGGGTTTAGTTCTTGAATTTGGGCAATTTTTTTTGGGGTTGGGTTCGTTAATACAAAAACATATTAAAATAAAAAATATATACATATTTACAGCAGTAATTAAGTTCAAAATACACCACCATATTAATAGTCAAAAAACATGGTAAAAATACACCACCATTTTCGTAGTCAAATAATAAAATATTAGTGAAACTCAAATGCCATGATATAGATTAAAGTTAAAACATGATAATGTCAAGTGTTTACAATCAACCATCATTGATCATTGATCAAATATCATGTGTCATCAAAAATACTATCACCATCCATATTAGGTGACACATGTGGTAAATTAGAACCACAAATAGCGTCAGTGGTGCTCACACAAGCACTACCACTAGCATTGACACTAACACTCTCATGCTCACTAGCTGCCTTAGGGTCATAGTCATCATCAACATCAAGTGCAACAAAGTGGCTTGTGGAAGCATCCAAGTCAAGGCGCTCTGGCTTGATATCCCACTTCCTTGTGTCCTTTGTAGGAACTTTCTTTGTGTAATGAGGTGCAAGTTTGAAAGCACATGCACCAAGTCCTTTGCTTTTTCTTGAATGTAGTCTATTGCGTTTTATTGAGTGGATGGAGTATGTGCTCCAATTTCTCTCAGATGAAGATGAACTAGCAACCTATTAAGACCAAATTAAACAGTCAAGTTACAAAAATTAACTAATTGAATATAAATTAAAATTAAAACTATAAAATATAAAACTTAAATTTGAAAGATCAAAGATTTTGACTATAAAACATGATAAAACTTTTATTGCAAGAGGTTTTAGGTATGTGTATTCTTGGCCATGGAAGTACCACCAACTATGAGGATTCACCTTGTATTTGTCTAGAAGAGCATTAAGACCACAATCACTGGAGCATGCAAAACCCATGAACTCAGCCCTCACTAGATCACGCCGATCACGATCAATGAAGAGTCTATAAAGTGTTGCTTTGTACCCTTGAGCCACTTCAACATCTCTATATGGGGCAATTTGTGATGACACAAAACGTAGCTTAGCACTATAGTATTTGAGACACAATGCAAAAGCAAGAAGATGCAACAGAGTGGTCATTTTGTTCCATCTCTCTACAATGATTTGGTGAAGCTCTGAAGAACTTTTCTTCAGAATCCTCCTCTTTTGCATTGATGATGGTTTTCATCTTCTCAATCATTGAGTCGATGCCATCGTATACTTCACCCAAACAAGGTCTATCCATGTCAGTATAATGGATCATGCTCAATATGGGCTCAGTGAAACTGAGGAGATACTCAACACAATCCTACCAATTGTCATCTAGGATCATTTTCTTAACCTTAATTTCCCTTTTAGTGCTAGATTGTCTTCATATAGACCAATTAGGGTTGATGACCATATTAGAGAGTGCCTCACGAACCTTCACAAGTTGTCTCAACACAATTGTGTTGGAGGCAAGACAAGTCTCAACAACTTCTTTGAAAATCAAAATAAAATAAAATTTGTTTACAAAAAATAAAATTTTAAATTAAAAATGTTACTAAAGTGAAACATGTTTATTATTTAACTTACCTTCAACAACTCAAATTTCAAGAAGGTTCTAAATATGCCTTGTGACATATGGTGGTTGGTGACGAACATTTGTATGTCTTTGGCCTTAGTTTGATCCACTCAATTTTGTTTCCAAATTTTTGTAGCATTAGGTTGAGGGAGTGGACAACACAAGGTGTCCAAGAAATGTGTGAATACCTCTCCTCAACCAATAACCCAACAACCCTACAATTTTTTGCATTGTCTGTTTTACAACTTGCACAACATTTTGAGGGCCCACTTCATCAATAGCTTGACAAAGGATGTTAACAATAAATGCACCATCCTTCACCTCTCCTTCGCAATCCAATGCTCTAAAAAACATTGCCTCTTTAGGGGACACTACAATAACATTGATCAATGAGCGATTTTTTGCATCTTTCCATCCATTAGAAACGATGGTCACCCTTGTTTCGATCCACGAATCCCTTATGGGTGTCAAGGATTCCTCTACATATTTCACCTCTTTATTTAATAAGGTGCTACACACCTTCTCAAAACCTGGGCCCTTATACCCCTTTGGAGCCTCAGTAATATGGATCACCATTTTTTGCCAATATGGTGAGTGAACAACGTTGAATCCATTTGCATAGACATATCTCACTATGTTTTGATTGACAATCTCTTTAGCCTCATTCTAAAATGATGTTTCCAATGATCCCTTTGATCTTTTATGTGTAGAGGGCACGGTTTTCTTGAGGTATGAACATAAATGGATGGCTCTCTATAGGTGGAAAATGAGAAGATGATGTAGGGGGCTTCATCCCTCGAGATCCTTTCTTTATCAAAGGATGACTTGATTTACGACCTATTGCTTGGTCTGCTCTTTCTTGCTCTTCAATATATGCCAATACTTGGGTGTCTAGAATGCCCTTTTTATCTACACCTGAACAAGATTTGATGCCTAGTCCAGGGATCTTGCACAAGTTCCCTTTCACTTGATTGTATGAGTTCAAATATTTAACTTTGCAATGACTACAAATCCAAACATATCCTCCACCACCTAGAGTTGAACCATTTCAACATATTTCCAAAGGGGAGAGTTTGGGTTTGTTTTGAAACGAGATTGGTTTGAGGAGTTAGAACCAGTTGCCATTGTAATACCTAAGGCACAACACATTCCATTTATTCAAAATTTCAAAGTATTGAAACTAAATAACTTAATTCATTTCAAAAAATTAAACATGTGTTATAGATACCTAAACGAATGAAAATAAAACAAAAACTTAAAAAAAAAACAAGAGTTATTTTGTACAAAACTAAAAAAACAAAAACCTTCAAAAAACCACCTCTTTTGAAGAAATCTTCCTCTACGATCTTCTTTGCAACAAATAAACACTTGCAAGTGCTTAGGAACAATACAACAATCAACTTCAATCATTCAACAATCAATCTTCAACTCTATTCGTGCTTGTACAAGCAAGAAAAAAAATTCAACAATGGAGGTAAAATTTTTTGTTTTTCATTCAAAAATTGATAAATGAGTATTTTTTTTCCTATTAGATGTTTTAGGAGGCATGAATTAGGGTTGGAGGTATTTTATAATGTTTAAAAGTCAACAGAAAAGAAAAATATTGAAAAATTACAAAAACTGCCACTTTTTTGCAGCTAGTCGTGAAACATCCTTGGGTTCGAGCCGGGTCTGTTAGGGTTGGACCCATAGTTTGTGGGTTGGACCTTGTTTGAATCCAAGCCAGACTCGACCCGGACCTCGAACTTGGGCCGAACCAGACTAGTATCCCGCCCCTAGGAGCTACAAACCGGTTTCTTAGTATTACTTTCTATATACACAACATATTGATATTACATTCCTTCTATGATTTTTTTCATAAGTTTAGTAATGATAGTAATGATATTTTGATTAATAACATTTTTTATGTTTTACATTATTAGAATGCTTGTAATTGAAAATTTTGTTTAATGATGACAATTTTTTTGGTTGTTTATTAATAATTGTGAACTGATTGAAATCTGAGTGCGGTCTTTTGTTGATAATGATTTGTGAGTTTGTTGATAGGATTGAATTTTGTTGAAGCAATTTCTTCAAAAAATTCAACTCTATTCTCCTTCAAATTTTTCATCACCACCTATTTTTTCATGTCCTCCAACTATTTCTTATGTAAGCAATGACATTATCTTGGATAAATACCACATCTCTTTTCTCTCATGTGGAAAGGAAATAAATTTGATCTTAATAATAAATGAATTTTAAGTATTTCATTTTTCTAGTAGTAGAATATGCATTTTTGATCCTAGAGAATCCAAGCATTCAAGTATCCAACAAATCAAGCAAAGAAAGATCTAATTCCTTGGAGTGATGTGTTTGACTTTCGTCCTCTAAGGGAAGACATTAAAGGTTTGGTGAGTTGTAGCAAGCACGTGTTCATTCATCATTCCTTCTATTTATCAATTTACCAATTGTCATTATATTTCTATCAAGGTTTAATTACCAAACACGAGGTTTGACTAAGGCAAACCCCCATTCAAAACAAACAATTTTCCCTCTCTTTGTATGTGTAGATTACAGGTTAAAGAAGGATTGAAAAGATCTCAAGGAGCAATTTTGCAACATTGCATAAGTTGTCACCATTGTTGTCAAGCTATGGAAACTTAATTGTAGGTTTTATTTTTGAATTTTCGACAGTGGGACTTGTGCCAAACTGAAGCTAAGATCCAAAATCAGAGGACTGGCCAAGCTTTTTTTGGACAACCTGTCCAAGACCCATTCACCCTAGGGAAAACCTATCCTTCAACAGTGCTCATAACCAAATTTTAATGCTAGGCACATGTGTCCATACCCTTCTCAAATTTTCCTACAAACTATGCTTTTAGTTTTTGTATCTTCGAGATCTTGCATTTTATCATCTAGGTTATATTGTTCATTAGGTTTAAAGTTGCATCAAATAATCTCCATTTAGTTCCAAATCCTATTCTCCTAAGAAGCTTCGAGATTTAGGTCTGATTGGCTCACCTTAGGGTTGAAATTCAATATCTACACCTTGCAATCTCTTAGTTTCAATGAAATTTTGGGAAGAGGGATACCACTAGTTCCTAAGTTCTTGGTATGAAGGACCTAGGACACCCCATTTGAATAATTCCTCCCTTTTCTCATCTTTTCAAGTGTAAACAATTTGCTGGGAGACCTCAACTAGTAGTGCTTCCCTTAAAACATGTGGTAATTGAGGAACTATTCCAGCAGTGGGGTTTGGACTTCATCAGGCCTATTAACCCACATTCAAGTGCAGGGCACACTCATATACTCACCACAAACCAATTATTTCACCAAATGTGTGGAGGCTTTACTTGTGAAGTGTATCATCTCAAAGGCAATATGCGATTTCATTAAGGAAAATATCTTAGTTCGATTTGGTGTTCCACAAAAGTTGATAATATATAATGCAACTAACTTCTCATCAACTAAGATATCCCTTTTTTATGAGCATGGGGCGACTTTAGCCCATTCCTTAGATTCCTATTCTTGAGGGAATGGACATGCTGAATCAAGTAACACAAATTTAGTTGTCATTATGAAAAAATTAGATTATGAAAATAAGAGGAATTGGCACAAGTTGTATGAAGCATTGTGGAATGACATCATCACACCAAAGAGAGCAATAGGAAAATCTCCATTCGAACTGGTATACGAGATAGGTAGTGCTTTGCCTTTACCTTTGGGTTTGTTGACCAGTCAACTACAAACTACCATAGAAGATCAAGAGTTTAAGAAATCCTTGGAGAAATGAATCATGCACCTTAAAAAAATTAAGGAATAGAGGGAAGATATGGTGGATAAAATCACTTTACATCAAGACAAAGTCAAGAATTTTTTTGATAAAAGGGATCGGCCAAATAATTTCAAGGTTGGAGACTTGGTATTGCTATGGGATAGGAGAAGAGAACCCAAAGGTGCACAAAGGAATTTTGATTCCCTATGGAAAGGCCCTTTAAAAATCACTCAAAGATTTGGTTTAAATACTTTCATGTTATCTTACCCTGATGGCATAACCTTGCCCCTTCCATACAATGGGAAAGATTTAAAGCTTTATTAGATTTGATGGTAAAAATGTTCCACCTTTGTAAATATTAAGTTGTGTTTCTTTTGGTTTCCTTATTTCTTTTGAGTTGTTAGTTCATCGTATGTTTTTGTTTTGCTTCACGAAGTCTTGACTTTGTTGCCCAATGGAAAGACTTATGTCTGGTATTTTGGGTTCTTCTACATCCTTCACAGTTTGTGTCCCCAATAAGAGCCAATTGTTACCCTATTTTTTTCATCCCTTTACAAGTCTTATAAATTTTTTAAAACATTTTATCATTGGTTTTCGGCTCCAACATAGTTCCCAAAACCTTGTCCGGTTTCGACAAGGTTATCAAAAAAATGTGTTATCTCGATGCTTTCAAGTTAAAGATTTATCATATCTTTATATGTCGGTTATAACTTAAACTTTGCTAACTTTATCGGCTCCCACAAAGGTAATCATAACCTTGTTATAAATCGATGAGGTTCTAACAACCCAATCAAAAGCAGACAATAAGTAAAACAAGATATACACTTAATCAAAATATTGAGAAATTGAAAGCATTTCAGAGCTTCCCAAAGGTTTTGAAACCTTTATCGAAACTCGACAAGGTTTTGAAAGCCTCACCTGCCTTTGACCAAGTATTCACAACCAAATCCAATGTTCACTTAATTTGAGAATTTTATTTTCAACATGGGTTCTCAAAAAGTTTTGAGAAATCTGAAGGCAATGAAAGAACATTTCAAAACTTCCTTAAGGTTTGGAAACCATCATAAAGAAATGATGAGGGTTTCACAACATCAATTAAGGTCGACTAAGTTATTTTAAAATAGATTACATTCTTCGAGGAACAGTTTGAATAGTCTTTTGGCTGATTATAGAGGTTTTAGAACCTTTGTCAAAACCTGATGAGGTTCTCAAAACTAATGGATTCCCGGATACACTTTCATAGCTATTACTTTTCGATTTTTTTTAAAAAGTGTCAAGTTATAGTTAGGTGAGAAAGATTACACCTGTGAAATTTAAGGTGCACCATTAATAATCCTCTCTCAAATTAAATGCTATCAATGAAATATATTCATAGCATTATTAAGGATCCACTTTGGTACATAATCAACTAAGAATTATTGAGATGCAAAGAAGGATAGAACAATGAACTTATAGTGCCATATATAATCATGACTACAATACACATAGTAAAGTACCTACCATCTCTCTTTATTAGTTAATTATATAGAAGAGATTGAATTAAGATAATCTATAGGATATAAATAATGTACTAGTGTTGGGATTAAGGTGTCTCAACCTTAGAGTCCTAACATTGATTTAATTGATGTAATTAATGTGTTTATTTTTATTATTTAAATGCCTATAGTGTCATGCCACAAATTGGGACCCACCGACTGGGTGGCATCCCCGTTGGAGGTGACTGGATGAAACATCATCATCCCAAGTGGACATAGGCATCCCACTTTGGAATCTATGACATATGATAGATTCTATGACACATCATAAGGCATCTTTGAATGCATGGATAAATTTGGCGCCCACGATGGGTTATGACAAGATGTAAGAGAATCGACTATTTTTAGTCAGTTATGACAGATTCTCTTACAACTGTAAGTGCTGCCAGCTATGAAAGATTCTATGACAGCTATAAGATGTGTAAGGCATCTGTCATAAGCTAATTTTAGCATATTCTAGGTGTCCAAGCTTGGAAAAATATTTGCATGCTAGACACTTGTCAAGGGTGCAAGGGAATGTTGTACATATGTCCAAATGCATGTCTAAAGCATTGGATTTTGTGCCATGTGGATCTGGATGCCCCTCACCTTCTAGATGCTTCTTGAAGCTTGTAACACTCTATTTATTGAGTGCCTTGAGTTGTAGAATGCATAGATTGTTTGCAGGTAACGAAGTGCTTCCAATATCACTCCAGAATAGGTGTTCGTGTTGAAGCACTTGTTGACGAAGCTTTGTACTTGGTGATATCTTGTATTCATTATTTGAAGTAATAGATAAAGTACTGTGCTTTTAGAGGGTGGGGTTTTTTTACCCGAAAGGGTTTTCCCCATGTATATTTGTTGTTATTGCATTTGTGTACTTGCTGCTCTAATTCCATTATTCTCTATGTGTATCTCATATTGTAACTGTATAAGGTGTTAAAAATATTTTTTTTGTTACTCTCCCCTACTTAGATTAGTGTAGGAAGTTGTTTCCGCTCACCCGGCTTCCTTTCAGTTGGTATTAGAGCTTGGACAACCTTGGTTCCTTTGTTGGGTAGAAGGGTTTTTTGAGCTAATCTCTATTTTAGTAGGAGTTTTGTAGATGTGTATTTCATGACTTTGTTACAGGAAAGAGATGGCAGGCACATTTGAGAGGATTGAGATGGAGAAGTTTAACGACGGTAATTTTGAGTTGTGGAAGCTCAAAATTGAAGACATGCTTGTAGACCGAGACTTATGGCTTGCAATTTTCGGAACCATGCCAAAAGGCATGAAACAAGAGGATTGGGATCTCATGGATAGGAAAGCCAAGGGTCTTATTAGACTCTATTTGGTTGATTTCATGCTACTGAATGCTTATGAAGAGAAAAATCCCGCTTCTTTGTGGAAGAAGCTTGGTGATGTCTATCAGGTTAAATCCCTGGTAAACAAGATTTTCTTGAGAAAGATGTATTCTCTAAAAATGGAAGATGGTGGATCCATTGCAAATCACCTGAGCTCTTTTAACATGTTGGTTGCACAAATGGGTTTTGTTGGAGATAAAATTAATGAACAAGACCGTTGCATGCTCCTTTTGTGTTCGTTGTCAGACTCTTATGATCATCTAGTAATGGCTATTGGAAGCACTAATTCAACCTTTAAGATGGATGAGATTGTTGCCTCATTATTATTTGAAGAGATGAGAAGGAAGTCTTCTGAGATGGCCAAGGAAGCCTTTGCAGTCCATTGCAGACCAAAAGAGAGAAGCAAAAAGAAAGACAAGAAATCTAAGTCAAAGTCTCCGGGGAGATCTAAGTCTCTCGGTAAGAAGTCCAAGGCAAAATGTTGGAACTGTGGTGAAGTTGGTCACATTCAAAAAGATTGCAAGAAGGAGAATAAGAAGAAAAACAAGTCTCTCTCCAATTCTGAATTTAACAAATCATCCCAAGATGATGGAGAAGCATTTATTGCAACCTTGGCAGCTCACGCATAAGATGATGTGTGGTTGATAGATTCAGGTGCATCCTTCCACACGACTTCTCATAGAGATTGGTTCTCGAAGTATGAGAAGTACAATGGTGGAGAGGTGTACCTAGGTGATGACTCTCACCTGAAGATTGTTGGCCGTGGAAGAGTCAAAATCAGATTTCTTGATGGAAGAGTGAAAGGGATTGATGGTGTCTTGCATATCCCAAGTTTGGCACAAAACCTACTTTCTGTAAGTAAATTGAATGATTCAAGAGTGCAAGTTGTTTTCTCTGGTGGAGGATGCAAGATGACAAGAGGAGCTATGGTATTGGCTAAGGGAGTTCGTATTGGGACTCCATTTCAGCTTGATGCATGCACTATACAATGCAATAGTTGTTCTGATGTACCAAAGAATTATGCACAAAAGAAGCATGTTGCAGCTACATCCGATGCTCGTGCATTTTGGGTACCTAAGGGTGCTTATTCCATGGAAATGAAGCTTCCTACAAAGAAGACGATGTTATGGCACCAATGACTTGGTCACATTGGTGAGAAGGGTCTTAGAACCTGGAAAAATAAGATCCTTGTTGAAGGCCTTGATGATTGTAATCTCGAGTTCGACTTTTGCGAACATTGTGTATATGGAAAGCAACATCTTGTTTCTTTTTACTCTAGTTCCCATAAGTCTTTTGGGGTTTTGGACTATGTACATTCAAATGTTTTTGGTCCTGCAAATGTTCCTTCATTATCAAAATCTGTATATTTTGTTTCCTTCATAGATGATTACAGTAGAAGGACATTTGTTTATTTCCTCAGAAGTAAAGCTGAAGTCTTTAGTCGGTTTAAGGAGTTTAAGGCCTTGGTAGAAAATCAGATAGCAGAAAGATTAAGTGTTTGAGGACTGATAATGGTGACCTGAGTTTTGTTCCATAGAGTTTGACACATTTTGTAAAGAGCATAGGATTGAAAGACATAAGACATCTCGCTACACTCCACAACAAAATGGAGTTTAGAGAGGATGAACAAAACGAGATGTTCAATAGATCGCCTATATCAACGCTTTTTGGTAAGACAACCATGAAGGCGTGGTCTGGTAAAAAACCTTTGATGAGACATCTCAGAGTATTTGGTTGCGAAGCTAATGCTCATGTTTCGATTGAGAAGAGGTCAAAATGGAGAACAAGGTTGTTAAGTGTATCTTTATTGGCTATGGTGTCGGTGTGAAAGGGTAAAAGTTTTGGGATCCAGAAGCTCAAAAGGTTCTCTACAGCAAAATTGTGATCTTAAGAGAGATGAAACCTTCCTCTATTGAGTTGTAACCAGAGAAAGAGGAGAAACAAAAGGAGGTGGTTCAAATTTCACCTACTTCGAAGAAACAAGAACCAAGTACTCCTGTTGGACCTGATAATGAGAGCTCAAGTAGCTCTGAAAGTTCTGAAGAAGGAGAACCTCAAACTCAACCTTTGAGGAGGTCTACATGAATTAGGCGGTAACTGAAAATGTTTGGTTATTCATTATTGGATTCCAGTTGCATATTTTCCTTGATTACTAATACTGATGAACCTAGGATTGTTAGAGAGGCATTGGGTATGAATGATTTAGATTCCTGGATGCAAGCCATGGATGAAGAGATGACTTCATTAAAGAAAAATAAGACTTGGGATTTGGTACCTTTGCCTGCTAGACATAAACCTGTTGGCTGTAAATGGGTGTTCAAGAAAAAGTGTGGTCCTGATGGCAATGTTGAGAAGTATAAGGCATGGTTGGTCACTAAGGGGTCTTCTCAGGTGGAGGTTATTGATTATGCAGAGATATTCTCTCCTATAGCAAAGCTGACATCTATCCAACTTCTTTTGTCACTTGTAGCGAAATATGATTTAGAAGTGGAACAAATGGATGTGAAGATAACATTCCTTCATGGTGATTTGGAGGAAGAGAATTACGTGTCACAACCAGAGCATTTCATTGAAAAAGGTAAAGAAAATTTGGTTTGCAAACTGAAGAAGTCTCTTTGTTGTTTGAAATAGTCTCCTAGAATGTGGTATCAAAAGTTCGATACATATGTGGTCATTGGGATTTCAGAGATCTAAATCTGACCATTGTGTATACTTTAAAATTGATAATGGTCGCATTCTCATTATTGTTCTATACGTAGATGATATGTTGTTTATTGGGAATGGTAAAAGTATGATTTTGGATTTGAAGTTTCAGTTGTCAGCAAAGTTTTAGATGAAAGACCTAGGTGTAGCTAGGTACATTCTGGGAATGGAAATCATGAGAGACAGAGCTAACAAAAATATTTGGTTAAGCTAGAGAAGTATGTGAACTTGGTGTTGGAGAGATTCAACATGGTAGATTGCAGACAATTAGTTGTTCCTATGATGCAAGGGACGAAGCTTTCTGTGAACGATTGTCCAAAATATCCTACTAAGATGGAGGACATGACCAAAGTACCATATGCAAGTGCAGTTGGAAGTTTAATATATGCGATGGTGTGTACGAGATCATACATTGCCCAAGCAGTGGGAGTCCTTATCTATTTTATGGCTAATCCTGGACGGGTGCATTGGGATGTGGTTAAGAGGGTGTTTAGATATTTATGGAGCACTTCTGAGTATGCCTTGTGTTTTCATGGTTATCCTAATGGACCTCAGTATTCTGTGAGAATTTGAGGATATGTGGATTTTGATTGGGTAGGTGACATTGACAACAAAAGATCCATCAGTGGTTATGTGTTTATGATGTTTGGTGGTGCTATTAGTTGGATGAGTAAGTGACAAGCTATAGTCGCATTGTTCATGATAGGGGCAGATTACATGGCAGCCACTCGTGCTTGTAATGAAGCCATTTGGCTTAAGATATTGTGTTTTGATATTGGTTTAGATGTAGGACAAATTACTGTTTGTTGTGACAGTCAAAGTGCAACTTGTCTAGCCAAGATTCCTACCTTTCATGCCATAAAAAAGCACATCAATGTTCAATATCATTTTGTTTGTGATACGGTAGAAGATGGGTTAAATATATCATGGTAAGAGAAACAAAATCATCATTAATATGAAAAAGGTCTGAGAATATTGAGTCATTAAAAAAGGAGATTGCCAATAAGATAATTGCCACTAAACATGAATAGTCCATATGGATGAAAATCGATGATGATCTCAAAGAAATGCTTGACGTAGGGGCAGATAAATTGGTAGTTGATAAAATCCTACCTAGTACCAATAATGGTATATTTTTTATGTGGAAGAAGAGTATCAAGTGAAAGCTTTCATTTCTAATAAAAAATATGCTGGAACAAAATAAATTTCTCAAAGAATGCAACCAGATGAAGGATAACATTCAAAAAGATGTTTTAAGCATAGGTGTTCATCTCCAAAGGGAAGAGGATGGTCAAGAGGAAGATATGAAAGTATTAAAAAATAAAATTCAAAGAATTTATTGAAAAAATATTCGATTGACAATCTTTTAATGTGGAAAACATGAGGAGATTGAGTACTATTGACTTTACTTTGTCCCAATTCACTGGTCATCTGGTAAATTTCTATAGAAAAGTGGATTTAGCGAGAGGAAACAAGGCTCTATAGGAGCTAAGGACCAAAAATGTAATCATTCTGCAACAAAGTGAGATGCTTCTGATAATCAAATCTTTCCACGTGTATAAATTCAAAATTTCCATGCAAGTTGCTCAGTCATCTTAGGAAGGGAACTTCGAAAATACGCCACCTCAATGACATTTCATGTTTTATTGATTATATTTTATAAAAGAACTTTAAAAAGTCTCTAGAAAATTAAGACTTTTAATTTTTATTTTGAGTTATTCCCAAGAAACGGTTACACTTGGTTAGATGCACAAGACAACTAAGAGGGGGGTGAATCAGTTATACATTAAAGCATCAAAACCTTCATTAATATTCAAATCTTTATTAACCCTTAAACCCTTAATCGGATTTATCATGAAAGTAAACAAGTGAAACAAAAACACATCAAAACACCATGCACAATATAACACTAGATTTACATGGAAAACCTAAGAAGGGAAAAACCATGGTGAGGATTAGCTCACTATATAAAGTAATAGCAACATCGAATACAACAGGTTCATTGTCGGAGGGCTCACTGCCCAAAAGAAAGGACTCACTGCCAATGGCTCACTGTTGAATTAGAAAGAAGAAAGAAAGGAACTATTACAAAGATAATTCCATCTCAAAGCAATAGGAAGATCCACAACTCTGAACCATTCACAACCTTGAACTCACTGCCTTTAGTAACTTCAAGTACACTGCAAAAGTAGACCCTTTTTGCTCATTGTATTGGAGTCATAGACATTAAGCTCACACTCAGATCACCACACTTGATCAAATTCGTAACTTTTGCATGCCTTCCAAATATCCACACACATCTCCAACAATTTACCTTGCTTATATACCATTGTCAACCTTGAAAACATTATCCAAGGTCAGCTATACACCTCAAATGTGCAATTACAAAATATGTCAGCACCAAACACTTCTAAAGAGGAAATAAGTGAAGGACAACCACACTAAGGGTTATCTAGGACTCAAATCTACACCGACATTCTTTTCAAAGCCTCCACAAATAAAACACCACTTTCGCAATAATGCTAACATGCTAGGTTAGCCAAACCTATATTAATGCCCTTAACAACTAAATTCATGCTTAACTAGGTCCGAAGACAACTTTGTGAACCACATAAAAACACTCATACAACATCTTAGAATATTCCATTATCATAAAAATATCTGCAACTCTACCACAACCACTTGAAACAAAGAACACCATCATTTTGTGCAACCAAACACATTAGCACATACATTCAACTCACTAACCATTTTCGCGGAACACCTCAACACCTGAATCCTTAAGGGAAGGTAGATACAAACATTATAAGAATATCCCCAAATCCACAAAACAAGAAACCTCAATGCAGAGAAATGTGGAGCAATCACATTTCTCCCAAACAACCTTCTTCACAACCACACACATTAGTGAACACAACTTTCTCTGTCCTACGATCCAAAACCTGCAACTCTAGATATAACACCTTTGAACACCTCTATTAACATATCCAAACCACACAAGCATATCTTCAACCATGAAGAAATTTGGAGCACAACATTGAACACCACTATGTTACATTGTAGTCTCTTTTATTCAAATTTTCTCAAAAGCACTTGGAAACCAAGTGAAACTACAACACTACTAACACCTTTCCAACACCTACAATATTTTTAACACTTCTTATTAACCACAATACATTCATACTACTAACAATCTCATCAATAGAAGGAAGATCCAACAATCTCCACAACTTATACTAAAATTTGACAGCAATGACAACACCAACAACATTGTGTTGACAACACTAACAACTCCAAGCTTCCAAAAACTTCAACACACAATATCCATATAGTTAACATTAATGACCAACACCAATAAATTTTGACATCAATGATGACACCAACAACATACTCGCAACAATCTCCCCCTTTGTCATTGATGGCAACACCAACACTATGAAAAACCATCAACAACAAAAGAAACCAACAACAAGTCTGGAATAAATAGTACTCCCCTTGACTAGGGCATCTCTCACTCTTCATATTCTCATTCTCTTTCTCCTAAACACTCTTTCCCCCTATGGTCTTCAGACCACATTCTCTTCTGCACTATGGTTTTTCAACCAACTCTCTCTCCCTTTGACATCGATGACAAAGGGCCATAAGCTCATCCGACTCTCTTTCTTGTATTGAAATCTCTTTCTCCCCCCCTTTGAGCAATACCTGCACCTTTCACACATTACCTACATAGAATCTTTCCTCTTTTCATCTACATACACCACTTGCAACACCAACAAGCAACTACACTCTCTTCACTACACTTACTTTTTTGCACTCTCCCCCTTAGGGGCACAAAATATGCTCCATATAACTTCACCAACCAACATTACTACTACCTACTCCCCCTAAGAGGTAGCCTTCATCAGTCCGAAACAAAAAAATAAATCTTGAATTGCTTCACCGAACTAATGCACAATCTTATGCATTTAGTTGAAAGTAGGGGCAATAGACCTTAACTTTTGTTAGAGATACTCAAAAGTATCTTTAGGAAGATCCTTTGTAAAAATATCTACAACTAGATCCTTTGTAGGAACATACTCTAGTTTTACTTCATTTTCTGCAACCTTCTCTCTTAGAAAGTAATACCGGATTGAGATATACTTTGTCCTTTAATGCATCACCAAACTCTTTGATATATTGATAGCACTTGTATTATCACACAAGATAGAAATAGGTTCATTATATGATATTCTGATATCCTTCAATGTTTGCTTCGTCCACAACACCTATGAGCAACAAGATGTTGCAACAATATACTTTGCTTTTGTGTAGATAAAGATACTGAATCCCGCTTTTTGTTTAGCCAAAAAACCAACTCGCTTCCAAGAAATAAAGCACCTCCACTTGTACTTCTTCTATCATCCACACAACCCGCCCAATATACATCTGTATAGGCACTTAGAGAAACCAGTACCCTTTGGATACCATAGACCATAGTCCAAAGTGCCTTGAAAATATCTAAATATCCTCTTTACTGTTGTCACATGTGATTCTCTAGGATCTTCTTGAAATCTAGCCAAAAGACAAACTACATGCATGATATCTGGTCTAGGAGTAGTTAGATAGAGCAATCCACCAATCATCGATCTAGATTTGCTTTGATTAGTCTCAGGAGATTCATCATTCTTTCTCAACTTACATCCAATAACCATAGGAGTACATACCGATTTAGAGTCTTCCATTCCAAACTTCTTAAACATTTCTTTGACATATTTTGACTATGAAATTAATATTCCTTTTTTGTTTGATTGATTTGTATCCCAAGGAAGAAATTCATCTCCCCAAATATTGACATCTCAAATTCATTCTGCATCTCTTTTGTAAACTTCTTGCACATTGCCTCATTTCCTCCAAAGATTATATCATCAACGTACACAACCACAATAAAGATTTGATCCTTCTCAACTTTAAAGTAAATATTTATATCTCTGGTACCTTTATTGAATCCCTGCCACAACAAGTACCTATCCAATCTTGCATACCAAGCTCTAGGAGCTTTCTTGAGTCCATACAATGCCTTCTTCAATCTACAAACCATATTCGAATTTATCTGATAACTAAAATCTTTTCAATTGTTCAATGTATACCTCTTTTTCCAACTCACTATTTAAGAAAACAAACTTCACAACCATCTAATAAACCTTGAAATCCTTATGTGCTACAAAGACCAAAAACATCCTAATGGCCTTCATTCTTTCCACTCAAGTAAATGTCTCCTCAAAATTCATTCCTTCCACTTGTGAGTAGCCCTTACACACAAGTCTAGCCTTATTTCTGACAACTCCATTCTCATTCAGTTTTCTCTGGAATAACCATTTAGTTCCTGTTACATTCTTGTTTGCTAGTCTTGGGACTAATTCCCAAGTTTGATTCTTCTCATTCTGCATCAATTATTCTTCCATAGCTTTGGTCCAATTCTCATCCTTATATGCCTCAATCACTATCTTAGGTTCTACTTTGGAAAGTAGAAACAAATTTACCCGTTCTTCTATCATAGAAGCTTTTCTTCTTGTCAACACACCTCTGATCTTATCACCAATGATTTGATCTTTAAAATGATTCTTATACACATACTTAGGAGTCTTAGGAATCCCTTTTAGAGCATCTTCGTCTTCAACCTACATCTCCTTTTCCTTCTTCTCTGCAAGAGGACTCATCATATTCGTATCCTTCTATCAGTACCGAGATTTTATGTGGTTCTTCATCTACTTTGACACTTTCACTTTCAACTATCTTTTTCAGCCTCTTGTTGTAGCACTGGTAAGCCTTGCTTCTTGTAAAATATCCAAGGAAGATTCCTTCATATGACCTTGCATCAAAATTTCCCAAGCTTTCTTCATCTCTCTTGATATAACATTCGCTTCCAAACATTGAAATATTTGACAGTAGGAGTTCTTCCATGCCGTAGTTTATAGGGAGTCTTTGAGTTGTTTACTCTTGCTTGTACTCTATTGAGTATGTATATTGTAATGTGAATATATTCTCTCCAATAGACATTCGATAGATTTGCTTCCTTCATCATTGTCCTTTCTACTTCCTTCATCATTGTACTTGTTGCTTCATGAACTATCCTATTCTTTATTTACACAACTCCATTCTACTGAGGAGTTCTAGGGGCTGATAACTGCCTCTTTATTCCATGATCTTCACAAAATTTGTTAAAATCATTGGAGGTGAATCCTCCACCTTTGTCAAACCTTAAGAACTTGATTTTCATATCCATTTCATTCTCAACCATAGCTTTAAATGCTTTAATCTTGTCTAGAGCTTTTGATTTTTCTTTGAGAAAAGTTACCCAAGTCATTCTAGAGTAATCATTAATTAACAACATGAAATACCTGTCACCTTAGAATCTTCCTATTCTTTTAGATCCACATAGGTCTGTATTCACCAACTCCAAAGGCCATGTGGTAGTATATTGTTTGATTTTGAACCTCTTTCTTGTTTTCTTTCCAACCTAAAAATCTTTGCAAATTGCATTGACAGGCTTTGTAATTCTTGGCAGATCTCTCACAGCTTGAGCAAAGTTGATCCTCACTAGACTATCAAAATTATGTGACACATTCTTCTATGTCGTATCCAACCTTCATTGATTTGAGTCATAAAGCACTTACCATTAGCATCTTTGAGCTAATAAACATACCCATCTGTCCTAGTTCCTACAACAACCAAAGTTCCAAATCTTCCTTTTCTGATTTCACAATCACCATCTTGAAATACAAGATTATATACTTTGCTACACATTTTTCCTACACTCAGAAGATTATGCCGAAGACCCAAGTGACATAAAAAACATCATCTGTATTATGATTTCCATCAAAATTAATTGAACCTTTTCCACATATCTTAGCAAATGTATCATCACCAAACTTCACAAGACCACCTTCAAACTTCTCAAAATTAAAAAACTTAACCTTATTATTTGTCATATGCTTTGAGCATCTATTTTCAATTATGTAATGATTTTTCTCCTCTCTAGCATGAAAAGCAGCCACCATAGTCCCTTTGACATTGTGACATGTTTCTTCATACATATTTCAAATTTAGTAGAATTAGTTCCAACAAGAGCCATGAACAAGAATTCATCATTTTCATCATTTGGGTAGTCAAATTCATCATCAGATATGCTACCATCTTGTTTAACATAATAACTTCTCTTGATAGATTTACCTTTATTATCCTTATATTTGTCATTTGAAACTTTGGCTGGACATCTTGAAGCATAACGACCTATTTTTCGACAATTAAAACATTTGAAAGGTAGCTCTATATTTTCCAATGCCCTTTTTCAATATACTAACAAAATTTGCTTCTATTTCATCAAGATCATCTAGATTTGATCCATTATCCTTCTCTATTTTTATAGATTTAAAAGTAGTCTCTTTTTTTGAATCATTTTGACCAAACTCTCTCAATTCAAAAGCAGCTAAATCACCAAACACATAATCTCTAGAATAATGATCTAAAGCATGAGATTCCTCAATAGAAAAAACTTTATAACTATAAGATTTAGGAAGAGTTCTTAATACCTTCTTTACCACCTCATCTTCAAGTTTTCCACCAAGGCCATTGATGGAATTGACAACTTCATCCACTCTATGCATGTAGCTTGTAATATATTCATTTTTTGACATCCTTAAGGTTTAAAACTTAGTCTTCAAATTCTGTGTCATTGCTTGCTTGACCTTATCATCTCCTTCATAGATACTTTTCAAATTCTTCTACATTTTTTTACCAAATTTGCAGCCCATAAAATTCACAAGTTTTGAATCAACAAGACTGTTGGAAAATGGTCAACACTCCTCTCGAGATTCGTGACATGGACTAACTGCCTCTTGTTGATATGTTAACTTTGGCGGTTGTATCGGGCATTAACAGGTTGACCTTTTGGTGCAACAAAAACCGTGGGACCAACAATTGGTATCAGAGCCAAAGGTGTTGGGTTCGAATCCCCTCAGCTTGCGCTAAGGGGGAGATTGTTGGCAAATGGTCAACGCTCCCCTCGAGATTCGTAAGATGAACTAACTACCTCCCATGGGTCCATTAACTCTGGCAGTTGTATCAGGCATTAACAGGTCAACCTTTTGGTCCAACGAAAACCATGGGGCCAACACAAGACCACTCAAAAGAGCATTTCTTGCTTTGCCATTGTTCACATATTCCTTGATCTCATCATCAGTTGTCAAACCACTAGTAGGCATGGTATATCCATCTTCAATTTACTTCCAAACTCTAAACCCTAGGGAAATAAGGAAACCTTCCATCCTAGTTTTCGAAAATGTATAATTTGTCCCATCAAGCAAGTTATCCTCCTTCTTGTGTGTCATTGGGATCTACCTCAAGCGGTTAAGCTTCTTCCAAGGAACCTTTCTCTAATACCAAGTTTTAGATGCACAGGACAACTGAGAGGGGGGTTGAATTAGTTGTACATTAAAACATCAAAACCCTCATTAAAATTCATATGTTTATTAGCCCTTAAACCATTAATCAAATTTAACATGAAAATAAACAACTAAAACAAAACATCAAAATACCATGCACAATAGAACACCAAATTTACATGGAAAACCCAAGAAGGGAAAAACTGGTGTAGGGGCACCATGGTCATTTTGGTTTTATTGATGCATTTAGGTGTCTAGGTTAGTATTTTGGGTGTTTTGTCACCTAATTGATGTAATAAGGTCGACTCAAGACCATTATTGCATGTTTGGTGTCATGTAGGGTCATTCTTAGGCGTTGGGTAAAAGTTGTTAAAAGAATGTAAAAGTTGCTTTACAACTTGGAAAAATTGCATGTAAGAGGAATTTGAACAGTCACTTGAGTATTTTCTTGTTTGTAACTAATGAATTACAGTTTCATGGTAGTATTTTGGCCTCACAAACTTTGAGGCATGATCATTGCATCATTTGGTGGACAAAAGAAGTGAAAGAGGCTTTGTTTTCTATAATTTGAGTGCATTTTTCTGTGTTTTCTTGCTCTGTACGGCCCCGTACAGTAGTGTCATGAGTTGAGACTTATGTGAAAGGTTGCTATAGAGATTAAGCCTTCATTTGAACTTGGTGTGGTGGAATTTCATTAGGAAATAAGCTAGTTTGAAGCATTTTGTTCCATACCGCATATAAACCCTCATTTTCAAGGGTTTAGAATAAAAAATGTAGTTATCAGACCATTCCACCGTTGTACTTTAGCCAAAATTGGTGGAATGGTAGTTTTAGGTGTGATTTTATTGTTTTATTTGTCTTTTGGAGCAAGGGATGGATCTTGTAGGAGTTTTGTCAAAGCCCTAGCCTAACATCCTCATGTATTAGGCTAGGTTGGATAGTGATAGTGTGGGACAACAACTTGGAAGAGTTGTTTGTTGCTAAATCCTTGTGATTGGGACCCTATGTGACTGATTTAAAAAATTGGTGAAGAGTTTAGGTGATTGGGAAGTGAATTCTTAGTAGATGCTTTGTAAAAGTGGCCTAATTGGCCTTGTTTTAGGCGTAGCAGATTAGATTAGTGAGACTTGTTCCAAAACAACCTATGACACAAGGGAGATATGTTAGAGTAGGATCTAATGGGTATCTAAAAAGGTCATGGCTTCATGGAGAGACGACCTTCTGTAAAAGATATGTCTGAAAACATCATTTTGGAGACCTAGTTGGAAAGATTAGTGAGTTAGTGAAAATCATCATTGTAGGGGTCTTGAGGCTCAAGTAGTGATTGAATTGTGCTAAGTTGTGTTAGGTCAAATTATTTCCACCCTTGATCTGCATCAAAAACCATGGTGAGAATTAGCTCACTATATAAAGTAATCGCAACATTGAATATAATAGGCTGACTACCAGAGGGCTCATTGCCCAAAAGAAAGGACTCACTTCTAATGGTTCACTACCGAATTAGACAAAAGAAATAAAGGGACTGTCACAAAAGTAATTCCATCTCAGAGCAATAGGAAGATCCACCACAACACCTCTGAAGCATCCACAACCTTTAGTTCAATTCCTTCAATAACTTTAGGTAGACTGCAAAAGTAGAACCTTCTGCTCACTACATTGGAGTCATAGGCATTAACCTCACACTCAGATCACCACACTTGATAAAATTTGCATCTTTCACACACCTTCTACAGATCCACACACATCTCTAACAAATTTACCTTTCTTATATACCATCCTCAACCTTGAAAACATTCTCCAAGGTTGGCTATGCACCTCAAATGTGTAATTATAAAATAGGTCTGCACCAAACAATTCCGCAATGGAAATAAGTGAAGGAAAACCACACTAAGGGTTAACAAGGACCCAAATCTACATTGACACACTTTTCAAATATTCCACAAACAACACACCACTTCTGTAATTAACATTAATATGCCAGGTTGGACAAACCTATATTAATTCCCTTAACAACTAAATTCATCCTTAACTAGGTTCAAAGACAACTTCACAAACCATACAACAACACTCATACAACATCTCATAATATTTCATCATCATCAAAATATTCTATAACTCTTCCACAACCACCTGAAACTGAGAACACCATCATTTTTGTGCAACCAGACACACTGGCAAGACATTCAACTCACTAACCAACTTTGTGAAACACTTTGGCACCTGAATCCTCAAGGCAAGGTAGGTACAAACATTATAAGAATTTCTCCAAATTTGCAAAACAAGAAACCCCAATGTGGAGAAATGCGGAGCAATCACATTTCTCCCAAACAACCTTCTTCACAAGCACACACATTGGTGAGCACAAATCTCTCTGCCAAACGATCTAGAACCAATAACACCTTTGATTAAAATATCCAAACCACACAAGCATATCCTCAACTGTGAAGAAATGTGGAGCACAACATTGAACACCACTCTGTCACGCTATAGTCTCTTTTACTCAAATTTTCTCAAAAGCACTTGGAAACCAAGTTATGCAACTGCAAATGCAACACTTCTAACACCTCTTCAACACATCTACAATATCTGCAACACTTCTTATTAAGGTCACAATACATTCATACTACCAACAATCTCCATAGCTTATATTGAAAGTTGACAATAATGACAACACCAACATTGTGTTGACAACACTAAAAACTCCAAGCTTCCAACAACTTAAACAAAAAATCTCCATATAGTTTACATTAATGACCAACACTAGCAATTTCTGACATCAATGACAACGCCACAAACATACTTGCAACACACTTATGATTATATATGAGTTATGATGCTACCGATAGGGGTTAGAAATTTTGGCAAAAGAAATAAAAGAAGATAATTGAAACTTGAAGGTTGTATGTTTGTGAGCCTATATTTTTTGGTCATACATGAATGAAATTCATTATAATTTGTGTGTTATGGTTAATTTCATTGATTTTTATATTTTTGTGCAGGTGTAATAATCATTTCTGGTATTTGATCTATTCAAGTTCAAAGTTATCTTTGGTTGAAATTTAATTATATTTTGTGGAATACAATTAGTATGTGTGCTGAATGTCTTTCACAAACAAGTTTTATTCAATGGATTTTGGTGATAACAATTTCCAAATTTCTAATTTCAGTTTTATGCCTTTCTTGCTTTATAGTTAAAAGCATACCCACATTTAAAGTTTTAAACTTCAAAAAAAAAAAATTATCTATCAAACGAGGGAGTTGTACCTCATAAAATTTAGAAGGAAATTATTTCAAATAGAAATAATTTACCCAATTGTTGGTTGGTGATTTGCACTAAGATTGGGCAGTAAAGTACATGTTCTGTTAACCAGCAATGACCAAACTGGTTGTGTAAAAAGCAATAACCAAAGGAGTTGCGAAACCTATTCATGTGGGTCTACCTTGGAGGGAATGATCTTTTTAATTTTTCCTTGTTTTCCTTGTAAGGGATGTTTGTCTTATGTGAGATATCACTTCCTTCCTTTTTGGTGCCATCACTATTGATAGAGATCTTAAGTGCATCGACATAGCCTTTAGGCTTTTCTTCATTTGTTTTTTTGGTAATTTTGTAGCCTTAAAGCTTGAATATTATTTGGTAGTCTTCTGATTTTTCTCAAAGCCAAGACCAATCTTAATGAATGGTGACCTTTAGGTATTGATAATGTTCTCCAATATCTTGGTGCTCTTTTCAAAATTCATGCTTATGTTTAACTAGGTAGTTGCCTTTTCTAGTTCCTTTCTCAAGGAACTAATTTCAGATTCAAACCCTTTGTAGTCTTCTAATTTTATATCTTTAGCTAAAATCTCACATCCTCTTCTATCATTTTTGTCACTTCAGTTGAATCTTTAGGCTAATAATAGTATTTTCTACTTCTGTAAGGATTTGTGACACTTTTGCTCTTGAATCACAATCCTATTCATATTTTTGCAGTTGTAACTTTTTCTTCAATTTTTTCTTAAGCGTCTTGATTTCTTTCAAGGAATAAATGAGTTCTTCTTCAAGGTCCACTTTTGCATCTATTTCAACAATTTATTCCTCTTTTGAATCTATCTTCTCTTTTCCTTTGTCTTCATCTTCCAAGGCATCACTCTTTTCTTCTATTGCAATGAAGAGAGCTTCTTCTCTATCACTATCAAAGATGCTTTCATCACTCTCCTTATATGAGCTACTATATTCTTTGGTGTAGAGGCTCTTCTTGTGCTTACATAAAGTTTTATTCCTCTCATGTTTTCCTTTTCTTTCCTTCTTTATGTGACATGGTAATCTTAATCATCACTATTATCATCTTCTACTTGTGGACACTTAATATAAAAATGACCTATTTTACCATAATTAAAATATTTGAAGGGTAACTTACTTTCGTATTTTCCAGATCCCTTTTTGATCTTTCTCATAAAGTGGGATTTCTTTGCATAAAATTCATCCCTAATGCTATCACTTGGTCCAGGCTCTTTATTGTTCATCTTCTTTGAAGCTTTGAAGGTTGATTCATGCTTTGATGACTTTATCCTTTTCAATACTCATTTCATATGTTGTGAGGATCCCATGTAACTCGTCCATACTTTGTCTTGGTCCTTCATTTCTTCAATAACAAAGACTTTGGCATCAAATCTCAAAGGAAGAGACCTTAATAATTTTTGCACAACTATTACATCCTCAGCCTTGTCTCCAAGACCTCTAATAGTGTTAAAAATTTCATCCACGGTAAGTAGATAGGCTACTATGTTCTCATCTTTCATCTTCAAGCTCTCAAATTTCCTTCTATGAGTTTGGAGTTTGACTTTTATGACCTTTTCGTTCCTTCATAGTTTTTTTGAAGTTCATCCCACATTTCTTTCGTGAAAGCACAGTGCATCACTTTGAAAAATTCTAATTTTGATAGTCCATACAAAATTGCATTCATGACTTTTGCATTGTTCTCACTTGACTTCTTTCTAGCCTGATCCATTGTTGGAGATGATGGAGTAGTATAACCATCCACTACTGGCTGCCAAATATCAAATCCAAGAGCTATTAAGTAGATGCACATCCTTACACTCCAAAAAACATAGTTTGTACCATCAAACAATGGAGCCCTGTTGGAGGAGAATCCTTCTTGGCAAACCAGTGTGCTCTTTAAAATATTCCTAGCGATTAAGCTATACTTTAAAGGAACCTGCTTTTATACTAATTGATGAGAACACACTTATATTGAGAGGGGGGATGAATCAGTATAAAACTATCTTTTAGTTTTTCAAATTAATAACCATAATAACTTCAAATACACAACATTAACAAATAAGAACACAATAATGTGGAAACCCTTTCAAGAGAAAACCATGAAGAAAGGACTGCTTGGATCTACTATCCAAATCCAACCATAAATAGAATAAAATTCTCTACAAATTTTGTAGGCACTAACCCATTAGAGACACAAATCACCTCTACTAAGCACCAACTTTGCAAGAGACACAAACCTCCAAGTGAACAAAACTTTAGTCTTCTTGAATATTGCTTCTTCAAAGCATGATTGTCATGTGAATCTCCTCCATAAGATCTGCATGTAAGTTTTCTTATAAATCTACTATAAATCTCCTTAAAATTTTGCTATAAGTCTGCCATAAATCTCCTTGAGAGTCTATTATGAATATTCCATACATCTCCTTCAAAGTTTGCTAAAAATCTACCATAAATCTTCTTAAAAGTCTGTTATAAATCTATCATAAATCTTCGTGAAAGTTTGCTATAAATCTACTCTTCTTAAATATGCTCTTCTTCTCCTAATTTTTTCTCGTAAAAGGAATAATTTTGCATTGAAGAACTTGCTTTCTAACCTCCAAAATAACTTGTATTTATATCCAAATCATGCACTTCACTAAAAGGAGGTCGACCAAAATTTGACAGAAGAAAATTTATTTTAAATATTTAAATTCACCCAAGAAAGGTGCCAAAGAAAAAAAGGTTGACCAACAATATAAGTATTATTTTTATTATTATTTTGCAATGTGAGCACGAAGGTGGAGGAAGGTGGACCGACATAGGATTTATAAACATGTCTTTTATCACTTTGAAATAATGTGATATGCACTTGAATGAGTTCTCCTTGGATATCACCTTTGACATCAATGACAATAACATTTCCAACAAATACAATATAGAGGAGAGCTAAGTGGAAACCACAAGAAGATTACTAAAACATTAACACCCCAAAACTATGGTATAACAAAAATATCATGCTCCCATGTGACTCATTAATACATCCTTGAATAAAAAATAAGAATCCTCAAGAATATGATAACCATGTGAAGAGTGGGTATAAATCCCTAAAATTAGTATTCCATTACATGTTGTAGATTCCCCTTGACATGTAAATATTCTCCAATCCCTCTCCTAGCACTTAGGGTTGGGAAAGTGGTGTAAATTAAGTCATCAAATTATAATCACCACCATCATGCTCCACCTCCCTCCTTACTATCTCTATAATTAATATTTGAAAGTTAGAAGGAGAATACAAAAATAATGATATCTCAACCACCTACAGTGGTATCCATGCACCCATTCCGAGATGTTTAAAATTTGACACTAGAAATTATGTCGGGGGAAGCATCTAGATGGTTGTAACAAGAGAAACCATCCATCAAGGTCAACAACTCACACCTAGTTACTTTTTGTAGTATTGCCTTCATGTTAAGGAAAGGATAGTTATCCTTTAGAGAGGATATATTAAGGTTCATAAAGTACATACATAGTGTGACGTCACTATTTTTTTTCCTAACAAGAACCATATTAGAAACCCATTTGGAATACCTAGTTCGATTGATGATTCCTCCCTCTTTGAGTTTTTACAACTCTAGTTGCATCTAGGGAGCTAAAATAGGATTAATAAGCCTTTGATTTTGTTTGAAAGGTTGAGCATCTAGTTTTGTGAGGTACTTTATGTTGGAATAGGTCTTCGTATGACTTTAGGTCATCATATAGATAGGTGAATACCTTGCAATATTTTCTTAACAATATAATGATTGTTGATTTGATTTTAAAATTCATTTTATTTTGTATTTAAACCTTTTTAGGGGAATATTCTATTCCCAAATTGATTTCTTTTAAATCTTGTTCATGCATAGATCTCGGTTTAGTTTAACTCTTATCAGCTCCATGAAATACCTATTTTAGAGAAACTATACCCTTTGAGATCTTATTGGTTTTTAATTAGATGATTTTATTACCAAATATTGTCTTCTTACCATCTATATTTTCAATGACACTTTGAAAATATATTTCCTAATTATAACGTCATTGAAAATATATTTCCTAATTATAACATTCATCAATGCAATTTGAAAATTTGAATAAATCATAATCATCTTGGAATACCTGCCATTGATGAATATTATTTGGGATTAAGTTCCTTGTCAACATTTCTACCTTTAGAATGCTTGTTAGAATTAGGTCCTTTGATTTGATTGTTACATTAGCTAAGAAGTTAACCATCACATTCATCTCTCTCTCTTGTCAATAGAGAAGGTATAAATGTAAGAGGCCATGCCTAGATTAACGTATGGTTTGAAAATAAGTAAACCACACACATACTTGAAACATCAATACTGGAATATACAGATGTTGAATTCAATTGAGAACAGACATCTAGCTTGATCACTTAGATTGTATCGATTAGTAAATAACACAATGCTTCTGATTCAAATAAATAATAGTAAGTTGTGTCTATAGCAACTTGAATGACATTACATAAAGCTTACAGTTCTACGGATATATTAAGGGGCTACAAGATAGAATTGTATGGAGTCCGACCTAAAGGTAGTCACTGAAGGTAATGTCTACAGATGCAAATGAAATCGCTGCCACATGAAACTTTGTGAGACCCCAGTAATGTTGATATTGGCCTGTAAGCAGACTCCCAGGAAATAGTCATATTCCTATTGCTTCGAATAGAGGCTTCTGGCTGTTCACGGTACCTCCTGCCGAGTCCATGAGTGATGTGCAAATATGGAGTTTATGGACCTGACAGAATGATATCAACAAGCCAGATAATCAACATGCCAAAAATACCACATTTACTGGATGTGCAGGGGCGCCTTGAATGATTCGTGGCCAGAGCCTCATCTCAGCCACACTAACTACTATTAATCACACCTACTAGAATTTTTCTCTTCTTACCAGACCTGCGATAACAAGTATAGATGATAAAAAATGGATGGCAAAAATGAGATGGCCAAAGACATAGGTTTTAGCAAGGATTTCGTCTCACCGAATCGTGTGGTCTGTAGAGGGTTTCATCTCTATAAGTCAGTCGCCCGTGTCTTCATTCGTGATGCCCATAAATGACCAGAACATAGATAAATACCAAATTTTTGACGCCAACCCAAGAAGTTGGCCAGAGAATCACGAAATTCAAATGTTAATTTAGAAGGCCACATTAAGCATAAAATTTAAATTTATTATTCATTATTTAAGTATTTAAAAGTCAGACATTCTAGTGTTAAGAAACACTGGTCCTACCAATAGCTTGAGGCCTTCTTAACTTGTGGGGACATGACAATCCTCCCTGTCTAAATGTTGGTTGCTCTCAAACAACTTCAGATTCGGGTGCTCAAAATTCTCCACTCCTTTCCATGTCACGCCATCAATTGGGAGATTCTCCCATTTCGCCAAGTACTTTGGGATGATTTTGTTTCTCAGCCTTTTCTCTCTTACATCCAACACTATTTCGGGTTCGAGGATCAATTTTCCCTCATCATCAAGAGGAGGTAGCTCAATAAAAGGTGTAATATGTTGTCCAAGTGCCTTTTTTAGGCATGATACATGAAAAATGTTATGAATTCTGTTGGCTTGTGGTAATTCGAGCTCATAAGCAACCTCCCCAATCTTCCTCATAATCTAGTAAGGCCCATATAATCTTGGTTTCAACTTTTCAACACCATTCCTTTTGAAGGTTGACTGTTTATATGGCTATTGTGAACATAAATTTCCTCAAGCTCCCTTTGGGTGGTTTTTATCTTTGCTAAGTATTGGCCTGTGCCCCATCTATTTGAACATCATCAGACTCCTTTTTGCAAAAGCTTCGTCCGACTGTTGCCACATGTCCGCTAGGCGCTCTTCGTAGGGATTTCTTCCTTCACTCTTCTAACGGCTCTTGTCATGCTTCCACGTGTCAATGTTGCAGGCACTTCAAGGTTGCTTCCCTTCGCTTTTCTATCGGGCCCCGTCCGAGTGCCACATAGCATCGGTCCGCGTACACTTTTTGGCGGACCCCATAGACAATAGCGTTTGTGAAGGATACCTCCACGTGTCTTCACCGCGTAGGTTTTCATCGCAAGGAGGGAGGAATGAACCACCGGCTCTGACCTATCACCACGTGTCTCTTCTGGGACTTCATTGAGAAGAAGTAAGGAGCAAGCAGCGAGCGTTGCCAAGATTGCCACATGTTCTAACTACCCTCATGGGTGAGTGACACATGTTGACACTATGTTCTGTTGGGACCACTGCCATCATTCGTAGGGGATGCATTTGGTTCGTAAATGACCACGTTCCATGCTCAAATCTTTTTCTGTTACAACGACCAAGGGAAATCATTGCTCTGGGCATCATTGCTCATGATTCAAAATCTTTTCTATTATTGGCCTGCTAGGTGGTGGGTTTTCTATCTATAAATATTGCTTCTTCTTTCGAAGAAGGGGTTCAAAACTTTAAAAAAAATTGTGGAAGACACCAGGCCTCTTGCATTGTTTTAGCTTATTGTATAAGATTCGTAGACTGTGCCATTGTTCAGCCTTTCTGTTTCTTGACTATTTGATAAAGCTTTATACTATGCCATTATTGTATTGAGTAATTTGTTCGCAGACTTCTATAATTTTAATATAAGCTTGCTAATTCAGACCATGTCTTTGACTCTTCTTTTTAGTAAATGTATGGAAGTTATTTTATGTCATTGAGTAAATTATTCATGTTTCCATTTTAATTTATGTTATTCTAGGACATAGTAGATTGTTGAACGACCCTTAAATCATATCCAACAGATAAGTTTATCATGCCCATATCTATTTCTTGGCGCATCGCCTCATATTAGATTTCATTTTATATTAGTTTCCTTCTACCCCTTTTCAACCCCCCAATTATAGAAGAAGCTGGCTTCTTTAAAAATCCAAAGGTCACTCAATTTAGCGCAATAGGTCCCCCCTTTAACTGAGTTTCCCTTAAGGCTATTACCTTGTCAATTTTTGGCATCAATAGTTTCTTTTTGTGGCACACTCGATGGGACCGCTTAAATGTACTTCAACCTAAAGTGGGTGTATGAGCCATCGACCTATTACTAGATCCCAAACAGCGAATAACCCTGGCTTGTTAGTGCCTCCGCTAGTGACAGTACAAACTAGAACTCATCCAGTGAATGTACCAATCCATCCACTAGCCATGTTGGGTATTGAAAACAAAAATTATGTGGCATGGGATGCCAAAAGCCCTCTTATAGCACCAATAGCACCCGCCGTTTGGGCCCCTATCCCGACCTCTGCTTTAAAATCTATACCAAAATTCACTGGCGATGGCACATAAACACCTTCCGAACATCTACAAGATGTGGCAGATGTGTGTTTGGTGCATGGTGTTATCGATCAAAATATAACGCTAAGGTTGCTTGCAGCCTCTTTCAGGGGCAAGGCGCTAGAATAGTACTGCACTCTGCAAGCTAACACTATCGGTACCTGGGATCAGCTCGAAGATCCTT